>OW052222.1:111346942-111974840 GCA_932526605.1 Nephrotoma flavescens
TACATAATCAAAAGTTACATTAATATTTTACATTTTTGTTGTGCCCCTTTATAACGAACAAGTATTTATTTCCCTTATTATAACAAACCCTTGTTATAAAAAAACCTTACTATAATGAACTATTTTGTTGGTCCCGAGGCATTCATTATAACCAGGTTTGACTGTATATATATATATATATATATATATATATATATATATATATATATATATATATATATATATATATATATATATATATATATATATGTATATATATATATATATATATATATATATATATATATATATATATATATATATATATATATATATATATATATATATATATATATATATATATATATATATATATATATATATATATTGTTACAGGCTGGCTGCTGCCAACCTGCAGATTTTCACTAAGCACCTGCAGAGGCCTCCACGGTGATGTTTTGCCGGCTACGTTCTCAGCGGAGAAGTGCGAAGGTCGTGGGGTTTGAGGCATGCAGGGCTCCTGGCCAATAACACCGATGTTCCGCCGAAACTCGTCGGCGGGAACCTGAGGAACGACACGAATAATCAAAATAAATTATAAAAATAATAACGATAGAGGTGCCTTGGTGCGCGCATCCATCCGATTCAAACGGGGCCAAGCCCTGGTTACGGAATTGGATGCGGGCACCAAGGGACCGCAAACACTAAACCGACACAGAGGGAGTCTCCGCTCCCATCACACCACACCGAAAAAATTAATTATTCATTTTATAAAAAAAACCACCGAAAAAAAAGAAACAACTTCCCCCTCCACCCGCACCACGCTAAGGAGAGAATGAGAGAGAGAGAGAGGAACAATGCGTACCGAGCGTGCACCCGCTGTGCGGCGCTCGATCACAAAATTTTCAAAATTATATATATTAAGAATATAATAAAAATGGACAATAAAAAAAATCAAAATAAAAAAATTTAAAATAAAAAAAATAAAAATTGTACCTTAATAATTATTTCTTTTTTTTTAAAAAAAAAAGTACTGGTGCGGCCTTGCGCGGCCGTCATGCCACAGGCGGACCACGCCCGGACCGTTGCGGCTTTGGTGCCGTTAATTATTTTGTTGCGGGGCCTCTCCCCGATATAAATTTGAGTTGCGGCCTTGCGCGGCCGTCGTTGCGGCAGACCACCGATAAATAAAACAACGGCAACCGGTTGGCTACCCGAATGTCGCGGGGCCTCTCCCCGATACCAAAAATTATCTCGCGGCCAGCCTCACCTGGTCGCAAAAGAAAAGAGTAGCCTCAACTGGCCACCCGTTGAATAATAATAGCGACACCAGTTGTATCAATGTGGCACCCCGTTAAATAATAATAGCGGCACCAGTTGTATCAATGTGGCACCCGTTAAATAATAATAGCGGCACCCGTTACTAAATTCGTGCTCGACACACCGTTATCTGCCCTTCGCCAAGGTCAGTCACCTGTAAGGTGGTTGCGGCTGCGTCCTCACTCAAACACAAATGCGCTGGACAGTTTTAATAAGAAAATGCTGCACCTTCAACAATGCAAACCACTCGAATTTTCTTAAATCTTAAATTTTCTTCTTATACGAAGACTTTACACAATCAAAAATCGTGCGCGCATGGCACTCCCCCACAAAACCAACAAAAATTTGCGTTATTTAGTTATCACTATATTTGTTATGATTGTTTTCCTCTTTTATTCAATAAATTGATGTAAAAAAAAATTACAAAATTACATTAAACTACTAATACACCTTTATCCCAACTCGGGATTCTTAAATTTTTTCTCTTTTTCCAATATAAATTTAATACCAAACTTCAACATTTACAATCATTTGGTTTTTTATTTTTATATTTATTTCCATTTACATATGTCGTGACGATGACCAAAAATACAATTTTTATATTGTCTTTAAATAAAAAAGAAAAATTCTTAACACAAATATTTTAATTGAATCGTACTTTATCTCAAAAAAAACTTCACACTATGAAAATCACCACTCGAATATCTCGAGCAAAAATCACAACTTGAATGACCAAACAAAAAAAATTCGAGCGTCGCACAAACGACGCGAAAAACATTCCAGAACAATTGTCTCTCTTCTCTGTTTCTCGTTTATATCAATTCGCATTGATATAAACGAGAGGCATATAAGAAAAACATTCTTATGGAATGTTTTGCTTTACGCACACACTCGATTCGCATTGCTCTCTCTCTCTCCCATTTTTGTTTTACTACCAACCAAACGAACAAAAACATACGAGAATCCCTCCACACGGAACGCGTTCAGACACCAACAACACAGACGCAAGAAACCGCGAGTAAAAACATAAAATCTAACAAAATATGGGTATGTCACGCGTAAACGAATATTATGTCTTGTTACAGACAACACAGTCGTAACAATATATATATATATATATATATATATATATATATATATATATATATATATATATATATATATATATATTTATATATATATATATATATATATATATATATATATATATATATATATATATATATATATATATATATATATATATATATATATATATATATATTATATATATATATATATATATATATATATATATATATATATATATATATATATATATATATATATATATATATATATATATATTATATATATATATATATATATATATATATATATATATATATATATATATATATATATATATATATATATATATATATATATATATATATATATATATATATATATATATATATATATATATATTTATATATATATATATATATATATATATATATATATATATATATATATATATATATATATATATATATATATATATATATATATATATATATATATATATATAACGGGTGAATTTTTAAGAGCTTGAGAACTTTTTTTTAAAAAAAAACGCATAAAATTTGCAAAATCTCATCGGTTCTTTATTTGAAACGTTAGATTGGTCCATGACATTTACTTTTTGAAGATAATTTCATTTAAATGTTGACCGCGGCTGCGTCTTAGGTGGTCCATTCGGAAAGTCCAATTTTGGGCAACTTTTTCGAGCATTTCGGCCGGAATAGCCCGAATTTCTTCGGAAATGTTGTCTTCCAAAACTGGAATAGTTGCTGGCTTATTTCTGTAGACTTTAGACTTGACGTAGCCCCACAAAAAATAGTCTAAAGGCGTCAAATCGCATGATCTTGGTGGCCAACTTACCGGGCCATTTCTTGAGATGAATTGTTCTCCGAAGTTTTCCCTCAAAATGGCCATAGAATCGCGAGCTGTGTGGCATGTAGCGCCATCTTGTTGAAACCACATGTCAACTAAGTTCAGTTCTTCCATTTTTGGCAACAAAAAGTTTGTTAGCATCGAACGATAGCGATCGCCATTCACCGTAACGTTGCGTCCAACAGCATCTTTGAAAAAATACGGTCCAATGATTCCACCAGCGTACAAACCACACCAAACAGTGCATTTTTCGGGATGCATGGGCAGTTCTTGAACGGCTTCTGGTTGCTCTTCACTCCAAATGCGGCAATTTTGCTTATTTACGTAGCCATTCAACCAGAAATGAGCCTCATCGCTGAACAAAATTTGTCGATAAAAAAGCGGATTTTCTGCCAACTTTTCTAGGGCCCATTCACTGAAAATTCGACGTTGTGGCAGATCGTTCGGCTTCAGTTCTTGCAGGAGCTGTATTTTATACGGTTTTACACCAAGATCTTTGCGTAAAATCTTCCATGTCGTCGAATAACACAAACCCAATTGCTGCGAACGGCGACGAATCGACATTTCACGGTCTTCAGCAACACTCTCAGAAACAGACGCAATATTCTCTTCTGTACGCACTGTACGCATTCGTGTGGTTGGTTTAATGTCCAATAAAGTAAACTGAGTGCGAAACTTGGTCACAATCGCATTAATTGTTTGCTCACTTGGTCGATTATGTCGACCATAAATCGGACGTAAATCGCGAAACACTTTTCGAACCGAACACTGATTTTTGTAATATAATTCAATTATTTGCAAGCGTTGCTCGTTAGTAAGTCTATTCATTATGAAATGTCAAAGCATACTGAGCATCTTTCTCTTTGACACCTTGTCTGAAATCCCGCGTGATCTGTCAAATACTAATGCATGAAAATCCTAACCACAAAAAAATCACCCGTTATATATATATATATATATATATATATATATATATATATATATATATATATATATATATATATATATATATATATATATATATATATATATATATATATATATATATATATATATATATATATATATATATATATATATATATATATATATATGAGTAAATCCATGAAAAATGTGTCAATAGAGCGTTATGGTTTTCGAGAAAAAAAAAATTGCTGGCACACCTCTGGGAACCGGTTCTTTCATTAGTGTACAACCCCAAAAGGTACTCGGAACCGATGTACCCAGGAAATTCCGCTGTAAGGGCTGAATTTTGCAATAGTGACCCAAAAATCGCATTTAAGTGATTTTCTGGCTTTGCAGGCCCTAGTAGCCAGCGGGTGTTATAAACTGGCCAGTCTGGGGGTGAATATCTTCCTTCATTAACTTTCTTCTGCTGTTAAATTCACACGTTCGCTACAGCATGAGTTACCGGTGACTCACGAAGTTTTTCAGACCCAATTTTTGAAATTTTTCAACCGGAGAAAATTCTTCTTAAAGGTTGTGGTCTCAAGTTTATGAGGAAATTTATCTTGGGGGCTCAAAGAAACCCCCAAATATTTTAGCCTCTTTTTTAAATCAGAGCGCTCGGGACCGCTCGGTCTGATGTACTAATAGTGATCGAGCCCGAGCGTGCGTAATTCAACCCAATGCAACCTGACTCAACCTAACCAAACTCAATTCAACCCAAGCTTATTTTCCATAACCTTGTCTTCTCTAATTCCACTTTAGTTTGAACATTCAATGCTTGTACAATTTGCCGTTGATCAAGGCACCCAGGTGAAAAAATAAGACAAATTGTTCGGAAATTTCCGTTTATTTCTCTTTTTTGACAGAATGCTTTTGTTTACAGGCGGAAAAATCTGTTCGACTTTTCGGCATTCCATAGTGAGGACAGTCAATTTTTTGGGCGCATTCGTGACATAACAAAGTGCGAAAAGAAAGAATTTTTTTTTGTAAATTTGTCCAGGTAACCTGGTGGACAAGTGATGTTCCTGGAACACATTCCAAACCCTCAGGGATAATTTTGTCGATTATTGCCATGTCAGATTTTGGTACGGGTACTGCAACAATCTTCTTCCCCTCGTTAACCAAATTCACCATATCCTCAACACACAAAATGTCCCGTCCATGTGTCGCAGCTCTGTCACACTGTCCTTTAACACTCGCTCCAATGGCATCAGCGACACTTTTCCCGTGGCCCGCGGATGTAAAATTCCAACTGGCGGTTTTCAATTTCCATTTTTCTACGAAATGCAGGAATAGAAAAAAATTAGTCTTGTTTTTGTACTGGGTCGCCGGACCGTCGCTCTGAAAATGCAGGGCTTGAATATCGGGTACAGTGGCTTTAATCAACTGCCAAATAGGTTGTAAGTGTGCCCATATTGAACACGCATCGTGTCTCAATTCTTCCGAAATAGTCGTAAAGCTCTGAACCGAGATTTGTCCATTTTTGTCCTTAAAATAAAAACCACCGGTGTGCAATGAAATTTGCGTTTTTGAAGCACCAAAATGTGCACTTTGAATTTCTGAATTATATTTGGCGGTGTAATTCTGTGAGAAATCGATTACTATGTACACTTCGTTAATGGGAAGATTCTCTCGAAGTAATTTCATATAATGTAGCTGATGATTAGTTGTCAAAAAATGAGAAAAGAACTTCGGAATCGAACTGTGGAAAATGTCTAATAACTGGCCAACTTCACACGCAATCCTCTGTCTTTCTGTTCTCACAACACTCCACAACTTGCCTTTTGACCCGGGTCAATCCAACTTGAATGTAACCCATGAATAATACCAAGTCAACTCTTTGAGATCCATCGCACATGAAATGGTCTTCGTTTTACAATTCTCGCACGTTCTTAGAGCACATTTCTCCGTAGTGGGATCACAGCACAACAAGTCCACTATCTGGTCTATCTGCTTGGTGGGGGTAATTTTCAACAAATGCAATTTATCCAATAAGAATTGGAAGTTAACGTGTGCTCGACAGAGGCACGTATCACGAGCATTGTCATTTTTTTTAACTACCCAAAACGGTTTGAGCGTATAAAATAAAGAGCGCGATACTGGATTTTGGACAGTATTCCTATATTTTTTGAATAGATTATCCACAGTATCGCATAAGTATCTTTTCTGTTTCTTCAGTTTTTTTTTTGTCACTGTATCACGAACGCCCGGGCTTTGAATGGAATTCTCATCTTGAAGATAAAAATTGACTACACCGGCCTTAATAACTCACCAATCTCGAACTCTTCTTTGACATTCCAAACTTCTCGCACTATTGTAATTCTTTGGCACTAGTTGATATTTTGTTTGAACTCTTTTTTTATTTACGTAGGGGATTCTACTGATTGACTCCAGTTGCTTCCGAATATCCACGGACCCGCGAGCTTTCACCTTTCCCAATATCATTTCCAATTCCTTGATTTTAATTCGATAGCGGTACACTTTTTGACACAAGATCTGATTTTTTTTCACAAAGGACATATACTTCTGTTTCCAATGCAAACAATAACTTTGGCTAGTTTGAAGTTCTCGAGTCAAATTATTTTTTTCTCGTCTGAGTTTGGCTTCTGCCCCCCGCCGTTGGCAGTACCTTGTGCCAGAACTGGTCGCCGCATTTTCAGCACTCGACGCCTGCACCTCGTCAGAAAACGTTCGGGTTCTTGTGCGTCCTTAGCTGGAAATATCATTCGATTGAATAATATATTGTAAGGAGTACAAGAGATGTCCCAGTAAACAAGTTTTTCATTTGTGTGATTCGGATTCAATGAAAACTCGTCCATGAGAACACACAAATTAAGATATTGAGTATAAAATTTACCTGACGACTTTCGTATTCAACTGTTTCTCTCGATTCACATAAGATTCACGGGCTCGCGATAATCGTTGCTCAGAAACCAGCCGCTCCTTTTTGCGTTTTTCTCTCATCGCGTCCCTTTTTTTATTTTTTTGTATTTCCCGCGAGGATAATTCACAGATCACTTCCTTATCTGAACACTCCATGTCTGTGCGGGTTACCGCTTGCGACTGCGATACTAATAAATACGCAGTCGAAACGTGTTTTGTTATGATTTTATTAGTGTATCCAATATTTTTTTCTTCTATGACGAGTCTTACGGTATATCATGAGAATCAAACCATCGATGTTTTATACACTTTCTCCAATTTTCTAATTGAGTCTGTGTCATCCTCAGGCATTCAATTTTTTTAATATTACCTGTTTGTGTTAGGGTAAATTGGGTTTGGTGAGGTTGGGTATAGTTGCCTCGGATTAGGTTGGGCTAGGTTTGATAAGAATAGGTTAGGTCCGTGATTCGGAATTGGGGTCTTATGAAAGGTTGCTTCGGAAAGCAATAAGTTGGGTTGACATCAGGACTGCGTTAGGTTGGGTTGGCTAGGTTCAGTTAGTTTAATGTATAGTTATAGTTGGAAAACGTTAATATTTGGTAGATTGGGACGCTTAAGCTCACCATAAACAGCGCTTCTAGCCTACTAAATAAATCCATCTCACAAATGCGATTTTTTGGTCACTATTGCAAAATTCAGCCCTTACAGCGGAATTTCGTGGGTACATCGGTTCCGAGTACCTTTTGGGGTTGTACACTAATGAAAGAACCGGTTCCCAGTGGTGTGCCAGCAATTTTTTTTTCTCGAAAACCATAACGCTCTATTGACACATTTTTCGTGGATTTACTCACATATATGGAAATGTAAATCTAAAACCTGATTCTATTTCCTACCAATCAAATTAGATTTTTCATTTTGAATTAATATTAGTGAACTATTTCCATGTTCCGGGAAATCGCTTAAATAAGTGAAATAATCCCACCAACCAACTAAGTTAAAATTATTCATTCGATGAATTTTTCGTAATCAGCAATAACTTTAAGGATCAAATATCCAGATATCATTACATAAGCCAATCATCTGTTCAACCGCTAAGAAATATTAAAGAATTTAAGATTTATTTAATTTGCCCATATTTCATACTTAAATCGTTAAAAAAATTTGCTACCTGCCTTTTAATATTATTAATGTATATTACATCTTGTAATTTGTATGCTATATTAATTATCGTTTATATATTAGCATTAGAATAAATTGCAGTCGGAGAGTACACGATCAACGTAAAAAATAAGAAGAAACAAAATAAGAATTTAAAAATTCGTTTTTCTGTTTAAAGGGAAAATAATTTAATTCCTCGGAAAAATAATTTTGGAGAAACAATACATTTATAATATTCGACTTTTTTAAATAAAAGTTTATTGCACATATGACATCATAAGAAAAAATAAAAAAATTATTTTCATAACATTCATTCATTTAAAAAGCAAAACCAATCGATGCAAGAATAAATAAATAAAAAAGTCCAACGCTGAACTAGTTTACGTCATTGACGGTAGACCACACTAAGAATAAGTTTATAAAATAAAAATGTCTAGTTCATAAACTAGTTCAAGGTCGATTTTGTTCATATGCGTTTTTAATATACACACTCATAAGGACAAGATAAAATTAGCACATGTATGCTTCCTTAGTTTTAAAATTAAAAAATTATAATCTACATAGCTATTTATTATCCCTACTATCAATTATCCACGGATTACCAAATTATCGCTTAATAATACGAATAACAATGTTGAATACAACTCAAAAAAAATTATTTTGATTAAATTTAAAACAATAATAATCTTATTTACAATAACTCCTTTTTAATGGAGTCTCTCGTATCATAAAATATTTTCACACATAAGGTATAGGGAATATACGACACAAAACATAATTTTGTTTTAAAAGGACACAAAACAAAAAAATAATATTTTACGAAAAGTAAAAACCATTGATAAAATTCAAAGTTGATCTTGCTTCTTGTTTACGTTTTTATTCAAGTCTGTACCCAATATGCAATGCCGACGGAATTCCATTTACATTCGCGTTCTAAAACCACACTGCTTCTATGGAAAGAACCATGTGTAACAAGCGGAAATTCGTACTCCCCGCCAAAGAAAAGTGTCACAAAAATTCCGGTGTCGGTGTGAATCCCAACTAAAAAGAGAAAAAAATCACAGAAACAAAAGGCACGTGTTTGTATATATTTTCCAATTGGAATAAATAATAATTCTTATCCGAAATAAAACAAAATTTTCCATTTATAATAAAATAAATATTAATTTTTTATTCACATTATTTTTTATTTGTGTACAAAAAAACATAGAAAATTTATTTACATATTTAAATTTCATAAATTGAGTTTTGTATTGCATCCGCCACGTTGTATTGCATCCACCAGCATATTGAGATCTTGAAAAAAAAATCATTGAAAATTTACTAAGTAAATGTATATCGCGCCGACGCCATTGTGAGACAGATCTCTATTACCTTTTTAGTCCAAATTTGCCCATCGCGATCACTAAATAAGTTAAAAATTATTATTATATATTTAAATTTAAAATTATTTACTTTAACAAATCGAAAAACATTATAATGAAACACAACACTTTAAAGTAAAAAATCTAATTATGTAGTACAACCGTGCACGTCGACTTGTCAGAAGAAACTGAAAATAAAAGATACAATCGAAACTTATAAAACGAAAATAATATTACCGCGAAGTAGAAAGAGAAAAACAATTATTTTTCTCGAAAATCAATATTTTTGTGTCTTTGATATTTTGTAGTACGGAGTTTTGTACGACATTTGAGCAGTTTTTTCCACACAGTGGAATAATTGCATACTGGGTATGTAAATACTTAAACATGTGCATCCCCAGCATGTGCAAATCATCGAAAATAAAGATCGATAAAAAAATTTAAAGTTCGTAAAATTTTGTTCATGAAACGTATAGATGTCTCTCAAAATTGTTGTCTTAGCTAAACTTTTTTAATGAAAAAAGTGTCCGCATACTGAGGTTACTGTGCATTGGTTCCCTCTTTTTAAAAAAAAATTGGCGAAAAAATTTATTTGAGATCGGCAATATTATATTTGCTTTTACTTATCAAAATCAAACTCTACTGAATAATCAAAAATCTCTCACGCCGAATAACGCGCAAAACATTCCAGAAGAATTGATTTTCTTCTCTGTTTCTCGTTTACATCAATTCGCATTGATGTAAACGAGAGGCATATAAGAAAAACATTCTTATGGAATGTTTTGCTTTACACACACACTCGATGCGCATTGGTCTCACTCTCTCGTCATTCTTCTCACCCCTGCGCCACCTCACGATGAGGTACAAAGCAAAACGTCGCGAGTGCGTTCAGCGCACAATCAACAAACAACTACGAAAGCGAAGACAACAGCCGAGGTGAATATAAAATACCAATATTGAGCAATCATGGAAAGTAGAGACACTAAGCAGAGGGAAATACAAAACATAAAATCGTGGTTGCGACCACACAGTCGTAACAAGCAAAGTTTGTCCATTTAAAGTTATGGCTTTCCTGTATTTTGGATTAATTGATTCAAAATTACAGTATGCCTTTCCTTTTTGGGGTGGTACTTATTATAATATGATCAAACCTATTGTGGTCTCTCAAAAACATTTTATTAGAATAGTAACCAGAAGTAAAAAACGATTGCCTTCATGGCCCTTGTTCGTAAAACTTTATTTATTTGTATGAATTTAAAGTTTTGAAACAATTTTTCAGGATGAGTGGCCATTTAAATATTAGAATTTGTCATCGCTTTAATTTAAGAAATAAAAATAGAATTATTATTCCTAGATCCAGAACATCAAATTTTAGTAAATATTTTCTCTGTACTGCCCCAATTCTTTTTAACAAATTATCTGCGAACATGTCAGATTGTACTTCCCTTTCACGTTTTTCAAAATTATTAAAATCATGGTTATTTACTGTCAGAAATATAGATACTATTATTTGAAATTATTTCATAATTATATTCAATGTTATTTAAGTTGTGTGTTTTTTTTCTTTCAATTTTCTGTTCTTTATAATTTGCATAAGTATAACTATAAATTGGAAAAAAACGGTTCAGTTCAAGATCAGAGAAGCAGAATTTATCATCGTAGTGGTCGCGCAAGTGAAAATGTTGCAGCTGTTAGAACAAGAGTTGTTGAAGAGCCAATGACATCCATTCGTCGTCGTTCACAGCAATTAAACCTCACACCAACAACTTTGTTCAATATTTTACACAAAGATCTTCATGTAAATGCTTACAAAATACAATTAACATAAGAATTAAAGCCAAATGACCGCACGCATTACGTCAGCAATTCGATAAGTGGGCCACAGAAAAAAAGAAAAAAGTGAGAATTTTTAGAAGCAATATATCTTCATCGATGAAGCTCCTATTGAAATTTGCGGCTACACGTCAACAAATAAAACTGCCGCATTTGGAGAAGAAAATGCTTGAGAATTGTTGGCCCTTATTTCGAAAATCAAAATGTCAATGCAATTACTGTGAATGGAGCTCGATATCGATGATTAGAAACTTTTGTGGAGTCAATTGGAAGATATAGATGTGCAGAATATATGGTTTCAACAGGTCAGTGCAACATGCCACACATCTCGGCTATCGCCTCGTCCGCCAATTTCCACTATAGTCCGGGAATGCAGTACTTTTCCTCCTAATTATACAATATACTATTGTAACTTTCTTCGACCTAAAATCCAAATCCTAGGTAGATTATAATGAAATGTAAGGAGCGCGTGTAATTCACAAATTATTTATATTGACCTAATTACGGGGACTATTATATGAAACAGCATTATACTTTTAATAAGTTATTTTATATGATTTTATTTTATTTAACAATATATTTTTATTTTATTTATTAATCAAAACCCCGAAAAATATTTCTTTGAAAAATATTTCTTTGTTAATTAAAAACTCAAAACCGCATTTTCATATCGTGGACTCGTTCATATATACAATTTTGTTTCTTATAGGCTTCTCTATTATTTTGTAAAGTGGCGAAGTTATATTAGGTAATTTAGAAAATATGGGTATATCAAAAAGCCGAATGTCAAAGGGCCAAATTTCAAAGGGCGGAATGTGTCGAAGGGCTGAATGTCGAAGGGCCGAATGTCGAATTGCCGAATGTGTCGACGAGCCGAGTGGGTCGAAGGGCCAATTTTTTTTTTTTTTTTGTTATTAGAAATATATATATATTTTTTTTAAATTATAATTTAGTTTAAATATTTTTTTTATTTTTTGTACATATACCTATTACCAGAAGGCTGGCATAAGGCCGAATGTCTCGGGTGGCACATGCCAAAATTTTCCTTCACCAAAATGTATCGCTGACTGGATACGTGGAATTTCATGAATGTCCAAAGATGACAAATAGTAAAATACATAAATTCATAAGAAATTCATTTATGTTTAATAAAAAATATGTACAAAATATTCCATAAAACAACAAATTTAAAAAGATATATTTCTAAAACCGAAAAATTATTCGGCTCTGCAACCCATTTAGCCCTTCGACATTGGGCCCTTCGACACATTCAGCCCTCCGACACATTCGGCCCTTCGACAATCGGCCCTTTGTACCCATTCCAAAATGTGTATTGCGATCTAAATAAAAATCTTTAACAACGACAATAACGTGTTAGTTGAACACAACACACAATTATGGGTCTTTTTTTAATACAACCCTATATTATGTTTATACTTAGTTTAAAAATATATAAAAGGCTTAAAGTGTTTTGGGCGCGTTATAGTCCAATTTGAATAAGTTACCTCTAAAAAAACAACGTCAGATTTTTTTTACGTTTAGCCCATGTGTTACATTTAACCAAATTTTTTAGAGCTCCTCACTTGAAACCGAATCTGAAAACCTTCTGAGAAATACTGATAGATAATATTCGGGCATCACATATTAAACGTTTAGTTTAAACAAAATTTTGAAGTTTCTGAGAATGTTTCAATTAACAAAATTTCTACGAGCTACCACATGAACCAGCTACCAAATTTTTAAGAAGTATCTACGGAATGTTGGTTTAGCAGTAGAAAATAATTTTAATCAAGTGTGCCGTTATACTTTTGGTCTGCGAAACCAATTTCTATTCGAAACCATTAACTGCCGCACGCCTAACTAGCTGTTTGTCAATTTTTTGTGCAGCCGGCCATAGATAATTTTTTAAATGATATAAATTGAGTGCAAATTTTATCTATAAAATATTTTGTAAAACGTCTATACTGGGTGATCACAATTCAAAACTCGTAAATTATACTGGGTGATCACAATTCAAAACTTGTGTAATTAAAAATTTTCCAAACTGTCTGTGGTGAACCAAACCCGTACCTCAAAATGCAAAATTTTGAGAAAAAGTCTATAAAGCAAATTAAATACGAGTAAAAAATGCAATAATAACACCTTCGTCAAATGCAACAAAGCCGAAGTGCCATAAGGTAAAAGCTTCCTCCAATTATATAAATCGCCTGCTATTGTTTGTCGAATGAAATACTAAACTAGTTGTGGGTCGCTTAAGATAGTTCAAAACCACGTGACCCAACGTTAATAATAATAATAATAATAATAATAACATTATATTTATCTCAGTTAATTAAATTAATCAACCTTCAATTTAAATTCAGTCAACTATAACGTAGGAGTACACAACTAACCGGATAATTATAGTGTTGATTTGGAATAATCAGACTAAATTATATAACATTTAACATTCTTTTACGTATAAAAAAATTAATTTATTGATGTATTGTTTATTGCGGTTGTTTTTACCAGCCCCATCTATGGACGACGTTTGGAATCATTATTAATTTAGCGACGTAATTATCTAATTAAGAATTAAAATTGTCACTAAAATGCAAACGTTTTTGGAAAATCCACATTAAATTGTAAAATTGTACGCGTTACGGTTCAATAAAACCAAATTATCTAGCCTCATTTACAAGAGACGCGACAGTGAACATTCTTAATTTTCATATAAATATTGGGAATTTTTGGAGTACATCACCAGTAGTACATTAATCGTTTGTTGACTATGAATTCGATGTATTTCGCACTTGTTTTGATTCCACTTGTGGTAAAAATAATTCCTCACGTATTTTAAAACGCACAAATCTAAAAATCGGATCTTGCAAAATTGAGTATCTAAAATCTAACATTTTATTTTTATTTTCATATTTAATGCGGAAATTATAGGGAATTTCGCTTGTAAACGGGCAATGTGATGGTCCAACTGCCTGGAAAGTTCGTATACCACGATCAGTTATTAAAAATCAATTTATAACGTCATATATTTGGATTTATTTTTTAGAAACCTGAAGCCTGTTGCAACTTCAACTTAATAGAAAAATCGGTACTTAAAGGATGTAAAAGAGAACACCATGGTGGTGCGTCAAAACATCAACCAGGTGATATTTTGAAAGGAAGTGTAAGTACACACGTTAACAATGTTCAGCTCCTGTTAAAAATTTATTTAAAATGGCATTATGTCACAGTGTTTAATCGAGTGCGCCTTCAATTCAACCGGCCTTTTTAATGGTACTTTAGTGGAAGGTCAAGTACGTTCTGCATTTACGAGTGCCGTTAGCGGAAATTCTGGTTTAACAACAGCTTTAAACACTGCATTAAGTACTTGTTTACCAATTGCGCGTAATCGCACTGCCGAATTTGCGGCCGATCTAACCAGTGGACGTTCGAAATGTAATCCAATATCAACGTTTGTGTTTGCGTGCGTCACATCAAATCTTCTAGCAAATTGCCCGGTTGCCGATTTTCATCCGAGTGATCAAACTTGTGTAATTATGCAGACGTATTTTAAACAATGTCCTAATGGACCGAAATAAGCAGTGTGAAACGGTGTATACGGTTATATTAGTGTGATAAGAACAATGTGAAGATTTTAAAACTATATTTTAAAATTTTCATATTATGCAGAAAGTTTATTATTATTAAAGTAATATTATATAAATAAAAAATATAAAGTTATTTTCCCTTTGTTTAAGCAGTATGCTCAATATAACACTATGTGGTGAAGAGTGAGAGGGTGCGAATAAACTAAATGGTCCAACATTTCTTTTCTCTACTTTAATTTTAAATAATTTTTTATTGGTACTTCCGGATGTTAATTTCGCTGCCGGTGAATTTTTATTAAGTGAATATTTTTATTGTCAAATACTTCCATCCTTTTAATTATATGATAATAATTTTTTTGGGTCTGTTTTTCCGATGGTTTGTATTTTTTATTCTAATTTTTTTTTCTGATGGGAAAAATTTTGGTCGAAAACTGAGACTAAAAAGTTAGGAGTTTCACTTTTGTTTCATATACATACTAGAAGCATAGAAAAATAAGTTTACCATAGATTTCTCAATTGTATAAAACGAGAGATAAAAATAAAATTCCAATGTCATGATTGTATTTGTGATTTTACATTGTGCGCAATGTAAAGTCACAAATACAATCAAGACAATGGAATTTAATTCGTTTTATACAAATAAGAAATCTACATACATATGTTAAATTTATTTTTCTATGCTAGAAGTAAATATTTAATTTTTCCGTTGTTTGTATTGATCAACATTACGGTTCAATATTGTACATCTATAGTACGTCCATAAAACATCAGTGACATTCCCATCTTTCGCTCTCAATTTTCAACCAAAATCCGTGCACTAAAAGTAAATTCATAAAATGAAAAATGATAACATAGCGCACCCGATACATGATTTTTAATTGAAAGACAAGTATCTGTATACAGGTACGAAAACAAATTCTATACTTTAAGCGCTACTGGTTCGAACAAATATTCGAATTTCCGCTTGTGCCGCTTTGATAAATACGGAATACCGTAATCGAAATTTTAACCTAATTCGCTCAATTAATTGTTTTTAAAACTTCTTTTGTTTGACTATATTTTACTTTATTTTACCTAGTAAGTCATGAAAAATATAGAACCTCAATATTTTTGCAAATTTACCATTTGTTATGTCGAAGTCAAAAAAGTAGTGTTTAAAAAATCTCTGTATGTGTGTGTGTGTGCTTATGTTCGCATGTAGTGCCGTCTTCAATAAATGTCTGTTGGTTATCTACATCTCAGACGGATTGACTGATCGGAATGAAACTTCATACTTAGGCTTGTTCTACAAATTGGGAAATTTCAGAGAATTTTCGCCGAAATCAGTCCATCGGAAGTGACAGCTTCCCTATGGGCATTTTCGTTTTTTCCAACTGTTTTAGTTTATCATTTACGAGAAAAACGACTAAGAATTAAAAGATTCTAAATTAATTTTGTTACAATACCAACACAGATCAGTTTCCCAAAATTTAAACGGAAATGAAGCTTTTTGACAAAAAAAACCATAAATATTGATTGATCGAGATGAAACTTCACACTTAAGCTTTTCACATAAATTGGGAGATCCCAATGATTTTTCTCCGAAATTATCCACCAAAAGTGGCAGCTTCCATAGGAGCTTTCCTCTTTTTTGCAAATATTTCGAAAAGTATATCATTTACGAAAAACAATTATGAAGTAAAAGACTCTAAATTAAAATTTCAATAATCTGGCACAGATCAATTATCCAAAATTTAAGCGGAAATGATGATATTTGACAAACTACTTATTACCAAAAATTCGGCCCTGTACTGCTCAGACGGATTGATTGATCGGGATGAAACTTCATGCTTAAGCTTCTCCCACAATTTGAAAGATCTCAGAACATTTTCACAGAAATCGGCATACCGGAACTGGCAGCTTCCATAGGAGAACTTTCTTTATTGCAAATATTTTGAAAAGTATATCATTTACAAGAAAAACGACTAATGCTGTGTGCCTTAATCGACTAAACTAACTTAACTGAAATTAGAACAGTTAGTTCATATAATATGCTAATAGGTGGCACTAGTACAAAAGTCATTATGTGTGCTTAAAAAAACACTAAACTAATTAGAATAAGTGTTATAATTGTAATATAAATGTAAACGCACCTTTAATTTTAGTTTAGTACTTTTAGTTCTTAGTTCTAATTTTATATGTATTAGAGTTAACCTATAAAAATATATGTTTATCACATGTAACCACACACCATAGCTGTTGAATTAATAAATGAAACTTAAATATAATTATACGTGTTTATTCATTAATATAAGTACATAATAATACATGGTGTCAGGTGGAAAAGACAGTAGTCAGTGAGTGTTAGTAAGATGGCATCTGGAAATGGGGGAAATGAAAATTTTCCGACAATGTGCTTTAATAATAATGTGGCTCTCAACTGGAAAAAATGGAAACAACGCCTAGAAATTTATCTTACGGCGACGGGAAAAGACGGAGCAGCGGAGAAAGTAAAAATTGCCATATTGTTGGATAAGATTGGTGAGGAAGGAATTGACATCTACAACACATTTGTATTTGAGACACAAGATACTAAATTCAATGACGTCATTAAACAATTCGACAGTTATTGTGTCCCGTTTAAGAATGTTACAATGGAGACGTATAAATTCAACACCATCAAACAGAAAGATGGTCAGTCGTTTGATACTTTTGTCACAGAACTGCGTAATCAAGCTATGAATTGTGAATTTGTGTGCGCAAATAAGGACTGCAAAACGTCTTTCATGAATAGAATGCTGAAAGATAAGCTTGTGATATCTATAGCGGATAAAGGTTGTCAAGAAAAGCTACTACGAGAACCGGAGTTATCGTTGGAGAAAGCGCTTGAATTCTGTAGAGTCGTAGAAACCAGTAAAACACACTCAAAACTACTTGAAAGCCGAAGAGTTGTGGAATCAGAATGTGAGCAAGCAGTCGATGTTGATGTCATAAGAAAGAAATTTGGAAATTGGCGGCATAATAATGGGTATCCGAAACAAAACGAAAGTTCAATGTTAAACAAAGAGTGTACGAAATGTGGTAAAATGCACCAGATTGGGAAGTGTCCTGCTTATGGAAAAACCTGCTTGTACTGTGGGGGAAAAAATCACTTTGCTAATGGCTGTTTTAAGAAAAAATCTAACTTCAACAAACCATCAATCAACCAAGTAGAAACGAGAACTGGAGGTGAACAAGAGGAAAGTGCTGATTTATTTGGGGTTAAGCTTGTTGGATCAATCGATGCCAATGAGCAAAATGCAGACTGGAGAGAAGACCTATATATTGGAGAGAACATAGTACGATTTAAGCTTGATACAGGAGCTGATATAAATGTGTTGCCTGCTAAATACATTGGAAGTGGTGGTAAGTTAGATAATACTAGTTTAACGTTAAAAGCATATGGTAATTTTATAATAAAACCAATTGGCGTTTGTACTTTAAAAGTGCAGACAAAATATAATGTAGAAAAAAATGTAAAATTTGTAATAATTGATCAGAATTTAGAGCCTTTATTGTCGGGCCAAACATGTGTTGAACTTAATTTTATTAAAAGAATAGCGTCAGTTTGTGCTCAGGTGTTACCGAAGGAGGGACGGGTTTTTGTTGAAACATTTAAGGCACAGTTTGAAGGGCTGGGTTGCATACCTGGTGAATACTCGATTAAATTAAAAAAAGATTACATTGGTGTGGTTAATCCAAATCGAAGGGTTCCTTTCGGTTTATATGAAAGGTTAGAGAGAACATTGGTTGACCTTGAAAAGCGAGAGATAATTTCAAAAGTCGATTATCCAACGGAATTTGTCAACTCTATGATTATAGTTGAAAAGCCAAATGGGTCATTGCGAATCTGTATAGATCCAAAGCATCTGAATTGTCAGATTTTGAGAGAGCATTATAAAATACCGACATCTGATGAAATTATGTCTCGTTTAAGTAATAAAAAGGTTTTTACGGTTGTTGATATGAGGGAAGGGTTCTGGCAGATTCGGTTAGATAAGAACAGTTCGGATTTATGTTGTTTCAATACACCTTTTGGCAGATACAAGTTTAACCGGTTACCTTTTGGGGTTTCAGTTGCACCGGAAGTATTTCAGAAAACTGTTAGTAAAATTTTTGGGGTATTAGACAATGTCGAGACATATTTTGACGATTTAATTATAGCAGGTGAAAATGAGCAAATTCATGATGAAGCGTTAAATAATGTTATGAAGCTGGCAAAACAATATAATATTAAATTTAATAGCGATAAGCTTCAATACAAAACAAGCAGTGTTAGGTTTATGGGGCAGGTAATTTTTGAAGGAGGTATAAAACCAGACCCCAAGCATATTAGAGCAATTAAAGAGATTGAGACTCCAAAAGATAAAAAAGAGTTGATGAGGATCTTGGGGATTTTCAAGTTTTTGAGTAAATTCATGAGTAATATGTCGGCAACTACGGCTTCTTTGAGAGAACTTACTAAAGATAACGTGCCTTTCATTTGGGAAGGTCAACATGACCAAGCTTTGAGTACGTTAAAGGACGAAATTTGTAGTGAACCAGTTTTAAGTTTTTTTTGACATAAATAAGCCAATAACTGTTCAGACAGATGCTTCAAAGGACGGTCTGGGATGTTGCTTGATGCAGGATGACCATCCAATTGCATATGCATCGCGTGCATTAACTTCCACGGAACAGAAATATGCTCAGATTGAGAAGGAACTTCTAGCAGTGGTATTTGCAACGGACAAATTTTATCAGTTTTTGTATGGACATCGGTTTGTGATTCAATCAGATCATAAGCCTTTGGTTTCAATTTCAAAGAAAGATGTCAATAAAGTCTCTGTAAGATTGCAGCGAATGTTGCTTAAAATAATGAGATTTGAATTTGAGATTGTTTATGTACCTGGCAGGGATATGCATATTGCCGATGCACTATCACGATCTTTTATCAAAGATAAAGTGGAAGACGATCCGGAGTTGCAATTCGTGGTTCATTCTCTGTCGACGGACATATCAATGACTCCTATTAAAAGAAAGCAATTTAAGGAGGAAACCCAAAGTGATCCAGTTTTGTCAAGGGTATACGAATTTAAATTGAATAATAAGTGGCCTCCTTGGAATAAGCTGAGCCCTGGATTGAAACATTATTTTAAAAATAGAGACGATATATTTATTTCTGATGCGATTCTGTTTCTAAACAGAAAAGTAATTGTTCCATAAACTATGAAGAATGATATGCTTAAATGTGTACATACAGGGCACTTGGGGATGGAAAAAACGTTATTAAAAGCCCGTGAGCTTATATATTGGCCAAATATGGCAAAGGATATACAAGATTTTGTTAGTAGATGCAGTGCGTGTCAAAAATTTAGGGGACAGAATTGCAAAGAGCCATTGCGTCCATACCAATTAGCGAAAAGACCTTGGGAAAGAGTTTGTGCTGACATATTTGAATTGTATAATAAATATTATTTAGTGATTGTTGACTCGTACTCAAATTGGATCGAATTGGCTCAAATAAAAACAAAGACGGCACTGGAAGTCATACACGTTTTCAAGGAGGTTTTTTCAAGGAGGGATTCTCCCCATCGCAGTTGTTAATGTCAAGAAATATGAGAACAAAAATTCCGTGTCTTTCTGAAAGGTTACAGCCGAAGGTGATAGATCCGAACCTCATACAGTCTAAACTAAATTTTAGACAAAATCAACAGGTTAAATATTATAATAGAAGCGCCAGGCCTCTACCGGCATTATTTGAGGGCGAACATATTTTGTGGAGGAAAGATCGAGTTTGGGTTCCGGCTAAGGTGATTAAGTGTTTCAATGATAATTCGTTTCTGGTGAGGGATGAAAGGGGAGGTACTTTCAGGAGAAACAGAGTGTTTTTAAGAAAGACATTGATAGCATTCAATGAGAGGGTGGAATTAATAGATCATTATGATTCTGTTTCTCCTGGGTGCGTCTCTTTGAATAAAGATGGTGGGGTTGAACAAATTGAAATGGTCAATAGTATTGGAAATGATTTAAATAATGTTGATAGCAGTTTAGTTGAAAGTGTTGAGGATTTAGAATTAAGTAGAGTACAAATTGAGCACGTTAATTTGGATGTAAACCAAGATTTAGAATTAAGTGGCGAAAACAAAAATGAAATAATTGACCCTCTTGGAATAGTTAAAAGATCACGTAGAGAAATTAAAATACCGTTTCATCTAAAAGAATATGAAATAAATATTGATTAAATATAAAAAAAAAAAAAAAAAAAAAAAAAAAAAAAAAAAAAAAAATGGAGTAAAGGAAAGAAAATAATAATATTGATTTAAAAGGAAGCGTGTAATATAAATGTAAACGCACCTTTAATTTTAGTTTAGTACTTTTAGTTCTTAGTTCTAATTTTATATGTATTAGAGTTAACCTATAAAAATATATGTTTATCACATGTAACCACACACCATAGCTGTTGAATTAATAAATGAAACTTAAATATAATTATACGTGTTTATTCATTAATATAAGTACATAATAATACAATAATATTTATACAAACAATGGTAAATAGAGAGCTAAATTTACATAAAATAATAAATAAATAAAAGTTCAAAGTACATATAATAATTGAGGTTATGTTATGGTACATTGGTAATTTTGTTTAATTCTAGGTTCCCCGAAAACGCAACGTGTATGATTCTAGAATTTATTAAAGGATAATATCGAACATGTATTTATTAGAAAACAACTAGGAGTAATGGCCGACTCTTTAAATACCATAACCGAACTTTTCGTCGATCGAGCAACAAAAAAAGGTTATACCGTAAAATTTCGAGTTTCTGTATTGGCTAGCATATGGAACTAGCTACTGGGTTACTGGTGTAAGCCTTAACATATCCAGATACACTGTTAGAATAATAGTGCACAATATGATCGGCTATTTTGCTTAGAAGTTGTTTAGAAAATTGCTTAATAGTAATTATGGCTTGTTATGTTACGAAAATGTTTGTTTGACCGAGAATTTTGAGCTTGAACCGGATGACGAAATATTAAATGATTGTAGAAAGATAAACTGTGCAATTGAACCAGTAAATTTATGAAATTTATTTAAAATTTTATTATGTTATTTAAATTTGAAATAAAAAATTTAATTTTTGTTTAATAACAACTCAGTCTTTACTTTATTTGTACATACAATAAAAAATAGCTTATTTGTTATACGAACGGGCTTTGCTGTCTTATTGATAAGTACAACATCAACAAGACCACAAATCCCGTTCGTATACATAACAAATAATTTATCTCGACGGTCTTAAAAACCAAATATTTTTGGAGATAAAAAATAACATTTGTATAATTCTTAAAAGGTATATTTCCTTATAGGTATCTCACTTATATACCTAAATAGGTGTTGTACTTATATGCTGTATATAATGGATAACAGTATTGATGCATCATTCCAGTCATGCTCGTACTTCCTCTGTCCCCCGACCCAGCAGGTGGTTCAATAGTGGACTGAAAATAATTTTTTTTTTTTGTTTTTAGAAATAGAATTTTTTAAATTTGTTGTTTTATGGAATATTTTGTAATTTTTTTTTTTATTAAACATAAATGAATTTCTTATGAATTTATGTATTTTACTATTTTTATCTTTGGATATTCATAAAATTCCACGTATCAAGTCAGCGATACATTTTTGTGAAGGAAAATTTTGGGGTTGGGTTTGTTTGCTCGACTTTCAAAATCCCGAAATCAAAATCCCGACTTTTAAAATTCCGACTTTTAAAATCCCGACTTTCAAAATCCCAACTTTCATAATGTCAATTTTCAAAAAAATATGAATTAGGGCGGCCGCGGGCCGGCATTTTTGAATGCGATAACAATAATACTTCGGGGGACATAGGAGCCAGGATCTGCAAACATGTAGCACTGCGGGCCGCACGTAGGGGTAGGAGCCATAAAGAATTTTCCATAAAGAATTTTATCTATAAAAAAGCAAAATTTAATATTTAATATTTTTTTAAAAATCCCGACTTTTGTTGCGATTTTTAAGGTTTCGTTCATTTTGTCATGCACCACCTGAGATATTCGGCCCCTTCAGATAATATGGTACAAAAAATAAAAATAATAATTAAATTAAATAAAAAAATATATATTTCTGAAACCAAAAAAAATAAACAAAAATCAATCGGCCCTTCGACCCATTCGGCCCTTCGACATTCGGCCGTTTGACACATTCGGCCCTTCCACACATTCGGCCCTTCGACATTCGGCCTTTTGAAATTCGGCCCTTCGACATTCAGCCCTTCGACATTCAGCCCTTCGGCATTCGGCCCATTGATATTATACCGAATAATGACGTCTCACCATTTTTAATTGGTTTCTTTACTGTTTACGTCTCGAAGTATAAAGAAAAGTTAAGGCGTTTTTATGGATGCGTTCGTTCGTTCTTTCTGTTTTTTTAACTCGCAAAAATGATGCTATTTTTCTTTTGCATTTTTTTCATCAAGATTTATATTTTCTACTGAACTGCTTTTATATTTTTTATATTTTCTACTGAACTACTAGCAACTTTTATATTTTCTACTGACCGAACATGGAGAAAAAGTGACAAAACCATACAAAATAGAAAGGATAGCAACTAACTCACATTAAATAAATAAAAATGGCTGAAGGTACGGGAAACTCGAGAAATAAATTTCTTGCAATTTCCATGTTAAATTTGATATTTTACTTACAAATGTTCACAATATTATCCTAAAATCACGAAAGTCAAAAAATCGACATAACGCAAGCCATAAATTATATAAAAATAATTCGGCAAAAAAAGTAGCATGGGAGCGAGTGTCCGACAAAATGAAAACGTTAACAAGTACGTAAGTATTAATAGCTGTGTGGTTTTGAATTATAGATTTTTTTTTTACAAAGGAGGTCAGGCCAAATGCGAGCATTAAAACCAAGATACAAGTCGCTTATAAACGGCCAACCGAGAAGTGGAAGTTCTGCGAAAGTACTGTCTTGTAAAGACGAGTGGTTGGTTCGAGAGATGGAGTTTTTTAAGCAATATCTAATTGATAATCGGTAAGAATTTTGAATACTGTATTTACCTCATATTTTAAATTTACAATTTTTTTTTTCAAGACCAACAGAGACAAGTTTCACCACCCAGTTGGAACAATCAATGGAAACATTCGACGGAATGAGCGACATGGGAGATGAATTTTATACGTCAAGTGGGCCAATCAGCCCATTCGCAGTCGAAACCCAACTAAGCTCGTCATCGAATTCAGCCCTTTTACCGGGCACATCTTCAAGATCGAAGAAAATAAAACGGGTAAACATTGATTCAACTCCTCCAGTAGTCACCGAACTGTTGAATATGATGAAGAATAATCAAAGGATAGTGTTGTATATGCATGTGGCTACTGTAACACAAAATATATAACGTTGATCGGGCCGGAAACATTCGAGGTGCTATGTACACTTGTTTATTCCGAGTTGAAATGAAGTGAAAATTTTACAGAGCATTACAAACCTAAACCTATTGAAATAGCGGAGAGCTACAATTTTTATAAAAGAGATTAAAAAATAAACGAATCTCTTAATGGTTATATCGTCGAGCTTAAAGTGTGGGCAGCACCGTGTAATTTCGATAAATTTTTGGAACAAGCGTTGCGAGACAAGTTTATGTTCGAGTTAAGGGAAGAATTGTGAATTCATTATTGATCGAAGAGGATTTGACATTCAAGAAAGCATGCGATAAGGCATGCAGTATGGAAATGTGTCGAAAGGAGCAAAAATTAATAATGGCGGATACAGTAATCAATAAAGTAGAGGAAGATAAAAGTAGAGGACGAGTGGCAAATAATATTATGCCGAATAATAGATTTAGGCGTTCCAGCACGTGTTCGCAACAAAATGGATTAAAGCTACAGCAACAAATAGGCTGAGTGAATGGATTTATGTAATTAACCTAAGAGAGCTAACCTAAGACCAGCTTACCGGAATCAATTCGCAATATTTTTCAAGTATCGATTATTATAAGCCTGTAGGAATTGATAATAATAATAATAGTTATAATGTGGATGATAGTACTGAAGAGAGGTAGGTTGAGGATGTTAATGAAAATCCTGATACCGCTGAGTTGGCAAGATCAAATAAATATAATTATAGATTAAGAGACAAAAAACCAAATATTGTATGTAAGTTGTGATATTGAAATCAAGGATATTATTTTAGTCACAAGATAGTTTTATACTTTATCTAATCTTTGTAAAAGAGATGTGCTACATGCATATTAGCTACAGTAACACAAAGTATGTGAAGTTGCATGTGGACATGTCATGTGCATCGGGTAGCACTAAACAAATAAAACAGTAGTGTTATTCGGGAGGTGAATCAATAAAAACGTAAAAGTATGAGCGTGTCTTATTTAAACATATTAGCTATAGTAGCAAACAGAGTTCACCAAAATGTGGATCCCTTCCTCATTTATCTCGCGAGGAATGTGGAGAAATTAACCGACGCAAATAAAATGCATACATCACATGGAAAAGCAAATAAAAAAATAAAATGTAATACTGAAAATTTAAAAGTTGTAATACTTTTTTTAGTCGTGTATGTGGTCATTTTGCCAAGATAATATGTTCACCGTTGTGAAATAATTGGCAAAACTATTTCTTATTTTCATAGCAGAACTGTGCGTTATTCGAACCCATCCTTCCAATATCCCGCAATCCACTATTGTTTCTATCCGCTCTCAATTCCCCCCAATAAAATCACCATTCCCAATATAATTTGCGAAATCATTATGAAAATACTGATATGTGTCCCTTGAGTTCATGCGCAACCAATTATGTAAACATACTGCTGCATCAACGATATTGACGACCGATCCTCTGCTGCCAATAATAGGTTTGCGAAAAATACGCCATCTCGATAAACAGTAATTAAAAACATCCTGTTCGTGGATCAAAATTGCCGATCTCCTTCCCGGTTAATAATTTTCGATCTAATTCCCCAATAATGTAAAAGCTTCATCTCCAACGAACTAATAGGGCACAGTTATTGTGCTGCCTGGAAGTGTCACCGTATTGGGTATTTGTATAGGGTGGACGGTTTTGTTACAATTCGCTTGCCGAACGCACTTCTCCGAAAAATGCCACTGTCGTTACTTTTGCCAGATGCGACAATATCTACAAATATAAATTTGTAATCCACATCGCATACACACTCAGAAAAAAAATGTGATAAATACATGATTGCATTTATCATAATATCATCAATGTATTTTAAATACAATTATTTAAATGATTGATTTTATCATACTATGATATTCATGATCATTCTTCTTGATCTTCTTCATCATAACAATGATGATCACTCAAAAAAAAAAATTTTCAGTGATCATCATTGTTATGATGAAGAAGATCAAGAAGAATGATCAGGAATATCATAGTATGATAAAATCAATCATTTAAATAATTGTATTTAACATACAATGATGATATTATGGTAAATGCAATCATGTATTTATCATATTTTTTCGGAGTGTATTCGATATCCGTATCCAATCGACATCATGCTGTCCCTGCTTATAGCTAGAATTATATTAGAATTTTATCCTTAATAAACATTATAAATATTACTAATATCATCCAGTTACCGTAATGTTAAAGACAGCCTTTGGATTAACAGCAAATCCCTCGTGCTTCTGAATAGCCGATCCGATTATATACATATAATAAATCATCTAAAACTTCTGGTGTCATTCGAGATGCATACTCTTAAATGATTACTGATCATTTAATCGCATTTTCACTATAAGGTTATTGAAGTAGCCTTGTGCTGGTGCAGCTCGTTAATCTAAAATTTCTCTGGCATTGCACATTCTTCTTTTCTGTGTATGGATATTCTGGTCGGAATTTATGATTTGAATAGAAATAAAAGATGAATTAAAATAAAAATTACAAAAAAAATAACAAAATAAAATAAAAATAAAAAAAATATGCGAAATAAATAAATTAATATACATACCTCTAAACATTGTATAATAAGTAGTATTTTTAAGTTGCAAAATTTAAAAATATCAATTTTTGATGTATTGTATTTCCATGTATTTTCAATGGCAAGTTTCTGAAACTTTGATCCGCCACAGCTCAGCCCAGGAAGAACCTATTGGTGTAATTCCAACGACTATAAACTGTTCTCACCGAACCATAAAAGCATGCCAAATATCAATTTTCTACCTATTACTCTTCTCGAGTTGAATAAAGCTACGGACATTTGTGAATTATTAATAAGATTTTTTAGCACACGAAAAAATACAAGAAACAATTTTAAATGTTTGACATATTTGACAACGTACGATTGACATTTATGTATACAAATATGTGTATGTGCTAGTTAAAATGGAAGAAAAAATCTAAATTTTCGTTTTTTGATGTACTTCCATTTTTTTGCCGGATTATTGTGTAAAAGAACGCGAAAATTTGATTTATATCAAAAAATTTTGATGTACGCCAAAATATTTTGCCGGATTTTGTAGTAAAAGAAAACGCCATTAAAATAAATTACATAGTGTTGCTTTGGCAAAGGCTGCTTAGCTTACAACAACAATGGCATTGTACAAAACCGAGGGCGCTTTAATGTAAACAAAACAATTTTAGTTTTAAGAAAATAAATCCATTTTATAGTTATGGTATTCACCGCAAGGAGGTTATGTTTTTAATTTTAATATAAATACAATATGTATAATAGAATATTTATACCTATATATTTATATTTAAAACTACATAATAATCAATTATCACACGGTCAAAATTCGACATATAAATGTTTTATTAACAACACAGAAAAATTAAAATGTCAGCTTTCTGGGCGCCCAACAGTTGGGAACATGTTGCTTAAAACAAAATCCAACGGTATTAAAGGGTATTTTCGTTAATTCATCCTTCAGAAAGAATAGAAGGAATAGAATATTGATCATGTGATCTAAGAACATTTCGAACGCTTGTAATAAAAGAACATAAATAGAATAAACAGAATACTTTGCCACAGCAGCGACTTGTTTTTATTTTGGCAGCATTTACTTTTGTTGAGCCATAGATAATATACAAATATTATATATTTACCGTTACTTATAATAATCCCTTTTTCAATCAAAAAAAGTGTGAGTAAAAAATCATAGTATTTAGTTTTTGGGTTTTTGATAAAAAATTTCGCTTGATTGGAAGTACAACCAACACAATTGTGAGTATATATAGTTATAGTGTTTTTTTTCGGGCGAAAATAAGTTTGAAACGAAAACACAAATGTGTAAGTTTATTGAAAACACAAACAAAAGTAAATTTTTGACATGGTACTTTTGCCGTACCCACGCAATTGTGTTACCGGGCAGCAAAAGGGATATATATATATATTATGTTGTTTTATAACAAACAAGAAATAATAAATTATTTGCACACGCAATATCACAGCTTGACAAAACACAACATTCTTTTTGTTCTACCTATTGATGTAGATCAAAAAGAATGCGTTCTGAAAATTCCAAATAAATAAAAGAATAGACAAAAAATAATAGAAAACATAGAATGAATAAAAGTACGATTACTGTCAATTTAAAAACGTTCGGAATGTTCGGAATAAATAAACGAAAATACCCAAAATGTTTAGAACTATAAAATTGTCAAATCAAATTGGTAATGATTTCACTGACCATGCTAGGGTACTTGAAAGCGCCCAATGTATCGTAAAACTAAAGCCAAAAACTATTGTTTTGGGATATTAAAGTAAACCCTACTTAGTTTTACCAAAGCAACACACATATTGTTTTGATTGTATTGTTTCATCCCCTCACTCAACAATTTAAAATAATATTCTGATTGCTCAATAATATTTATCCATATGACGATTAGACGGATTAATAACTACCCTTTGCCTACTTTATAGTTTTTATTCTAGCAGGAATTGTATTGTTTTTATTCTAGCATAGTACGGCTAGTACAGAATTCCTATACAGATCCAGTTTATACCAGACGAATTGCTTTGATAACTCAGAATCAACCTACATTTCGACATCAAATTAATAATGGTTGGTAAATGCCACCAGAGGTTAGAACTTCTGATTACACGTTACTTAAAAAATGTAATAAAACTATTATTTTGTTTTACAAAGTGAAAGTAAGTATATCATGAAAATTTTCGATCTTACCATTCGCTATATCACCGAAGTGCGAAAAAATGATTTGTGAAATGATTTCTGTCTTTTTCGAAGAGATGTCTGCCTATGTCCTCGCTACAACTCAGATTGGACTAATTTAGATGAAACTAGATACTTAAATTTTTTTCATAAAATGAGAGGCGTGAAATTTGGTGAGCAGTCCTCTTCCGTGGCAGCTTTTTCGTATTCTAACGGAAGATGCTTATGGTTTTTTATCCAAAGGGAAACAGAACAAAGAAAACGACCCAACATCAAAAATTGGAACTCGACATGAAATTGTTGTATTGAATGAGAATTAAATAATGAGAATCATAAAATTCTTTAGTTGTATTTTACTCGCTCTTCTTATATCTCATATTAATATTTCATATTTATCGCGATAAATGTGAAAATGTAGTTTTTTGGACGTAATAATCTGGTTTTTGTAAAAATGGTCTAGCAGACGAAAATTGCGTTATAATCTAGTCCCCGATATCTCGATTTTGTCTGTCTACCGTTTAAACACCGATAGGACCGGTAGGTAAGACGCGAATGAATAGTGGCAAGTAAAAACTCCATAATACTGAACTGGGGAACACCGTGTTGAATATTTTTACATATTTACAAATAAACGATTTTGCTTGAATCAAATGTTTTTAAGGCTAGTAGTTGCATCACGAATAAAAAATTAATATTCCGACGGTTTCTGTTATTACTTTGATTAAATTCAAACTTGAAATTATCAATACACAACTGTATCATCGATTCAAGTCCCATCAAGGGATTTGGTCGAATTGGTCATTGATCCTAAACTAGCCGTGGAATTGTTTCCTTGTCACCACCGGGAATCGAACCCGGGACCTCCGGTCGCTGGAGCAAGCATGCTGACCATTTTGCCAACGGGGCGGCGAAACAGTGATCATAGTATCTAAAAGTTTATCGAAGACGACGGAAAGCATAAAAATGTGTTTACAAATATTCACATCTAACTTTTCTCCTTAAAAACAGAGACCGCTTTAGTCATTTTTAAGCTCTTCAGAACCCATTATGAGTTTGCAATTTAAAAAAATCCATTTTCTCGACAACGATTTGTCCAGACACGCAATGATCACTGTGTGTGTGTCGTAACCTCTTTCACTAGGCAATTTTCATTAGGGAGAAAAACACTATCAGTATACAATAAACCTGTCGAATACACCCTTGTTTAGGAGGAACATCTATAATCCAACATATCGCCCGCCTCGATGCAATATACCTCCTCTCTGACAATTTTGTGAAAATGAGCTTTTGAAAAGAAAGGCTGAGGCAAAATTAAACGCACGCTTACAAATATTTAAAATAAGTTGGTAAAAAAAGAAAAAAAATTAAATCAAATCGAAATCCATCAAAAACAGAAGAAACATATAGAATTTAACTACGAGGTTTTTTTAGTTTTCGGACAAATGTAGTTTTGTCAGAAGGAGTTTTAAGGCGGATTCAGTGTTGCGTTCCTTCGTTCCTTCCTTCCTTTTTTTAATTTTATTTAAATCAGTCCAAGCTGAAAAATTAACAAGGAAAAAAACGTCATTTTTAACCAATGAAATTGGTTTAAAAAATTTCAGAAGGAAGGAAGGAACGAAAGAACGCAACACTGAATTCGAAGTTATGGTCAGGTAGTGGTCGATATGTATCACCTCACCGGTAATAATCATGTTAAACGACTAGCAGTAATAGTATAAGTTCGAAAAAAATTCGGAAATCAACACAGAAAAAAAACTGTGTAGGTTATTTGTCAAAATAAAACAGTAAACAAGTACTCGCAAAATAAAAAAGTAAATAAGTACTCTAGTCAAAACATATCTTCAATTTATTTTTAGTGTAGTTTGTTAAAATGCTACAAACGTTGTATAAAAGTTAAAATAACGGTTATTTAGCTCTTTTTTATATTTTTATTGTTAAAACTTAAGCTTTCGGAACCTTTTCGGTTCCATTCTCAAAAGTATATAAATCAATTTAACAAAAAAAATATTTTCTATACAAAATAAAATAAAATCGAAATCAAGGCTAACTAAAACGTAGCTATTTTCCTGTAGATATCGCTAGCTACTAGAAAAAATATATTGTTACGATTTTGCTTTGTTCAAGGTTCGAATCACTGGATTGTGAATAAATACAACTGCTTCAAATTTGAACTCACACAATTTATTTACACAACACAATTTATTATACAACACAATTTATTATACAACACAATTTATTATACAACACAAAATTCCCAATTAATTATTATAATTATAAAACACTTTTTAATTATCACTTTAATAATCGCTTTAATAATCACTTTAATAATCTTTCTATTTAACCTTCACTGTATCACGTTTAAAATAAAACTCAGCATTCCACGTCAACGCGCGCCTTTATATACCAAAATATTTGTTTCTAGAATAATCCTAAATGCGCATCGAGCAAATATGTTAGCATAGAAATGACGCCTAAATGTTGAGTATAAATAATAAATGCAATTGAACAATTAATGAAATTAACTTATTCTATTCTAATCTAGGTGTCACCGTAACACTATTAATGAAGTTAACTTATTCTATTCTAATCTAGGTGTCACCGTAACACTACTCCCCACCTAAGCCTGTTCGTCCCGAACAGGATCCAGATCACCTCCTCTGTAGAGCGCCAAACGTTCTAAATGCACAACCTTTGGTTTACCTTTCCGTCCTTTCTGTATGCGATAAACCACGTCGTTCAACTTTTTAATGACAGTGTAAGGTCCTTCCCATGTGGGTTGCAACTTCGGTGATAATCCTTTCTGCCGTTGCGGGTTGTGAAGCCATACCAATTGCCCTTCCTCGAAGCCTTGATTATTTGCTCGTATATCATATCGAGCTTTCATTCGATCACTTGATATTCGAATTTTCTCCCTTACAAATTGATGTATTTCATTAAGTTCCTCTTTCATCCGGTTGACGTAATCCTGTCTGCATAGAGCCGCTGATGGAACTGCTCCAAACTTTAAATCTCCTGGTAATCGCAGATTGTTCCCAAATATGGTTTTAGCTGGTGTCACTCCTGTTGTGTCATGTACCGCTGATCGGTAGGCCATCAGGAACATCGGTATATGTCGATCCCAGTTGCGTTGGTTCCTTTCAACAACCTTTGCTAGATATTCCTCCAATGTGCCATTGAATCTTTCCACCATACCGTCCGACTGTGGATGTAAAGGCGTCGTTCTTGTTTTATTGGTTCCAAGCATCTGACATATCTCCTGAAATACCACCGATTCGAAATTCCTTCCTTGATCCGTGTGAATTTCCATCGGTACACCAAATCTGCTAATCCAGTTGTTGACCACGGCATCAGCTATTGTTGTTGTCTCCTAATTGGGTATCGGGTACACTTCCGGCCATTTGCTGAAATAATCCATTATTACTAGCACATATTTATTTCCGCTCTCGGTAGTCGGAAATGGCCCCGCCACATCCATTGCAATTCTCTCAAATGGTGCCCCGACATTATATTGTTTCATGGTTCCACGGCTTTTTCGTGCTGGTCCCTTTACTGCCGCACATTGGTCACATCTTCGACACCACTCTACTACTGACTGTCTACCTCCGGATCAGTAGAAACGTTGGCGAATTTTGGCTAATGTTTTATTAATCCCTAGGTGACCTCCACTTGCTCCTCCATGATACTCCTTGAGGATTTCCGCTATCCGATCTTTTGGCACCACTACCAACAATTGTTTTACTTTGCCATCCGTGCTTTCCCACTTTCGTTTTAAACATCCATTTTCTATGTGGAGGCTATCCCATTGAGCCCAATATGCTTTTACAATGGGAGTTTTGTCAGCTATCTCACTCCATGTGGGCCGGTGTTCCTTTTCCTTATGTTTCATGATGAATGATAGGTCAGCATCCCGTAATTGCTCCTTCTTGATCATTTCATCAGTCCATTCCTCATCAGGTAGCACTTGCATAAGCCGAATATCGATGATGTTTTCCTTACCCTCCACACGCCCACAATGCTTGCATTCCACGGGACATGGCCTTCTTGATAATGCGTCGGCATTTCCATGTGCGCTTCCCTTCCGATGTTCAATTTGGAAATCGTAGCTTTGCAAACGTTCGATCCAACGTGCTACTTGTCCCTCTGGATTTTTGAATTGTAACAACCAGCGCAAAGCTCCATGATCCGTTAGTAGAAGAAATTTTTGGCCATAGAGGTACTTATGGAAGTGCTTAACACATTCGACTATGGCCAACAACTCTTTCCGTGTTACACAATAATTCCGTTCCGGTTTTGATAACATCTTGGAGTAATATGCAATAACTCGTTCCTCACCATTTGTTGCCTGTGATAATACTCCTCCTATACCATCATTACTCGCATCGGTGTCCAAAATGAATTTAACGTTGGGTATAGGGTATGCGAGGATTGGTGCTTCGCATAATCGTCGTCTTAGTTCCACAAATGCCTCTTCCTGATCATCCTTCCATTCGAATGCCTTGTTCTTCCTGGTTAACTCATGTAAACTCTTGGCAATACTGGCGAATCCTGGCACGAATCGTCTATAATAGGTGCACAATAGAAGGAAGCTCCGTAATTCATGTAAGTTTTTAGGTCGTGGCCATTCCTTCACTGCTGCGATCTTGTCTTCATCGGTATGGATTCCATTGGTTGTTACCTTATGACCCAAATATTTTACTTCCGTTCTAAATAGTTTGCATTTCTTCGGGCTTAGCTTCAATCCGGCGGCCTGTATCCGATCCAAAACCTCTGCCAAATTCCTTAAATGCTCGTCGAAATCCTTGCCCATAACGATGATGTCGTCTAAATATACGAGGCACGTCCTGCAATGTAATCCCTTTAATACACGCTCCATTAGCCGTTCAAAAGTCGCAGGGGCGTTACATAATCCGAATGGCATAACATTAAATTGCCATAATCCGTTACTCACACTGAATGCCGTTTTCTCGCGATCTTCCTCCTGGACTTCCACTTGCCAATAGCCGTTTTGCAAATCTAACGTAGAAAATATTCGAGCACCCGATAATGTGTCTAACGTGTCATCGATCCTTGGCAAGGGGTAACTATCCTTTTTCGTCACAGCATTTAATTTTCGGTAATCCACGCAGAATCTCATGCTACCATCCTTTTTCTCGACTAAAACCACTGGTGAACTCCATGGACTGCTTGATGTTTCGATTACCCCTGCTGCTTGCATATCTTTTACCATTCGATCCACTTCCTCTTGCTTTGCCAATGGTAATCTCCTGGGTGGTTGGCGAATCGGCGTTTCTGCTCCTGTATCTATTCGATGTTTTACCATTGTGATTCTCCCATTATTGTCCGATGTACTGCAGAATATTGGCATGTACCGCTCGAGCAATTGTTTTGCCAAATTTTTCTGTTCCATGGTAAGATCTTCGGTCCATTTCTCCATTAGTTGTTCTACAACCTCTTTCTGCCCTTGCAAGTTAGTCGTATTAATCGGATTTTTCTGCTCGCACTTCACAATCGCAGATATTTCTTCGCATTTTCCGATTATTGTCCCTTTCTTGATGGTTTTCGTTTTATCCGAGAGATTTAGAGTCCTAATTGGTACTCTATTGTCGCTGTCTGGTTTCACCAGGACTTTCCCGATCATAATTTCTCTGGCTCCGCTCTCCGCTTCATTGGCTTCCACAACCCACAACCTGGGTGACCCAGAATCTCCTTCCAATCTTGCCCATACTATTGTTTCCGAGTTCGGTGGCAGCTTCTCCCGATGATCCATTATAATTTGCCTGCTCATTTCTCCTATAGCGGCGCTAACGTGAAGTGGCAACTCGATATTATCGTAGGTTAATACACCCCGTCCAACATCCACCACGAAGCCATTCGTTCTCATAAAGTCCATCCCCAAGATGACTTCGTCTACAATATCTGCAACCAGCACCTCGTGTTGAAAGTGATTTCGCCCAATTCTTATTTTTACGACCTTTTTCCCTTTTATTGCTGAATTTTCTCCAGTCGCCGTTCGTAACTTCATTCCATTAGCTGGTTCCATAATTCCATCGATAATATCCTCACGAACAATCGTATGAGTTGCTCCCGTATCCAGCGTGATCATGCATTTCTTTCCATCAATATCGGCTTCAATTGTTAAGCTATCACCGCTCCTTGCTGTTCTCGAAACATGGATGGAGATTATGGGGCAATAGGTTGTGGGAGTCAGCTTCTGCCCCTGCAAACTGACTCTTTTTAGTTTAACGACTCCGCTGTCGTCTGACTCTCCTTTCTGGATTCTATCTGCTCTTCGTTTGGTCTACGCTTCTTAGGAGATGGCGACCTTCCTCGTTTCTTCCTAATCTCCCAGCAGTCCCGTGAGATGTGACCCGTCCTATCACACACCCAGCATTTAATCTTACCACTTCCATATCTGAACCTTGGCGTAGCCCGCGAGGTGTCTATTCTGGAATCAATCTCTACTCGGCGAATTTTCATTGCTGGTTTGACGATGGCCTGAGCAGTTTCGTTTGTTAACGCACAAGCGATGGTTTCCGTAAAAGTTGCCTTAGGTGACAACATCACCGCTCTACGCGTCTCAGGATCTCGAATACCGTCAATGAATGCATCTATTTTAATTCGCTCCATGTAATCGGCCGACATATTTGAATGGGCTAAATGCGCGAGCCGCTCAATTGTCGATGAAAATTCCTGAAGCGATTCTCCTCCTCTTTGGTATTGACCTTTCAATTCCATGCGATAGATTTCTCGTTTGCGGTCACTTCCGTATTTCCGATCTAACGCCTTCATGATTCCCGTATAAATGTTCCGTTCTTGCTCGGGAATGATTTGTAGTGTTTCTGCCGCTTCGCCTTTAAGAGCCACAATTAACGCTGCAACACATTGTTCTTCAGTCCACTGATTTTGCTTAATTGCCGTTTCGAATTGGAACTTAAAAATGCTGAAGGATGTTGTTCCATCAAATGTTGGTGGTTTTATCTTAACTGCATTAACCGTCTGGATCACTTGTTGTGTCGTTCCATTCGCCTTGACATCTTGGAGCTCCTTCTCGAGCCGTTGAAAATCTTGTTTAACCGATTCAAATTTTTGTTGAACCGTCCCTTTAACAGTTTGAATTTCTGCGTGTACTTCTGTTTGCAGTTTTTCCACTTTACCGTGTAGTGTACAAGATAACTCCAGAAACTTCTCGTCCATTTTCTTTTGTCCAACTTCTATTTGGTTTTTAATGTCCGCTCCTTGTCGCTCCATTTGTACCATCTTCTGCTTCATTTCCTGGTTCGATTGTTTAATGTCCGCCCCTTGTAGCTCCAACTGTTGTCCCATCATTTGATTCATAGCAGCCATCAACTGCGATAAATCGAAACTTCCGGATGGGTTTTGTGTTGTTCCGACCACCATTTGTACGTCGCCTTCTTTCTTGTCCACACCGGTCTCATCCGTTTTTTCCTCCTCGAAATCATATACGTCTGGATTTAAACCGTCCTTCTCCATGGCCTCACGTAGTCGCTCCACCAAACTAGCTTTTGTGCCTTCACTGGCCAAACCTCGCTGTTTCAGCTGCTCCTTTAATTGCGCAAGCTTTAATTCGTAGAGTATCATTTTCTTTATTATTCACAATCCCACCGCTGTCACCAATTGTTACGATTTTGCCTTGTTCAAGGTTCGAATCACTGGATTGTGAATAAATACAACTGCTTCAAATTTGAACTCACACAATTTATTTACACAACACAATTTATTATACAACACAATTTATTATACAACACAAAATTCCCAATTAATTATTATAATTATAACACACTTTTTAATTATCACTTTAATAATCGCTTTAATAATCACTTTAATAATCTTTCTATTTAACCTTCACTGTATCACGTTTAAAATAAAACTCAGCATTCCACGTCAACGCGCGCCTTTATATACCAAAATATTTGTTTCCAGAATAATCCTAAATGCGCATCGAGCAAATATGTTAGTATAGAAATGACGCCTAAATGTTGAGTATAAATCATAAATGCAATTGAACTATTAATGAAATTAACTTATTCTATTCTAATCTAGGTGTCACCGTAACAATATTCTTCATTTTAGCTAAGCCACAAAAATTGATATCTACAGAAAAAAACACTTTACAAAATAAAATTTGACTATAAAAACATTAATTGAAAATATTTGTATGCGTCTTAAATAATATTTGAAATGTGTAAAAGCAAGAAATCAAATTATAAAAATAGATCATATGAATTGCCAATGTAAGCGAAATCGTTAATTTTGTTAATATAATTTGAACTAGATTTTATATGAACATTTCCAAAATAGATCTTTTTTTGTAATTAGGTTGTTTTTCCAAAATGTCTACATCTTTCAAAATAATTTTATGGTTGGTATCTCTAATATGTTCCGAAAGTGCACTTATTAGATTTGAATTTCCCGTGGCTCCACGTATATGTTGGAAAAAACGCTCCCGTAAAAACTGTTTAGTTTGTCCCGTGTAAATTACGTTACAATCATTACACTTAATTTGATAGACAAGATTTGATTCGTTTTTTAAAGATATCGGATCTTTTAATTTTGAAAACAAAATATCATTTAAACTGATAGCTGAACGACCAATAATTTTGAAATTATAATTTTTAAATAAATGTTTTAATTTTTCGAAAAGATTTTTTATGTAAGGTAAAGATAAATAATTTGTACTTTCAATTTCAATGATGAAAGTACAATAATTTGTACTTTCATCATTAAATTTGAGATTATGGGACTAATAACAGAACCCATAGGAGAACCAAAAGTTTGTTTATAAATTTTATTGCCGAAAGAAAAATCAGAATTATTCAAAACTAATTCCAATGCCGACATAAATTGAACTTTAGTCAATTTAGTTTTTGAATTTTGTTTAATACTCCTCCAGTAATCTTTGATAATGTTGGTAACACGTCTATTATCAACATTAGTAAACAAAGACGTAACATCTAAAGAAACTAAAAGGTAATTTTGTGGAAGCGTAACATTCTGAATTTTTTGTTTAAAATCTTCCGAATTTAGTATATTTAAACTAGTATTACCAACACTAAATTTTAAAATATTACCCAAAAAAGACGATAAACTATGTGTTGGACCATTAATCGAACTAATAATTGGTCTATGTCCAAAACCAAGTTTGTGGATTTTTGGTAATCCATATAAGTTAAAATTATTTTGAGTTTGGAAAACAAATTTTGTCCTCCTTCAATTGGTCATTCAGTACCGTTTTTCAAAATTATTTCTGATGTCGAAAGTGCAATTTTTCATTTGAACGATAATGATCGTGATACTATCCGTAATCGTTTTGTAAATATTTTGACAAATTTTAAATATAAATCAAATTTAAATATATTAACTCCTTTTGAAAATCGTATTTTAAGTTATGTCAAATAATCTAAATCATTTTTGAAAGCTAATCCAAATATTGTGGTAACTCGTGCGCAGAAAGGTAACGTAACTGTTATAACATCGCGAATTGAATATGTTACAAAAATGGAAAGTTTACTTAACGATAACACAACATATGTAAAATTGCCAAAAGATAATACAGTTCCGATACGGAAATCAATAAACACAATGGTTAAAGAATGGAAATATTCTGATAATGTGAATGAACAAACTAGGAAAATGTTAACCAAATATAATTCAGTGATTCCAAAATCCGCTGAAAATCAAAAAATTCTAGTGAAAATTCTAGTCATGAATTTTCTCCAAATTTCCCATATAGTCTCAAAATAACCTAAGCTATTAGAAAATTAACCGAAAGTATTGGTTACTAGTGGAAGTTTTTGAGATATTGGCCAAAAACTGAAAATAACTTATATGGCCACAGAAAATCAAAGAATTCTAGTGAAAATTTTAGTCCATGAATTTTCCCCAAATTTTCCATATAGTTTTAGTATAACTTAAGCTATTAGAAAAACAACCGAAATCATTGGTTACTAGTGGAAGAAATGCCGGAAAGACTGAATATTGTAAAATTTCAACATTTCATATACCGAGTTCCTTTACTTCGGAGATCAATTAATTTGCCATTTTAAGGATCACTTCTAATATTTTATTCCGCTGAGATGTTTTATTTAGTGAAAAATATATACATAATGAATAAAAAATTTCCGTTGGTAATTACATTACAAAATAAATTCTCTTTAGAGATAGTGCTGCCACTTGCGGCGAGTAACGTAATCTCTTATTTTCCGCTGTCAAAATTGCGCTATCTTATACAGCATGTTTCATCAGCCATCCACAATAAAAATATTTACATGTTACTGTTGTCATATTTTTTGGTTGCCGGTGGTAAGTACATGCTGCCCCGTGTAAACCAAGTATATAGACCATGTCAGTATGTTCGATTGTAATCCATAGGAATTATTTACGATGTAAATGTTGAGCCCTCAAGTGGTGAATCAACTATAGACGAGGAAGACGGGCAAACCATTATAGAAGGTTTGGCAAGTAGTTTTCTGTTTACGGTCGACCGACTGGACAAGTTGAGACGGAATTTTCACGTATCAAAAATTATTTTGTCAATGCTGTATTGTTCATATTACAGGTGGTTTTAACGAACTATATATGTTAGGCGGGGCATGTCCAGGAACCATTATGTAATTTGATTGATCCGTTATGTTTTAAATAATTCTCAATAAATTTTGTTTTGTTATATTTTAGTATTGCTTGACGCACTAGAAGAGAAATGTAAGAAACCTAACCGACATTTTAGCTCGAAACATGAAATACAAATAAAAATTCAATGTAAACTTACCCCTCGATTCTGACGATAAGACTACTAAGACTATCTTAGCTAAGACTTTTTTGTTAAGACTTTATTTTTTAAGACTAAAGTCTTCATTGAAATTCTGAAGACAGAATCTTAAATAATATATTAGAAACTCTTCAAAGACTTTTGTAGAGCTGTCGAAACGAAATTTTTACCATATTGTTTCAAATTTATGAGCGAAAAGCGACAGTTCAATTCGAAATTGTTAAAAAAAACTCAAATTTATGTTATTATATATATATGCTGAGAGAGTACATTTTGAATAATTTTTCCGTTTTTTTTAGTCAAATACATATAATTATTGTTTTTGTTTAAATGTCAAAATTATGATTCCTAAGACCACCTATTTCGCTGATATTAACGAAGACAATTTTTTAAGACTACTGACAGATAAGACTAAGTGCAGAATACGAATTTAAAGTATCTAGTCTTCGTTAAGACAAAAGTTTTCGCTAAGACTGAAAATACGTCTGTGACTGTACGTTAGAATCGGGGGGTTAATGTCCAGGAACACCATTATTTAATTTCATGAATAAACGATAAAATTTGATTTTACTTCGAATGTTTTTGAAGTTCGAAAAAACGACAAAAGCGACAACCATGCCAAAAAATCTAATTACGGTAAATGCGATAGGATAATAGAAAAAAAGAACACGAACGTCCTATATATAAGTTAGGTAATACTCGTATGTACATATATGGTATTGCTGGACAATTCTAATTTACATGGTCATTCCTTTCCGCAAGTATAATAAATTCGAAAAAAGATTCGAACGAAACTTTTTCAACATTTTATTTAAATTTTATTTTTGAAATTGTCCATGTCAACTGACACCCAGTCTCTCTTCCTTCGGTGATTGAAATTAACACTTATTAAATAAAAGTAGCATATAAAAACTACAGTCATTAAATTATACAGTCGGCTTAAATTTGGCTATATTTTCTGTATTTTTATACTCGATAATTCCAGCAATCATTTATAATCGTTATCTGGCACCTATACGAAATACTGAGGGTACTAGTTACTGATAGCATCAGTCACTGTGTACTAGTTACTGATAGCGGTCACTGTGACATTTTGTTCACAATATCAATATTTTTCACTGGCCAGAATCAATATTTAATCATTTTAAAGTATGTGTCCGTTAAATTTCCGTAAGTATATTGTCCTTAAATTCATTTTACCAGTTCTTAGGTCCTGACTACCAGCTTAAAATCGCTGTACTGGCGATGGAGTGGGTTCAAAAATTAGTTCTCGCATATCACTCGGTAAATTAACGTACGACGATACAGATCACGTAACCTTAATCCAAGTTTAAGACAAACCTCCAAGTGTCGATGTAATCAGAACTGAAACTTTATTAATTTATCAAAAATATAATAACCCTGATATTTTCGGCATCATTCAGCATGTGAAGCCTGTTGAAATACTCGGCCTGAACTGGATATACCGTTCTTTTAAATAATGATTAGATTCCAGTTTCTTCTCTAGCTTTGGGAATAGTTGAAATTAGTATTGTCTCGAACTTTTTTATTGGTCTATTTGTGTCTCCGTTAGGAGTGTATCACTTATCTTTCTTTTGTGTCCCGCCTCGTGGTTTATCGAAAGAGTAATTCATACTCGCAGATTTCTTCGTCCTGCTATGCTCCTGCACTATTGGATAAGTGGTATCCATTTGGGTTTCAACGGAAATCACCTAGCCAAAATCGACTTTCATCAGAGTTTTCGGAAACAAGTATGCTTCAATTTCTAACCGATATTACGATGTGTGGGCCGCTTCTTATGAATGTGTATGTATGTATACGCTTATGAATTATGGATTAGATTTTTTATGACACGAGGTTTCTTACATCTGTTTGTGCGCTGAGTACTGATGCACATCGCACCGTATACGTATGTCTCGAAACATTCCCATTCCTTAGTGTAACTTTACAAATATTCGGTAGGGGTGCTATGCAGAATTCTAGATTTCATCGAGTGCAAATAACTATATACTATAGAATGAATGTAAAGTATTTTCTCATATAAAATTTGCTATGCCATCTATCACAAACGAAAGCAGGATGGTTATAAAAAATGCATATGGCGGCCTCATATTTCAAAATAAAGACCCTCCAAACTACTTTTTGTTGTTGGCGTGGGGTTCTTATTTTGTTGTTGTAACAGTACCGCATTTTTCTTATTACTACGTACATATTTTACTTCGTGCTTTTCTTTTCATAATTATTTTTTATTTTTGAATACGATAATTATTAGTTTTGACATATTTTGATTTTTTTTTATGTGAAGCTTATTGTGAGGAATTAAAAAAACAATAATTCAACCCAATTGGCTACGATGTACATGATGTAAAATGTAAAACTTAGTTAATATTTAATTATTTGTTTGTTAAATTTTGAAAATAATTATTTTATGCCGCAGACAAAATAGAATCGGTAAATATTTTTAAGAAACGAGTCATTATCTTCTTGTTGGTTAACGAGCCAACAACTAAACTTGACGGCAATGAAAATAATATTAAATTAAATATTACCAGATAGTTGGATATACACAGGTTTAAATCTACAATATATTGTACTTAAGGAAAAACCAACTCATTTTTTGTATTCGATGAATAAAAATATGTATAATTCAATTTACATATTTTGTTAATTTTAATTTCCAAACTTCATTACATTGGTTGAAAAAAATTCTAAATAGGGCCCTGTTGATTTATTCGTTTTCTCTTTTACCCTCCCCAATTTGTGACGCTTGACAGCTGCTTACATTCATTCTATATAATCTATTTCTATGATCGAGTGTCTCTTTACGTGCGCTGGATTATTTGTGTTTAGATCGCTTCCTCTGTATTATGATCGATCTGTGGTCGATAAAGTATGCAAGCTATTACATAAAACACCTTTTAGTTGAGATTCATTCTGAGTGATAATCTATTTCCATCGTTACCTGTGGGCTCCAATGTGTTTCATGTATAAAGCCTTGCCGAATGACTTCGGCCCTTTTTAGAGTTTGGCGCGCCCTATATTTACATTTCCAGCTATCCATTATAATTAACAGTGTGGTTGGTGGTACCGTTGGTATATCCACCTTGTTTGCCATAACATAGTGCAAGTTACATAGGTTAATGTAGTTAAAATAGATAGCAGTCAAATAGATGCCTGAACTTTGATATGAAAATTGCTCGAAATATGATGGGCAATTAATAAAAGTCGTGCCGGTTGTTTATACGAATGTACCCAAATTATCCGGTATAACCTTTATTCTTTCTTGTTTATCACACGTTAATTAAAACCATTGCACAACCATTAATCTTGTATGTCATTCAATTACTTGTCGGCAGACGTAAAGTTCAAGTTCGGTACAATATTAGAGTAGATACTTACTCGTATTAGATACTTATGAACCGGAAGGAAATAAACAAGTTAAAACTAAAATATAAATCAAGCCGCAATTATATCATCAATTACACAATTCAAAACTATTTGACACCTACCCAAACGGAAAATTGCTTAAACAAAATTTCGGTAGTTTATCAGATTACCTTAAAATAGGCAAACTGTGAATACATTTCAAATAACATCCATAATAATTTTGACGTATTAATTATACACATTAATAATTATCTCAAATAATCGCGCGCCACGGGTGTTTTGATAACTTTCATGGTTTGATGATTTGCAGCAGGAAAATCGCCATAAAATTTTTACATATAAATATAAGTAAAACGCAATCAGTCGAGAGTGCTTATTTGCAAATACATCTCAGCAGAAAAATGAATCAAATTCAAATTGTTATTGTGTTAATTTCTATGGCCGGGACGAGCCTTGTGCATTGTCAATGTAATGGTCCACCGCCGGTATTTAAACGACCAGACGATTGTTGTAGCTATGGTAAATTAATCACTGAATCGGTTATGGATGGATGTCACGGTTCAGCGGGAGGTCATCCAAAAGGTCCACCACCAGGCGGTCCACCTCCGAGCGGTCCACCACCACAAATTAGAGGATGTGTAAGTTATTTAAATATAGTATAAATATAACTTAATGGTGTTTATCCCAAACCAGTGTAAAACTGAATGTGCCTTCAACCAAACCGGACTATACGCTAACGGTGCTCTTAATGAACAACAAATTCGAACTACATTTCTTGCGAATGCTGGAGCTGCATTTGCCGCTACCGTCAATTCTGCTCTAGATACATGTTTACCATTGGCACGCAACCGTGCAACTGAATTTACCGCTACTGTAACAAGTGGGGCAAACAAATGTAGTCCGATAACAATATTTTTGTTTATGTGTGTGAACAATAATATGCTCGTAAATTGTCCAGCAGCCAATTTCCAGTCTGGGGACGCGGATTGCACTTCGCTTCAAACTTTCTTCCGGCAATGCCCAAATGGACCACAGTAAATAATATATTTGAGTTTCACTAAAAAATAACGCAAAGTAAATATAAAGGTTATAGATGTAAGAAAACATTACAAATGTTATATTTGTGTGATTTAGTGGAGACACAAATTGCTTTATCCGATTAACAAACCAACTGCAATAAAATACAATTATAAAAATATTAGTTCTTTTCTTCATATTTATATTCACAATCTTAAAAAACCAGTAATAATAATTAAATAATTGTGTTAAGGTTAATCTTCCCGCCGTGTCATTTTAAATTTTAATGGGCCATCGGGTGCGTACATAAACGTAACAGCATAGTCCAGCGGTTTGTGGTGGTATTCAATTTTATGCGATCGAATTAATTTGGCTAATAAAACTTGCATTTCTAAATCGGCAAATCGTCGGCCCAAACACATACGCGCCCCTATACCGTAGGGCATCGTTGAGAATGGATGGATTTTACCTTCCCGTCCCAGTGGCGTATCTTTCATCCACCGTTCGGGTTTGAATTGTTTTGCATCAGTTACATATTTTGGCAGATTGCCCATGATCAATGTTGGGAATACAGTTTGGACACCTTTTGGAATACGATAACCACAAATTACGGTATCTTCTTGGAGCGTTCTACCATTGCCGATCACTGTGCTATACATGCGGAGTACTTCTTTGATGAATCCTTTTAGATATTGACATTTATCGATCAGCTGATGTGTTAATGGTGTGTTTGGGTCGGGAATTATACGTTTTAGTTCTTGATATAGTTTCTCTTGTTCTTCGGGCCGAGTTGCTAGTTGATAAAGTATGGAGCAGACGGCCATTGAAATCTGTAGGTATAAATTATACTGTAATTCTAAACGGTTATTTTGAAAGCATCTCTTACGTACAGTATCTATTCCGACTAATATAAGATCGAGCGCCATGATACAAGCAATTTTCTCACTATTCCCATCTTTAAGTACTTTTTCGAGTAGAGAAGGCTCCTCCATTGCACGTCGACTTGGCTGTTCACTTTTCATGCGTCGTGTTGCATTTTGTATGTGCTTCATACAAACACTGTATATAAATAATTTAGTTAAAAACATTGTGAAAAATCTTCTTACCGAAATCTATAAATAAAATACTTACTCGACGAAATAATTCATATTATTAACATATTTTGTCCAGAGCGGTGTTGGAAAGAATCGCCAATAAGGTGCTTTCAATTCTAATACAGCTACATTGCGCAATGCAAATTTAGCTGCATTGATAATTTGTTGAGTTTCTGATTTTTCATCTAAATCTTTTTGGATACAACCGAGCCGGGTGTCTAACGCAACTAATCCAATGCATTCAAGAGACCATTTATGAATTTCGTTGTCAAAATCATCCGGTAGCTCTTGCTTCTCATCCAAAAGTGTTTCGCAGTATTGTATGAATTCCGTGGTTACATTTTCTATGGGTGTTACGTAGCGACGAACGGTTGATAGTTGTAGAATCGGTTTTTGCACGCGTGATCGAAATTGACGCCATGGTTCGCCGTGCCTGTAAAACACGTATTGAGAAAATATTAAAATTAATAGTCATTTTTCAGTACTCCTTTTCGAAGATGTGATTTAAGAAACAATATCCGTGCTATACTTTGTCAGATGAACACCGAGCTGATCATGCCAAGCCAATGGACTATGACTCTACGTTAAATTTCATTGTGTTTTACGTTCTACTTAAAATGTCATTCTGCCAATTCTATTGACCAATACTCTATGTAGAATGAATATAAGTTTTCGGTATATTTGATGAGGTTATGTGAATAAAATTAGTCTGTGTGAGTTTGAAAAGGTTACGGAATGAATTTTAAAATATCGTGATGATATTTTATCAATATAATATTTTTAGAATTAAAAATTTTTTCTATCAAGAGGTTTGCAAAAACCGCATTAAATAAATAGAAATTTCTAATCGAAAGTTCCAAGGCGATGATTCTGGGCTAGATTCACAGACATTTTTTGTATTAACTTGAGAAATGAAGATTACTAATAAGAATGACGAAGTTTAAGTGATTCTCAAGTATTCAACAATTTCTTTTTGACGTTAAGATTTTACCAGATAGCCATCGAACTGATTGTTCAATTCGATGGACAATGATTATAGGTAAAATTTTATTGCGGGTTTGCAGTGTGTAAGATCGATTGATGTTCATTTGGATAAACCTCGAATTGCAAACCATTTTACCGACAAAATTTAAAAATAATCAATGTTTTACCGCCATAACATCATCAAACCTCCGCAAACCTAATCAAATACTCATAAGCATCATGATGCATCGAATTGTTGTGGTGAGATCGGTATTTCTTTGGAAAAATCTAGAAATGCAAACGCTTTTATCGACAAAACATTAGAACAATCAACATTTCATTCCCATAACCTCATTAAACCTGACCAAACCCAAGTCTAGTACGTGACAAAATCGTAAATTATAAACTATGGCGGTGTTCCATTAAACTGAATTAAGAGATTCGATATAAATCTGGCAAAATCACAAATGACAAAAAATTAAACTGTAACTAGACCCCATCCTAAATTAAAATTTTACCAAGGTTAAAGGTCTATCGAATTGGCTAAAGCTATAACCAGCGAATCTGTAAGAGTCAGTAACGAAACCTTACAGAATTTAACGAGAACGTTTTCTTACAGAATATTTGACAGTTTGACCAGCGAATCTGTAACACGATTATTATTGTGAATTGAATTTTTAAATGTCAACCTGCAAAATTACAAATTAACCACACCACGATTTTCGTCAAAAATGAATCTATTTGAGAAAATTGAACAGCTTCTTGCCCTATTTAAAGGACGAGGGGGCAAAAATAAAAAAACGGTCTTGTGTGATACGAAAAATAAATCGCACAAGAGACAGATTACTATGTATACATGTATGTAGATTACGATGTATGTAACTACGAGAATTTCGAGGTATACGTACATAATTTATTGAAATTAAGAATTGTCAACAGCCATTTTTTTCCACACTCGCATGACATGTAAGGTTTTCAACATGCTGATGGATCTTGTGCGGCCCCAAATGTTGGTGAACAATCGCAATCTATTGAGCTGAAAGGAGCTGATGAAAAATGTACATAAAATATTATTTAAATTATTAAAATATAAATAAATATTTGTACACATAAATTATAAAAATGAAACACATATAAACAAACCGCCATTTCAAATATACAATTATGACGTTTCCTTCAGTTTGGGCGATAATTTTCGCTCTTGTTACAGATTGCTAAGTGACAATTCAAATTTAACGAAACTGAACGAGAAGTACTTTGAGTTTCGCTGGTCAGCAATGTCAATAAACATACATTTTTCAGATGTCGCCTTGTTACTTAAATTTCTTACAGACTCGCTGGTTATAGCTTAAGTAAGATCGATTCCACGACTTACTAACGATTTGATCGAAAAACTCAAATTTCACTCCACCTTATGAAACTCACTCACCCCAAACTCAATTGAAATTTAAATATGGCGGATGTTCTATCATTTGGCTTGGCGAGATGTATTCATTTCATAAAATCTTGTAATGATGATATTTTTAAACATGAGCTTTAAATTTTTCAGTTGTGGATTCGATGATTGTTTGTTTCAAATATATTATCAATTATCAAAATTTGTCGGATAGCATACTTCATTCTCTTTATCAATATTTTCGGCTGATATATTCACAGTAGTAGTGTCGCATAGGTTTTATGCTAGACAACCCCGCGACATGTCTGATGACGATAAGAGCGACACAAGACATATTACAAGACTTATCGTATGCCCATCGTCGGTAACATGTGTTGCAGTCGTCGTCGCTAATATGTTTTTTGTCTAGAGTCTTTATGACTTTGGGAGAAATCATTACGTGAGTACTGAAAAACAAAGTACTTTTTTACAATTTAATTAGTTACAACATAATTTCAATGAGAAGTAAAAAGTTATTAAATTATTTATACTTAATTAAATTTAAAAATTTATTTGAATACAAAACATTTTTAATGGAAAATTAAAGTATATTGCATTTAAAAATTCTCAACTAATATTTCAAAAGTTGAATTAAAAAATTAACACGTACAGTTCCACTTAAAGTGAATATCAATTTGTTACCTAGATTTTAGCACATTATAATAGAAATTTAAGTTTAATTCCAACACGGTATAAACATGACTTCGTGATTTGATTTGATCATATCAAATCATGCATCAAAACATACAATGTTGGGACCACTCTAAATAAAATAGCGTTTTACATACAACTGGTCTATTATAAACTTCCATTCGTGCACAATATCAATTCAATTCGTGCACAATATGCCACATTTGTTTTACAATATGGCATGTTTTTATAGGCAAGACAACCACAAGACACTTTACGAAATGTGGTTTGTCTCTTTTTACATTGGTAAAAACATATATTTTGGCCTATCCAAGACAACAGCTAGACATGCCATCAACGATAAAAAATTTCCTAGATAGGGATATATTGATAAATTCATTCTTCATTATCGACTGATGATAATTATATCGTATTTCATATCTGCCTACATTTAATAGATTTCTTGTCATTTGTTACACAAATTTTGGAGTTTTTATAATTTAAATTTTAATATATAGTTTCAACAAACATATTAATGGGAAATAAAATCATTTTATCATTTTATGGTTATGGTATTTACCGCAAGGATTTATTTTTTCTATTTTTTTCGAAAAATTTATATTGTAGTAAAATTTGGCATTTTTTATTTAATAGCAAAATACCGAATTTAATTTGTTCTATTTCATAAAATATAAAAACTATAATAATTATTAATAAAATGAACCAACACAGAAAAATAAAAACGCATTAAAAATTAAAGCCAAAAGTTGTTGCTTTCACATTTCTTAGCTAATCCGATTAGATTAGTGAAAGCAACACTACTATTGTTCGATCGGTGTAGAGTGAATAATACATTTTAACGAGTGACTTTTTTAAACGTGGATATTTGTGCATGTGCATGGGTATGTATATGCGTATATGTGTGTATGTACATATGAATTTGTATATATGTATATGTTTAGTTATATATATGGATGTGTATATTTATATATGATTGATTGTTCTTTTTACCTATTTATAATCATTTTAATATTTTAAAAATAATTTGATATATTATTATATTAGTTTGTATAAACTCTTAAGATTGTTATTTATGTACTGTTATGTGCAAATAATATTTCACTATTAAGCTTGGCTTATTATTTAAAGGATAATGAGGATGAGTAATAAATTCAAATATGAGTAATCGATTTTTTTAGTGTTACCAAAGTAAAATAATGGTAACTTAAGAAAGTGACATCTATCAGTGGTCATTTGTTATTTTGAGTTTATAAATTCCGATAGATGGCATCAATAATCAATAATAAATAGTTAAGTTATTTAGAATTTATAACAGGTGGATTGTTTTTATTGTACATAATTGTATTATATTTTAATTATGTTATATATTATATTTAAATTTTAATTTAGGGTTGTATTGTACTGAGAAAATTTGTTTAAGTATAGATATTTAATTGCCCCTTTAATGTATGCAATTGATTTGATTCTTTAATAAGCTAAGAACATTTAAATCTTGTATAAATTGCTTGTTAGTTCTTACTTAAAGAGCTCATACGTGTAAATTAATGAATAATTCTGTTAATTTTCATTATTCGGAACTAACATTGTTGTTGTAATAATTGAATTACCTTTTTATCTTGGACACATTAATTAAAAAAGAGATTCGCGGGATATAGTTAAAATTACTCAATGAAATTGTCATTGCGGCGTAAAACAAAACTTATCGTTGGTATAGTTATCGATAAGATGGAATTTATAATATTTTACTAAATTTTGAAATATTTACGTTATTTCGAGACTGATCTTGAAATTTTGTATATTTCGATTTGTGTTTCTTACCAATTTGATGATAAGTGTTTTGCTGTTTGACGATGGAATTTTGAGAAATTGGTTTGTAAGTTTCAAAATATTAGACTGACAATTTCAGTACTATACAGCTCATGTTTGCAGTATAATTTTTAAATGCTACTGGATTTCAGTTTAGTTTTATTATTAATATAATTCAAATAACTATGATTTCAGGAAATTCAATTGTAAGTTGTTGAGTTTTAGGAGGATTAATCAATAAATGTTTGTATTATTTAGGAAGCCGAAAAACATTAATGAAGAGTTAAATTTCAGGAGTCTTAAGATGTTTGTGGAATAATACTTCTTTAAAATACTAATTGATGATTGTGTAGTTTAGAATTGTGTTGTGTTTGTATTACTAACTATCGAATTTACCTACATGACTCTGAGTAGAGTGAATTAATCAATCAATTTTGTTTTAGGAAGCTGGAAAGTATTAATGTTGAATTATATTTCAGGAAATTTCCAGATGCTCGTGAAATAATAATATTTTTTATCAGGTTGCTGATTTATAGAAGCAATTGTTGAAGACCAGTATCATCGTTATCCATTGAACCTATTAAACCTTTATCCCTCCTCCGTAGATTAGAAGTAGATTAGAATTGTGTTGTGCCGTACGATCGCTAGGTGTCTGAAACCGGGTCGTTCCGTCCCAAAAAAAAAAACCTTATCCTCTCCCTCCTATTGTTATGTGTAAACAGGCTGTAGGAATAGGCCCGGCGTTAACCGGGACACTCGTCAAGAACTTGGTTCTACAGTCCAATCAATCAATCAATCAATCAATCAAATTTGTTACACAAATTTTGGAACACCGTCTGACGATAAAATCGTTTTCTAGAAGTGTTTCTACAGAAGAGGGGCTACAATTATCCGTTTACCGACTGAGTATACTTGATGTGTTTAGTTATTTTCAAAAAATGGATGTTTTCTTCTTGCTTCCGAAAAATTTCGGTATTCTGAACTAAACTGTAAGTTTGTGCTATAAAAGTTTGAAATAAATTTTTTAGCCTTGCTGTTAACTTTTGTCACTTATAAAATTGAATTAAATTCCTTTGATAAAAACACTTGTAAAAATTTTCCTTATAATGACAATATTTATTTGTTTTCAGGAATATCGATTCCGAAAATTATTTCTTCTTCAGTTCCTTTACAACTAATACGTAGTGTATTAGTTGTAAAAGGAAATGAAGAAATAATTTTCGAAATCGATATTCCTGAAAACAAATAAATATTGCCACTGTAAGAAAATTTTTACAAGTGTTTTATCAAAGTAATTTAATTCAATTGAACTTTAAGCAATATCGAAAACAATCCATGTAAATGTAGACAAAAATTAAAGAAAGAAAATTAAATTATGGGTATAATTTTTATAATCAAGAGTGCCATGGAAACAACAAAACTGCAATAACCGATTTTGTTTTTCCATTAGGCAATTTATTTGTTTTTTCAAAGAGTACTTGGGAATAATTTTAATATATTAAAAATGAAGTTCTAATGGTTCTTAAATTCATTAAAAAAATGTAAAATATCTAAAATTTTGTACATTTGTGGTATAGGATTTTCCTACGAAGATTTTACGATGCATCGAAATCAAATTAGATCGATATTAAGAGTTAATAAACGATTTAGGTACTTTGCCGCAACTTTAGGTAAAAGTAATGTTCTACGTAAATGCCTTGGAGAAAACTCATTAGAATTACGACAACTATTGGAGCATTTTTAGAAAATTATAATTTGTATGAAAATACACTGAAAACGAGAAAAGGTAAGTAACATTTTGTAACAATTGTTATTAAGTCGCAAAACGTAAATTCTGATTGGCTGCAAATTGGAGTTGCACTAAAACCAAGAATTTTACATATTTCGGCTACTAACATCCACCATCTACAACGGTCGTCGGAGTGCGGTCAACATTTAAATTAAAAATATGTATAAAGTCAGGGCTGGGATGTTCTAACATCACCATTTTCCGATATTTTATCGAAGTATACGTCTCTTTCATCTAGAATTAATTTGACTTCTGTTTCGTTTATCAATTATTTCTTCTCTATTGCTGTCACAACCTACTAGAATATATTTGAACAATATCTATTTACTTATTTTCGTTCTACAATCGAAAAACAATTATTTGGTGATAGAAACACAGTATAGAAACATCACAATGTTGCAATCTAGCAGGCTGGTAAATAATATAAAAATTGAAACAGAGATAAATTTTATCCTACAGAAACGAGAAATGAACTTCGATAAATTATCGAAACATGATGATGTTAGAACATCCCAGCCCAGTTGTTCTAATAAGGCAGTAAAATTTGTAAAAAATAAACAAGTGTGTATTTGCAAATACACTGTTAAAAAAACTCTTATAAGAATTTTTAGTGAAAACTAATAGAAATACGCAAATAAAATATACATCACATTCTTGGCAATTGTGCGAAAAATTCTCCATTTTAAATAATATTGTAGATAGGATAATTATAGTGAATTTTATAGCTTTAATGAATCTCGTGATATTTGAAAGTGTTAATGTTGTAATATTACATTAGAATATACAAACAATTGAGTCAAAACCATTGCCATATAAGTAAAGGGATAAGTTTGATTTTTTTATTCTTGCAAATCAAGACTAAAGGGGAAATTCCATTACTGCCGATTTTTTTTTCAGAAAAACAGAAAGAGAAAAAATTAAAAATCCGGCAAAAACAGATTTATTTTATTTTATAGCGAAATTTTAATATTTGACAACTACGAAATTATAACCAACAAATTAGTTAAAAAATGGAAATTACTGTTAAATCGATTTTATTTCTATCTCCAAATTACTAAAAAATCTAAATCTTATTTGTAGGCATAATTTTATTGTTTTTTTAATTATTTCCTTTCAATAAGTAAAAAAAGTAAAAAGTTAGTAAAAAAAAGTTAGGGGAATATTTGACCGCGTTTGTAACATAACCTAAATAATATCACATATTAAAATATGTAATACAGAGTAAATAATAAAAATAAAAAATTGTAGAATACTTTAATTTGAGCAATAATATAGATTTATCATGAAAACGCGATTTATATCACACTCCACCAAATATATAAAATGTATTAACCAAGTGCCACCATAAAAATATTACTAAACTAAAATTTGATGAGAGTGGGGGTATTTTTCATTTTGGTTGCATTACAAAATACACTTCGATTGTATTTTTTATTTATATTTATGGCAACCAAACCGCAACAACAACAAAAAATTTAAGTATAAAAAATTTTTACTGTTGCGCCGCTCACACACAGAGATTTTTGTTCTTATCTCTTTCTTTTTTTCTGCACAAGAAAAAAGCCGCAGTAATGGAATTCCCCGCCTTAATTCTGGAAATTATAGAGTTTGCCAGAAAACGGAAATGATAGCCAATCAAAGTCTGGGTAACTGCAGCATGGAAACTTTCGAATTTTAAAATGAAACTTTGCATACCGATTAAACACAATTTGTGCTAATTAGTTGTCACGGGGAAAAATTAGTGCTAGTCCAGGAGCCGAGAAAACGAGAATAGAAAATTTCAAATTTCGCCTGAAAGACGGAACAAATAAAGCTTGATTAAACAAATAAAATACAGAGGTATACCGTTCAATAATAACTGTGTTGAACAACAAATTAAACAAAACAAGTAAAATGTTCTAAAATCCAAGAATAAGCGATTCAGATAGCACGAAAACCGTTGAATGAACAGTGTTCTGATATAAAGTATTCTAGAATCCAATGGAGTTAGCACTTCTGATTGGTTTCTAGAACACTTTATGTCAGAAAACCGTTCATTCAACGGTTTTTGTTGTTCAATGGAATTGTGCCAATTCTGGATTAGCACAAATCCAGCCACTATATTTTTCGGATGGCAATGAACAACCCTGATAGGAATATGCAATCAGAAGTGCCAACTTCATTGGTTTCTAGAACACTTTATATCAGAAAACCGTTCATTCAACGGTTTTTTTGTTCAATGGAATTGGGCCAATTCTGGATTACCACAAAGCCACTATATTTTTCGGATGGAAATGAACATGCCCACAGAAATATGCTATCTGAATCGCTTATTCTTGGATTTTAGAACATTTTACTTGTTTTATTTTATTATTATTTAATTATCTAATTTATTTATTTAAACACAATTATTATTGAACGGCATGGTATACCTCTCCATTTTATTTGTTTAATATAGTATCTTTTAGGGGCAAGTTTGTTTTCTCAATTAACGAATGAAAATTTATATCAATAGTATCGAAAATGAGCTATTATGAAATCTTTCGATAGTGTTTTTTCGATAGTATCGAAAATGAGCGATTATGAGAAAAATTTCTTTATAGTTCTAAGGGTTATCCAATTCGAGGTTGATAAAGTAGAAATCTGTATACCGACATCTGTCAAAGATAAACGTCAAGTACGTTGTCATGTATTTAGCTGACACTCTGCCATTTAAGAATATGGAGCATTTAACAATTGACCAACGCGTTAAAATTATTAACAGAAAAACAGGCCGTCGATGCTGATTTTTCGAACAAAATTTTCTTCAGTGATGAAGCTCATTTTTCGCTTGGTGGATACGTTAATAAGCAAAACTGTAGAATTTGGGGCTCAGAAAATCCACAATTGATTGTAGAGAAGCCATTACACCCGGAAAAAGTTACTGTTTGGTGCGCATTGTGGACTGGTGGTGTGATTGGGCCGTATTTTTTTGAGGACAACCATGGACGAACCGTTACCGTCAATTCTGAGCGCTATGGCCGCATGTTAACCGATTATTTTTTTACGAAAATCGAAGATTATGATCTTGACGATATGTGGTTCCAGCAGGATGGAGCAACCAGTCACGTAACACGAGCAAATCGAGATCTTTTGCAAGAGAAATTTCCTGGACGTTTGATTTCGCGATTGGCTGATGTCAATTGGCCTCCAAGATCCTGTGATTTAACGCCTTTGGATTTCTTTTTGTGGGGCTACGCGAAAGATCGTATTTACGCAAACAATCCTCAAACTCTTGACGAATTGAAAACTAATATTCGTAAGGTAATGGCCGAGATACCGCCCGAAATGTGCCGAAAAGTCATTGAAAATTACCTCAAAAGAATCAACGCCTGTAAGAAGTCCCGTGGAGGACATTTGAATGATATCCTGTTTAACTAAAAACGGCAAGGATCAATCTGTAAAATGAAATAAAAATTACAATACATTCCGAATATTTTGTGTGTTTTTTTTTAAGTTTTCGTTGTCAACCTCGAATTGGATATCATACATAGTTTGTAGATGTGTGAACAATGCTGTCATAAAGCGTTCTTCGTTTATGTAATGCACCATTTAAATGATGGGAAGATGCGTATTTCACATTTGTGATGGTTTTGGTATCTCACATCTGTGATGGAACAAAATAGGTTAGAGCGAATATTTTTGAATCTGGATTACCAGACTTGTCGATTAATTATTAATCTTTTTGAATATTTGGTTTTTCGAGAAACTGTTGGAGGTAAAAGAGGTGTGTCTATTAGAATTAAAAGTGATCTATTCCACTTTTAAAAAATTTTAAGTTAGTGATTGATATTACAATATGTTACACTGTATTTACTTTCTTTAACTAAATTTCATTCTCTATTCCTGAGAAAATTGAGAACGAAATCGTCATTACGGTTCAAAATAGTTCTATTCCATTACATTTGCTGATACAAAACAAGTCTATTACATTGAAATTTACAATCAAAAAACTTCTATTCCAATATAAATTGCGAATATGAGAATCAAAAACGATCTATTCCAAATTCGGCGGGAAACTTGTGATAAACGTCAAAAAATGTTCATACAAAAATCAGTTGCTCATATCTGTCGACAGAAAGTGGTTAGTTTTCTAGAATATCTTTTAATTTCTAGTATCTAGTATTTAAAAGTCCTCTGTTTTATTAAATTTAATAAAAACGCAGTATTTTGTTGGTTTTTAATTTGAAACGAATCGTGCGTAGTCGTGCGTAATGGATTCAACCGAATCGCCACAAGTCACAGACCACCCTCGTAAAAGACAAATAAACATTCAAAATTGAAAAAGAACATTGGAAAAAATTGGGAAGTAAAATGACTGAAATTCAGATACATATATAGGTAATGGATATTTTTAGGTTCATTTAATATTAAATATAATAATTTATCTGCAGGTACAAATGGAAATGTTTACCAAACATGCAAAAATGTAAACACAGTGTACATAGTCAGTTTAAATGCAATCTACTGAGACCTTCCGATGCAATAGAGTTTTCGAATAACTTTTATTCGAACAAGACGAAGCTCAAGACGCATTTATATTAAATCATTGCAAAACTGCCAAGCCTCACAGAACTAACCGCAATCTAAAACAAGGTTCTCGTAAAACATTTTCGGTGGACTACTATTTTCAGAACCGTTCTAGAAAATTAAAAAAAGTTTGCCAAAATACGTATTTCGGTATATTAGGTGTGACAAAAGCCCGTGTGCGTACTATATGCAAAATATAGTTTGATAGGGGAAAATTCCATCGGAACGACGAGGAGGAGGTAGGAAAACTTTGAAGTACGAGGATAAAGGCTGTTATTAATTTTATAAAAAAATATAAAACTGTTGAGATGCATTACTGTCGAGCCCAGATTGCGCACCGTCAATATTATCCGGAGATCTCTCGATTAATAAAATGTGGAAGGCATTCAAAAAATGAAAACCCAGAAATTTACGTAAAATCTAATTATTTTAGATTTATATTTAATAATAATTTTAATTTAAGTTTTAAAAGACCTGCGACCGATAAATGGTCGACGTGCCTTAGATTTTTGGAGCAACAAAAAGTTGAAACCGACGCCCAAAAAAAGCAGGAGCTGATTACGATGTCACGGGTTCATAACCTCAGAAGCAAAGCTTTCTTTACACTTCTCAATGACGAGGCCGACGGTTTACTGACCATTTCTTTTGATTGTTAAAAGAATATGGTTTTGCCTAAAGTCTCAGATCAAGCTACATACAATAGTCGTCAGCTTTATTTATATATTTGTTTGGAATGGTGGTTGGTGACGGGCATTCATCATTAACGCCGAATAATGTATTTTTATATTATTGGACAATTCTCGGTCAGGCTAAAGGAGCAAACGAAAGCATGTGCGGTGTACCACAGATTGAATTTAACGGGCTTAAACAATATTCATACAGTTCGTTTAGTGGCGGATGGATGCGGCGGACAAAATAAAAATTCAATTATGGTTGGAATGTGCGAATATTGGTTACTCAAGAAAGCACCACCAAATGTGTTAAAGATTGAGTTGGTCTTTTCAGTGCCAGGCCATTCGTACATTCCTCCAGATAGAGTTATTGTTCAAATTGAGAAGATCGTCCGGAAAAACAAACGTCAACTATTACCTTGACATTTATAAGGAAAATGGAACCCCAATTAACTTGGGAAGTGATGAGTGTCCCGCACTAGATTTCAAAACTGAGATATGCAAAATTCTTAAACCAACATCAAAGGGGCATTTCAAATTCAATGAATCCAAACGGTTTATTATAACTAAAAACAGAAACGGCACAATTGTAGGAGTGCGAGGCGAACCATTTTATAAATCGGACATAGGAATCTCAAAACCGAATGTTAAACGAGGAGAGAATGTTGCGACTATGAGTGTAATAACACTCAATAAAAGAAGCCAAAATTAATGATGTTGACAAACTTCTAAAAACACATTTTGGAACGGAATGGCGCACAATGGATAATTTACGATATTATAAAGAGATAATAGATCATAATGAACTTTACTTGGAAAGAGATAATGAGGTCATTAACTGCAATAGTCATGATGAATCAACTATAATTAGAGTTTAAATTTTTAGTTTTAGTTTTTTTATGTTAATTTACAATTTAATTGGACTGATATTTTAAGTATAATGTGATTTTGTGAATAATTAAATTATTCTCTACGTGTGATTTTTATAAACTTGAAGATTTATTTTATTTTTATTATTTTAATATTTTTATTTTATTGAACTAATGGCTTTATGTTGATCATTAATTTAATTTAAACCAAAATAAAAGACTGAAATATTTCTAATCTTTAATCTGTTTTTTTTTCTTCAAACTGATCCTATTCCAAATCGAAAATTTCAAAACGTAGCTATTCCATTATAGGGAGTTTCAAAATGAATTTATTCCATTGCGTAACATTCAAACCATATCTATTCCCAAATTATTTTAAAAATACAAACCAAATTAATTAATATTTTAAAAGTTTTAAATTAAAAATCCGATTAGAGGTCTCTAATAAAGGTAATGAATCAATAAAAAAATCAAATTGCAAAGTATGTAATTTAAAAATTAAAAGTTTTTCTCCGTTTTTTCAGAAACGTGAAAAGTGGAATAGATCGCTTTTGATTCTAATAGACACTATTTGATTTTGTGAGATGTGCAATTTGGTAACACATTGGAAGTATATTATTTCTGTTACGACCGAAGCTTCCTTGAACAAATTTGTAGATCATCTTTCTTTATCGTTCCAGTGATAATATGATATGTTATTTCAGCTTAAAGTGAAAATAGGATATTCATAGAAATGTACAAAACATTTTATTTTAGTTATTGATTTATGATTTCTTGCAGTATTGTGTCCTTGAAGTATGAATAACTATTTCCATTCTTCTGAATATCAGAAACCTTGACTTGTTGTTTAGGAATTTAATCTTGAATTTAAATTAAATATATAATACATTTTGAATGTGAAATTTTATCGTTCAAGGATGTATATCTTTTAATTTTTATTCAAAATTGATCACTAGTTTGCAAATACGGTAAACATAAAATTTTTGGAAACAATAGCCGTGTTTTTTTTATTAACGCCCGATAGACGTATCTGGAGCACCCAATTTTCTATGTCAAAATATTTATTTAACTCCAAACTAATATTTTTCATTCAACTTTTTAGTTAAAAATCGACATAAAAATTTTTTACTCTACCTATTTATCGGGACCCGCCGCCGGAAGCGCTATCCATTTCAATAGGAAATTTTTAAAGGCCTTTATTTTGTAAACCCCTTAGAATATTATTAGAATCCTAATCTTACAATAAAAATTTAAAACGTAGCAAGATGAATGCTTGTTTATAACGTTACGTCAAAATAAATGTCAATTAGTATATTTCAGGTGATAAATGTTTGTTTTATGGATGCATTTATTTTTCATTTTTATGGTATAGCGACACCAGTGAATAATAGCTGCAGTTTCAGTAGAAATTTTCCATTCGGCGCCGGATAGTGCTCAAATAATAAAATAAGGCTAATAATATTCAAACTGTTACATTGCTGCATAAGCTGAGAAACTTGAATCACCAATAAGTATCCATATTTCCTGACATATCTGGTAATTTTAAATTTAAACAATTTCTTTGACGACTAACAAATTAATTAAAGCATGTGTTTGAGCGTAACTAAATTAAAATAAGCAAAACCATTTTTTATACTTACACACCAACAACGCCACCAAGATCGCCGAAAAAATCTTTCCTAACCTCGCTTTTATATTTGACTAAACATGGCATAGAGGGCCGAAAGGGTGTTGGTCCTTCGTTTCGGCATAGCTATAACGAGAAAATAGAAAAAGTAATTATTAGATACGTACAGAGAACATCAAATTATTTTATTTTACATTAACCATATACGCTTATAACCTTAATGAAAAAGTTAATTTACTGTCCAATTTAATAAGAAGATAAACCGCACCTGTTTTTATTTATATAGATCTAGGCAATAGGGCGGATTTATATTAAAACCCAAATTTTTAGGTTGGTCAATATTAAGCATACCATTCGATGCCCCTGTAATATAGCCTCGGTATTATAACATAACATTGAAATATTAAATTACGAATTTTGTACGAACTCTATAAAAAAAAATAATAATTCAATAGTAGATGTTATGCTATCTGTAACCGCATTTCAAACCGACTTTATTAGTTTTCACATAACAAATCATTAACCGATTTATTACATAACTGCAAATTAACTAAGCAAATAAATGCACATATTTTTTCTTGAAGATCGCGCGATCTAATACAAAAACAAAAACTGTAAAATTTTAATTAAAATTGTTTGTTTCACTCACTTACACTTTCTTCTTCTTTACCGCACGCAGATTATTAAAATTTTAATGATATTGGTTATTGCAACATATCGAAAACGTGTCGGTTTATGCAAATTAGAAGACGTCGGTCGGGTCGTTATCATATAACAAGGTACATATTTCAGTCTAGAAAATGTTTAGTATGATGAAAAAACAATGAACTTCAAAATGCTTCTGGTGTCCGGATGTAAATATAAATCGTTATACGATGCTGGTGCGTATTGCATATAGAAAGAAAACTGTAAGTCATGACCTCGATCTTTTATTTTTGACAGCTGTGTTTATATGTTGGTATAGTGGCCTCAATTTAGATTCTCTGAACAATTTTACTTTCAATAATCACCAACATAGCAGAAGATTTAATTATACATAATTTTGCTTTTATTAATTTATAATTCATGGGATGTTATACAAGGTTTTAAATTAACCATCACATGTATAAGTGACCATCAAAAATGTTTAGTTTTTTTATGAATGTAAACGAGCATATCTATGGGAGGAAATGCTAGGTTAAGATAATTAAAAAAAATTTTATGATGTACGTAGATCAATCTCAAGAATTCACCTTCATGAGAGTGAAAATACAACAATTTTAGTTATTCGGTTTCAATACCACACCAATTTGAAGCTTTACATTTTAAGATGGATTACGCAAAGAAAACAGTTAATTTTCAAGCGATTTGCGAAGCTGTGAAACGTTCAGATTCTGGTATTTTTCCACGTGGAATTTGCTTCCGTGTTGTCCTTTGCATGCCAGAGAAAATTGTTTGCAAAACTACCGGTGTGAAGTTTCTAACGCTAATTAAAAGTGTAGCTACACAAACTAACAAAAAAGTGTAGCGTACACAAAAAATATTTTTAAAAGTGTATGAAAATAATGTATATTAATATACAAATAATTTATAAGAAAAACAACGTAAACTAACATTTAGTTAATAATTTCAAATTAAAAACAAACGAAGAATAAGCCATTTTATCTTTATTTTTAATCGAAATTATTAACTGAATGTTAGTTTACGTTGTTTTTCTTATATGAATTATTTATATGTTAAATATAGATTATTTTCATGCACTTTTAAAAACATTTTTTTATATACGCTACACTTTTTTGATAATTTGTGTAGCTATACACTTTTTATTACCGTTAGAAACTTCACACCGGTTGCAAAACTTAATGTTGGGATCAATAGTGTCTGGAATGGTTTATTTTCTCTGATGCAACACATATTTCCACGTGTCGTTTAAATCTACACAAAGGTTGTTTTTCAGCTATGCAAAAATTGTTGCAGGCTATATAGTGGCCTTAAACATTAGAACCACGATAAATAAGTTTTTCAACTATATACAGGGTGGCGCACGAATCGTGCTACAAAAACAAAACGTAATAACTATTTTTCTGTGTGACTAATCTGTTTTTTATTTTTTTTATTTTGCAGATTATTATTTAAATTTACTAAAATGGATGCTTGGAATACCGAAACGAGGATTTGGATAGTGCAGCGCTACCATGCTTTGCAGTCCATCATTTCCGTCCAGAGGGAATTTAGGCGGGAGTTTGGCGGCACTCCCCCGAGTAGATGGACCATTATGAGGTTGGTACGCATGTTTGCTGAATCTGGAAGCATCGCACGTAGACCGTACAATCGAGATCCCTATGTTCGGGTCGAAGCCACAATCGCAGCTGTAGCATCATCAATTCAGGCAAATCCAAGTGTTTCGACTCGAGAGTTATCGGCGCAAATTGGAGTTAGCAGACGGTCATTACAACGGATAATTCATGATGACTTAAACTTGTTTCCGTACAAAATCCAAATTACAAGCAAATTAAAACCTCTGGATTTGCCTATTCGCCTGGAATTTTGCCGGAAAATTATTGAAATGGCCGAAGAAGACAACAACTTCATAAATTGCTTGTTTATGTCTGATGAGGCCCATTTTGATCTAAACGGCAATGTAAACAAGCAAAATTGCCGTATATGGAGTGAAACTAATCCAGAAATACTCCATGAGACGGAACTGCACCCAGAACGAGTGACAGTGTGGTGCGCAGTTTCATCAAGATGCATTGTCGGGCCATACTTCTTTGAAGTAAACGGTGAAACAGTAACTGTAAATGGGGACCGTTATTTAAACATGTTGAAAGATTTTTTTTACCCAGAACTGCGGCGAAGACGTATCCCTTTTAACAGCATTTGGTTCCAGCAAGATGGAGCAACTGCACATATAGCCAGACCGGTTATGGAGGAGCTCCAACGAAAATTTCCAAATAAATTAATATCCAGAAACTCCACTTTCCGCTGGCCCCCAAGGTCACCTGACCTCACTGCACCAGATTTTTTTTTATGGGGTTATGTCAAACAAGAGGTGTTTAAAACGAAACCAAGGAATTTGACTGAATTGAAGCAGTCCATTACAACAATAATTGAGGCGATCCCGACTTCAACCCTTCAGTGCGCAATGAATAATTTTCTGATCAGGTGTCGCACATGCGTGAATGAGCATGGAGGTCATTTACGGTCTATCATTTTCAAAACTAATTAGTTAAATAAAAATAAAATTGAATTATCTATACAATAAAAAAAAATAAAGCCGATTAGTCACACAGAAAAAAAGTTATTACGTTTTGTTTTTGTAGCACGATTCGTGCGCCACCCTGTACTTGAGTTTATTAGTCATTGAAAAAGATTTCTAGCTAATCTAAACCGGATTCCTCAATCAAAATTCAATTAACAAAACCTATTAAACTTAATTGGTTAGTCCCAAAGATTCAAAATAAATTTAAATTATTGTTTACGAAACACAATGGCCATAGTTATTGTGGGCCTAGTTTTAATGGGAGATGCTTTAAACAAGTGTTTGGTTCTCCAATGGGTTCTCCGGTAAGTCCAACCGTAGCGAATTCGAAATCTGTTTTCGGAATATGTTGAAACCGAGATTGCAATGCCACACACATATAATGGATATTTCAACATCATCAACAAATTGTATTTTGTAAAATAAACATAATTTATATTCAAAAATTTATTGCTTTACGCAATTATAAGTTTTTGACCAAAAACTAAAATCGATTTAATGACAAAAATAAAATTTGTTTATTAGGCATTACGAAATATTGTAATAATAGAAATATATATCGTAATAATGAATATTAAGGGACAAGTTGTGGTACAGATAGAATTAGTGGTCAGTATGGGACAGTCGAAGAATAAGAAAGCATATAAAAATATACTTTTTCTATTGAACCTATTTTCTTCTACAGATTTGTTGGTGATATTACTACGGCCTACGGCAATACCAATTACGGAAGAGTCATTTTTTTGGGATACATTTAACAATTTTACTTTTAAATTGTTAAACGTTTAGTTTTTCTATAGATGTAGTAGTGGTTCTTGTGGAAATGATAGTTTGAGCATAGATTGGTGTCATAAAAAAACGTGGTCAGGCCGATATTTAATTTATGACTCTTGGCTTGCACACTCGTATAAAAATAATATAACCTTTTTGCATAGCGGAAAAAATTTTAAGGTTGTTTTAGTGTAAAACGGTTGTAAACGTCATCACTATAGGAATATTAGAAAGGCTATCGATAAAAATAACATTTCGGAAATTAATTTAGATAATACGCGCGAAATTCATAATTTAACAGTTGGAACTAATCGTAAAGGTTTTGTTCGATTCCATGTGAAACAGTTCTTTTGAAAAACTTAATGTTATGTTAAAAAATTATGATATTTTAAAAGTTTAGGCATGATTTTATTTACCAAATTAAAAGACGAAATTCCAAAATCTTTGCAAAATGATCATGTGGAAAAGAATATGTTGGACAAACAAAACAAAATTTAAAGATGTGCAACGGCACTTTTGAGTTAAATACGAAAAATAACGAAAATTTAAAATTCATTTCGAAATTTATTAAACGTTTAAATGTTCAATTACTTTTTATTTATTTTTAAGATCCATTCATAGTATCCGTTCCATTCAGTTAATATACGTATAGTATCAGACATCATCAATTTATACTCTCCATAAGTTTCAATTCAGACATTTTTTTTTTCAAATGATTATCGTATATATTCGTATCTTTTGCTAAGTAAAAGATAACACACACATGCTTCACACATGCTCATCATATAACCACAGAAAATATATGAATTCCAATTTCTTCGATATTCTTTCGTATTTTTTCGCCTTCAGACATCAGACAAAAATTTTTTTTCAACAATATTTGTCTGACACTATACGTGTAGGAACTGGACGGAATGGATAATTTTAACATGTATACCAACATTTCTATGCGTCAGCTATTTCTCTATTCTCTAATCTCAAGAATAGAGAAATAACTGACGGAAAGAGACTCTTGAAAGTAGTCCAAAATAAAATAAAAAAAAAACAAAAATTGTCATATAAAGAAAAACAATATTCTTACTTTTTATTTAAATTTAAAGTTATGTACTTTGTATAATCTGGGGCGGTATGTCGGTATCGAAAAAAGTCGAATTCGAAAAAAGTCGTACCAAAAAAGTGAAAGTAGTATCATTTTTACTTTTCGAAAATGATACAACATACCGCCATTCGACTTTTTTCGAATTTCGATTCGAAGTGATGGTACAACATACCGCCCCTGAATATTGTTTTTCGATTTTTGAAACAAGTCCCTTTCAAATTTTCATTTCAAATCAAGTTTAACACGTTCGCGGACGTGAATGCTATAGCATTCTTACACCTTTTTCATTTTTTAACACTTTCGCGCAAAACAGTTATTCAATTTTTTCCTTTTTTAAGAAATAAGACGACATATTTGTTAATTCTAGACAATACATTCCTTTCCGCGACGAAATATCATTGCAATTATAAAAATTTTCAAATTTGTGTTAAACACATTTTGAAAGCGTCCGCGAACGTGTTAATTAAATTTTCATAAAGTATTGTCCATGCGAATGACGGAATATAGCAACGAAATATCGGGATTTTATTAATAAAATTATAATAAAACGGTGTTAATATTTAACCCAGCAAAATAAAATAATGCTTTAATAAAAAAGCTTATTAAATTAAAATATGAATGAAGTGTTCAGCTCTAGGTTTGTGTTTGGTGAGAGAGAGCACGGATTAAAGAGCGTTGAGCAATCATCAGGCGAGAGAGTACTCAGTAGACATTTATGTATTTATTCAAATTCTGAACAGGCCATGTATTTTGTACGATTTTTAGAATTTTCATGGGAATTTACCGAAAGGTCTTAGTAGTGGTGTACGTATTCGTGCACGTGAAGGGTTGTATAGTGGGTGTATTGTACGAAAACCCATGAGAAAAAATTCAATCTTCGTCACAAAATAACTCAAACTACTACAATTTTTGACAATTCTATTCTTCACTATTTATTTCTCACTAGCTGACCTGTGACTGAATAATCAGTCACGTGAATACATTTTTTATTGAATTTTTGGCTAAGAAATTATTAAGAAGATTTTTTAAGATGTAAATTTGACGCTCTTTTATCAAAAATAAAGTAAATTAATTAATATACGCGGGGAATTTTTAAATCTTAAACTGCAAGTACGCGTTCAAATGCACACATTATGACTTACGTGCCAAGTCTAATATTCATACCTCAAACGGGAAGCGCGCGCTCGGATCACATGACCACTTACCAAACCAAATATTCAAATCTCAAACGGGAAGCGCACGCTCGAGATCACAAGACCACTTACGCACCTAAACTAAATATTAAAATCTCAGAAGGGAAAAGCACACAATTGCCGTAGCGCGCAAGTTATTATTGCTGTTATTTTCATTTGTATATGAATAATTTTGACATTTTCCAAAGCAAATCTCGTTTAACAACATAACCAAAACTAATGTATAGTAGTATTCAAATCTCGCTGGAATTCTGACAGTTCTCGCGCAGAAGTAATATGGCGGATACACAGTGATGTATTAAGTATAATATTCATGTTTATTGTTTACATTTTTATGTTGTATTTGTATTTAAATGGAGTAGGAATTTTAGGATACAATTAAAACACAAAGTTTAGATTTCATAAATTAAAATGATATTTAATTCGATAAGCTAAGAATTAATTCAAAATTCCATTAAATTGAAAACTGATTTTGCTTTTTTATGTTGTTGTGATTTTGGTCGATATGAATTACATTTGGTTATTTATTTTTCCTAGTCCGTACCAAAATTAAATGTTGACATTGTTTCCAAAAGGCGTGCAATTTTTTTTAGACCTATTAATTTTCACTAGAAATATGATTGTAATAACATAAATAAATAATCATTTTGAATGTTTTTTGTAATAAAACTGAAATATAATTACTTTTTCATGGTTATTTATTAATTTATTTAGGTTTACTATCTAAGATAAATGCGACCCATCAAAATTTGTATAATTTTTTTTTCTACTTCACTGAAAGCTGCGCAGAACAATACAAAAAAAATTTTTTTTAAGATTTGAATAGGACTATACTTACGTGTAGATTATATAGTTCGATTTACCACCACACAAAAAGCAGATACATGTCACGCTAGTTCGAGCAGAAATTAAAAGCGTAATAAATTATCCGGTTACGAAATATACTAGGACACAAATCAACCGCATCCCGGGACGAAACTTTCCACTTAACCTGTTCTCATAAATTAAGAGATCAGATAAAGTCGATCTTCACTCTCAAAATTTTGTCATGAGTAGTAGAGTGGCATGAGTAGAGTGTCATGACAAAATTGTATTTTTACACTCACAACTGTTTTGTTTAATTGACAGTGGAATACAAATTTTCTACTAATTTTGTCGTCACAGTGTTATGACAAAAAAATCAGCTATTTTGTAATGCGCATAATCAGATTTAAAACAAACATATTTTGTCATGACATTCTGGCGTCGTGATTACAGTATAGGAAAAACGTTTCTTGGCTTTTACACCTATTTCCCGTGCACGCGTGCAAATAGGTGTAAAAGCCAAGAAACGTTCCTTAATAAAACATATATTCTGCACATACATGAAAAAATACCTTTCACCTGATATATGTTTCATTAAGATACGCGCACGGGAAATAGGTTAAAAAGGGAACACAAACTAAAAATTAAGCGTATTAATATATAAGATGATTCATGAGAGAGATAACGAAATCATAACTTTATCCGAAATGTAACAGTTACATCACAGAAAACGTGCCAAAAGCAAATCGGCGAAACAATAACTGAATCCAAAACCATTATTTTAATTAATAAAATAACTGAAACTGAAACGAATTTAAATTTGATTTGTTTCACAGCACCGTGATAAAGCAACAAACACAAAGGAGCTAAACTACATTGCGTAGCTAATTGCGCTACTAATTGCGTAACTAACACAATTTAACTTCTAGTAACCAGTTCAATATAATAACCATGTTAAAGTTGAAATTCACTCACCAGATCAAAAAAGGAACAAGATATCGTATGGTAATTAGGCAGGTGTACAAAGATAACTCAGAGGCTGGATAGACCGGAAATATTGCAGCTTAATGGTTGGTTCTGACAGCTATATGTATTCTCTGATAGTTGAGGTTGCCAGATTCAAAGCCGAGAGAAACTCATTATGGCTAAGTTGCAATCGCGTACGAGGATTAGAAGTTTCCAAGATGTACATGAATCTATTGGCTGAGAAACTTGAGTGTTCCTGGTTCTCTACGAGGGCAAATAAATATTTAGTCTCAAGCTTTGATTTAATAGCTTATACAGCAATTTCCAGTGCAGCTCGTCCAGTGATATACTTCTGCTTTCTAGGATGGTCACACCAAACATCTTTATTCTAGTACAACAATTAATAACGCTAGCATATTATTTAGTAGTGGCTCACAAACATGTTGTGACTTGACCACCACCGTCTACCAATATACTAAGTAAATCAATGTTTTTAAGTTTTCTTCTGCTGAATTTGTGCAACAGTTCTGCATTACCATGTTCCGTAATGAATGATTCTAAGCTGCTTTAGCTTATTCATTTCACATTCATTACGGCACGACACATTTTCCCGTATTATCATCGTCTCCGGTGACAAAACGTGCCGGCGTTGCTATGCCACCAACTCTACCTTTCACCGCGTAGGGTTCGTGCATAGAGAGGTGGTCAATGTTCTGATGTTCCGAACATTGCCTGTACTGGTGTAGTGGTGTCCATCAACTTTTGCATAATTAACTGTACAATTTTCAGTTCGCAGATACATTTTCTACTATACAATCAAACGATCAGAGGTTTTTAACAATAATATTAATTTTATTATATATATTTTTATTTCATTTGCCAGTCAATCGGGGACACATAGTCCTTTAATTTGAAACAAAAACACCAATTCCTCAAACTACTTCTTAACCTCTACAATCAAAATCAAATAAATACTGATCGGTTACCAGAAAGAGGGAGTGAGAAATGTGTCGAATTGTTTTTAAGTTATCTCGAAATAATCGATTCTGAAATTCTACCAATACTAAAGCAAACGAACGAAAAGCTACGTATTCTTGTAGATGTAAAATCAGACAGCAACAAATATAGTAAATTTAAACCTATCGGGAGTTTGACTGAATTTGAAGGAAAACTAGCGACCTTATTAGAAGCATGGATAGATTTCTATAAAAACACGTCTAGAGAGATATAATAAACAAGTGTCAGGGGAAAAGCAAACAAACGTTTTTTTTTATTCTCTATCCAGAGCGATCTATTGAGGGTTGAATGGGAAATTATCTATTCAACCTTTAATCTACTAGCCGTATTGTCGCTTTACTGAGTTTATAAACAACTGCATCTAGCTTAATTTAATTATGTGACATTTCGAAGTGTAAATTAGACTTTGTGTCTAATATGTTTCTACTGTTTCTTTTCTTTGTTTTGGATGCACAGTTGAATTAAAAATGCAGTATACTCTTAAAAACGTTGAATGCACCAGTAAGTAGCAAGTTGCGTTCAAGTTTTATTAAAGAAAAATCACTACAAATGTTATGGAAATACATGTATATGCCTAGAAATATATTAAATATGATATATTTTTAGATTTAGAATTGAAATATAATAAATTGTTGGTAAATAAATTAAAAATCATAATTATTTCAAAAAATTACTTACTTCGATAAATGGCTCGAGGAAAAAATTTATTTATTTATTTCTACACGGGGAAATGTCTCGAGTACAGCGATATAATTTACTCGATGCAATAGCTCGAGTACATCCATATGATGAATATATCATTAAAAAGAAATCGAGGTTTGAGGAAATTACTCGAATACAGTCATACCAGTCAATTCCTGATCTGGTGCTATGGATTTCTTGAGTACAATTGTTTAGGGAATCAGTAGAGATTCATTAATGAAAAACGCTGGGCAAAAGAAAATGAAACCAAAAATGGTTTTTGGGACAGACGTTCGATGGGCTATTATGTTATGTGATAGTCACATATCTGGTTCCGTAACTGTGGTTTGCGAGATGAGAACTCAAGACCACTATAATCTCTGTTGTTTTCTCATATGGTTTTAAGTAGTAATGGACTAGATTTTCTTGGTAAACTATTAGTGTCCAGAATCTCCATTTTTGATGTATTTGGTGTTGGGAGCACAAAAATGCCTCGGGATTAAAAAAAAATATCTCATTCCGAAACTAAGTATAAAACGAGTTGCCGAAACCATTGCAACGAAACCATGGTTAAGGCTGTATGATGCTCAACTTGTCAAAAACGATGTTTACTAAAAATCAGTTTTTGACCATAAAATATTACCAATTGGCCTAATTCTATCTTTAGCAAGAATTTAGACATATAATTGAGCGATTAATACATGATTATCCCAATAAAATGTTTAGTTTGTCTACGGTTAGGTTTCAAAGTTTATCGGTTTTTCAAACGCATAAATCAATTTTTTCAATATTTTACTTCTAAGCAGCTATTAAATTTTGCATCAAGTTGTTAAGAAACATAAAATCGAGCTATTAATACATGATTATCTAGATTAATCTTGAAATGACGTAGAAAATGAAAAAATTAGTTTAAAAATGATAATAATTTCGATTTTTATCGAACGAAAAATTACATCAAGCGATAAGTTTATTTGTTTTTATGCCGCAATCCCGATTATTTTTGGAAAAATTAAAGGTCGCTAGATGGCAAATCACGAAATAAAAATTGTGTCCAAGATAAGTGGGGATTGATTTTATTATAATATGCAATGTTTAGAAGAGAAATAATGAAAAATAGTAGATTTATTAATTAATTTTACACATATAAACAATATAAGTAACGTTTAATAATCGAATCATTTACAATTTCGGTACTCATATTTATTAAAGAAACGAACCAGTTAGACACATTTAAATATCGATACTAAAAAATAAATTTGTTTTTTCAGTATCATACAGCCGATACCATATTTATGAAACCAGTAATGTGTCTATAGCATAATACTACAGAAACATTACTAGTTTCATAACCATAATTTCGGGATCATGATTTTCTAAATGAGAACACAAGACACACTACAATTTCCTTTATCTTCTCAATTGGGTTTAAATAGTAACTGAGTAGGCGTTGATAAAAACAAAACAGAACAGAAAAAAATTTGCTCCCGCCAACTAAATATCCATAACAAACAGAAAACTCAAAGAAAACTAGATGTTTTTTGGTACACTATTAGTGTCAGAAATCTCCACTTTTGATGCATTCGGTGTTGTGAGCACTAAAATGCATCGAAATGAGAAAAAATATTTCGAAACTGAGTTCAAATGTAGTTTGAACTATGGTTAAACATGACTCACAAGTACGAAACCATGATTTCAAGTTAATCATAATTACGAAACTAACAGTGTGTCTATGACATTATACTACAGACACATTACCAGTTTCGTAACCATGATTTCGGGATCATGATTTCCTAAATGAGAACACAAGCCACACTACAATTTATTTGTCTTCTCATTTGGGTTTAAATAGTAATTGAGTAGGCGTTGATAAAAACTTCAAGATTTTCAATTAATTGACTTTAAAATTTTCAAATATGACTTCTATATTGACAGAACAGAAAAAAATTGTTCCCGCCAACTAAATATCTCAATAAGAAATAGAAAAATCAAAGGAAACTAGATTTTCTTGGTAAACTGTTAGTGCCCGGCATCTCCATTTTTGATGAATTCGGCGTTGGGAGCAGAAAAATGTCTCGGGATAAGAAAAAATATCTCATTCCGAAACTATGTATAAACCTAGTTGTAAATCATGGTTAGGCATGACACATTACAACGAAATCATGGTTAAATCGAAACTATAGTTATGAAACCAGTAGTCTGTCTATAGCATTAGACTGTGTCCGAAGCCTGGAATAATTATTTATGTATATTAATTTTTGACATATCATTTTGAAAATTTGTTTTTGTTTTTATTATTTTTATTTAAAAAAAAGTTGCGCAAATACATTAAACATATCATATGTTAATTACAACACTATTTATGCTATGTAACAAAATTTGTTAACTTGTATTCAGTTACCACAGTCTTTTTCTAAAAAGTTTATTGATAGATACAGAAAAATACGTGTGTAACGAAATCCCGGTTTTCAAAATCCCGGTTTTGTATAAAAAAAAATCCGGAATTTTAGGAATCAGATTTCGATCAGTTTGCCATAGAGTTTGAATTTACCGAAAAATTAACTTAAAATTGATTTTTACCTTAAGTTTGACTGACACACAACCTAAGAATTATTTTAACAGAAACAAATTTCAAAACATTGTGTTAGTTTGCTCTTCTCATGGTAGGTATAAGTATGTGTTTTAGTGGTTCAGTGTACAAAACCCAGATGTCCATCTCAGAAGTTAACTTCAATTAACTTACTAGTGCCACACTCTTAAAATGTGGTACATGATAGTGTAATATTTTAATAGCAATTATCGCATGACATCAGCCCATCATCGCCATCTGGCAAGCAAAAGCCACACGCCATGTTGCTAAACAATTTAATTTAACACATTATTGACAGAAAAATAATAAATAACAAATTACAATGGTTTGCAAATTAATAATTTCTTTTAAACATAAGATCAAATTGCGGTGAAAAGATGAAGCTATACTCGGAACATTTAAATTTTGCTATTACGAAAATAAACGAGATCTTGATTGATTCTATTAATCTCGTTTTTGATCTGAATTCAAAGAAAAACCATTGATTGAATGTGATAATACTTTTAAAACAATAGTTTTCTCAATCATCAACAAATTGAACCTGTCGGAACGGTGAAACGTTACAGCAAAACACAAAAGGGATATGTGGATAAAACCGCAAACTTATTTGATAAGCCGGTACAACAAATACATGGGAGGTGTTGACAAATTGGACTGGCACGTGCAAAAGTAACGAATAAAAATTCGAAGAAAAAAAATGGTACTTTCCACTATTTACAAACGGAATTGAGATGATTATTTATAATGCCTGTGTTCTGTACTCGATGTCACACAACAAGATACCATTTTTAAATTTTAAAAGAAAAATTTTAAATGAATTATCTCAAAAGAAATTATATTTCGAATCCGTTAAATATATCTTCAACATCTTCAATTCAAAAGAGGAGTGTTAAATCAAACAAAAGTGGCCCAGGTCATATTATAGAACGGACACCTGTGGCACTATTCTGGTAATTCCCTGGGAATAGGGAATTGGGGAAAGATTTTATATGTAAATTTAGTTCAAATATTTTTTTTCCGGCCTACTAAGGAGAAAAGTTTGATGTAAATATTAATAAATTGGGAATAATTTTTCCATATCTAAATTGGCAGGGAAAACTATTCCCAATTTTATATTGTTTTCAAAAAAATTACCACTAAATTTTTACCTCAGTATGCCAGAAAAAAAAATTCTAAAATAGAAATTACATATAAAATCTTTCCCCAATTCCCTATTCCCAGGGAATTACCAGAATAGTGCCACTGAACGAAAACAACATAAATGTGCATTGTGTAAAAAAATGCTAGGAGGCAATGTCGTCTCTGTGACGTAGGAATTCATATCGATTGTTTTGAGAAATTCCATAGTGGATAGCTATTTTTTACATAAATATTGAATATTATGTTACTTATTTTGCTTTATATGGCGAATTATATTTAATTTTTGTGTAAATTTTTATTTTGTATGGGTTCAATAAAATATAATGAATTATTTTTCCAAGCTGTTCGATTTTTCATTTTTTTGTTTTATGCGCCTATAGACCCCAATTGGCGATCAAAAATAAACGCTTAAAAAAGCTGTCAAATGTATTAACTAAAAATTAAAAAACTATTAGAAGTGGTATTCTAGTCTAGGACCTTAAAAAAAGTGGGTACAATGTAGAGAAAAAAAGTTGGTTCCAAATGAAAATTCTACGAAAATAAGTTTTCTTCGGGTTTATTTCGTACTTGCAATGTTCTTGTTTTTTTAATTATATTTATTTATTACAACTGATTTATAAATCATCTAGTAATTTGTCTTTCTTAATTTAAATTCTCGTTTGGAGGGGTGTAGCTCTTTAGCTAGTCCGTTTGATGTATCTCAGTATTTTACTGTAGAGGTGAATACCGTAAGTCGGTTGCTTGTAAAGTAGCATTTTATTATGTAAAGTTAGCTTAGAATTTCTTCTCAGATGAGCCAATCCATCTTTCTGTATTTGCTGTTCTCGTCTTAAATTAATTATTTATTAATTTATTTTACACTTAACACTTTTCACTTTTAACTACATATAGAGGCGTAAAGTTATACCAAAATGTCTACAAATTTTGATAAATTCAAGGAGTACATTTTTGGGTGAAAGCGCCTCGTCTCATATAAAAAACAAGTAAGCCGGGAAATAAATATTTAACGTCTCAGTTCTCACAATGATATTTACATGCCACTTACACCAGAGTCACTAGGTATACGTCTATCGTTGACATACAATGGAAATTTAAATTAATTTATTATGAAAAAAATTAATTTTCTCTTATGCAAATAGGAAAACCTTTCAGAAATCATTATTTTTATAAATTGCAAAACATCTAAGACTTAATGTAAATACTTCTTTTATTGACTGGGTAAATAGCAAATACATCGCTTGACTTGAGTATACAATGAAGTTGTATCATCTTCAAATTATTGTAATGAAGTCGGCAAATACAACGATTATATTTAAATTGTTTAAATTATATTTTAAAAAATTAAGATGTTATCAAAATAATAATAAGTAAAACATCAAACGACGCTTGCTGGATATAAATTAAAACGAAACAAATAAAACTTGCGAACCTTGAAAAATTCGAAACGCGCCCGAACCGATTTTTAATTTTAATTATTATTCAGGTATTTAAATGACCGTATTATGTGAACAAATGTAATTTTGTTAATTGCAATGACAATATGTGTACTTAGCACCGGCTATATCGATACGCATAAATTTACATAATGCGGCTTACTATACAGCGTAAATAAATATTTAAATAAATACCGCAACATGAAAATTGCCAAACATTTGATTAATGAAATTGCGCGATTGAAATTTAAATATTTCTTTTTCATGTATACTCACTTTTTCTACTTCATCAGCATCGTACACAAACAATAAATCGGGCCGTCCAAGTAGTCCACCGAGCCGAACTAGGCGACCAAATACATCGTACAAGATTTGTGATACTCGGCCAAAATCAGATATTTGGTATTGTCCTACTATTGGCATTACACTGAAATAAAAAAAAATAAGACTTTATTTACACATCCATTACTGGCCACAAGTATTTGGTAAATTGATAACTTAAGTGCTTGAATTATTTATACTTGTACACATCTTTTACAAAAGCGTGTGTATATACGATTATGTCACAATTGGGCATATAGCAGAATGCTATTATACGTGGAAGGGTTAACAACATAATGACCTTAACATAATATAAAGTTTTGCATAAAATTGTCGCAATATAACGTAAATGGGTATAAAGTGAAACCCTCATAATTTTTATGTATTACTTTAATACCTTGTTTGATCAGATAATTGACGATCGTAAATAGTAAATCGTTAAATCTGGTTAATTGAATTAATATGCACCAAAGAAATGTTTTCTTTACAAAATTATTTATATTATTTTTAGAGGTAGGTAGGTAATATGAACGATGATTTCAAAACGCTACAAGGACCATTACCATTATATTGTGCTTGAATCAAAGTAATTTAATAGCTGGTGAAATAAAATTCGAATTAAATCTAGAATTAATAATCAAAAGGCCACAAAAGACGATATTTTTCAAAAATTAATGATTTTTATATTATGTTATGAATACAATGCCCTTAAAATCTCCATATAATATTGATAGATCAATAAAAACGAAAATGTAATGTTACGCCACTATTCAAATATGGGAATGACAAAATAGCGAAACAGGTGTGCCTGGTTACGGATTGTGGGAAGTTGCAAAACCTCATGGTAAAACCTGGTATCCATTTGTGAACCACACTCGTAAGAGTACTGAAGTACTGATACAACAAAAATGGTTATAACAGTGTATAAATTAAAATTAAATATGTAACCTTCTTAGATAACAAAAAATACTTATATAAATAATTGATTACTTTCTGTACCTATGAACATTACATTGCTAATAATTACTTATTAATTAGCACATACTGGTTATATTTACTTAATAACATTATTGATGAACTATGCAGTATTTAAATAAATCATATAATAGCTGTGTTCCAATGGAGAAAACAAACTACTCACAAGTACTTGTATCTACTCTCAGCTACTCATACTCAAACGATGGTGTAGATGTTGAAAGCTGTTACGCATAAATTTGACGGTAGGTATATTAGTTTCAAAAAATCTAAGAGATGGCTTTGTGATGGTTAGGTTATGTTGAAATGTTAGATTTTTTTACAATTTTTTGTTTGTTTATATTCGATTGAATAACAATAAGGGATTTTTGTGGAAAATTGATTACCAAATTACAATAAAATTTGTATAAATATACGTAAATTAAGTTTATTAACATTGTCACTATTAAAACCGTAATTAAAACCTCTTTCCTGTCAGCGTATGCACAGATTAAGGCTTCGCCTTCATTGTATGTCCAATTTTTGACACCAAATTGTATGCAAATATTCAAACAAATTTAATTTTGTATAACAAAATATGTTGTTGTCATAATTTTACCTGTTCCTTTGGTTATATACTCACAAGTACTTGCGAGTAGCAAATTGTTTCCATTGGAACACAGCTAATGTTGCAAATGGGTTGCTGGGTTGTATTTTGTTGAAGTAGTTTAATAGAATAAACTCAGTTTTATGAATTTGGGCGTTCGAAACGAAAGTTTAGAATATGGGCGCATACACTTAGCGCGACAGATAAATTTATAAAATTTTTAAACACTTCGATCAATCTATACATCTAAGCACCAAAAGCTCGTTTAAGGCGTTAACCTCAAGAGACGCGTTTATATTTCTCGAACGGATTATGAAATCTTCACCTTCAAAATTGATTAGCACTTATTAACAATCCACCAATCAATAAATATACATTTACAAAATCTCCAAACACCAAGATCAAAATGTTCCATTCAGATTTTTTATAAAAAGTATTGATAATGAAGATAATGAATTGCATATATAAATGTATCCCCTTTTAATCGTATATAGTCGCTATGTTAGCCAATCTCTGAGATTATTGCCGCTTGGCTTAGTTTAGTACTATTTTAATTTTCAATTTTTATTTTATTTTTATACGATTAGAATTATTTTAAAATATACTGAAAATATACACTATAGCTACATTTTTGCACAAGAAATGTATACGAAATATGTAAGTTTACTTTACACATACATAGATAAGATATGCTGCACTTGACTCTTACGAAAAGAAGCAAATGTTGCTTGTATTTTATTTTTGTATTTTTATCACGAGCCGGCTAATACAATGTAGTACCTAATTTGTGAAAGTGCTTCAACAAGTTTTAGAGACCTAAATCAGAGACAACCTAAAAGACATATTGCATCCTATGTAAACGTAAAAATTTAAACTGCAAGATCATTTTCTGTAAATAGCCGCATACAATCAAAAATATTTTGTTTTTTTTTTTGCGTATTCGGATACACAGTTTAAGGAAAAATTACATACACAACGATGACATTGGAATTATCAGTAATAAATTTTGTTTTAATTTTTGTATTCAAATGAAAAATCACCTTTGATTAGTTGTGCCCAAACTTTACGACTCTGGTAAGTAAAATAGAAGAAAGGATGATTATTAATATAATAAAGTGCTTGTTCGCAGAGTGCTGCAACATCCTGCTTTTGCTTTTTCTCTTACCTATAAACAACATTCTAAAGAGGCTATTTTTGCATTTTGCACATTTGTGTTGAGTAAGTTAATTCGGTGTAGTTTTACATCACTAAAATAGTGTAAAGTGATGTATGTATATGATATACCCCTTATTGTTGTGTTCACGCATCGCAACGAAATAACGAGTTCAAAAATCTTATGTCATTGAGCCTTTCCACACTTTCATTCTTTCGTCGTGATACCATGACTTCAAGAAATCAATCGACATCCGCATTTTATTTCTTTGCGCATTTCTTTGTTTATGTATGTGTGTAAAATTATGTTTTAGATTTATTCGTATAGTAAAAAATGTTTATTATTTTATTAATTCTTATTATCCCGAAACAAAAATTAACCTAAAATTAACCCAGAAACGATAAATAAACAAGGTGTCCTTGAAATATTTATTTTTGTAGTAGTGCGAGAATCAGTTAAAACAAAAAAAAAGTTACTGAAAAAAAAAATAAAAAAATTCCTCTCGACAAAATTAGTTTGTTGGTGAAGGGGAAGGAAACGCGGAAAGCATCAAAGTGTGGAACCGCGGATTGAATGAATGAATACGGTGTATTTTCCTGTCGTAATCCGCTTTCTTCATCTTCTACTCCTAGTATTACGTTGTATTAAAGTATTGTATTCTACATAATTTTAGGTGTTTAGCTTCACCGTACAATCTCGATTACAATGGTGCTAGATGATGCATGACGAAAAAAATTTGTACTAGATGTTTTGTAGCATTCTCAGATACAGCAACATTAAGACAGTCAAAACACTTTAAAGGTAAAAATAGGTTTTTCGCAGATGTGCATCCCCAGGTACATGGAACCCGAAAACAACAATATCGTTCATTATTTTATCTTGCTCATTTAAATCGGTTTTTGATTCTAATTTGTTGATCCGCACCGGCTTTCAATTTCTCTTGAAGTCTTACATTTTCAGCAAGCAACATCCTATTTCGGGTTTTCAATTCATCTAACGAGATAGACAGAAAATTTTGAGATTTCTCATCTTTATAATTTTTATCAAAAATTTATATAAAAAATAATTTCAAAGTCAGTTCTGGATTGAGTAGGCGATATTTTCTATTAGCAAATTACTTGCTTGCTTGCTCATCGAGCGCCTACCGCTCTGAGCAAATCAGTCATACAAATTTTTTCGTCCAAACAGTGAGATTTTCACAAATTGCGGTAACTGTCAAACAACAATACGAAATTTTGTTTTTATAAATTTTGTTCTGTATGCATAACATATTTGTAAAAATTTGATCTGCATAATAGGCGTTTCCAAATGACTATTTTGCAAGAATTGTTATCACCAAGCCAAACACCTCAATGATCTTACAAGGAGTTGGGTTTAAACCACTCACAAGAATTCTCACAACGAACTAGAAATCCATTGTTAATTAAACAATCAATTTGAGAATGGAAGTTGTCTTATCTGGTCATCCAATTACTGAAACCAGTTTCAATTAATCACAGAGTTTGTTACAACGTTAGGTTATGTTAAAACCATAATGCAGGCATCAGCAACTTATATATTTTCAAGCACTCACTTCTAAATTTTTTAAGAGTTAAGCTTTTGTGAGTTTTTATAACACGATTGATTGTGTATCACGAATATCAGACAATTTCCTTTAAGTGGCAGTCAAAAAGAAAATTAACGGTTTTATTCATTTTATTACAAGTACTACACTCGAAAAATGTATGTGGCCTTAAATTATTATTTTTATATTACAGGTGAATGACTCTGACTTAACAAAAGTTTACATTAAAACTAAAAGAACTAAAAAATATATTATAGAGATGGCCGAAAGAATATAAAAGTCGCCAAACATCTGATTCTGCGAGCAACACACCGCGTTTACACATTTGGGCTCTAATTATTATGAAATTCCGTATAGGAAAGATGAAATCAATTAATTATTGTTTTAGTTAAACAAATGTAACTCGAGTGCAGTAGAAAGTAAAAAGAGAAAGGACAGCATCTGTTTCTATAGGAGTAAATTTCTTTCTATATAAATCAAATACCCAATAATTGAAAGAAAACGTGTATTGAACAAGCAACACGGGAAACGTCCAGATGTATGAACCATGGTAAAAATACTTTCACAGCTTTTGTTGTATATTTCGAAAACAATGATATTAAAAATATAGTTGGGTATGCCATGTCGTATTGTATTTTATTGTTGGTTGTGAATGGGAATTTTGTTTTACTACTGCTAATCTTCGGGTCCCATTTAAAACGCGATATTTTAAAATGCGAATTATCAAAACGCGATATTTCAAAACGCGATACGGTACAAAACGCGATATGGTACAAAACGCGATATTTCAAAATGCGATATGGTACAAAACGGGAGTTTAGGATCGGGTTAGGCGGGTGAAGGGGAAATTTAATTTCAGTTTATAGGAATTTAAAAGTCGATAGGAACGATAGTACATAGGATATACATACATAGGATATACATTTGTCATATCTCGCTTCGCAACGCATATTCTGTACCATATAGCGTTTTTAAATATCTCGTTTTGTACCATATCGCGTTTTGTACCATGTCGCGTTTTGAAATATCGCGTTTCGAAATATCGCATTTTGAGCCATATCGCGTTTGAAATATCGTATTTTGAAATATCGCGTTTTGTACCATATCGCATTTTGTATCATATTGCGTTTTGAAATATCGCATTTTGAAATATTTCGTTTTTTACCATATCTCGTTTTGTCATATCTCGTTTTGAAATATCGCGTTTTGAAATATCGCTTTTCGAGCGGATCCCCTAATCTTCATATGCAGCGGTATATTATTTGCAGCAGAAAGTTTCAATATTACTTTTCTTATTATAAACTATTAGCTGAAGTACCCGGCTTTGCTTGGGTTAAAATTGAAGTGCTGAACTTCAACATGTGTTTTTTTATTGTATGTATAACTAATTAGTACTACTTAGGTGAATTGAATAAAATCAATACAAAAATAATTTGTTGGGATTATCGCAGTGCTTGGTTGTGAACCACATTTTTTGATTTTCCTCCCGGGGCTAAAACAAACAAATTTTTTGAAGTCCCTACTCTTGAGCATTCCACATAGAACAGGCCATGAGAGAAGCAAAGGTTTTCCAAGTTCACACCTGCAAACTTAAGAAATTGTCCTTGAGTTTTGTTGAGTTTTGAGGTCCAGATTCCACAGAAGCATTATTGATGATCCTTTCTTCATTTTCAAGATATGAGAAGTCATTCCAGGTGGCTCCATCGTGTAATAATTACGGTCGATATACAACAAATATAGATACGTATAAAATATTTGTTAACACTCCCACGGCTATCCCGGATGGCAAAATGTGTTTGTGATGCTAAACTTGTAAGCACTCGCTATAGTGGATCAAAAGTTTGCATATACATTGTAAATTTCTGCGCACAGGTATGAGCATGATGAAGGTGTAACATTTTTTGATCACTAAGGCCATGTTTTTTCTCAGCTACTAAAAAGTGTTCGTTCAAAATTAGGGAGCAATCGCTCTAGTGGTTCTGACTGAATATATAACAACTATATTGTAAATTCCTCCTTACTGGTGAGCATGGGGAAGGGGTAACATTTTTTGATCACTAACGACCTATGTTTTTTCTCGGCTGCAAAAAGTATTCGTGCAAAATTTGGAAGCAATCGCTGGAGTGGCTCAAAAGTTTTCATATATTGTAAATTCCCCCTTACAGGTGAGAATGGAGAAGGTGTAATATTTTTTGATCACGGAAGCCGCTATGTTTTTTCTCGGCTGCTAAAAAGTATTCGTTCAAAATTTGAGAGGAATGGCTCGAGTGGATCATAAGTTTTTGTGGAACAAACATAGTTACATACATACTTTTCTTCTTTATATATATAGATAGATAGATAGCACCATATTGGACAGCACCTATCTATTTATCACACATTGAAACTTCAACTAAAATTTTACATGTTAATCCATCGTTTACTCAAAGAATCAGTTTCTCTGGCTAACAGGGAATTGGTAGACAACATAGCGAGATCCAGAGGATAGATAGATTAGAAATAGGTAAAATAACTGGATAGTTTTTGTGTGAGGAGATTGTATCTCACCACTGAACCCGTTTGTTACTTTAACAATTAACGACTGCTAATGATTTTCACTTAAATTAAATATCGTGGAAGTACTATAAAGACAATTGTGGTACTAACGTGAAAAAATTAAATTGATCACTAACTCGGAATGAAGATACAAAATCGGTTCTGTATTGACATCAGATTCAAAATATATGTACTATTCGAGTTTAAATTATTTGTTACAGATTTTTAAAATAAATATTTGAAATTGTTTACAATTAGTGCTAATAACAGCTATTGATAGTAAGCAACGTATTTCATATGACCACATAAATGCTAACCTAGTTTAAACTTTAAACCATTAAGCCAACGAGCTGTTGTTTATACTTAAATATCTGTATTTCTCAATAAAATATTTTTATTAACACTGGTTTTCCTTTATTAGCAGATTACGCTAATCAAAATTCAAAATTCGTAACTCTAAACAAATCAAAAAAATTTGCATCAAAATCTGTCTCGGCTTGTGCATTTATCTATTTTTATACAATGCGAAAAGAAAACAACCCATTGAATTAATCATTAATTATTATTCAACATGCGGCTAATTTTATAAATTATTTTGAATTTATTCAAAATGTGCCATTTAATATGTTATGTGATTTTACTTTGCTTATATCGTAATCACAATGAAAATGGCAAATATTATTTATGGGTTCCAAATTGTGCAGACTGTCAAGATTACAAGCGTAAATGTTCGTAACCTTGACATAATGAGAACATCTCCTAATACTACTATAACACAAAATTTTATTTATTTATTATTTATTTACAAGATAAATAGACTTATAATAATGACGTTAAGGCGAAGATCAATTAACTCTCCAAAATCTAACTGTGAACGACTACCTCTAGTTTCAACAAAGGCTGCATATTTTAACTGTTTGTTGGTTGAATCATCAAATACACATCACTTCGTAATGAATTGAATCAACCAACGTCTTTCAATTCTATAACGTTATTATTCATACGCTGCTAAATTGCACTGTAAGCATTGTTTGAACACAATAAATCATTTTATTTTTAGTTGTTGAAGATCAAGGTTGTAAAATGTTCTCACATTTATGTTTATTTTTCGTATTTTATTTTCTATTGTATTATTCTTGTAATAAACAAAAAAAATTGTTTACACAAATCTAGAGTAAAGTACTAAAGTAAAGTATATTATACGTGCTCGGCAAGCCACAGCCGCGAGCTTCACATATTATTGTATTGTTCAATGAATGCAAAAATCAACTGTTTATATCTTATTCGCGTCTGTAAAATCTATGCCGTAATCATTTTTACATAATACGATTGACGTCATATTCGCATAAAAATTTTTATATGTGAGTAGTAAAAACGAAGGTAATTCATTAATTTAACGATTTTACTGGCTATGAAATTCGAGGTAAACTTGACAAACAATGTGTACGAGTAGAACAGCAACAACAACAAATAACATTATCAGTACATAATAAAATGCTATAAGTTAAAAACAAACCGGTCATCTTGATTTGCATATTTGTTTGTGCAGTCATTTCCACATCAAAAATGGGAAACGTCAGTTTAAAACCGTTAAATGCAAATTTAAATTTTGCAAACACTAAAACTGTGAAAATTTGTAGTTGGTGGAGGTCATGAGTAAATGTAACTTATAAAAAAAGTAACTTTTAAAAAAAAGTAATTTGTAACTTGTAAAAAATGTGGTATTTGTATGAAAAATTTCCACTTATTTTAATTCGTATTTTGAACAAATTTCCTGAATTTAAAAAAGTTATTATAACATAAAAAAACTGAATTCAAAATGAATTAAAAAATGCACATCTTATTTCATTTTTTAGAAAATTTATCTTAATTCATTTTCAAATTGATATAAAATACATTTATTTTATTTCATGTTTTGCCCACATTTCTTAATGCATTTTCAAAATGAATCGAAGATTATTAGACTAAGGTTTACTTTACGTATACATCGATAAAATCAGGTAAGGAGTATACATTTTTAAAATTTTTAAATGCAGTGCCGACATGTTCTAACTATCACTTTTTTCGCTTCGATGCATTTTCGATGGAATAACGGTATTTATATAAGAAGTAATATTTTTACAAAAAAATATTTTTACTTCTAAAATACCGTTATTCCATCGAAAATGCATCGAAGCGAAAAAAGTGATAGTTAGAACATGTCGGCACAGGATTGTTTATTAATAGTTATTAGGAGGGAAAAGCTAAATTTTTCCGGAAAATTTTTTGATTTTCCGGAAAATTTTTAGTTTTTTTATTTTTTCAAATTTTTTTTTTTGTTTTATTTATTTTTATAAATAATAATTGCTTCGTCAGTCTCCCTAAATTACGAAAAGTTGAATTAAGAAAAGAGAATTAAAAAAAGTGATATTTGTATGAACGTTGATTTTTTTACACGGTTGGCACGTATCACCGTGTAAAAAAGGTTTGGATGTATTTTATTTCACATTATAATCATAAAATTTACATTTCTTTTTAATAACAAAGAAATGCATGCGAAATTTAATGTTTTTAAGAAAATGTTTCTTCTTACAGTTTTTTTGTTGTATTGAAGAGAAAGATAAAAAACATGCGTTTCATAAATTGCATTTGTGATTAATGAAAGGATTAATTGAAAATTTTGAATGGCTTTTTTTCCTTTTTTTTTAGAAATAAGAAAGTATTAATTGACATTGGATTGGACGTCACATTCACACAATTACAGTATACCACCTGCACATGTCAACCTGCACACTGACATGGACGGTGCGTCGGCGCTGAATTCTGCACTTCAACAAAGGGTTATATTTGTGTTTATTAACATCACCGACCGGAATCGATGACGAAAATTCGCTTTGCATCCTGCCTCTGATGGGATTCGAACCCAGTTCCAGTACCTACCGGTCCAAGTGCCGAAGCTTTAACCACTGCGCCACATGTCCGGTAGTCCAGTAATTTCCATATTACAGTAAAAGCCCGATTATCCGGCATACAATTAATTGGAACACTCAGTTAACCGGAGTTTTAATTTTTAGGAATTTTGTTGCTTTTCTCTATTTCTTTTGTCTTTCTTATGAATTTTTTAATTCATTTTCAAATTTTTAATTGTTTTTTGCACATTTTCACTAACGCAAGTATTAGTTGAAAATTTCGAATAGTTTTAATTTTCATATTACGGTAAAAGCCCGATTATCCGGCATCCAATTAACCGGAACACTCAGTTAATCAAAATGCCGGCAAATTTTTAGGATTTTTTTTTGCAAGGGATTCTTTACTCTTTCACAAGGGAAATTATTTTTTTTATTATTCGGGAATTCACAGAAAATATACTTTACTAAAAGCTCTGTCATCCGAAATGCTTGAGGATGAGAGCATTCCGGATAATTGAATGTTTCACTAAAACTAGAAATTTTACAAGAATTTCGCTTCATTTTATTGTTTTTTAGGATTCACGTTTATTTATTTTCACATAATTTGAACCAGAAAACATTTTTTATACATCAGTTCATTGAATTTATTGCAAATAATAAATACATACATATTATGCATATTTAATAATATATTCAATATTTCACTAACCTAACTGTATAACGACTTTACACAGTCAATTCAAATAAAATAATGCATAAAACAGAAAAAAGTAAAGGGAAGTATATTTTCTGTGAATCCCCAAATAATAAAAAGGGATATATTGTGAAAGAAAAAGCAAAAAAAAATCCTAAAAATTAAAATTCCGGTTAATTGCGAGTTCCGGTTAACCGGGCTTTTACCGTAACATGAAAATTAAAGCCATTCAAAATTTTCAACTAATGCTTTCATTAATGAACATGTGCAAAAAACAATTGCTAATTTCAAAATGAATTAAAAAATGAGTACGAAAGAGAAAAAAGCAAAAAAAAACTTCCTAAAAATTAAAATTCCAGTTAACTAAGTGTTCCAGTTAATTGTACGCCGGATAATCGGGTTTTTACTGTAGTACATTTTTACGTTTTATTTCGATTTTAAATACACATTTTATTTCATTTTCAAAATGACTTATTTATAAAAAAAACTAAGTAAAAAAAATTGAAAAAAAAAAAAAAAAATTTCGGGAAAAATTTAATTTTGAATACTTTTCTAAAATCATTTCCTAAACTTAACAATTTTTAAAAAAACACATTTTATTTCAGTTTTTTTTACTTTTCTTAAAATATTTTGAAAATTAATTAAGAAGTGCACCTGCACATATTAAATCAACTTTTATTATTCATTTCTATCAACTTTTCTTAAATCATTTTCATAATGAATTAAAAACACTATTTAAATTCAGAAAAGACACTTTTCTTAATTCAACTTTTTTTAATTCGGGCAGCCTTTTGATAGTAATGATTTATCTATTGTATGATTTTTCAATTCAATTTATCGGGTAATGAATATTGAATAGTGGATAATGATAAACAGTAGTCGGGAAAAAATTGTTGTGAAATTTTTCTTTATTAAGCCAACTTTGATCATTTTCGAAAAATGATTAGTACATACTTCACACAACCTACTAGAATAAGTGAAAATAGCCGTGTTTTTTTAATAACGCCCGATGGATCGGAGCACCCAATTTTCTATGTTAAAACTTATATGTAGCGCACTATTTTTGCATGTAATTAATTTATTTAACTCTAAACTAAGATTTTGTATTCAACTTTTTAGTTAAAATCGATATACAAATATTTTGCTCTACCTATTTATCGGGAGCCAATATCGGGAACACTATCCATTTCAATGGAAAATTTGAAAATTCATTTATTTTGTAAACCCCTGAAACCATTATAAAGAATTCATCTTACTGCGTTTTTAATTTTTATTGGAAGATTGATCCAATAAAAATTGAAAACGCAGCAAGATGAATTCTTGTTTATAACTTCGTATCAAAATAGATGTCAATTGATATATTTCAGGTCGTTAAATGTGTGTTTTATGGATGAATTTATTTTTAATTTTTATAGTATGGCGACACCAGTGAATAATAGCTGCAGTACACAAATTATTAGGTGATATAAATCGAGTAGATATATCACAATTTTTTAATCTCGCAGGCTTGAAAATGATATAAAATATGAAATAAGCCGTATTTTATTATTCGACCACTATCCGGAGCCAAAAAAAAATTCTACTGAAACTGCAGCTGTTTTTCACTGGTGTCGCTATATCATAAAAATGAAAAGTATATGCATCCATAAAACAAACATTTATCACCAGAAATATACTAATTAACATTTATTTTGACATGACGTTATAAACAAAAACAAGATTACGTTTCTAATGGTTGCAGGGCTTTACAAAATAAAAGCCTTTTCAAATTGCCCATTGAAATGGTAGTGCTCCCAATAGCGGCTTCCGATGAATAGGTAGAGCTAAATATTCGTATATCAATTTTTAACTAAAAAATTGAATGAAATATCTTAGTTTAGAGTTAAATAAATTAATTACATGCAAAAATACCGCGCTACATATAAGTTTTAACATAGAAAATTGAGTTCGGATAAATCTGTCGGGCGCTAATAAAAAACACGGCTATAGATCCCATTTTATTCTAGAAAAGCAAGACATAAACTTCGATAAATTATCGAAAATGTGATGTTACAAAATGCCAGCCCTGTGCTAGTTGCTGCTAAAATAAAAACTATAAATCAGGCTATTTAAAACCCTCTACGCGACAGTTGGCAAATATTATTTGAGCAATTAGAAAATTATTGTAACTTGATCATTAAAGGGACATTATATGAAAAACACTATATGAAAATTTAGTGAAATTGTTTACCAAATTTCACTGAATACTATACGGATTTCATGATTGTATTAAAATATCTTCATAGCATTATAGTGGCAGTTCAATAATATGAGCTTTTCCAATTTTTGCAATGATGTTGAAAAGTTTAGCATTTACAAAAAACGACAAAGAATGAATAGAAGAACGAATCTTTAAATAAATTAAATAAATTTAAACATTAAATTTTCAACCATTAAGGTTTGACCTTGTCGGAGATTTGCTGTATCGCCGAAATCCGAAAAAGTGGTTTTCAAAATTTCTCTGTTTGTGTGTGTATCTGTGTGTGGTGCTGTGCAAATTAAATGTCTATAAACATCCTCTCTACAGACCCTCTGCATACCCTCCTCATCTTCATGGTGAGTCGAAGGAAGGTACTCAACGGAAGCAATTCAACTAACCTACTAACTTTACATAATATGTATAATATATATTTAATAACATTGGAATTTTGAAATTGTGATTGTGTTCATGTGTGGAAAAACACCGATCCATGTAATGTGGAAAAACGACAGTTCAGTAAAGTTTATCATAAGTTAAAACATTTACCACATCCCTTTCCTGTATGTATTCATTACATGTTATAGGTTATGGTAACCAGCCTAATAACTGTCCCGCCTCTTATCCTATCTTATCTTGATTTGTCTTATCGCAGTCCTTAATAAATGTGGATAATGTTGATGAAGAGAGGTGGAACACGTTGCTTTGCCTATCCAGAATCTGTTTTGCCCACGTTTTTGAGCTTTTCTAACGAGGATCTTTATAGTTTATCAATTGAGAGTTGCTCGTCTGCAATTTGTAGCGGACACGACGTTGCATAGGTGTAGTAAAATATTAATTCTATTGTTAAGAATTATTCTCTACTCATGTATAAAACTTGATAGTCGCATGGTTGTGGTTGAGGTCTATACACCACAACAAACACCATACTATGGCATAAACAAAAATTAATTAAAGATGAATTGGTATATAATTTTGGTTAGATAACTAAGCATAAACAACAAACAAATGAAAAAAATCAAATTTACGTTGCATTGTTAGTGTAATCAAACAGTCTTTTCTAGTTTTTTTTATAGAAATCTGTCATTGAGAGTTTGCGCAGGAAGAATATTACAGTACATTTTGCCGCTAAATGCTATCAATCCACAAGTCGCGAGTTCGAGCCCAGTCTCAGTTCATAATTTTATTGAGGCAATTATTATTCTTAACACACATCGATGTTGCCGGATCAAGCATTCCTCCAATACTGACTAGGAATTGAATTTTAGAATAGCATTCTTTGTGGAGGGAATATAGAGATAACGGAAGCAATTGTAAACGACGGTGATACTCATCATGGAAAATTCTGGGAATAACAACGGTGTTTCATATGATGGCCTAAACAAAAAAATCTTGTCCTTTTTTTGCTCAATAAACACCCAAACGTATTTTTTAGTAAGCAACAATTTAGATTTCATAAAACATTTAATTACAATGCGTGAAGTTCCATAATAAGCATGCGAGCAGTTTGTTATTGTTTTTGTAACATACACTTCGATTCTGACGCACAGTCACTGACTAAAGCCTTAGGCAAGTCTTTAAAACTTTGTTTTGATAATTAGTCTTAATTATGACATTCATGTTACGTATTGGGCGCGTAGTCTTAGTTGGCATAGATTTTTAAAAAGTCTTACGTATAAGACATAAAAATTTAGTGGTGTTTTATAAACTCTTCAAATATTTTTGGAGACCTGTCAATTGTGATTTTTATTAATGCGACCATTGAAATTGTATTTTAATTGTTGAATAAACAATAAAATATGACATATTTTTGTGAAAAATAATATTTTAATATTCATATTTTTTGTAATAAATTAGAGAAATTAAATAACTAGGCAAAAAATTGATTATATTGGATATGTTTATTTTAGCAGAAAATAAACAACAATCTGCCCGAAATGATAATGTCGGAATATTTTTTTTTATAAAAATATTACATCTAAAATCCAGTCTGTGTATTGTAAAATATAATTTAATAAATTATTTATTTACACAATCGTCATTTTTATTAGTTTTAATGCAACATAATAAAAATTCTAGCATTTATGATGTTTAAGACCATCTATGTATTTGGTAGGTGTATTAAGCTAAGAGGTTTTTAAGAACACCTCTTTACTGATCAGTACGTGCAGAATCGCAAAATAGTCTTAAGTAAAAGAAATCTCTTAGTTATGCGAAATATTGTAGTTAAGACCTCTGTGACTATACGTCAGAATCGCACGGTAAGCCTTTGGTATTAAAAAAATTGTCTTAACAAAGGCATTTTTATCAAGACAGTCTTACTAGGACTACGCCAGAATCGGCCAGAACATATCAAATAAATTCAATTCAGTATGTATGGAGTTTTTGCCACTTTGAAAATAAATTTTGGTGCGATAGGAGGTAGCATCCGAATAAGTGACAAAGAAATATTATTTTAAAAATACAATGTTGATTTCTATACCGACCGGTCACAGTCATTGGATATATGTACTATATTAGTGGTGGGCCAGAATTTTTAAAAATTAGGTCATAAGTTTTATTAGTTGGCGTATTGATTTGCTGTTTAGTAGAAGAGAATTTGTTCTATGTTTGTATATTTCAAGCTCTTCTCTGCGATTCATTAGATCTCGTGTGCATTTTTGCCTCGCTCAAAAGTATGTAGTGCAAAACGCGATTCGAGTTTTTTCGTCCCAATCTTCTCGGCATCAATCGCTTATACTAGTTAAAAACTCCTTAATTTATTTAATTTATTTTTGAATTTTTACCATTTCTTAAGTTTTGAATTTTCGTTTCTTAAGTTTTGAAAAATCAATCTTCATTTATTATATTTAAAATAATGTAAGATTAATTTTACGTTACAATTAGAAAAGCCAAATAAATAAATTTGTCTATGGCCGTTTTTGTGCAGTTCTAAAATAAATTATAACCTTTTTTGTTGATGAACCCTAAGTTAACTGACTGGTATGTTACTTACAACAATGTTATTTTGTCATATTCCAAATTAGGGGTGGTAGTATCCAATTGTCAATTGATAATCGGATCAACATGTTCGAAACACTTCGTACTGTCGAAACAACGAAGCACATATGAGCTCAGTAATACAAATCAGCGCACAAAGAGCGCATAAACAGCATATAATTAGAGCGCTCAATTTTGACTTCAAATTGATGCACCTAATTCCATGCTATTCGTATTGTTGTCGACCGAAAAGTCGGCTTTGTTTCCCCTAAAAATTGATTTATCTCTCTTTCATTTCGATTCGAGTACAATATGTAACTATTTGTTGCATCAAAACCAAACACAATCATATATTATTGATTGTGTTTGGCTGTGGTTGTATGTACCAAATGTGTATATTGTCATTCAGATACAACTACACATTTTTTTAATTTTGTATACTTACTTTATATGTTATCCAGGTATTTTCATTTCCATCTGAAAAACATTTACAAACATCGTCATACGTATGCATTGAATATGTTTCAAATCAACGCACATCTATTACCTTCAGCTGAAATCTGGAGACTGACAGAAATGAAATAACAATTTTTGAAATGAAATTGAGAAACAAGAGATTAGGTGGGTGTAAAAATGCAGTGCATAGAAGAAACCGAAGTAAATTTATTTGTTTTCTCGCTTCGACGTGTGCAAATGTTTCCATCTATTTCATTGTGCTATCAGCGTTTGTTTGCTGGGGGCGGTCTAACTCTTGTTTTACCGATGTCATTACGGACAGATTGCAAGAAACCCAATAAAAATGGATTTCATGAAATACTAAGCATATCTTTCCGTAATTGTTTGATTTTTTTTTTTTTGTAAAAATATAAAATAATTATACATATTTTACTTTAGCTTTTCGATAGTGATGGTGTTTGTACATAAAAATATAATAATTCTATTCTTTATTATTAATTCTATTCTTGCAACTAACTTTTCGTGTATACGAATAAAAATTCGTAAACACGAAAAGTTAGTTGCAAGAATAGAATATAGATGGTAAATGTAAAAAGAATCGAATTTCGTACGCTACGCACTAATTCGCTAGTAGTACAACTACATGGAATTGCTCTATGTATACATACATATAGACAATATTCCAATATAAATAATACAACTTCAGTCGTCGCGAGAAGGCTGATTTTTTCAAATCAGTAATCTCATCCGTTCGAAACTGATTGTTGTGATTCTTCACATTTTCCATCTATAAATCAAAAATTCAAATAAAATAATTGTTTGATTTATTATGCAGCAAGCTATTGATTTTCGACTAACTACCCAAAACAATGGCAAATTTTACGAGTTTCAACTCTTTCTAATTCGATTCCAATTATGGTAAGTTTTCTAAGAAAACAAGAAAAAATCATGACGACTTGTGTTTCGTAAATGTATACGAGTAAAACAACAACAAACTATCGTGATTACGACTCGCTAAAATTCTTTAAATAAAAAGCCTTGTGGCGTCATTTGTTATAATCCGTAATGCTTTGTCCCATAACAAAAATTACTTACATCCAAGGCTGCTTGAATTTTTGTACAAATAAAAATACAAAATTTGAAACAAATGTTTTAGTCAAATATTCAGCCGGTTTACGCACTGCGTACTTAAACAAGCAGCACTTTTTTTGGTGTAGGGTTTTTTTCATTTACTAGCTGTTATACTGTTGTTAATTAGAAATGACTGAAGGATTTTAAACCCATGTTAAACATATCTACGACACTTTTAAAATTCGGTGAATTGTTATTTCACATCAAAAATGTTTTTTGAAAAATATTTTTTGTATGCGTGCGTGCAAGTAAAAGTTTAAGAATGTATTGAAGTCTTATTGCAACTTTATTAAAGGCCTCTGATATTAGATTTATGAGACTGGGATATATTGATATTAAGGCTAAGGTAGTGTTTGGAACAGGGATCTGGAAAAGAATTGAAATAAAACTAAGTGCAGTATGCACAATCTGCTTGTTTTGTTCACAATTAATAATCAATTTTACTAAAATGTATGGAGTTTTACTAAAATGTATGTAGTTTAGCCACTTAGCATGACAACTGAACGAAAGTGGACAGTCAGACAAAAATTGCAAAAATAAGTTAATTATAGTTATTTATCACGTAACAGTCGTAAAAAGTCCAAAAACAGTTATTTATTTCAAAACTACAGTAGACAAGCTCCGAATTATTTAAAAAGAAAGCAATACTATATACGAGTAAATTCATCGGCACAACTCAACTATAAATATTTGTTCCTATAAGACTAACATGGAGAGTAGGCTTTTGCTTACAAATTTTAAACCGCTGTGTTCAGATGTTTTGTTCACAAGTAAACTAGTTGTACAAGTAAACAAGATATTGTTTGCCTGTGTTGTTTTGTTTTAGTATTAACTACTGTGACCAATTTCAAAAATATTTTGATGTGTAAACATCTTTACGCGCGCCTACCAAAATTTTTTGTATTAGAGTAAACTTGTAAATGAAACGAACGGAAATGACGTATACCTACTTCGTTTGAAAAAAAAGCATGCAACTCAACAAAAACAATTTTTACTATGCATGGCATGCTTTTATGTATATGTATAATAGTAGGGAAAATGAAAAAATTAATTTAATGAATGAAATAGAAACCATCGACATTTCCATCGATCAGAAAAATCAAAAAAAAATTACGATACAAAATACGAATTACGATTACGAAATTGCATACTCATACGATTAAAAACACAGTCAACAACTGCTGTATATTGCTTTATCACGAGTGACGAGTCTCTAGGCGCTGTTCATCACGTCGGCTATCAATGATCATGTCTTCTACTGAATGGGGTTATAATGACATCTCGTTTTTAACATTGAACTGCCAGAGTCTCAGGTCACAGTCACGCAGGTATGCTCAATTCATTTGGTTTTCGAGACCTGGCTGCGCAATGACGAACTTGTTAATATTCCTACGTTTGAATGCTGTTTTCAGTTCAATAGAGATGGTCAGTGGGCTGCCGGAGTAGCAATTCCGTCAAAAGATCCATAAAATGAGCATAGTGGACACAAATAATTTGCCGTACTTTTTCAAAACGAATATTGACGTAACAAATGGACTGGCGAATGGAACTATGGGCTGTCTAAAGTATATCGAATGCATAGGCATCCTAACCAGGACAACGAGAACGATGAAAACGTCGACAGTAAAAAATGTCAAACGACTCTGGATGGATTTCGGTTCAAATTCACAAGTTGGCAAGAAGGTCAGGTGTCTTGAAGCTGGATGGGCGCAGAAAACGAATATCGACCGATGTTTGGTGCCCATTTCTAGAAAAAGCTCAACTATTAATCGAAACAACAATTAATGTTAAGCATAAACAACAATTAATGTAAAGCGTCGTACCTTCATGTGCCACCACAATTCATGCATCACACGGTGGTACCTACAACGAGATAGTCAGTATATACTCTTACGATAAAAGACACAGTTAACAAATTGTATATATTGCTTTAACACGAGTCTCGAAGGACTGGTCATCACGTCGGCTATCGATGATCATGTCGTCTACCATGGACGTAAAAATGGGACCTCAATCAGTCTTCTTCAAAATTAGCTATCGCGCCTCACCACAATCCGCTTTATCCGTTGTAATGGCGAATTTTGAACGAGATAATAATGACGTCTGGTTTTTAACATTGAACTGTCAGAGTCTTAGGTCATACACATCACCTCGACCTAACTGACACAGTCACGCAAGGATGCCCAATTTTCTTGCTTTTCCAGATCTGCGTTCAGTTCAATAGAGACGGTGAGTGAGCTGCCGGAGTAACAATATATAAAAATTCAAATAGAATACTCATACCATACAGTCACCTCGCATAAAGAAATCATCGTTGGACAAACAACTGATATGAGCGTAACCACACAACTCATTGATGATATATATACGGCTGAACTTCAGCTTCTCAATGGGAATAAGATGCTTTCTGTAGTTGTATTAACATTGCCCCATATCCTAAAGAATTTCAAAAATTCTCCAAGGAGACTATCATCTTTTGCCGGTGATTATGAGCGGGGATTTCAATATTAATGTTGCTGTTCCTCAAGCTGAACCACTTATAAACTTCCTGCGAGACGAATTCGATTTGCACATGAACTCAGATCGAAATATATTTACTACTAGATATAGGACGACCATATTGTGCAGTTTTTCAATGAACATTTTTAAAGTTAGAGTCGACAGTATATAATATATCTTATTTTAGCTACCAAAATCCAATTGCGTCGATTATACCGAAAGAGTAATAGACCAATTTAACGATAATAAACAAATGAAAAACTCTGGTTAGTAAAATTGCATTCCTTCTTCCTTCAAAGTAAACTGTACCCACGTACTATACACAAGCCATGTTTACACATCTCCTTGAGAGTACTAATGGACTCACTCATTTTTTTTTTTTTTGTGATTGCACTGTGCAATTGCAAAAATAAACAAAAATTTTATAAAAAATATAATTTGAAATTCAAATTTTCTTGGTAAAATTAATTGAGTAGCCTGGATTTTGGCTAGCAAATTGCTTGCTTGCTAGCCAATCGAGCATCTACAACGTTGTCATAATTACAACTATGTATGAAATAAGTACTCGCATAAAAAGTTGAATTTCTATTTCTTGTTCGTGTGTTTAAGGTTTCTAAGTAAAATATGGCAATTATAATTCATAGTTTAATGGAGAGCCGATATTGAAAAGATAAAACGTAAGCCCACAATAGAAAATATGAATTTCACACTGTACGACCAATTTCAACACAATTACACGCCATCAATAAAAAAGTACAAAGTTAACATTTATATTGGAATAATTTTACAAAGTGATGTAGATAATATCTGCATCACTTTGTGAAAAAAACCGGGTTTCTGCTTGCACACCTAATATATTATATTAGGTGTGCAAGTAGAAACTCGGTTTTTTTTGTCAAATTCAACTTTATTGAAAACATAATTGTTACAAAGATAATTTATCGGAAAATTCGCGATTACATTTGTCACAAACGGGTTAAGCTTTAATAGCAAACTAATATGCAGCTGAGAGGGTACTACCCTAATCTTTCGAAATTGGTGATACGTAAATTGCACTTTTACATTTCATAATGAATTAACATTTTAAATCTCTATTGTTAAAATTTTCACTATAAAACTCAAATTTATTGTGCTCAAACTTACTGAAATGTGTTCTCACCAGCAAAATGAATTTGATTAATTTCGCGAATTTTAAATCACACACGAAAAAGAGAAAATCACTTAAACACATTGTTGTAATTATTTAAAAACGTCGAACATGAGTTACGATCCGCACAAACCAAGAACACATAAAAATTTATCATTTAATTCTAACTAATTTGTTAAAGAATACATCACAAATAAAATAGATTCGGCTGTCTTTAGGCGAGATGCAATTAAACGACCCAGTTTCCAAAATATGTAAATAACTGTACACTATGAAGTAATCAAGGTATAATGATCAAATGTACATACATATTTAATCCGTTTTCATTTAAGAAAATGTTTTCATAAAATCTACATAAATTATAACTTATACGTTTTAATGGACGGTTGAGTAAAGTACACGATGCCACGCTTATTAATTTTAAACAATCAATGGTACATTGTACAACACTTGTATGTAAAAAGATACCCTTGGAAGATAATCACGATTCGTGTTTATATGTAAACAAATTTCGAAATTGGAAAAGCAACTTTCAATTAATATTTATAAAATGAAAACTGCAATTTTCTTATAGACGAGTATTACAAAACTTGCGCAACATACACGACTATTTTTTGGATCAAGGTTCAACATAATAATGTTAAATAAATTAAATAACTTACCGCCATGTATTCCCAACTATAGGGAGTGGTTTTGGTCCTGGTACTTCACTATAAGGCCGAGCGTTTTCTAACATTTCGATACTGGTCGATGAATTTAAATGTGGGGTAGTCACATGATCGACGATACCATTTGCGGTTGCCTCTAAACCAACCGTGTGCGGGCACGAGGCATAGTGTCGAACATTTAAATTGGTTAATGTTTTAATTAAGTGAATATTCGTTGTACGATGCATCTATAAAAGAGATTATAGTTTTATGTTGGCAAACAATTATTTGTATTTAATTACATTAATGAATAAGTATGATATGTACGATAATAACAAGAAATATTAGAAAATAATTTCTTCGTTGTATCAATTTCACTGTGTAATAAATATAAACGCATTTCAAAACGTATAAATAAATAAAAATTACTATGTATATAGACAATGAAAGTAATCTGTGCACCAAGTGAATTTAGGGCGCCATACAATTGTTTAGGCTTTTGAAGAAAAGTATTCTGATTTTTGAATGTAACTTCAAAATTTCTTGTAATTTAAGAAACAACTATCTCTTTACCAAACACTTGGTCTTATCACAGTAAAAGTATCTCGGTATAAATTTCTTAAAATTATCCAACTATACAATTTGAGTGAAAGTAGCTAGTAACTACTGTACAATTTTAGAAACTAGTACCAAACAATTTTTATTTTAAATTCCAACGCACAATCGGGAAACCAAAACTGATTTCAAATTTAATTCACTTATTTATTACTAATTAATTAATGTATAAATTAATTATTCCGCACACTAACCATTTATAGATATATTAATTATTATTATTCTCAATCACAGTAATTAAACATAACAATAACCGTTTTATTATGCCAAATTTGAATGAAAATTATTTTTATATTTTTTCAAATTTTCTTTTAATTAATTTTTTTTTTTAGTCACTTGAATAAATTAAAGTTTTTTGGCTCTGTTCACTATCACCGATTTATAGCAACTAAAGTTTATCAAACATTTTTTTCGAACAGATTTGCATTTTTGTCTTTTCGTTTCGCTTTACCACGTTAAATATAATAAGAAATAAGTACTCGCAGTCGTACTCATGTAGAGTAGACATAAGAAAATAAGATTGTTATTAATTAATTGTAGTTGTTGTTACAGTGGATATCTTGGAAGAGATTTCAGTGGAGGCAATTTTAAGCGGTCTGTGATTATAAGAGAATAATCTTCAATAAAGTCTTCAAAATATCTTGAACCAGTATTTTTACCATAAATATTGAAATTACGTTACTTTAAATTAACGAAAGTGAAATTGCTTTTAGACACAAAAGGAACACCGAAACTAAATATACAACATATTTCGTTACTATACATATTTCGCCCTCTATTATGTGTTTAAGACAATATAAATTATTTGAATTAAATATTATTTACAGCACACAATTGGTTTTTAATTAGTAAAGTGTTTTTATCGCAATATGTAGTTAAAAATATGGTCAAGGACTTTGCGATAGAAGCATTTTTGCAAATAAAAAAAATGATTAATTCAATGTTTTGCTATAGCAATATTTAGTATAAATAAATTGTAACGTTCTGCAATGATCCAATGCCTATAAAATATTTTTGAAATCTCTTGAGAAATTCGCAAAATATAGTAAATCGATTTGACCTAAAAATCAATATCGCATTTTTCTTGTAATGTGAAGGTTTTTTTGTGAGTTAGGTATAACGTACCAAAAAAATATTTTATGATAAATGTAAGCAGAACAGGGCTCTTCCATTTCTTGATGTTATTACAAAATTCGTGTTTTCTTGCTTTTAAGTCTAAAATTAATAGGAAATTTTTTTGATAGCCGGATCATATTTTTGCATCGAGAGGTGTGTTTACCAAGACGTTGGAAACTTGCATGATACAAAAAAATTCTCTATCAGATAGGCTCAATAGAAACCGGTAGTCGCTACTATATGTGTTTTGGTGAAACCATTTTTTTTTTCAATACACATTTAAAAGTTCGCTATAGATGCTATTTCACCAATTTATTTGATTGTTTTGAATACAAGCTATTGAGCCTATCTGTACAGAGAAATTGTTGTATCATGGAAACTTGTTTTCGAACTAATGAATGAAATTTTTTAAAATTAAAGAATTCGGACTGCGCTGATAAACTACAAAAATATTGAAAATACATACTTTGCACTTTCTTACAAAGTATATAATCACAATGCCTTAGCGAATTATTATGATTCGCTACGCAATTGTCAACCCCTTAGTAACCTCGAATTTTATTACATTTAACGAATACATGCCATTTCTATAGGTTTTTAAGATTAAATGAAACCTTTTGCTAATTAAGTACAACCTTTTGCAAATTAAGTGAAACATTTTACAATTAGAATGAAACGTTTTACTAAATTAAATGAAACAATTTGCAAATAAATTGAAACCCATAACATTTTATCTCTATATTAAAATAGGCAATTTTATAATTGATTTTATATTTTATAATTAATTTTACAACTTTACAATAATTGGCCCATACGAGACCAATAACAAATTAAAATTATTTTAACTGTAGTTTTTACTTCTAAGTCAGCGGTTCCCTGCTGCTGCTGATGGAAGTGCATCATACAGAATAAAGTTGGAGCAGTCTGTAGCTGTAACGGAATTTAACATCGGGAAGTAAAGCAGAAGAACATCGGAAAGTTTTGGGATGTTTGAATCAACTTCTTTATTGCTGACGTTTTATAAATCTGGACATTATCCATTATAAAATAATAATTGGTACCATCCAATTTTGAAATTAACTCTGAGAGGAAACCACAAAACTTACTTCCATTGCATGCCGAATTTGATATTATTTTATGATGGATAATACCCCGATCAGTTAAACCCGCTATAAGCGTGACCTCCCTCTTATTGAAGGAAGAATGATACGAGCCAGTGTATTTTTTTAGATCTCGCATGCCTTCGGCGCAAATGCCGGTTAAAACAGGATTCATCGTTGAATATAAATTTTTCACGGTTTTGTTGAGCCCATTTTGAAATTTTCCAATACTTGAAAAAAAACAAATTATGGTTAATTACTTGAAACTGATTCATATACTCCATTTGCAGACCAGCCGCAATTTTAATGTAATCCGAAGGTTACTTAGGCCGTTTTGAATACTTGGGAGACTCAGTGGTAAGTTTTGTTCTGCAAGCTTTTGTTAGATAATATAACCAACGTTAAACCACGGTTAATATTTAGTCCGGCGATATTTGCAGCATTTTGAACTGCCTTCCCTTCTTCAAACAGTTTTATTAAAAGATTTTTTTTTTCAATAGATATCTTTTGGCAATTGAACCGTAAATCGGTTACTACTTGGTTGAGATTCTTAAAACTGGTTTATTATTGTAATAAAAATAATTTTACATATTAGATGATATTTATATTATGTGTAATGTAACATTACCTGATGAACTATTTGATTCAGATGAACTCATTTTAATAATTTTTAATTATGATTGATAAACGTGAAACAAATGACAAAATGAAATTCTTGAATTTTACTCTGCATAATGAATACGCGTTTCAATGAATACGTGATGAAATGAATAATATGTGAATTATAAAATTAAAACAGAAGGTATTTTCTTATCATTCAGGAAGGAATTTTCTATGGGTTTCAATTTAATTGCAAATTGTTTCATTTTGTTTGGGAAAGGTTTCACTTAATTTGAAAATAGTTCCGTTTAATTTTAATTTGCAAAAGGTTGCACTTAATTTGCAAAAGGTTTCAGTTAATCTGAAAAACCTATATATGAAACTTTAGGTTAAAGTGGAACCAATCAGGAATAAAAACTTAACTTATTAAAAAAATAAGTATGCGATAAATGGCATGTCAGTGTTATTATCCATCAAAACTTAATTTTTACTTAAGAAACCCAACGAAACTTTCGTTAAATTTAGCTGTCACTTAAAAAAAAATAGTGTGCGCTGGTTCTTGCCCAAAAATAAGAAAAACTTAAAAAATTTTATTGAAAATCTGATTTTTTATTAAAAATAACTGCGGAAATTATTTTAATTGCAAAATTAATTACTAAATTAATATATAAAGCAATGTGAATAATTTTACACGCACCTTTCATTTATATATGATAAAATGTTTGAATTTACGAAACCTAACCTAAAAATTAGATTGAATTGTGCAAATAAAATTAAATATTAGTCGTGGCTTTTCTATTATTAAATGTTTGTTATAATAAATTAATCAAAATACATAAAAATCTAATCATGTTTTTTTCATAAAATTTGTAAATTAGCAGCGCGCTGATTTTGTTATTACTTAAGAATTATAAGTTGTGCATGGCTGGAATGTCAAAAGAAAAAAAGACAATTGGTATCGTTAAAATTTTAATTTTTTTTTAAGTTTTTAGTAAAGCACTAGTAAAGCATTAGTTGGACCTTTATTCTGAGTGATAGCCAGATCATATTTTTACATCGATGTGAGGTTACCAAGTCGTTGGAAGCTTGGTTTCGAAGTAATGAACCTTTGAATTTTTTAAATTGCAAAATTCGGTCGTCTAATAAGATTGCAATGACCAAACTACAAAAATATTGAAACTACTTTGAACTTTATTTATTATTAGATATATATATTTTTATATATTATATTTATAGATAGCAGGAAATCATTTCTTAAAGTATATCAACTGGATTTAATTTCTAATGTATTTAGCAAAATGAGACATTATACGGGTTTGGATTATAATAAAAATTTTGTACCATCATTCTTGGAGATGTTCATGTATTCGGGCCTATGATTTCGGACAACTCAACCAGTATACTTAAATTTCAGTGATAATCGGATACTTTAATTCCCGAATATTTTAATTAGTCATATTATCCATATCTATCGTAATACAATCATCGATACCAAAAATTCTAGTACCAGATTAAATTAAAAGTAAATATAAAATCGGTGGTCTAAATATTCGGGGTTTGGCCAAATAGTGCAATAGATCAAAATCAATCATCTATATGCGGATCGTCATTGTACTTCACTTCCGTCCAGTCAAAAGTTGTCTAATTGCCAAACTTATGTCACATGTCTATGCACTACATAGAGATTTACCAAAACAATATTACATGATTCTAAAATCATACATAGAGAATCGCCACTTTCGGGTGAAATATCAAGATGAATACTCCGAGCTAAAAAAGATCTCGGCAGGAGTCCCACAGGGTAGTGTTTTGGGACCAATTCTTTACTTACTCTACACCAGAGATTTACCTCATTTAAACGATGTTACCGTTGCAATATTTGCTGATGACAATGCAGTTCTCTCAGTAGGAGACACTATCGAGGAATCGACAACGAAACTTCAAGAAGCATGTGACAAAATCATAAAATGGACAAAAAAGTGGCGAATCGGGCTCAATGAATCAAAATCCACGCATGTGAATTTTACTAATCTAAAAGTCAGTTACAAACCTGTAATCATTAACGGTCAGCAGATTCCGTATGCAAATAAGGCTAAATATCTAGGGATGACCTTAGATACCAGGCTCAGATGGAAAGAGCACGTTAAAAAGAAAAAAGAAGAACTTAATATCAAATATCGAAAAATGTATTGGCTGCTCGGGAAAAACTCGGAATTGTCAACCGAAAATAAATTGCTATTATATCAACAGGTGCTAAAGCCTGTATGGACTTACGGAATACAGCTCTGGGGCTGTACAAAGAAAACCAACATTAAAATAATACAAACTTTTCAAAACAAAGTGCTACGTGGTATAGTTAACGCTCCGTGGTACATTAGGAATGATGACCTTCATCGGGATCTAAATATCCCGACGGTCCAAGAAGAAATAAAAAAACTTGCAGTAATACATGGACAACGTATTTATCAACACGTAAATGAAGAGCTTCGTGGTATGTTGGACACCTCCCATGCAGTAAGACGATTGCAGAGAACGAAACCAATTGATTTAATGGATTAAGGACACCAAAGCAAAGACTACTACTACAGTAAATAACCTATAAATGGAGCCGGCCAATAGGCGTCTTCTCATTCACAAGTGACTAAATTAAGAAAGAAAAATTACTAGATGAATTGTATTCAGTTGTAATAATTTAAATAAAAAAAAAAAAATAATAAAAAAAACATGTCTATGCGGATCGCCAGAGTGCCCCATTTCGCCCGTCTAATTTTCATAATTATAACGAAAAAGTTCTTAAATGAAAATTATGTGATAAGTCCGCCATATGTTCGTGCGGATCGTCAGAGTAATATACTTTTGATGCTGCATAAGATAGTGGAAATTTAACAACGAAAAATAAGAGATTACGCTATTCGCCACAAGTGGCAGCACTATCACTAAAGAGTATTTATTTTGTTATTTAATTACCAGTGGAAATTTTGTATTCATTATATGGAAGAAAGACGGAATAATGTTAAATTTCAAGATTTCATATGCCGAGTTCCTTTACTTAGGAGATAATTCCGCTGATAGTTTTTATTTAGTGAAAAAAGTGATACATAATGAATAAAAAATTCCGCTGGTAATTACATAACAAAATTAATTCTCTTTAGTGCGTAATCTCTTATTTTCCGCTATCTTATACAGCATCTACATTGGTCCGTTCATTTTGTCATTCTTATAATGCAAACTTTTTTTATTACTTAACCACCTACAAAGTGCATTAGATGACAGCTGTGTACGTTGAGTAATACTTATAGAGAGAAATAATTGTAATATTCAAGCGGCCATGTGGAAAAATATCAAATATACTTTCCACAAAAATCTCATATAAAAATTACTCTCAATAATTCTTTATTGGTGATTACCCAAGCGAAAAATGGCGAACGTGTTTAATGATCACTTTATAAACATACTTAACGTCAATGTTCCCTAAAATAGAAATAAATAAAATATACCATTTATACCGAAACGAAGTGTGTGAAAAGTTCAATGTGATCAATGTGAAAAGTTTTGTGGTTTGTAAATAAAACACAGTAGTTTGGGAGACTCCGCGCACGAGATTTACTAAAAGCTCTGCGGTATTGCCAAAAAATAGCAATAACTGGCCACCCGGGTGGCTCTACCATATCAGTGAGCTATGCGGTCGCCTAGGGCGCTGAACTTTTAAGGGCGCCTAAAAATACGGCCTTCATTTTTTTTTCATTTCTTTTTTATCAAATTAAATCTAAACTTTATTTTTATAATCTTCGTAATTTACGATATTACGTTATGTTAGAGCTTTAAGCCTCTGAAATGCTAACCTGTTTGCTTCAACCAGAGAACACAAACGAAAAGTCGTCAGCGAAAGCGGCGAGGGAGCCTGCCAAAGGGCGTCGTAAATTCCATTCTGGTGAACAAGAAATAACAGGGGTCCAACACCGATCCCTGAGGAACTCCTGCCGTAATTGGCAATTCTCCACTTAGTTGGTGATTAACACGCACTACTTGTGATCGATCAGATATAAAGTTTCTTTAAGAGAATCGCATGGTATACTCTACCAAAAGCTTTAGTCATATCGACAAACAGACCAGATGACTTCAGCCCTAAATCAATATGCTCCCACTTATTTGTTCCATAACTGTTAAAATAGCTTGTTCCGTGTTCTTATTTTTCCTAAACCCGAATTGCAGCGGAAACAGAAAATTATTTTTATTCAGAAAATGTACCATCCTACTTTTCAAGGCTTTTTCAAAGGGAATTGGAATATTACAGATTGGAATATTAGTCCATTTGTCTGTTTGGACAGAAATGTACTAAATTTTAATTAACATTTCGTTTTTTTAATTCGCAAAATTTGAATTTTGAATATTTTAGTTAAAAAATGTTTTCAAAAAGTTTAAAAAATCACTCGATCGGTTTCGGCTTGTTAGGCCATCATCAGAAGAGACTATCATTTGATGGCGATTCTCCTGATGATGGCCTAACAAGCCAAAACCGATCGAGTGTTTTTTAAAATTTTTGAAAACATTTTTTAATTAAAATATTCAAAATTCAATTTTTGCTAGTTAAAAAAACAAGTGCTAATAAAAGTGTGTTTATTAAGTGTAAGTGTGTTACGCCAAGCGTCTATGGCAAATATTGTTAAAAGGATGTCTGTTTGAGTTAACACTGTTTTCTTCTGACAAGTAACGCTTAGCCACGCCTATATCAAAAGACATTATAATACCCTTCTTGAATACATTCCATAATATTGTTCGTTCGTCTATATGAATAATACACTAATTGTCATTCCGCGACATTCTGTATTTATTTGATTTAAGTCAGAAATGCAAATAACACACAAAATCAAATTTCCCACTTGGCTAATCAAATCACGTATTGCAAAGTAAACATTAAATTTAAGAGAAATAACAAATCTTAAAGCAAAGCGTAAAGCAATTTATTCTTATAATTTATTTATGTATGTACTCGTGTAAGTTTCCGTAAAATTGTTTTATCGTCTTGATTTTAATAACCCACTTAAGACTACCTTTGGGTCATACTTACTACGCATTGTTACAATTATTTCAAATTCAGCCAAGAAATAAAAAAAGTACTATATTGCATGCAACATGTTTCATACAACGTATTATTCACAACACAATGATAATTGGATGTCATAATGTAACTTAATCATCAATTAACAATAATTTACCTTGGTTATTCAAGCAGAAACATAAACTATAAAATAATTTACTAATGATGATATAATGTACAAATTAGGTGTTAATTTCACGCCCTCAAAATAATCATCGTAATAAGCGACATGGGTAAATCGCAACAAACAAATCGCTTTACAATGCAAACAAACAAATCAGTTACAAAATGCTACTCAAAATAGTAACACTTACACTTTTCGAAGCGTTCGTCTTTCTCGGTGTTCGATCTGAAAAATTTAATTGTTCGAATCCGACAAATTATTGGCAATTTCGAAGTTGTTGCAATTCACCTTCATATTTTCCGGAAAGGGTGCTTGACAATTGCCGAAGTATTCATGTTACAAAAAAAGCGTCCTCCAAAAATGAAATGTCAGGATTCCTGTGCATGTCCGAATGTGTTTTCAATGAGACAGATTTTTTTACCAATGGAAAAATTAGTATTGATAAAATCAATAAAACACTTATAAATTATTTTCGTACGCCAATCTGGGAAAATGTACTAAATACGGTGCTGCCAATCTGTATGAAGGAGGTGGTCGAAAAGGAGACCGAATTGAGAAATAATAAAGAAAATATATTTACAACCGCTGGCGGTCCCTGCGATTTTATGCCATTGTTAACATTTGCATGCATAAATTTACAAATATTTCGTGTGAGTTTAAATTTATAATGCAGAAGTTTTATCTAACTAAAACTTAACGGTATTTTTGCATTGTTAATTTCAGAACTGTCCGGTTCCATTTTGGGTAATATGTAAGTATGCCAAATCCCATCCCTTCAAATACTCAATTTAAATTGCGCATTTTTTTATTTTAGCGGATCGATGTGCGAAAGTAAAAACATATGATGATAAATGTTCACTAATACCGGGTATTCCTCGTCGCTTGTGAGTGTTAGTATTGAAAAAGATTAAAATGTAGTTTAATGCTTTGATAAGTTTGAATAAAGTTAATTCAATTATAAACTAATTTTTCCTCTAAGTACATATATCATTAGCCAGACTAATCAAAATGTCTCCTCTAAGTATCAAATTAATGCTCATATAAGTTGGGCACAATTTAAAAATATTCAATTTAGTTGTAATCACTCAATAAATAACGTTGGTCGCGAGATGAAATTCTTTATATTTATGGTTTTGGTGGCGCTGGTAAGTATTATAACAGATCCCAAACACACCTAATTATACATTTTTATGTTATGTTTTTAGCTCGGGCAAAGTCGAGCCAATTTTGATTGCAGCATTGTTCCAGGAAATAGCACAGTTGAGATCGATGATTGTAGTAATTTTCCCGTATTCATTAACGAATCGATCATGACAAAATGTAATAATGATTTTCCGGCCACGGATGATTTACCAATCGGATTATGTACCGCACAATGTCTTCTAAATGCAACTAATTTAATTTACAAAGAGACCGGCAAAGTAAATCAACAACTATTCACAGATGCCATTAAATCAAAAAGTATTGGCGATTGGGCTGCTGTTGCGGCTGCCGCTGTAGACACCTGTTATAAATTGTTAGTGGCACAAGAACAAACAATAATTGCAATGATGGCTAATCAGATAACATCGAATCCGGTGTGCCATCCTCAATCAGCTGTTTTAATATCATGTCTGTATACACAACTATTTATTAACACGCCAGGCTCAGCATTTAATCAAAACTCGAATGCTGTATGCCCTGATCTTAGAGAATTTGTTAAAAACTGTGCTGTCTAATAAAACTATTTAATTGCAAATATTTCCACACACATTTAGGCGTTTGTTATAATGTATAGCCATCTATTGTCTATTGAATAAACTATGTTTTCCAAATTCATTTAGGCGTTCATTTTAATATATTCCCATCTAGCGGATACTAGTAAAACTAACAAACTAAACTTTTTATTTTAATTTTATTAAACTTTTTTATAAATAATACTTTTAAAATGTCTGTACACAATATTCAAAAATAGTTCTTCAATTGCAACCTTCTACAAATTTGCCTACAACTGAAATTGATGCATGGAATTATGAAAGTCTGGTCGATTATAATGTGATGCGGTTCTGCTGGAAAATTGTGATATCGTATCCTCTCCAATTGCCATATGATGTGGTGGCGCAACCAACATCACTGGTTGCAAATTTAATGATTTTCGTGACCCTGCTATGCTTACGGTGTCTGTAATGTATGCATTGTTGATTTCTCCTTTATACATTGAGCCAGGATATGGTGGTTCTGGTTGTAGTCGAACATGTCGTGTGGCTAAGATAAACGCTAGTGTTGCTAAAATACTACCATCAATGCATGCTATAATTGCTAGTGGATACGCCCATCTTATACCGCATAATCCTAACTCAAATCGATTTGATTCAGGGCCACAAACTTTACGATATTCATCAGAATTCCATCCAAATGGATACGAAATGCAACCGACCATGATACAAATGGCTGAAAATATAAAACAAAATTATGAACATCAAAATCCACAAAATTATATTTCATAATACATAATTTTAAACAAATCATCGAACCATAAATAAATTTTACGTAATGCAACACATAAATGAACTATAATAGGTATCAATGGTCATTAAACGTGCAATTTGTAAATTCCAAGAAAATTAAGCGTGCAGAAAAGTTAAATTAGAACGGGTTTTTAAGACACAGTTAGTGGAAGTGAATGGCCATTAAAAATAAACTGTAAATTGCGGATAAACGAAACGGCAATTAAGATATTCGGTAATTATGCGATATTGTCGATTGTTTGTTAAATGTTTTTTTAATTTGGTTTATAATTGTTAGAGCGTAAAAGTGTTAGATGGACGATTAATTTTCAAATATTCTTTATACGGTCAATTTATTCTAGATGGAATCAGAGCTAAACAATTCCAAACGATATTTAAACTCAGTTTGGCTTTAGTTGGATAGCTGGTAGGACTGATGAACCGTATCTAGAGAGATATCCTTAAATACGCGCTTAAAAAAACATACTAAAATTGAATATAATACGAGTATGTTAACTTAGATGGGACAAAAATTCAGTTCAGTTCATTCTGCCTATTGTGATTGGCGTATATTTCAGTCAATATACGTCAATCACAATAGGCAGAATACAATTAACTGTCCTCCACCACGTATGTTGATCTTTCGTGTCAAAATGCACATTAACATAAAACTTAAATAATTTAATTTAATAAATAAAATAAAAGCTATTTAATTAAAATAAAATGGTTAAGAAATTTGAACGAGATTCTTCCTCATATTCGAAGTCAAAAATTTATCGAGTAATTTATCCATCTTATTGCTGCTTAAACGACAGCATTGCTACAAAACAAGAGCTGTGTATAGCGTATATCATCGGTATCAGATTCTGGTAAAATAAAGCTCTTGGTTTGGGAAGAGTGACCACCGCTCGCTATTCTTGAATTACTCAATTCCATTTTAAGGTATAAATGTCCAAGGGGAAGCTGTTTGGCAATACCCAAGAAATATTCTATAAATATTACAACTTATTACATTAAATGGAATTGAACAACAATACATTTTAATGACCAATTGAGGAATACACATTCATTTAGTGTTTTTTGAAATAACGTTTATAAGTAGAGTTTTTAAGTCTGTCCCCTAGATATTTATTACTCTTATGGCCACTGTACGAGAAAATATACTATATTAGATATATGTGCATACAATCTTTCTCAGGTTGATCATACCCTCAAGCAGCGAAAACTCGTGGCTGTTTCTATCCAAATGATTAGAAACTTATGTTAAATAAATAACAATAAAAGTAATCAAACCAGTTACAACAGTTACATGTCCAAAATACTTCCAGCCGTATCAATACACTAATACTGTCGCTTTCGAAAGATGGCCACCTAGACCATTATGGTTGCTGTAATGTGGCTGCGAATGACAGTTTTAAACACGGAAGTCCAAAACTATTCGAAAACTTGTGAAGTATAAGAGTCACCTCTATAAACAAAAACCATGATTCCACTATTTTGTATCGTAAGCTTTAAATAGAGAGAAGCTTGTTGTTCTTTTACATAAGAATCACTGAAAATTAATTTTTTTTTTAAATACATTGTTGGGGATGAAAACTTAAATGATCAGTTTTAAGGGCAAAACACTGTCTTCTCATTCCCTCAATAAGTATCTTTTTAGCACAAAACATCATTCCAACAAAAATAAAAACAAAGAAAATTAGAAAAAGCAAATTTATTATCTGGAAAAATATTACTCTAGCGCTGTAATTTTTAAAATGTTACAAAAAAAAAATTCGAAATTACATTTTGAGAACCCACTCGTTCAAATTTCCATCAATTTGGTTTCTCCTACTGGTCTGTACCGAGCTGAGGTCCATTATGACTTCTTTGCTATTCGACTGTTGATCATATTGCGAGCGTCACCAATTAGAGGAATTTCCGTTGACTAGAACTTCCTTAACTCTATGTAGAATTGGTAGAGGTCCAAATTGACTTGTGTAGTATTCGAACCGTGGTCATGCTCATATGTTATATTGTTAATTTTGATAAGAATATCAAAATGAATTTCATGTTTTGAAGAGCCAATAAGGCTTGAGTTCACACAATAAAATTATACTTCCAAATTGTTTACGACTTTCTGGAGTTTAAAATACGCTTTGAAGTTTTTGTAATGTAAAAATTTGCTAGAGTCAAATTTGCTTCAATGTTCAATCCCGGTTGGTCGTCGAAAATAAACAAAAGTTTCGTGAAAATGGCTTTCTCGCAACACTAGAAGCACTCTAACAGAATATCTACGCGCTACGAAAACCACGTCTAAATACCTTCGACGAAAGAAGCGCGTTCATAATAGAAAGACGGGAATGGAGAGCTGAGAACAAACGGAGCTGATTTTCTCTCAGTATGGTAAACCTACTTTCAAAATTTGCTAAATCGGAATGACGAAATGACCCCCATTAGAGCAATAGCTCCGTGAAAAGGTCTTGGTCGAATATCTCACAGTGGAGGAATAAGATGACATGAAGCTATTAGTAAATTGAAACATGAAAAGGCGCTACTCTGGCAACAAATCTATACGATCTCATCGTCTCTAGTTGGGACCAAGAAGGACTACCGGAGAAGTGGAAGACCGTGCTTACATGTTCGTTGCACAAAAAAGGCGACCGTCTTAAATGTGAAAACATCTAGCTCTATTGAACACTGCTTACAAAGTGTTGGCTAATGTAGTACTTGCCAGACTCATCCCTTTCGCTGAAAACATCATTGGCGACTATCAATGTGGCTTTCCTACCAACTGATCGATCACTGATCAGTGTTTAATCATGAGGATGATCTTGGAAAAATGTTGGGAGTTCAACATATCCATACATCAACTAACATATATATATATATAGACTTGTTGAGAAATAAAAGCCCGAATCACTGCCGGACAACGAGTTTTCTACGCCCAATCAAAATTATTGCGATCTTAACATATATCGCACTCGTGCAAGCTCGCTCTTTATAAGGCACGAGCTGGACACCCCTAACGATTGTAGACTGTATCTATCTTCCAAAGGAAGGTCATCCGTTCAATATTTGGTCCAATTAAAGTTGCGAACAACGAATATTGGATTCGTATGAACCACGAAATAAAGCAACTTCTTGGAGGTAGCGATATCATCGGGTTCATTAAATTTAATCGAGTTAAATGGCTCGGCCACGTTGCAAAGTCTTTACAACAACGAATGATCAATATAGTGTTCCATGAACAACCAGCCGGTGTGCGTCGTAGAGGAAGAGTCCGACTGCGCTGGCGTGACGACGTCGAACAAGACCTATTAGGAATAGGATGTTAAAACTGGAGGACGAAAGCGATGGATAGAACAGGCGGCAAAATCCCTTTCTGGAACGTTGAAGCTAGAGATAGAGAGAAAATTTGCTTCAGAGAGTACGGTATATTAATTTTATCCAGTATTTTTTGGTTGTGAATATTTGTATCCGAAAAAAGCGAATGGCCATCATTTGGTCAAAAATAAATTAAACCGATTGGTGGGATATTATCTGACACCGATTAAAAACCTCAATTTTTTTTCTTTGTAAAAGTACATAGTTCTTACTTCCAAATTTACTAAAGTACAATTTTTAAATACACTAAATTTAGGGCTTATAATTAAATCTTGGGCTGGTTACATGATGAGTTACTTTGTTATTTTAGTGTTGCCCGATAACATTTTTTATTATATTTATTGGGTTGATATTCTAATATTACAATAATTTAAGTAGACCATCTGTAAATTTTAAGCTCTTTGTTAGCCTGTATACAAATGTTTACACTGTAGTACAGAAAAGTAAAGTACAAATAAAGAAACAAAATGTGCGGCTTCAACAACATATGATCTTCATCTCCCACAAAAAATATTTTTTCTTGTTTAAAACTTTTATGCCACATTTTAGTAAAATTGGAATAAAGTAGAGTAACATAAACCTATTAAAAGAAAAAGAAAAGAGACATTAAAAACGAATTACCTTCCAAACTGAATTAATTAAGGCGATGTCTTCAATTGCGACTAAATGTTCGCTTTTTGAAATTCTATATCCTCGAGATAGACAAATATATTATAGATGGCACTGGTTCTGCCAGAAATTCACGTTTATGTCCTGCCACCTGTCATCTAACATTATAAATCTTAGGTTTCCATAATTTCCCAATTAGACAATCACGTCGGGTTGCAAAATGAAATACAAGAAATCAAATATAATTATCTACCTAATTGGTGGACTTAGTGGTTGGTGTTATAATAGAGTTGGTGGTTTATTACAACGAGGATGCGGTTCTGGTTAAGGGTAGTGCTGATGTTGGAATAAAGCTATAAAAATAGCATTTAGGGTTGGTGTTTACGGTACGATTAGAGTCGATCTAGTGACAATGTGCGTTAATGATATATTGTGCTTCGGGGCTAAATTTACTTTCAGCATTTCTTGATTATATTTTTGTGGAAAATTGAAAGTACCACTTGCACGTAAAAATGTATATCTGGTTGCGACGCACATTGTGCATTGTTGGGTGGTGAAATAGCTGACATACCTGCTTAATATCATTGTAGGAAGTAGAACTTAGCAGAACCTTACGAATGCGAATGAACAATTTACTAATTTGGCTTCATTTAGTGACGATGGCTTATTACTTCAAGTACAATTTTAACTATAATTTAGAACGAAAATTTCTTATTTCGAACAAAATATACTAAGGGTGTTCAATAAGGTCGGTAAATCTATATGAAATAACGGTAATATACAATTTTTATTTAATTTTTTTATTCCATAATTTCTGTGAGTGACAGAAAGTGGAAAATATTGAACATTATGCTCTCATTTTAAAACGTGGTCGTGCCATCAGATGATACGAGTACCACTGGAGAGTAATTTCGTTAAATTAAATGAAACAATTGATTTGAATCAGATTTTGTTTTTGACTAAATATAAACGAATAACCCTAACTTGTTGAATACTTGTTGAATAATGGCTTAGGTAATATAAAAGCAATTGCACACTTAGCCGGATGAGGTTTACTGGAACGTGTAGTGACCGATAATCTACCTGTTCAACTTGATTTCAGTAAATCCCGAAAGCATTTGGTTGGATGGCCACCCAAGGGAATATGTCCGAAGAAAAAATCCTCCACACACTTCCTTGTAGTATAGAGATGCTATAATAATTATCTCAAAAATATGTAAGGCTGATATAAAAATATGAATGAAGTTGAAATGAGTGAAAAACGTAAAATGAAAACCATCTGTAAATTCTAGTAATAAATTATAATATTAGGGAGCGTTATCGAAAGACCGAATAAAATTGTCATGCAAGTCTGTTAAAGTGAAGCTAATCCATTGAAACCATAGAATGATGGAAATGATTTTGATCATATAATTAAGCCGCCAAATAGTCGGTTAAAAACAAGCCGTCCAATAATTCTTAACAGTTTTCGACACTATAGTAGGATTTTGGTTGAAAATTTAATCTTTTAATTCGTTATAAATCTAAACATTTCAACATCATTACAAAAATTGAAAAGGCTCCAGTTAAAGCTGCCACTTCCGACACACAGATTCCCAACAAATTTCACAAGGATCTCCAAACTAACGGAAAAAGCTTTAGTATGAAGTTTTATTCAGGATAGTCAATCCAATCCGCCTGGACTTAAGCGATGCCGAATTTTGGTGAAATAAAGTTTTCTTTTTATCAAAATTCATAATTTCCGGTAAAATTTAAAAAAATTTGTTTGAAATTTAAGGGGACATAGCACCTTCAAATTTTCAAAAAATCGAAATTTTTTTTATGATAGAATGTGTTAGAATGAACGTTTAAAAACATGATTTTAATGATATAAACATGAAAATCTCAAAAAAAAATTATTTATATTTTTCTTTTATTTATTGCGAAGCGCGCCTTATTTAAAGCGCGACAATTTAAACGCGATTATCTCGAAATGACTTTTTTCAAGTTGGCGTGCAAGATTGAGAAAAAACTACTTATCCAATCGTTCTAAAATTTTTACACGTTCATCTACATATATTTCTGCTCAGAATGAACTACGGAAGGAATAATCGGCTTTCAATTTTTTGAGTTACAACTAATTGGGAAGGGGGGGGGGGACAAAAAAGCTGCATTTTCGAAAAAATGCCGCCATTTTTTTATTTTTCAAGTAATTTTTTTTCTTTTAGTTCATTCCGAGGGCGATTTAATGCTGAATAAATTTTCAGTGTTTTTAGAAAACCCTTGTAGCAGACGACAGTGGGCTCAAAAAAATCTAGAAAAAATTTTCAGTTAAATAAAATGTCAATGGAAAGTTTCATTATGTTATCTCTTTCTATTACAAAAAAAAAATCTTTGAAAAACTTTTTTTTTTCAATTTTGAGGGTGTTATGTCCCCTTAAAATACTATATTTTTACATATTTTTCTGATTTTTACCAATTCACCTGATTTGTTTATGAATCTTATAACCATTCGTCATTAACGATATTAATCTCAAAGCTATCGGAGTACTTCTGAAGAACGAGACTTTAGTTTGAAAAGCCACCCGAACTTGGATTTATACTTTCAAAACAACGACTAGGACGACGAACTAAATAAATTTATTTGTCCCCACCGCTGTCACTAAACTTAATCGTTATTCCACATGGTACGATGAAAAACTAATAAACCTGAAAAATAAAAAAGACAAAGCTTACAAAGAGAAATTCAAAGATTAATCCGAGGCAAACATAAATTCACAACATGCAACCAACCTTCGAAATATACTATACGTACGATGCTAAGTTAGTATACGTACGATGCTAAGTCCTAACTAAAGAAAGAGAAACGTACTGGATGCTTACGTATATGAATCTGGATGTAATAATGATCAAGAGCTTAGAGCCCTTAGCTCACTTTATACAGGGTGTCCCCGATTGGGATACTAATCCGTTAAAGGGTGATTTCTTGGTTCATTTCATGAAAAAAAATCGTACGGTAGTGGGGGTCAATGTTTGATATCCTTTGAGATACAGGGTGTTTAAAAATTTTGGTTCGGGAAAAAAGTACAAGCAAATGTTAAACTGTAACTTACAAAATATTTATCGGACGGCAACCAACAAAGCCTCATTTGACGGACAATTGAATAGGATATATGTAAGATCCTATTGGCTATCTTGCATCTATATCCATTTAAGAGCTATGACGTTTTAAAGTTAAAAAAAATAAAAAAAAATTTTTTTTTTTTTTAAATTGAGTTTTTCTCAAAAAAATCCCCTAATAAAATTTTTTTTACCTTTTTAATCCGCTATGATCTCATTTACAATCCCCCAATCCGTTATTTGTACCAACGTGCTATAGTTTTTTACTTATGAGATGAAGAATGAAAACACTACACACAAATTGTAGTGTAAAAATTGCAACAATTTTTTTCATCAGTAAATAATAGGCGACGAAATTGTTTTACACTACAATTCGAGTAGTGTTTTCATTCTTCATCTCAAAAGTAAAAAAACGTGGTACAGGTGGGTATAAATAATGGATTTGGGAATTGTAGAGGAGATCATAGCGGATTAAAATTAGGCAAAAAAAACAAATTTATTAGGGGATTTCTTTGAGAAAAACTCAGTTTTATAAAAAAATATCATTTTTTTTATTTTTTTTAACTTTAAAACGTCATAGCTCGTAAATGGATATAGATGCAAGATAGCCAATAGGATCTTAAATATAGCCTATTCAAGTATCCGTCAAATGAGGCTTTGCCGCCCGATAAATATTTTGTAAGTTACAGTTTAATATTTGCTTGCACTTTTTTCCCTAACCAAATTTTTTAAACACTTTGTATCTCAAAGGATATTAAAAATTGACCCCCACTACCATACGATTTTTTTCATGAAATGAACCAAGGAATGACCCCTTAACGGATTAGCATCCCAATCGGGGACACCCTGTATATTTCTAATCAACTTTTGGGATAACTGCTAAGGCTGTGAGCGAATAATCGGGTAAAAGTTGATATTTACTTTGATTGAAGGTAAATTATTTTTCTAAATTTGATAAGGAAAACTGATCGTAAAAATTTGTTCTAAAATCAGTTTTTGGGAAGTAAACGATTGTCGCTGTTATTCACACGCTAACCACAAACGTCTGGCCGACAAACCAGAATTCCAACCTCTCTACGATATAGAAACTTTACTGTAAAAAATGAAAACGGCACAGGCAATTATTCAGCATAATTACCATAATTTATGAGAAATCTCTTTTTCGATCTCGGTTCAAAAGTCAGTGTGCTATTTAGTAGGTGTTATGTCCCATCCTAATGATAAAACGGTCTGGCAATACTGTATGTAGATGATAATGTAACGGTCATGTTGTTTTACGAGCCAACCTAGTTATAACTTCACTTGTAATAAAAAGCATAAAAGAATACAACGCGTCTTTTCAATTCTACGTAAAACATAGTAAACAAGTTATAACAATTGGCGACTAGTGGAAAAAAAAATATTAGCAAATTTTGAAGGAATATTTAATACATCATGAACAAAGGACAATTCGAACATTAGAAGCTTTCAGTAAAAGTCAACACGAACAGCCGCCATTGCAAGTGATGTTACCACCATTTGAGGAGTTCGATCTATATAAAGAAAATATAAAAATTATATCGACAAAGGTTTGAAAATTACCTTACAATGCAGGGTGTTTTTACAAACAAAACACCATCATATGCTTGTGAATTCCCATGGAGCTTCTCACTTCAAATTGCTTGTATCATTGATTGCCCCCAGGAGGGAGTATTTCAGAGTTCTCATACGACGATTTAGTGGAAAAACTAGGAACACATTTGTGCCCCAAGAAAAACATTTACGTAATCCAACATCGTTTCTTTTCAATATATCAAAGCGAAGAGCAAACAGTGGCTTGTTATGTTGCATTAATTACTCCGGCGGGATATAACTTAATGTTCATTTGTGTGAACATGTGAATGCAAGGCTGACATTTCAAATATTTTTCTTTGAACACAATTCATTCGCGACATAAAAGATATCTCGATACGTGAATAACTCCTTCATTCTGAGGAGTTAGATTTTGAAAAGATTGTGGAAAAAGCGTTATCTTTGGAATCCAAAATTGACAGCCGCGAACTCAATTCAAAACAACCTACTAGCAACATAAACGCCAAGAATCGTGTGATATTCAAACGTTCTCAACCCATAGAGGGGCATACAAAGTAAATCGATTTTCATTTGGAATTAAAACGGCCCCATCAGAATTCAGTCGTATCATTGAACAAATACTTTTCGGTTTGAAGAGTATCATTGAACATGGTTCAATAGAACAAGAATGCAGAAATCATGTAATTCAATGTCCCAACGACTAAAATAACATGATCTACACCTCAACAAAAGTAAATGTTCATTTTTTAAAACTCAGACTGAATATCTGGGTCACGTTGTTCAATTTAACAAAATTTTAAAATCGCCAGCGAAAATTCAAGCTATCGTCAACATGCCACGTCCAGCTACAGCACATGATGTTAGAAGATTTTTAGGTATGGTTACCTACTACTCCAGATTCTTCTCGGATTTATCTACAATTACGTTTTCGTTACGTCAACCACTTCAAAAACACACAAAATTTTTTTGGTCGTCAAATTGTGAATCAGCGTTTCTAAAACTTAAAAATGTCATCTCCAGCGATAAGGTTTTAATGCCTTTTGATACCGAACTAACAGTAATTGTAGCATACGACGCAAGTCCTACGGGCATTGCAGGGGTGCTCTCGCATATGGTTAATGATATTGAACATCCTGCCGCATTCGCATCCAGATCGTTAACATCAGCTGAAAGGAATTACAGTCAATTAGATCGAGAAGCTCTAGCAATTATATTTACAATTAGTCACTTTTTTATGTACCTTTACGGTAGGAAATTTCAACTGGTCACCGACAATCGTCCACGAACTCGGGGTAGAAATATCACAATTCTAAATAGACAATAATCTAGTAGGCTTGAAAATGATATAAAACATGAAATAGTATCCCATTTTATTCTAGAGAAGCGAGACATAGACATCGATAAATTATCGAAAATTTGATGTTACAAAATGCCACCCCTGGACAGACTGCTGTTTAGTTAAACTAGTTTATGATATTTTGATACTGGCTTTTCCGACTTTTTCAGCAGCTGAAAAATCCAAATAAAGGGAGAACAATAATATGTATACATAAGGCGCGTGCGATTGGATTGATTTAACTGAATTAGTAGCTACATCTGAAGTAATTGAAGCGAAGAGAATGTTCGATTGACAGGGCAGCTCTCCACTTCAACAACAAACTGAGCAACTGAATTAACTGAAGAGATGTTTGCTCGTGTAGATACTTCAAATAGGTTTATGTTTTATTTTGACGTTTAGTTTGATGATTTTTAATTAGCCATTAATCGTAAGTAACATAAACAACTAGTTATTTTGACCTTTATGAGTATCAAACGAACATTGAGAGGAGGAACTGAATTGAATGAACAGTAACTCAATTTCTGAAGTGAAGAGTTATTGCCCGTCAGTTGAATCGAACCTATAATTTTAATGAATGTGAGTGTATACACAGTAGCCATGATAAAAAAATGAAATGTCAGAAAAAAAGCTGTATAGCTCAATATTTTCTGGCAGTTATTTGAGCAAAAAGAAATCAATCTTGATCCATTTTTTGACATATGATTTATACATTTGATGACTTATTGACATTTTCTAATTTTGACACAACTCTAAATTGAATAGATAAAATTCTTAAAGCGCGAATTATTTTGTGCTATAGCTTTAATAGGTAAAATCTTAAAATAATAAACTTAAAATAAATAGTGAAAAATATGTCAATGTCCAATGCTGAGCCACTGGTGGCAATAGGCCAATATCGAATTTTTACAAATAGCGGCCTATTTGATAAAATAGAAAGCTATCCGCAACAAACAAAATAAGAAAAAATATTCAGCATGATGGTTACTATGAAGAGAACATGACAGACTCAATCATAAAATCACCAAAGAATTCAATCCGAAGATGCTATATCGAACCACTTTGAGAATGACCCCGCTCCAGTTTGAAGAAATTAAAAAGGTGCGGCCATTTACCAAAAAAACAAACACTTTTAAATACACAGAAACAACCAATTTCTACGTTTATTTTTATAATAGGTGAGACACAAACATTGTTTTGATAGGTATTCAATTTATTTCAAATAAAAAACTTATTATTCAAAATTTACATCTTTTTTCATTTCGCTCATACACACTTCACATTTGCATTTTACCGCGAGTTACGAAACAACCCTTGCATCGAGGCTCATACGATGCAATCGTGTTTCAGATTCTGATGCCAAGCATGCATTAAAAATAGTTACGATGCAGTTGCGTCTAAAACTACTGCAGTAGTGTGGATAAAGAAAATTTCGATATAATCTGAATCTGGGGTTAACTATTTTTTAGCAAATTTATAATAATTCGCTAAGGCATTGTGTACACTATAAACTTATAAGCTTATAATATTTTTGCAGTTTACGTACGGACGTCAATTGATTTACGTCAATCGAGTTGGAAATGGAATGGAAGTAAAAATCGTGGAATCTGTGGAATGTCTTATACTTTTAATACAAAATAATATAAGTGTTAATATTTAATAAATACAATTATTTGGGGAGTTCTAATATGGTGTGCTTTACTGATTAAAGCACTGGGCTATACAATGTTAATGCCACTTACGACAAAAAATGATGCTTCTAAATGTATATTTTAATTTATTTTTGTATGTAATGTACTGTAAAATTGTAATATAAAATGTATCAATACCACTACAATAACAGGCCATTTCTTGTAATAATTTTGTTATTTGAAACAAAAATACATGGCAACAAAAAATCAATTTCATTATTTTTAATAAATAGTTTGTATTGTTCAATTTAAATTGAATAATACATTGTCAAAAATAAATAGGGAGATTTTGTTATTGAATTATTTAAAAAAAAATTGTTTTGAGGAAACTTTTCATTTAGTAATATTCCAATTAAAACAGCAACTTATGCCTCAACCAGTCAGACTTAAGAGGTTAAGTTACACGTCGATTGCACCACTTCGGTTAGTGCTACAATCACCAAAATTGTATAGGCTTCTCGTCACAAATAAACAACTGACCTCCAAAATTTTGGTGGTCGTACCGCTCTTCTAAGTGGTTCAAAACGGAGCACAACTTAAGAACGTAAGTCTGACTGGTTGAGGCATTAGTTTTACACCGTAACATCAAATAAAAGAAAAACAAAAATGTACGAGATTTTTTACTGCCGCTTTTGCATGCTTTTTTACATGTTTAGTAAACCAAAATATGTTGAAGGGGATGGATGCACGTCTTTGCGTATGACAACAAAATATTTTGTGTTTTATTTGTGTTCAAATAAAACTTGATTTTTAATTAATACGGTGTAATAAACCAAAATACATTTTAATCAATCAATACTAATGATAAGCCCAATTGCGTGATTTAGGCTGTGGGCCAATTCTAAGGTAAATCTAGGGTAATAGCCGTTTTTAACAGTGTATGCGGTAAATTGAAATACCGTACTAAAAAGTAGGGTAAAGCGAAGACACAAAAGGTAAATAGTAGTGGTTTTTGTTTTTACTAAACAAATCATGAAAATATGTCGGCCATGTTTCTGACATAATTTTTTTATATTCTCTAGCATTTCCCATGAAATAAATATGCGCTTCGATATTTATGAACACAGCTTTACATGTTAAAATTTTTATTTATTTTTTCAAATAGTTAATTGTGTATATTACGCACAAATTTGAGAAAATATACAATTTAAATTTACTCGTATAAACAATACGAATAATTGGAACAACAACAATAAAATTTATGACATTAGTTCGTGTACCTACATACCAATTTTTGTATATTCCTAGAAACCATGTGACCCTTTAAGCCGCATTTTCCTAATTTTATTTAATAGAGAATTGGTACGATTTGAAAAGAAATTTGTACTAAAATTCAATTTACTGTACTAATCGATTTACCTGAGAATTGGCCCACAGCCTTAGTTGGCTGTACATAATTACTAAAAAAAATCCAATTTTATCGACAATTGGATTTTTTTGTGGGCTTGTGTAAAATTTACAGTAAAGATTAAAAATTAGGATACGGTTTATCCACGATATTGAAACTTGAGAAGGTAGAATATCACACATAATAATTTTGTGTATTATGTGTGCCGTGGTAAAATATTCCTATGTTACATTTTCATAATATACAAAACACAATCGAAATCTAAAATTAATACAATTAACATATCTGATACAATATTACTTCTGCATTACATAGCTCATATTTCTTCAACTGTGTTGAACCAGTTGAACCTTATTTTTAGATCGTTCACAAGATACATATAATATTTTTACAAACTTCGACATCAGCTACCACATAAAAATGTAGTGGTCTACTGCAGTTTTCTCGGTCTTTTTTACTAGTTTTACAGCATTTTATAGCACTTTTCAGCGACTGCAAAAGTCGGAAAAAAACCAGTATCATAGTACCATTAGTAAAATTCATGTCATATGGTACTTTATAGAAACCCTAAAATTTGAGAGCAGATTTTTCAATTTATCGTAGTGTGTCGAGTTGTTTAAGTAATCCGCAGCCTGTCCAGGCTATTAGATTTCTTTTTTAGTTAAGTATAATTGCTAATATAACCCTTATTTTGGTTCGATATGACCAGCAAAACTTTGCATTCGAAGTTAGCATTATGGGGCGTCTTTTTAAAAAATTGGCAGCAGAAACCATTACTGGGTTAAAATGGCTTCGCTTTTATATTTTTAAAAATGAGGATCCTAAAATAGTCAGCCAGACTAGAGTTTCTGAAGGTGATATCAATAAAGGAGAATGCCTATATAAAGAATATTGTATTTAGATCGTTATGACACAAATTTATTATTTAGCTTAAAATGGGCCTCTGTGCATTTTATGTTCTTGCATGGAATCGGATCGGCGGGAGTAAGTATTAGTTTATAGTTTTCGAGCGGGCTTTATTTTATTAAATATATTCTATAAATAATTGTTTTGTTATGACGCAACATACTTAAAATGAATAGATAAATGAAAGTTTCCGCAAATTTTTTAGAATCGATATTAGTTCAAACTTTCAAAATCACCGGAAATCTTTAATTTTTCAAAAAACGGTTTCTTACAAAACAAGTGCTAACGAAGAATATGATTTAACATTATTACAATGTACAACCATATTGTACAATACAATTAATTGGAATATATCGAACATTTGTCACGCCACCACTGTTTAGTCATTGGACTCAAACAATAACACGCCAAAAATACAAAAACAGTTTTGTGTAATTGAAAGTGAAAATAATTATTATAAGCTATACTTATACAAAGTTGGAATTACAAATTTGTGTGCCTATTATTGCTTTACTGAAACGAATTTGTTTTCTTTCATTTTTATAAACGAGAATACGGAAGTGAACAACAAAAAACCAAAAACATCCAAAATATCGTTATAGTCAGCGCAAAATTTTGTACACACTAATTTGAAACTAGTAATTTTTTGGTTTGCTACATAAATTATGTAATTTATATACAAACATTAAAAAAAAGTGTAATTATATTTACCTGAAAGCACTTGCAACCATCCACAAATATGAAAAACAGTTGTTGATTTCATAAACAGCATAAGAACGAGTGAGACGATTGTGATCAATGCGGTCACCACCGAAATCCCAACGAAAATTGTCGCTACCTGATGTGCTATCGATTCCATTCTCAATATATTCCATAAATTACCATAACATTTTTCAGCGACATCATCCCGCTGACACGATTGCCAAAGACCAAATCGTCCTGTATTTTCTGAATCTAAATCACCAACCCATTCTACAGTAGGAATAAAATATAATATTAAAACGAAAATTTATTTAAATGATTCGTGTACCTGGTGTGAAAAATGCGACTAGCCCAATAATTGCATAACATATCGTAAATATACCCCACAGTACCGCAATTGCTTTGGAATTTCTTATATAGTTTGTGACGTACATATGAGTCGAATCGACATACTCTACTTTAGTACCCATATTTTAGTCGGCAGTTTGGCAGAATTGTTGATGTTAGTTTTATCTGAAATGAATGAAAAAGACAATCTGTTAACAATTTATTGTGTTAATGACCAAATTCACACATTAAATATTTAGTTATCTGAGTCATTGAAGCAACTTAATATAACGGTTTTATAAAAACGCAACTCTCCACACCGTTTACTTGCGTATTTTTCTATTTATTGCTTTTAGAGTACATACGAGTACTATGGTTTATTGTTTTTCTGTGTGCATTAAGAGTACCTACTTTGCATAAATCACAAACATAAAGTCTGGTGAAAGCTGGAAAAATATTTTCATTTTTAAGAGACATCAAGATGAACGCGTCACTTTAATGATAATAAACATGTATGTTGTAAATTGCTGGTATATTGCGATGGAACGTGTGAAATTGTATTCTATCTGTCAACGTATATGCTAAATTTATATATGTGAATTTCAACTTTTCAAGGTTATTTACAATAAATATTCCATAAAACGTCTTAGGGACAATACTTATTCGAATTTATTAATTTTAACGATCTGGACGCCGCGTTTTTGGCGCCGAAGTCAAAAAACTATGTTCTTAATTAATTTTCTCTGTGTACGCGTGCGTGTGTGTGCGTGTGAGCGAGCAGACTAAACATCTGTGTCCCGCTACAGCCAGATAGTTTTTCTGGTCGAAGTGAAACTTCTTATATAAAGTTTTTTCAAAAATTGGGAGACCCCAATATTTTTTGGCCGATATAGGTCCACCGGAAGTGGCAGCTCTCATAGGAGCTTTTTCGTGTTTTGCAAATACCCTATATACCATTTACAAAAATAGAATAAAACCTAAAAATTGTTGATTACGTTTCAAACAAAGGTGTTTTCAGCTTACTTTTTTAAATTTTACCGGAAATGATGAGCTTTGATCAAAAAAATTTAATATCAACAAAATTTGGCATCTCTACAGTCCAGGCGGATTGACTATTCGGAATCAAACTTCATACTAAAGCTTTTTCCACGAGTTTAGAGATCCATGCTAAATGTGGGGTATGTGTGTACATCTGTTTAGGGTTGGACCTTGTTGCTTTACTAAAAAAAATTAAGCAGGAATAATGGTATTTTACTATAATAAAAAATCATTATTCCTGCTTAAATTTCAGAAAAGAAACAAGATCAACAGGACAGTTTTATACATTTGTCATAAAAGAAAATCGGGTGTTCGCAACAACATTGTAGGTTGCTCAGTAAATTTTGTCTACTTAGGCCCTTTTCACATTACTTACTTATTTAAAACGTATTGGCTTATTTGTTGATATCTTAATTAAGTAAGTGAAGCCGATCCAATTCATGTACTTACTTATTTTGACAGCTTGTTAATGAAAGTATTATTACCGGACAAGTGGTGCAGTGGTTAAAGCTTGATGAAAGTATACAGAAACTCTTACTGACCCAAAATTATTATTAAAAATGGACAGAAAAAACAGAACAGTAGATTTTTATCACTGCACGATATTCAATTGTTTCTATGTAAAAAAATAATATGACACGTCAAACTTTGAACAGCTCTTAATTTACGAATGAGTTGACAAATCTATATGAAACTTCGCACGTGTTCATAAAAAAGTAGTACCATTTTTAGAAAACTAAAACGACGAACCTATTCGCGCTTTCTCTTATCGAAAGACAAAACTTACTGAAAAAACTAGTATTCACCCCTCTATTTTTGTAAAAAAAATTGCAATTTAACGAAATTATTAATGTAGTGTATGGATTAGTTCATTATGAGCTAAACAAGAACAAGAAACCGTATACTTACCACATGATCAAACTTATATTCAGAAGCAACCGTCAATTAATCATTTTATCCTGAATCAGCTGAATTTTGTTGAGAAATAAAATATTCAATTCCCTTAGACGTATCACTTCATGCGACGTGACTATGGATCTACCTGGTTACTAGATTTTAAAAATCAACATTTACTAAATAATTTTGTGCAAAACTCAATGAAATTTTTTTAAATCTTAGTTGGCTGCATTAATTTGATTTTTTTTATTTATTTGTCACGTCAAAATTTCAAGTGAGAAATTGTCATTTGAGATAGCAGTCGATAGGAAATATTTATAAAACAGCATACTAAGATTTAAAAAACAGCCAGAACGACTTTATTGAACAATTATTTTGTATGTTTTGATTTAATGATCTAGTAACCAGGAAGATGAGTAGTCACATCACTTGAAGTGATGCGACTAGGGGAATAGGGGTGAACATATTAAAGGCCATCATAGTTGGCTTGATTGATTTATCAGTAGTAATTAAATTCGAGTTTGGTTTACTTTGATATGGCAAAGTCAGAAACAACGAGTGCTAATTTCAAACTGGGGGTGACACGTTATAATATCTCAGTTTCGATACTTTATCGACTGTTATGTCGCGAATGTTTCGTTTATGAATTATTTCTGTCCTATTGCTATCACAACAAGAATATATATGAGCAGTACCTCTTTCTCCAATTTCGTTCAAGTATCGAAAACAAATTATTTGATGATAGAAATGGAATCGAAATATCATATTTTTTAAATGTAGCAGGCTAGAAAATGTTATAAAAATGAAACAGTGTCCCATTTTAGTCTAAACAAGCGGGACATAAACTTCGATAAATTATCGAAAATGTGATGTGATAACATGTCACCCCAGCTTGAAATTATTTTTTAGGGAAATGTGAATAAAGCTAAGACTGCTAGATTTAATTTCGTTTCAAACATTAACTGTCGAGAAGCATTATTTCTTCAATTTTTTTTATCGGTATAAAATTTGTGCTTGGTTCCATTCTTATTTGATAAATGTCGAATTTAAATCAACTGAATCGGTTCAGATCAAACGTCAAGAAATGCGTTAGTTATCATATTTAATTTAGTAGTAGATTATGAAAAAAGTAAAATAGAATATTACTGCTCTAATGAAGAACCACCCCAGGCAGAAGCGGCGACTGAATGCAAGCAATTACAGACGTTTACTCCCTTGTATAGAACATTCAATATAGGGATCCAGAAACCCAGTTCTTCGTGAGTCCCGAATAATTCTTCAAAACCGAGAACCGAGATTGGATTTAGCAAAATTCCCGGTTTTCGATACTAAAAATTTGTTTTCTAAACATGCATGTTACAGTAACATAATATACAGTTTGTTTTGAATGTATTTTTTCTCTTGAATTTCATTGCAAATAAAAACCTAAACATAACCAAATACAGCACTTTTTTCCTTTATCTTCAATTTAGAAAATTAGAGCGACTAATAAGCTGGACTATTTAACTCTGTTGGCTGCTATTACTTGGCTTTTCCAAGTTGTTTCGCTTCTGCTAACATCATTACATTACAGCTATAGCAATGACTGCTATATTCGTGTGACTAAGGAGTTCAACATTTCTTATTTATCGTGTCAATCCATCGCCTTGTGCTTCCTTAATTAGATTCAATGACGGCTAGATACGTTTGCCTAGCAACACTGATTTCCAGACCTTGTGTAACAAGTTGAATGTTGTCCTGGCTTTATTAATTCGTTCCTTTAACTCATATTTGCTCCACCCGTTTTCGCTAGTGTACAACCAAAGTACACGAATTCATTGACATATTACACTATCTAATTTTATCATGACACTTACTATGCGTTTTTTTATTGAGGTTCACAATTTTAAATTAAAATAGAACAGAGAAAAACATTTTGAATATCAGTGAAACTATAGCTTTATTGGATAGGTAATTTTATGCTATTAATGCTTGAATATGATTTCGGGCAGCTGGCCGCCGCGGCTGGCGCGTAGATGGTGCAATTTAAATGTCCAATTTTCACACACTTTTCACAGCAATTGCGGTCGTATCTCGCTAATAACTCGCCGAATGTTGTGTTCCAAGTGTTCGAACGTTTCTGTTCATCGGCGTAAACACGGCAGTTAGCATATCCCCAAAGATTATAACCTAATGCAGTTAAATCACACGATCTCGGTGGCCATACGTGAAATTAGTCTTTCATCAAACATTTCTTTCAGTAAATTAATTGAATCCCGCGCTGTGTGACATGTGGCACCGTCCTGTTGGAACATTTCGCCCATCATCGTTTTTGAAGACATATGTGGACCAATGATTCCGCCGACCCATAAAACGCACCAAACAATGATTTTCTCTGGATGTAATGGTGTTTCGACAAAGGCCTGTGGATTATCTTCACTCCAAATCCTACAATTCTGTCTATTAACGTACCCATTCAACTAAAAGTGAGCTTCGTTGTTTGGAAAATTAACATCAATAACAATTTGTGCTTCAACCCATAACCGAATTGGCGGCGTGTGCGATGGTCGGATGGCTTTAATTCCTGCACAAGTTGAATTTTGTTAGCACGTAAACCAAGATCCTTATATAACATCTTCCATAAAGTGGATGGACACATCTCCAGTTGCTGAGAACGATGTCGAATTTATTGATTTGGGTCTTCCTCAATGCTATACGCTGTACAGCGTCTATCGCTAGTTTGGTGCGCACTGTTCGACGTCTTAAAGATGTGAACCTCTAAAGAACACTCTTTCTAGGAACAGTAGTGGTGAGAGTACACATCTTTGGCTGTTGCAGTGTATTTGCTTTGTTTGACTTTGTATTGAATTCGATATCTGTACATATCTTATTTGAGTTCAATTATTAGTATTTTTTATATTTTATTCTAAAATTTTGTCACGTGGTAAAGTTACATTTCATATTCGCATCAACAAATAGTGTAATTATTATTATAGTAATTATATAATTCAGGGATAAGGGATACACGAATAAGCCTATCTGCCATTTTTGCGATATTCTACCGGAGTTTCATACTTCTGTTACTATACTGCGGTGTTAGAGCTCATTTTTCGCAATGACATCGCAAACTTCCCATTCCGCTGATGGATGGGTGTTGATAGTTTCGCTATTCCAGTTGCCAATCGTCCACATTGATGTAGTGCACGCCTGCTACCTGGAGAATACCTTTTGTGTATTACCTACGGTTACTTCTTGCCATCTAGATTTCTCGTACAGTATCTTCGTATTGACGTTTCAGCTCCGACGTGTCATGTTGGCAAAATGTGCACGTATGTTCCGGTTTGCTGCCTTCTCTTCTGTTGCCTTGAGAATGTTGCACTGATCTGCTTTTTATTGGTTTGGAGGCTGAGATTGAGCGTTTCGCAGAATGTACTTTTGCGTCAGCATCTTTTAATCTGACGATGTTAAATTCTTCCAATTGGTTTTGATCCGTTTTCCAGCTACAGGCTTAATTTCAAGCTGTGATATTACCAGTTGATGGTCACTGTGGATCTCTGCACCTTTCATTGCCCCGACGTCTTGTAATGGACGTGATCTATTTTGGTTCCTAGTTCTGCCATCAAGTGACGTCCATGTGTATAATTATGCATATATTGTGGGGGAATCTACTTCTGTCGCAGAAGTCGATGGGCCATTCTCCGTTTATGCACAGAGTGTTGTTTACTCATAGGTTGTTATTTCGGTGTTACCTGTTCTAATTTTTGAATTGAAAATTCCTTGTATTATTTGTATTACCCTACATCATTTATATGTGTTCTTGCGGCTTTTACAAAAATTGGAAAATGGACTTGGAAAGTGATAGTAACCCATAAAAAGTGAATCAAATACATGATTAAATGGCTGATAGTTTGTACTAAAAACAGGAGTACGATTAGAAAATACGACCCCTTTCAAACCATTGTAAGATTTTATTGATAAGGCAGGTAAGGTTTTCTTCTTTTTCAAATGTGGAGAACCATATGCCGATGTAGTAATTGGAAACAAATAACTTCAATATTTTACATAAACTTGCCAGGTTTATTTCTCTAAAAAGGGTGATCAATTATATGGTAACACCTCCGATCCACTTTCACCGGTAACTAATCACCCACGTTGCCAAACCAATGATCATATAGATACATATATGATTTTTCACGCATTCGTCATTTATTTGTTATAAATGAAAAATTACTTGGCCAATTGTTAGACGCCTCGACAATGAAGAATTTAAACGATTTTGTTTTAATTTTAAGTTTGAATTAATATTTTTACCAGGGTCTAAAATATTAAAAGAGAACAAACCACTTCTTTTATCTGAGTACAGATTTTGCTCGAAAACTGAGGCTTGCGCAAAATTAATGTTATTGTTGATTGATGTAAATAATAATTAATTTTTATATTTACCTCTAGTGTGCTGATGAAACAAGAGAAAAAATCTCAACTCTCAAGTCACGGTTGTCGAACAAAATTCGTATACCGAACTGTTTGTGGTAATATTCTCTTACATTCTCTTACATGAACTAGCACGAGTAATAATGTAACGGAAATTGTTATTAGATTTTATTTGTACTTGTGTTGTGTATTTTTTATTAATTTATTTATAGTTGATAGTATAGTTAAGTGTTCTAGAGTTAAATATCTTCAAAAACTAAAGTGAAAACGAAACGGTATCAAAAGAATTACATAAACACCGGATATTCCTTCAGGCGCTTGAAAGTACTGCCGACTACCAAAGCTCACAATTTTTTAAGGATAAAAAATGAAAATCAACTGTTTACACAAAGAACCTTACTACCGAATCAAAGGAGTTTTTTATTCAGAATTTGAATCCAAAATTGTTGCCTGTGACACTACTCTGGCTTTCCCTGGGAATAGGGAATTAGAAAAAATATTTTCATAGCATTTTTGTCCAAATTGTATTTTTCTGGCCTACTGAAAGGAATAAGATTAGTGCAAAAAGGTTCAAAGCGAAGTTAATTGGGAAACTTTTGTTCCACAAAATTTTTATGGGGAAAAATATTTTTCCATTTATCTTTGTTTCGAAAATATTTACAACAAACAATACTTTACAATACTTACTCCCTCAGTAGGCCAGAAAAATACAATTAGAACAAAAATGCTTTGAAATTTTTTCCCCTATTCCTTATTCCCAGGGAAAGACAGAATAGTGCCACTGGTTGCAAAATAAATGACAAAAATCAGTATGGTGACTTACAACAGTTTCCGTATAAGCTAAGTAGATGAAGCAACTGAAACAGAGGTTTCTGAGTTTGTAGCGACCAATAAATGGGTCAAAGGGGTTTGCAAGCACAAAAATTAGGATGCAGGAAAGTAATCCATCAAGCGCAGGATGATAACCTATCGCAATAAGGACAACTTCGTAAAGTTCGCGACTTTCTTATTTTCGAAATTCAAAAAAAAATATTGGTTGCCGTTTCGTGGGCGGATCGATGAATGATCGAATTAATTTTCAAATATTCCAATTTATGCTTTCTTCTTGAAATTTTCTAGCATCAACAAAACCTTTCTACTTATTACAAATTCTTAAGGCTGTATTTTATCAAAGATGATATGACAAAAACGTTTAAATAGGCAGAACACGAACAATGTGATAGTACCACCTAAATCTACAAGCTTTTTATGTACATCCACTGGACGTGTCGATGGAGTCGAAGGAATATGCAAAAAGCGGGTATTGGAAGCGACCAAGCCATCAGACTATTGTGAATTATTAAATTCGCAATCAATCGTCCGTTCAATCGGCATAGTAAAGAAAACTACGGCATCTACAATTATAATGTTATTTGAGCCGAATATCAAATTATTAAATTAGGTAAGGTTCGAATTCCTTACTTATTATGAAGAGGAATCTTTTGACGATAACGTAGGGTTAGTGACATTCTGGGCATAAATAGTTCAGTTCTTCTGTAAGTGACGATGATGATGATTTAGAAACTTCTGAACTTGACGAAGAAGTTTAATTAAACCGAAAAAGTGTTTTTATCTAATTTTTAAATTACGGTTATTAATTGACGTCAAAACGCTAAACCAATTAAATAATTGGTCCTATATTGAAGAAGAATACATTGTCATTCAACGTGAAGATAGAGTATCAGTGTTAGCTAACAGAATAGGTAAAAATTTAAGTTGGGAGCAGTGAACGAAATACAGCAAATCGTCAAACCTTGGGACTAATAAAAATTTTGAAAATAGGGCACATGATCTAGAAAATATGCTTAAATGACGTTCTATTATGAAATTTATAATGTAGTTTATTACTCATCTGACCCTCCAGAATACTATGTTGCATATATTTAGTATTAAAGTTTTACAGAAAAGTGTGGGAAGTAGAAAGGAATACTCGTATGTCTTCAGTTTATACAGTATTTACAATAACGATAACAGTCAGCGATGATGTCGGTTTTAAATTTTGAATTTTTTGTAAATGCCTTTAAAAAATTTGGATTATGGGTTAGATTGCGGATTTAGGTTTTACAGTTAGTTTGGTCAAACTAGAGGTAAGTGTTTTTAAAAATATTCATACCTTATGTTCACTCTATTTCGCTTACGTTCGATCTCAACTGGAATACGCTGTAACGGTTTGGAATCCATAAACGGTTTGCATATAAAAAGAATTGAAAACATTCAAAAGAAGTTTTTGATTTTTTTGTTAAAGAAAAGTGACTATGGGACGTTCGTACTCAACAAGTTGCATGGATTACAAAATATGTACCCTTGAAAATAGACGACTTCCCGTGGTCATATTGATTCAGCTTACATTTTGGGAATCACTCCAATTTATGTGGCATGCAGAACATTTCGAAACCATGAGTTTTTAGCACTAAAACACCATTCCACAAACTATAGAGAAAACAACTCCATTAATAGGTTGTCAAAACCATTCAACATCATCGATGACCTATTTGATTTTAATTTACAAAATGACACTTCAAAAATATCCTAAAGAATAATTTTTAAAATTTTTAAATGTTAAATCAAAATTTGATTTGGTTTTTGTTTTAATTTAATTATTACTTTAAATCTAAAATCATAGAACATATTTCTTTATAAATTAAATAAATAAGTACCTGGCCTATGTATAATTACTCAATCAGCTGTGAAGACAAATATGAAGAATTCCTTACACAATGGGAGGTGGAACGATTTATTGGTTTAAAATCTTCTCAGACATCTCAATCCCAGGATTTCATCATAGACCAAATTCATATGTCCATAAGACAATAATAATTTTAATCAACCCCTATATTTTTAAAACCATTCCAGAAAATTGTGTAATGACATGAAATATGACAATAGCAGTATTTCTTGTCCCTTTCTTGGAAAATCAAGATTAGACTTGGTTCAGTTCAACTTTCATGTAACATCACAAAGCCACGCACTACATTTCAATGAACATTTATGATCTAAAACAATATTTGGATCCATATAAAATTTGATCTGATTCGGATCAATGGGTGTCATATGAAATGCAATAAATTACTGCCCTAGCGTATCTATATTTCTATGATATCTAAATATCTATGATAAAAAGATGTAGATAAGCGTTATTTGAGATTGACACAATCGACTGATATTTTTATAGCTCGTTTAGTGTGCCTGCAATATGTTGGATGTAAAATGTATGATGGTTTCCTCAAATCATAGTATCGAAAAAGATCTCAACTGGTCATTATGATTGGCGCGATAAGTCCTTATGTAAATGACCGAATTATCTTTTTAGAGATAGGAACCTAATATTTCGTTCACAATCTGAATTTCGATACAGCATGATGTCCATTATCTACGAAAAAATTCCTAAACCCAACCGTATGTTGGCGGTTGAGATTGATGAAATATGGTTAAATGTCTACGATAAATGGACCGGTAATCTGTGAATTATCAATCTAAATTAAAGGTTCCCAGAAACCACGAGTGACGTTTCTATATACTTAACTATAATTTATTGGTCTTGTGATCTTATTCGAAGTTAGTGGACACCGTCATGTATCTAAATCAGCAGAGATCGGTAGGTACCTTTAATTTAAATCCGAGTTATTTTCATAATGATGATTTGATCATTTACCAATATACGCATAGAGCGCTTATATGACGTCATCATGTCTTACATATGACACTTTAGATTTCAGGAAATCGTATTAATTTAAATTTATCGGCTTACAGACATTAAACTAAGAGGAGCCATAAAAATATATGTGTATTGTGTCCAGTCTCAAGTTTAAAGCTGTTTATCATAGATATTTGAAATATATCACACTACACAGTTTTTAGTATGATTTTAAAAATCATAGGATGAGATAAAATTTATATTATCTAATGATTTTTGTATTTTTTCTGGAATAAAGTCCTGGGATTTCTTCACAAATTTGAAAATTCTAAACGGTTAATGCAACAAATTTCATTGTATAAATGTCCGGTTATTTCGCTGGATATATGCAACTATATCCTCTGTGCCTCAAACAAATCACCGTGTAATCTATCGTATTAATTAGCAAATGGACTAAGTAGATATACATTTTATGCGGAACTTATAACACATCGGATTTTCAAACTGTTCGAATATTTTTGGGAAAAACTGTAACTAGATTAAAATAATTTCGTGTAGTTAATTACGTTTTGCAATTTACACAATAATATTCTTCTACAAATCTGTAAATTGACATTTACATTTTGAATGCGCAACATTAATAGTGTAGAGGTATACCATATGAAATAAAGTGATATATGAATTATGTACACTGCGACATATAATTAAAAAATTAGCATACAAAAAATATACCGTTCTACTAATATAAGATTAAAACCTTGACGGGATAGTTAGTTTTATTGTATAAAAACTGTATATTTTTAATGATATACAAAGTTACAAAATTATGTATAATACAATTCTAGCTTGAATTTCAACAAATCAACCAAAAAACGAAATTTGGGTCAATTTATTTTACTTCTTGTTTTATACCCGTAATTGAAAATCTCACGTGTACATATACATAAATATTATTTTGCAAAATTAAACTAAAATGTTCTGTATTTAAATACATTACGTTTAAGGAAGTAGATATACAAGAGGCATAGATACTTTAAAAGAAACCAACAAGATTTCGAATGATAAAAATATTAAAAATAACAACAAAAGTGATTTATGAATATAACTTTACAGTGTGTTTTTATAAATAAAATTAATATGATCTTTCACTTTCAGCATGACAGACTATAAACACGCTCGCTTGCTATAATGTAGATACTCATATAAAGTGACCATGGAGTTGAGTATCGATTAAATTCTAAAAGAGAAACCAAACAGTTGAAAACTATTGTGTAGAGATAAATTAATAATCTTGGTGGCTGGGATATTGAAATTCACGCGGATATTTTTAAATCTCCACCGGCGATTCACAGTACATATAATTAAATTTCACACAATCATTCTTATCATTTTTATAATTGCCTAACGACATTATTACTCGTATAATTATTATTATTGATTAGAAAGTGAACTAATTTTATAAAGATTGATCCAGTTTGATCATACCATCGCTAAGGTAACTAAAATTAAAAAAAAAATTGATTACCTCTTTCACTTGAATGGAAATGTAGTTTACAACGTCTGTGTAAATTACAAAGTATGGTAAGTTTTTAGTTTTCTTCTTTAGTTTTTTCTATACATAAAAACTACTATAATAGGGAGAAATAGCTAAATATATAATTTTTGTGATGAAATCATGAATTTGATATTTAAAAAGTTAGTTTTTATTATTTGTTTGCTTTTAAATTAATGTATACAGTGCATGGTCACGGTTAAAATATTTGAGGAATAATAATACACTTTTTAAGTTTGAATATACATCAATCTAACCTACAATGTAATAACGGAGTTATGTTAGTCTATATGGTTAATTGAGGTCTGCATATAGCTAAATACATATACATATGTATATCTCGGCTCTTACATTTCAAGATTTATTTGACACTTTAGTTTAATTACACTTTGATATAAGCCATTATTCAATTAACCAACAGATTATGGGAATATTTTTCTACGGAAATCAAAAGCAAAATACTTCCAAATACGTTATGTTACATCACCATACACCAATTTTGTGGCAGGTTATAGGTGACCTACGAAAAAATATATTTTCTGCCATATATTGCTAGTTTGTTTCATAACAATAATTTCGGTATAATGATTTCCCAAATGAGAATTCAAGACACTATAAATTTTTTTGTTTTCTTGCAGTTTCTTGCAAAATATGCAGTATCAAATTTGACGTTGAGAAAAATAACAATATTCACTTTTAAGTTGTCAGAAATAACTTTTATTTGACAGGACTATGGATTGCTCCTTCAGTTTAATACAATTCAATAATTTTTGTGAAACTTCTTCAGTTTCGAAAGGGATTCGCGATTTTCAATAAAGTAGCTGACATCTGGTGAATAATATGTAAATCGTAGTTTACTATGAAGCAAGGGGATTAAAACTGTCATAACAATAAATTCGACAATTCTCGTCCCCCTTGTAGGCGTAGAAACCAACGCTATCTACATTCGATGAAAATAGCCAATAAATGTATTCTTATATGTTTGGAAATAGTGGCTGCTATTATTGTCATAAGAAACAGAATCGAGCGTTTTATTGAAAACTGTTGACTATAAGAAATAATCTTATCATTTTCTATTCTATACGTTGTATTCGAACCACTTGCAGGTGAATTGCATAAATAAATTGTCCGGATCTAAATATCTAAACAAAGCAATTTCTGTTTTACGACGTAATATTTCCATAATTTCAATGACACAGACGATTTTCTAATTTGAACTAACATTCGCATACCTCTAAATAAACTCAGGATAATACAAATAAAGAATAAAAATTGTTTCATGTTATTGAAAACATTAAAATAGTCAAATTTCTAACAAAATATTAAATACGGTAGATGGCTTTACATTCTTATATCTCAGTAACATATCGGGCAATTCATGTGTGTTTGAAAGGTGACATTTTAACTTGTACTTTGACATACAAAACATAATTATCGGTGAAGTGAATAAAAAGTTACAACGTTTTAAGCATGGAGATAAATAATGAAAAGGTTCGATATCTTTTGCAATTTTATTACGACAAAGGTAAACACGCGGCTCAGGCTTGTGACAAAATTTGTGCTGTTTATGGAGAAGGTGCTTTATCAAAATCAGCAGCAAAGAAATAGTTCGCGCACTTTCGTTCTGGAAATATGGATGTCACAGATGCACCTCGCTCTGGTCGACCAACCACTGGAAAAGTCATCGTGATTTGCTGCCACCGCGCAAAAAGATTGATTCTAATCTTTACTGTTAGCAACTAACGCTTTTAAGACAAGCAGTTCAGTTAAAACGTCCAGAATTGATCAGCAGAAAGGGCGTTATGTTACATCATAGTAACGCTAGACCAAACATATCATTGATGGAACGGAAGAAACTGAGACAGCTTGGCTGGGAAGATTTAATACACCCACCAAATAGTCCTGACATTGCACCATCGGACTATAACCATTAGAACCATCTAATGGTATTACATTAAATTCAAAAGAGGCCTGCGAAAATGAGTTGTCTCGATTTTTCGCCTCTAAACCACAGAAGTTCTACAGTGATGGGATTATGGCTCTACTAGAAAAATGGCAAAAGGTCATCGATCAAAATGACACATATTTGGTTTAACCCTAATGTGAGTGACGTGGGTATCAGGGTACCTTTTGCATTTTTAGACGTCTATTTTTGCATGTTTTACTTCCAATAAAACTTCCAACTAAAAATTTTATGAGAACTTCTAGTTCAATTGGTAGACTATACGATCTTATTTAAAATTGAGAAATCATACAACTTGGACGAACGTGGAAAAAATAAGTTTCCATACAAAATGCATGTATAGGTACTAATCTCTCAAATTAAGATATTTTTTCTTCACTCACATGAGGGTTAATTGATTTAAGTTAATTCTAAATAAGAAAATTCTTTGTTTCAATGTCACCTAAAAAAGGCCACGAACTTTTCCTAACCCTATATTTCATACAAACTGCAGTTTGTTTTCCTTATGCTCAAAATTTATGTCAATTTGGTTCGGAAAAATGACTCTACCCCTCTTGGCCCCATCCACACTTGTATTCTTGCATCAGCTTTTTCCAAGTTTTTTTCTCTTACACACTAAATTTGCGGTGGGGATTTTGTCTTGTTAAATTTTCAACAAATATTTGTTTGTTTCTCGTGTTGTTACACACTACCACAAAGATAATAAAAACAAAATAGTTATAAAACCATATACAAATTTACGTTAAATTTAATATTTTTTATTTAACTTTGTTGGTTTACATACGTAACAACAGTTGATGATTATTAGTGTAACCCAGGGGGCCTATTTGGGAAATCGATTCGAATTGGTTTTCGATTCGATTGATCAATTTGATTCGAACATGATATGGTATTTGGGAATTCGATCGAAAATAAAAACTTACATTGTCAAAAAAGACTAGGGAAATTATTTTTAATCATTATACCTGTAATAATAATTTAAATCTTGGAGATATTTTGACGTTTAATTGCAATTATTTTTTTGTTTGGTGTTTGTTCGCAAACTTTTTCCCAAACATCGGGGGATCGAATTGGCGGCCCATGACTGTTGAATCGTGCTCCAATTTCATCCGAGGGCCGCTTATTTGATACACGTGCATCTGCAGTTAGGTTGTAGTCTTTCGCGAAGTTTGAATGTTCTTCCATAAACGTGACCAAAATGTCAAATTGATTTAAGATCGTATTTTTCGCTGTCCTAAATTATACACAATAAAGTTTAGTTAAAAATTACATTTTAAATTCCTATAATATTATACATTTCTTAAAGCAAAAAAACAGTTCAATAGATATGTAAAAATTCTATTATTTTATTATATGTATTAAATAGTAATTCATTAAACGATATTTTATTTTCAAAATGGCGTGTGCATAAATAAAATCAACGTCTTACATTTAAAAAATTTGCTCTTTGTATTCACATTCGTGAACAAAACGGTAAGGGAAATTTTCGATCGTTTCTTGTTATACGTTTTCGTTTAAATAAAATTCGATTTCGAATTCCCAAATACCGATGATTCGAAAATGTCGTTCGATTGATCGAATTCGATTTCCCCAAATAGGCCCCAGAAGTGTTGTCGATATGTGTCATTAGGAATACAAGTGTGGAACGGGCCAACGAATGTGAAAAAGTTCAGTGCACAATTTCTTCACTTCTGCAGGGTGTTTGGTAGGTGGACTAACAAAATTGTTTGGCAGATTGGTGGGGTCATTTGGAAGATTTCATCATATGAAATTAGGCTGGGATGTTTTAACATCACCATTTTACGATAATTTATCGAAGTTTATTTCGCGATTCTGTAGAATAAAATTTGTCTCTGTTTCAATTATAATATCATTTACCAACCTACTAAATAATTTATTTTCGATTCTAGAACGAAAATAAGTGAAATAGATATTGTTCAAATATATTCTAGTAGGTAATATATGTGAAAGCAATAGAGAACAAATAATTGATAAACTAAACAGAAGTCAAAATAATTCCAGCAGAAAGAGACGTAGACTTCAATAAAATATCGAAAAGTGGTGATGTTGTTCCAACATGCTCCATCTCAGCCCTGGGGCGGTATGTTGTATCATCACTTCGAATCGAAAAAAGTCGAATACGGAAAAATTCGAATCGAAAAGTGAAAGTTGTATCATTTTTGCTTTTCGAAAATGATACAACATACCGCTATTCGACTTTTTTCGAATTTCGATTCGAAGTGATGGTACAACATACCGCCCCTGATGTTCTAATCGTCATGGTAACTGAGATATGATATATCTAAGTTTTTTTATATACCCAAAACCTCACATTTAAATGGTCATAACTTTTTTGTTTGTAGTCGTAAAGGCACGAAATAACTTTTATTGTATTCTGCAATGTGATTTTATTCTAAATAAATTATTATTTTATATAATTGGATTACAAAAATGATTTATGGCCTTCTAAATCCTAAAAAATTTGTAAAAGTATAAAAAACGTCTAACTTCGAAATGCATTAAAACTAGAGGTTGTTTTGAAATTACCTTTGTTTTAAAAACTTCTCTAGTTTATATACCTTATACACCAAGAAAATACGTTTTGCTAAATACCTTATTGATAAATTTTTAATCAACTCTAACAAATGAAAATTTTGTTCAAAATGACATCCTCCTTTCTGTATGCATGCAACGTATCTTTTTCTTATCTCCAAAGTTGTTGCGCGAACTTGCATTTCATTTTTCATTTTTTCAAATGCGACGCTTATCATTTCAATTACCATTTCTTTTATAACCAACGAAAGGTAAAAGAATACTTGGATGGTTTATTTCCAAACTCATGGATTGGTAGAAGTGGCCCTATCCCTTTTCCTGCCCGGTAACACGATTGTGTGGGTACGGCAAAAGTACCAATGCAAAAATTTATTTTTGTATTGTGTTTTCAACCAACTTACACATTTATGCATTCCTTTAAAACTTATTTTCGTCCGAAAAATCACTATTATCTTGTTCACGTAGTCCGTAATGTAGTGTAGTGTAGTTATGACTACAGCACTTATATGACCGTTCACCTGGAGGTGTAGTGTAGTAACTCTACCCTTACGCTCTTGTTGTTGAAATATTGTACTAAGAATGTTTGACATTTCCCGATGCTTTTTTTAATTTGTATATTGAAGTTTGTGTTTTGCGTTGGCGTGTTCTTGTTTCTTTGCGAAAAAGTAAAATATTAAGTACACAAAGAACTCGAAAACCCGAACGATTTTGAATTTAAAATCATAACAAACAACAACTGTCAAAACTAAGTACACTACACTATGCAAAGTGTTCACGTGGTGCGTAGTTGCAAATACAATACACTACACTACAGCATTTTGACCGTAGTTGATAATACACTTCGGTACTATTTTTTCTATTATCTTGTTCACGTGGTCCGTAGTGTAGTGTATTATGTCACCACGTGAACAGAGAAAAAACAGTACCGAAGTGTATTATCAACTACGGTCAAAATGCTGTAGTGTAGTGTAGTGTATTTGCAACTACGCACCACGTGAACACTTGGCGTAGTGTAGTGTACTTAGTTTTGATAGTTGTTGTTTGTTATGATTTTGAATTCAAAATCATTCGGTTTTTCGAGTTCTTTGTGTACTTAATATTTTACTTTTTCGCAAAGAAACCAGAACACGCTAACACCAAACACAATCGTCAATATACAAATTTAAAAAAAAACATCGAGAAATGACAAACATTCTTAGTACAATATTTCAACAACAGGGGCGTAATGGTAGAGCTACTACACTACACCTCCAGGTGAACGGTCATATAAGTGCTGTAATCATAACTACACTACACTACACTACGGACCACGTGAACAAGATATATGTTCACGTAGTGACATAATACACTACACTACGGACCACGTGAACAAGATATATAACGATACACACAATTGTGTTGGTTGTACTTCAAATCAAGAGAAATTTTTTATCAAAAACGCCTTTACATACTATGACTTTTGCGGTTTGGACTTAAATTGAGCCATTTTTTTTTGGTTTGAAAAAGGATATTCCTTGGTCCGCACGGTCCCTATACCTTACATCCTTGGATTCTTACGCTAAGGATTTGGTGTACGCAACAAAGGTACTCGTTGCATTTGAAAAAATTAAAAATGAAATGCCAACTTCGCACAACAACCTTAGAGATAAGAAAACGATACTTGCATGCATATAGAAAGGAGGGGGTCATGTTGAACAAAATTTATTAAATTAAGTTGATTAAAAATTTAGCAATAAGGTATATTCTTAAACCTGACCCCGGCAACTCAGTATCTCTTATTTTGACCACAAAATAAATGATTTCTGTGGCATGTAGCATACCGCTGGAAACGGCATAAACTAGAGAAGTATCTAAAACAAAGGTAATTTCAAAACAACATCTAGGTTTTTTAATGCATTTTTTGAAGTTAGACATTTTTTAAACTTTTACAAATTTTTTAGGATTTAGAAACACATAACTCATTTTTCCTAATCCGATTGTATTAAATAATAATTTATTTAGAATAAAATCATATTTCAGTATACAATAAAAGTTATTTCGTGCTTTTACGACTACAAACAAAAAAGTTATGACCATTTAAATGTGAGTTTTGGGTAATTTAAAAATATCATATCTCAGTTACCATGAAAATTAGGACATCAGTTGTTTGTGATGGAAGCTTCAAAATGAGCTCCCCAATCAGACAAAAAATTTTGTCGGTGCACCTGCCAAACACCTTGTATATTCTACCCTTTTCCGTACAGATCATGCAGTCTTCACGAAGCGAGATTATAAGGTTGGATTATTTTGTTACCAGCTTGAATATAGTCACACATTAGATTTGCTTAAAACATCAACGTATATGTTTTCTGTTGTTTTGTGTATTTTGTTATTTACTTTCAATTTCTGCTTGGTTTGTGATTAGTTGGTGATATATTTTAATTTAATAGAATACACGTATGTCTGGGGATTACATATACAATATTCGGTTCTATATATAACACAATTTATAAATTATCGAAGAATTTATAGCCCAACAGTTGTGGCAAAATAAAATTGTTCATTGTCACCCGAATTATTTTATTTCAAGGATAAAAAAGAGTCAAATTTTTCCCATACAAAAATCTAATAATGTCCCTTCTACATATTTGAATTGCTATTAATGTTCACAATTTTTGAGTTGTTCGGGGTTGTTAACACTGATATTACTAGTTTCGTAAACATTAATTTTGCGATCTTGATTTTCCACATAGGAACACAAGACACCTTACAATTTCTTTTATTTTCTCATTTAGTTTTAAAATAGTATACCAGCATAGGCGTTAACAAAAATGGCAAAATTCCTGATTTGAAATTCTCTGAGATGACTTTTATATGATAGAACAGGAAACTGCTCTCCAACCAAGTTGTAAATCATGGCTATACGATGAAATGTTAAGACATGAGATGTTTACATACGTGCTAGCTAGATGTAAAAATTATTTTTTTCCGAAGTAATGTATATTACGATTTAATATGTATTGTGCATCTGTAAGGCTGTGTGCCAAACTTAAGGTAATTTATAGTAAATTTTCGGTAAATTCAAACATTTCTGAAAAACTCTATGGAAAACTGTAATCGATTTACCTTAAGTTTGGCACACAGCCTAAGTATATAAAACAAGAGTAAAATTCCTAACTTTCTGTCTCAATTTTCAATCAAAATCTGAGTACAGCACTCAGAAAAAAATATAATAAATACATGATTGCATTTACCATATTCACTTTGGACGGCAGTCCAAACGAGTGACGAAAGCACCTACTGTGCTGGAAGTCGAACGAAGTATATTATACAGCAAGTTTCGAACTTTTTCCCTTTGAGGCCGCCAGGATCATGTTATATACCATTGGAAAGGCCTTGAAAAATAAACCTAAATAATGTATAAAAACATGAATTTCTACCAACATTGAGTGAAGATATGACCTTCCGAAAATTGCCCCAAAAAATCAGTTTTTCGGGTATAACTGCCCCAAAAAAGGCCCCAATTATTTTCTAACTAGCAAATTATGATTGTAGACGTCAATACCAATTCAACGACACCTCTAACGTCCAAAACGGATGATTTTGATCAAAGTTATGACAATTTTAAATTTTTCTATGACGTCACCATTTAATCTTGCTTTGGTATATATGTTTGTTTGTCCGTACCTCTTTTATTTGATCTCATATTTTCAGGGGTTGTAGTGCTTAAAAAACTAAGCAACTTTTGTTCTACAACTTTTTGATTTGGCCGCCATGTTGGCCGCGGCCGGCCTCTGAACGGCCATTTTTGGCCATTTTGCCACGTCCACAGTGCTGAATCTATTCGACATATGCTAGACATATGCATATCGTTGGAAAGGTATTGACGCCAGCTATCAAATAGCAAAAAAAAGAATTCAAAAAATTAGGTTGGAGGGTCATTTTGGCCAAAAAACTGAAAAATGCGAAATCGGCCGGCCACATTCGGCCAAACTGCTAAAAAATGAGCCCAAGACTTTTGGTTCATATTTTCAGGATTATTAGCCACAAACCTCACCTACAATATGACATCAACCGTTTGTCCCAGAAAACTCGTATATTTTAGATATTGACTCCATAACTTAAAAGCCACCTTAATTCTTTGCAAAATTTCATTTTTTGGCTCAAATGCACCCTAATATCGGTCCGTTGCGGTTAAAAAATAGATCTTACCACTCCTCCCATGCAAGAAACATGCAAAAAAATTGTTGAATTATCCCGGATTTTATCCGTCGTATGAATATGACTTAAGGCACAATAACACGTAGCGGCCACGTGTGTGCTATCGAGTGTGTGTATGAACTGTTTTGACTGACAACAATAAAACGAATCGCAATTCAATTCATTTTCAATTTGCCGTGCCAAAATCATTGATATCAAATAAAAAACCTCTTATCGAGGTAAATGTTCGAGTGACGAAAGCCGAATTCAATTCACAAAATTTCTGATATCAAATTTGTGCCGAAAAAAACAATTGCATTCGATTTGTCAACGATTTTTCGGAATGTTAGTGCATTCGGCGCGTTTGTTTACATTTTGCTTTCTAGCTGTCAAAAATAACGATTGCTAACGATTTTTCGGAATGTTCAACAACAACGCGCTGAATGCATTAACATTCCGAAAAATCGTTAGCAATCGTTATTCTTGACAGCTAGAAAGCAAAATGTAAACAAACGCGCCGAATGCACTAACATTCCGAAAAATCGTTGACAAATCGAATGCAATTGTTTTTTTCGGCACAAATTTGATATCAGAAATTTTGTGAATTGAATTCGGCTTTCGTCACTCGAACATTTACCTCGATAAGAGGTTTTTTATTTGATATGATAATACTAAATTATTGCGATATTAGAAATACTACCAAACTTAGTTGATATGATTAATATCATCATTGTGTGTTAAATACAATTATTTAAATGATCGATGGTATCATAAAATGATATTGTTGATCATTCTTCTTCATCATAATAATGATGATCACATGTGAAAAAAAATTCACTTGTGATCATCATATTTATGATATAGGAGATGAAGCAGGATGATCAAGAATATCATATTATGATACAATCAATCATTTAAATAATTGTATTTAACACATAATGGTAATATTAATCATATAAACTAAGGTTGATAATATTTCTAATATCACAATAATTTAGTATTATGATAATATGGTAAATGCTATTATGTATTTTTCATATTTATTTTCTGAGTGTTCTCGTAACTATATAATTATGAAATCAGTATTGTATCTATAGCAGAACCCATCCAATTTTAAAAAAATTAAACGTTATTTTAAAAAATATTAAGGTCATCCGTTCCAACCAAAACGATGGGTTCTGTTATTAGTTTACAAAAAGGTAGCATCAGAAATAGATTTAAAACCAAATTAAAAATTAAACATTAATTTTAAACTAAATAAATGTTCCTTTATATTTTTTTTTTGCTATACTAGATTTACAAAAATTATTGGGCTTTTTTAATTAAAGCTTGCCAAATCAAATTTTGAACCGAAAATCTATCTTAGGCCTTTTTCCAATTACCGACTTATTTGTGGACACCGACTTATTCAAATAAGTCACCTCGCGAGGAGACTTATTTAAATAAATATGTCTACACAGAAATGTCTCCAAAAATGTGCCTTGACTAAATGTAATACATGCAGTTTTTTTTTCAAATCTAGTAGCAACGACCAATATGTCAAGAAAATGTTTTCTTCCATATAATAGAAATTGCGTTTTGTTTTTCTGTTATTACGTCACAAATAAGTCGGTACAATGAATTGGAACAAATTGACTGACTTATTCAAGATGGCGTCAAATAAGTCAATAAGTCTGAAATAAGTCGGTAATTGGAAAAGGGCCTTAGAACTTAAAACAGGGACTATCGCATACAACTTATTAACGGCTCTAATAATTCTAATAAAATACCCCTATAAGCAGTTGGACTCAATTCGATCTTGACCAAACACCAACTCGGAACAAAACCAAATTTAAAACTAAACCCAAATGCATCACTATGTTACTTATTTAAATGATGACGATTACTCTCTTTGGAAAGCAATGAAGGGACTAAAAAGATCCAAAATGCATGTCCCGCCTATCAAATGCGATGACGGATCATGAGGTAAAAGTGACAAACAGAAAGTCTCTCTATTTACTGCTTATTTAGAAGAGACTTTTCAACCGTTGCCGAGACAAACAGCAAATGAAAATACAACAGTCGTAAATAAAGCAGATGATCTTGACATAAGGCATGTGACTTTATTGGAGCTTAAATTTGAAATCAATAGTAACTTAAGTATCAGAAAAGCTCCAGGTTATGATTTAATAACTGGGCAAATTGTGAAAGCCATTCCCGATAAAGGTTTGCGTAAATTAAATCAAATAATTAATACAGCTTTCAGACTGAAATATGTTCCACGACAATGAAAGGTTGCAGAAGTAATAATGATTCCTAAACCAGGTAAACCAGGAAACGATAAAAAATCATATATACAGATATCACTACTTCCAGTCATATCAAAAATATTTGAAAAACTGTTGCTGAAAAGACTCAAACCTATAATAGAAGAGAGATGCTTACTTCCACCACACCAATTTGGGTTTAGAGAAAATCACTCTACAGTTGAACAAGTTCACAGAATAACGAATGTCATTGAGGATGCACTCGAGAATAGGAAAATATGCTCCAGTATTTTCTTAGATGTAGCTCAAGCTTTCGACAAAATTTGGCACCAAGGGCTTGCATTTAAACTGCATCGAGACCTGCCTAAACAATTTTATCAAATTCTTAAATCGTACATAGCTGATCGACACTTTAGAGTCAAATTTGAAAATGAGTACTCTGAAATAAAAAGAATATCAGCAAGTATACCACAAGGTAGCGTACTTGGACCTATTCTGTTTATTCTTTATACGAGAGACTTACCGAATATTGAAGCTACTACTGTAGCAACATTTGCAGACGATACAGCTATTCTAGCAGTTGGAAAAGATATTTCGGAAGCAACAAGCAAACTTCAAAGTGCAGTTAACACGGTGAGCAACTGGACTAAAAAATGGCGCATCTCATTAAATGAAGCTAAATCAATACACGTCAACTTTACAAATCAAAACGTAAACTGTATTTTCGTGGTTCTCAACTCAAAACAAATTCCATATGCAAATACAGCTAAATACCTTGGCATAACCCTCGATGCTAGGCTAAGATGGAAAGAACACATCAAGAAGAAAAAAGGAGTTAAACATCAAATATAGAAAAATGTACTGGCTCATGGGTAGAAATTCTGAGCTCTCTATACACAACAAATTGCTTCTATACAGGCAAATGCAAAAACCAGTATGGACCTATGGTATCCAACTTTGGGGTGTGCCAAGAAGACCAATTTACAAATGATACAATGCTTCCAAAATAAAGTGCTCCGAGGGATTGTGAATGCCCCATGGTACATTAGGAATGACAACCTCCATAGAGACTTGAAGATGGAATTCGTCACCGATGAAATAAAGAACCAAGCAAGGAAACACGTACAGCGCTTATATCTACACGAAAATGCAGATATAAGTCGTACATATGTTGGACACCACTAGCGGAGTGAGGAGACTCCAAAGGCAGAAACCGCTGGAGCTGGGCACTTTGTTTTAGAATAAGAAAGTATTATAAAATGAGTAACCAGTAGGTTACTCATCTTAATCCGAGAATTTAATTTAAGAAAGATAAATTACTAGATGATCTCTGAATCAGTTGTAATATTGTATAAATAAATACATAAATTTATTAAATTAAAAAAAAAATAATAATAATAAAAAAAAAACTTATTTAAATCTGCAGATCGCGCAGATTATGAAATCTGAAATCAGATTGATCTAATCGATTTAAGATAAGTAACAGATTTCAGATTAGTTAGATCAAATAAGGTCAACTGTCATCTAGCATCGAAATTTCACACGATGATTACTTAGTAATTTTATTTTTATTTTTATTCTTTTGTTCCCATTGTCACGTCACAGAATTCAATATAAGTATTTAATAATATAATTAATACATATTATTAACGCGTACATGATTAATATATATTATTATCTTCTTTATAATTATAAAAACAAAATAATGTAGATGACAACGACGGTTACGCGGTTTTATTAGCAGTTTGTTAGGTAATCAAAATCAATCTGAAAATCGGAATATTTTTGCAAATAAAAGAAAATCGATCTAATCAATCTGTTAAAGAGTAAGAAACATCAAAAAAATTAATCAGATCGATCTGACCGTCAATAAGAAACATCTTTTTAGTATACTCGATCGATTAGAGCAGAAATAAGTAACACAGCATAAATAAAACATTGAAGTTTACCAATTTCAAGCTAAGTAGAAGAACCCAAATCGAACAACGAATCTAAAATCCACTTTAAGTTGCAAAACAAGAACGCTAAAACGAGTGGAGCCAATAACACGCCTTTAATTATTCACATGTCACTATGTACTTTACAAATACTATATAAAGACTACAGTACATCGATTCAGTGAAATTTAGCAGGAATAAACTATACTAAAATTTGATGTGCGTGAACTTTTTCCTAAAACATTAATAAAAAATAAAAAACAAAAATTAGGAATAATTAGTGAATATATTAGACAAAAATAGACCAACTAGACGATTTATTCAATGATGATCCAAAGCTTGTTCAATAAATTTGATCAACACAATAGATTTTAATAATATAAATCGTAATAAAAAAATAAATTTAATTATCTAAGATTACGTAAAAAAGAACACAATGAAACCTTTTGTGTTGAATTCGAGTAATGTATAACATATACATACGTAGTAGTATAGTTAAAGTATTATGGTTAAATTATTTATCTTGCTCAAAATTTGTCATTCGCCGCCTAGGAAAACTTACAAATAAGCATATCCAAATATTGACTGCCATATACAGCTTCATTTTGTATTGAATAGTCGTGAAATATTTTATTTTCATTCATAATTTTGCATTCCTAAACTGCCTAAGATTTCGAAAGCATCAATAAGCGAATATTTGTACACATATATTGGTCAGTTTAAGCTATGCAAAAAGTTTCAACAAAATCTCTTGGGGAATTGGGGGTAAAATTTAATCAAAACCCCAAGAATTGATAACTTCGAGTTCTAAAGTAATTTAGGAAAGCAAAATTATGAATGCAAAACGATTCATTTGATCTACAATTCAATTATTGAAGTTTTAATCCAATTTCACCCCCAATGTCCCAAGATATTTTCTTGAAACTTTTTACATACTTAAACTGGCCAATATCGATCTACAAATATTATGAATGCAAAACGATTCAATTGAACTACGAGTACGTTTCAGTTCTTCGGTGACGTTTTGGTTTTAATAATAATTTTACAATAAAATTGATATCGGTATTTTTTATTATTTTGTTTATTATTTGGTTATTTAAGATTTATTAACAATGATTTTTCAATATTAAAGCTCTCGCTTATTAATCATTATTACTATAGTAATTTTTTAATCGGTATTTATAAGCAATAATTGAAAGATTTACTAATACTATCAAACGATATTTAATTTAGGAAAGTTTTAGGAAATTCTTCATCGCCGTAAAATTTGTCAATTGTTTCATCCCTTTATCGAACAATTTAAAATAATATTCTGATTGCTTAAATAATATTTATCCACTGTCGAGTGGAAACCCTCTAATAAAGCCTACTTTATAGCAGAAAATGTGCATATACTATGCTAGCTCAGAATTCCTATACTTATTTCATAGCTATATGCGGTCTTACTTTGGGAAATATTATTCCTATTCGAATAGGAATGAAATTTATGCCCAAAGTAACAGCCAAGCGAATTTTTTTATACTTTTATCGGTTGGTACAAAAATTTAATAAAATCAAACGAAGCATGCGATTTACTGTTATGTCATAACAAACATTTATGAAAATATAAAATTCGTTTTCGACATAATTTCAGATTAATTCAGCATCGGAGTTCATTTTTTGTATCGTTGATTTATGTCGTTTGGTTCTTTATGCGATAACAAAAAAAATCTAATTTATTTTATTGTTGACAAAATTAAAATTGACTTTTCTTGTCAAGACCCCAACCCATAAAATAATAATTTTCGAAAAACTTGCTCTAGTGGTCAATAAGTTGACTTTGCGTAGAATAATTTCATTCCTATTCCAACAAAAACTTGGAATGAATCTATTCTGGTTGGAATGAAATGTATGGCATTGTTGTTGCAAAATTCCCAAAGTAAGACGCTAATAGTTTCGAGTTAGGAACGTTACTCATCATAATTTTTTTTTGACGTGAAAAACCAATTAACCAAGTTTTTCTCTAGACTGAAGTTAATTGAGGTCTACTACTACTATATTACGAATAGTATTTGATCATCGAAATAAAAAGTTTAGTTTGCCGATGGTTAGGTTTCAAATTTTTCAGAAACGAACAAATCAAGTTTCTTATTATTTTATTTCTTGCTAAAAATTTTGCATCAAGTGTCAAATCACATATTTTTAGGAGTCATGTTTTAATTTTTTTGTGTTTGTGCTTTGAAACGAATGTTAAGATTTTAACAACATGGAAAAGTTAACTATGTTTTGTTAATTTGTTGAACACAAAATTTGTTAACAAAAAAAAAATGTAAATGTATTTGTAAAACAGTAGCTAACAGCAAGTCCTAATATTCCATATAACACAAAATATATTTCACAAAAATTATTTATATTAGCTTACAAAATAGAAGGTAGTTTGTCCGTCGCTGTACCATACAAAATAATAAAAGACATAAAAATGCATAACCGCGGAAGAGCAGGGTGAGCCTTGAGACCCAAAACAGATCGAATAGTAAAAAAAAATTAAAAAAAAACTTCTAAATTAGACATAAATTTTTAAAAATGTTTGTCATTCATAGCCAATAAAAAATTTTCTTGTTTCTGTATTGAGATACCACTACATTTTAGTAAGGGCAGAGGTCTAGCTAACTATAGGTGAGACCCCATCTCGGGGATTTGGCCAATCTCCATTACAGTAAACCTCTAAATTACGTATAAAAATGTTTGTCATTCATAGCCAATAACAGAAGCTTCTTTTAGCTAATTTCCTCTGAATTTCAAGATTTGATGCAATTATTTAAATATTGTAATAGTTTTGTACAGTATTAAACGTTCTATATTACGATCGTTATTAAAAGTTTGACTTTTGTATTATCATTTGCAATATGTTGTAATTTTAATTGTTTATGTACTATTTTTTCATTATTAAGTTAGTTGCCTACTGTATAACACAGGTGTAATACGAAATTCCGGTTGTGAAAGACTCGGTTTCAAAATCCCGGTTTTCAAAATCCTCGTTTTCTTTTCTTCTAGGTCTAGAGTCTTGATTTTGAAAAAAAAAATATTTTTTATTAATTCGAAACGGCCGGACTAATAATATTTTAACATAAAAATAAGATATCTTCCCCAAAAACCAAGCCTACAACATTTCGAAATGCAATATTTGTAGAGGTTTCGATAACTCTCATGGGCAAGCGGGAGGTCTCTGCGCCCCCCCCCCACCCGCTTAGTCCTCCGAGTGGTTTTACATTTGAACTTCGGAGGACGTAGGAGCCGGGATCAGCAAACATGTCGCACTGCATGCCGCACGTAGAAGCGGATAGAATCTATTAGTGACACCTATACTAAAAAGAAAAATAATTGCACCATTTTGTTATGCAAGATTTTGTACTTGCGTCATTTTAGAAATCCATTTCCGTCGCGCGTGTAGATTTTCAACAAAATCGATTTAGAAATGGCCTAGTTCCATCTCTATTGACCGCTTTATCGAAAAATCATTTTAGAATCCCATTTCCATCGCACGTATCGAAGTTCAACAAAATCTGTTAAGGAATGGCCAAATTCCATCAATATTAGCAATTTTCTAGAACTTTATCGCAAACTCATTTTTGAATTTTGTCAAAAAATCATTTAAGAGTCTCATTTTCCCACATGTCAAATTTTAAAAATGCAAACCGGGATTTCCTAAAAATGGGTTTTTTTTTATACAAAACCGAGATTTCGAAAACAGGGATTTTGAAAAACGAGATTTTGAAAGCCGAGATTTTGAAAACCGAGATTTAGAGAAAAAACGAGATTTTGACAAACCGACATTTCGTTACAAACCCATTTCATCCTATGTAAACGTAAAAATGTATCCTGCGTATTCATTTTCTACAGTCTACAGTTTAACGAAGAATCACAGATACAACGATGAAATTATACGCTTAGTTGGACAAATTATACGCTTAGTTGGACAAATCTATGAATTTTCATTTTCTTCAGTCGAACGCGACAACGAATTTTAATATAATCCGTGGCACTATTCTGGTAATTCTCCGGAAACAGGGCATGGAGGAAAAAATTTTCCTGTAATTTTTATTTAAACATTGTTTTTATGGCATACTGAGGTAAAAAGTTACTGTTAATTTTTTCCAAACAAAATTAAATGTGGAATAATTTTCTAATAGGCCGGAAAAGAAATATTTGAAATGAAGTCACATATAAAGTCTTTCCCCAGTTCCTTATTCCCGGGGAATTACCAGAATTGTGCCACAGAAATATTCCTTAAATGTTTTCAACATTTCGATTCAGAAAAGGATTTACAACAATTGTTGGACCCAATCATTATTTTAGTTTACTAACAAAAGCCACTGGTTGTGGTTCCTGTTGTTTTACAGGCCAACTAAACTATTTTTAGAGGAACGTATAATAAAAAAGTATTTCAGGAATGCAAGTAAATTTTTGAAAGGGCGTTCCAAAAATATATGCCAAGTACAGAAAATAGGGTTGGACATAACAAAACTCGGGACTCATACCAAAATGAGTATGGTGTTATAATTATTTTACTGATTGCTTGTAGGGACCATTCATAAACTAAAGCACGCAGTTTGTGCGTAGGAAGGAGTATGGACTGTCGCGACGACGTGTGACGATTTGGGAGGAAGAGGTTCATAAAATGTGACATCCCGTAATTATTAACAGTTACTATGATAGGATATTACATATAAAAATTAGCAAATTCATTAGTAAGACCGTGTTTTTGTATATATAACTAATTTTTAGTTTTGAAAATTTTAAAAGGTTGATTTTTTTATATGTTAACAACATTGTTGACTAAAAATCTATCCAAATTTGTGACGATCCATAACGAAGGTGGAGCTAAATATGACCAAAAATAGCGCGATTTTAGTAAGAAATTTTCAATCAATTCTCATTTAGAAAATTTAAGGTAAAACAAATTTATCTTTGATCAAAGCAAAAGGTGTTTTTCGAACGCATCCTGACTACTCATGAAGATTATAGCAAATATAGTAAATGATTGCTCATAGATTTAGGACGTATAATTCATTTAACTAAATCTAACATGAGAACGCTTTTTAAGTTTGCAATAATTCGTCGAATTTTTAAAACATTCCGAAAGGTATTGATTTTGTCCTTATTAAAATTAATTTTTTACTTTTCGGAGTCTGAAACGTTCTGAATCTTAACATGAAGATGGCATTAATCAACAACACCATTCTGGCACTATATAATCACAACATGAGAGCAAGAGGTGTAGATTACATTTTTAAAATTTTGTTAATTCTCTCGACTAAACACGCATTAAAACAATGGAAGTTTATTGAATATTATGCAAAATTTCTCAAAGGTGGCAATTCCAGCGCTATTATGGTTCAAACGATTTCTTAAGAAAATCTAAAATTTTGCCTCTTTACTGGCGTCTAGGCCGCCAGAATCAGGTTAGCCGTACTAGGTATCATAGACGCTCTATACACTCACCAATAATAATAACGTCTTTGCCGTAGGTTGTGGTATCAAGATACATCCGTAGTAAATTAATGCTTACGTCTAACTCAATAAACTTGCTAATTACACCTCCAGTTTGGATTTTTTGATAGGTACGACAAAGTTGAAAATTATAACTTCGTTTAAACATTCAATTTTATCACTGCCCTAAATCATTGCAAGAGCCAGAAGTTCAAGTAGATGGTTTTACTGGATGCATCGCTATATACGTATTATACAGTAAATTGAGTCATATGATTGACAAGAAAATTGTTGATGACACAACACTACACGATAGATGCACCCACCTCCAATTTGCAAATTGGATATGTAGATTTTTTTAAAGAATTCAACAGTTAAAATAATAAACTTACAATAGTATCAGTGGTATATATAACCCTCTTTGGAAGAAAATCTGGAAAAACATTGGCTCTATTCGTTTGTAGTTCTGTCTCGTTCATTTAATTTTAAAATGTTATGTTGCATGAGATTATGAATAAGGATTCGCATGTGGCTCACAACAAACGTACGGAAAAGTATTTTCTAAAGTTGTCAAAATGTGAGGCCTTTAAGACTAACCTACGTTCGGTCATTATAACGTAACCGATTATTTCATTCAGTTTGCTTGTAGAATATAATTTAGATTTCATTAGAAATCTAAAGACAAAGTATATTTTTAGACCAAGCGTAGACAGTCTAGGCCCGATTTTGAGTTGACTTCTAGCAATCCATAAGATAAACTGTTACGTTTCAACAGAACGTTGTCTCATAACAATTGTTTAAAACTCTGAACACACATTTGTTAAAGTTTAGCCCTGAGTTGTTTTAAACAACTATATTACATTGACTTTTAAAATTCCTTCACATGTGACAAAATATGTATGTAACATTTAACACCAAACTTTATAAATACCATAGAGATTGCTAGTGTGCGAAATCTTAAAATTTTAAAAACCGAGCCCCAAAATATGTTTGGATTTCACATTTATGGACCACTTTTATAATGCCTTTCGCGTTTCTACCTAGTTTTCATATTATTTTAGTCTATGGTATCTTAAGTTAACTTCGTGTAAAACTAATTCGGGTAAGCGCTGTATATTCTGAGTTCTGACATTAATTTTACAACAACCCAAACTTTTAACAACAATTAGACAAATAAGAAAATAATAATAGGCAAAAATATACTCAACACACAGTGGTTAGTAATCTAATATATTAAGGAATTTCGTAAACAAAAAGCTGTATTGCTGTAACACTTATGAATATCGTTGCTTAAAAATTCTCACAATGCAAAAATAAAACGAAAAACCAAAATAATAAGTACCTACTTTCGACCAGTAACGTACAATTTACAAAGTAACAGAAATTATCTTACCACAATCAAGTAAATTATTTGCTTATAGAATTTATGTTAGGTACGATCTATATTATAAGTCACTATTTTATTTATAAAAATTTGTATAAATTTTAAATTAAATTAAATTAACACATTCATTGCCTTTCTTTCACTGTTGACCGAGTAATATACTTATGGAATTCTTAAGAAAGCGAACACACAACAAAATAACTTAAATACTTTTCACGTCACTGGTTTGTAATATAAAAAGTAATAGTAGGTAAAAATTAATAACAAACACTTAAGTTAATCGCTTAAATACGTCACATATTTTATTATTAAATAAACTTTTATTAATTGATTTTATTTTATTTAAATATTTTTGCAAAATTCTTTGAATATATGTACTCTTATTTATATAATTGTTCCTTTGTATGTATTTCTTAATGTTTTTGGTCTTTATGTCAAAATTAGAACATGACAACACGATAGTTGACGTACGAATGGTAAACTATAATAAAACAAAATGTTATACATTTGTATAATAAAATAAAAATTGTAGACGAATTACAATGCTCATGTGAATACGGCGACTAAAGAAAAATAATAGCAGTGGTGTTGCGTTTAAGATTTCGAGTTCCTCGCTTATGTGCTGCCGAAGTCTTTTATTTCGCAAAACATTTATCTTTTCATATTTCTCCATTTCAACTCATCGGGAATGATTTTGGTGAGAGAAGCCATTATTAGTAAAATAAACATATCGTTTAAATATTTCTTTATTGAATTTTCGGCGCACAAATTTTGAGCTTACTATATATACCTGGGCCTGTTCCATTGGATCGAAAATTTATATTCATCGTTTATTGATTGTTTTATAACGAATTTATGAAAAGTATATTGTTTCGTCTTTTGTTCGAAAGTCGCGACTTTTTTGTTGCTGATTTTCTATCGTTCGTTCGTTCTGATTATTTTTTTGCCCAATCATATTGCTCAAAAATGACGATGTTAGCAATATGATTGGACAAAAAAATAATCATAACAACGAACGAAAGAAAATCAGCAACCATAAAGCGGCTTAAGTGTTGAAAATGTTGCCGTTGTTTCATAAACATACAATTTTGTATCAAGGTTTCAGTGGTTGACACTTAGGCCATTTTTGGCCCATTGTGATACCACGCATTCACGCCACATCATTAACCCATTCACCTATTCACTTACTCACACAACTACAGTATACCACTTGTACAATGCAAGCTCCATGTCAACCTGTACATTGACATGGACGGTGGGTCGGCGCTGAGTTCTGCACTCCATCAGAGGGTCTTAGTTGTGTTTATTAACATCACCGATTTTGATCGATGATGAAAATTCGATTTGCATCTAGCCTCTGATGGGATTCGAACCCAGTACCTCCCGGTCCAAGTGCCAAAGCTTTAACCACTGCACCACTTGTCCGGTAATTTTGTATCAAGCAATAATCAAATAGAGTATGTTGTAAGTTTGTGAAACAGCAAGCAAAACTTTCAACCCTCAAGTTCCGAATTTCGTACAAAATTCGTACTCTGGGATGACATGTATAACAAAACATTTTCAATAGTTTTAGAAGTTCATATTACGCTTATTATAGAATAAAATGTGACACTATTTCCCATTTTTATATCATTTATTAATCCGCAGATCGAAAAATTGTGACATTTCTACTCCATTTCATCACCAAATAAATTATTCCTGATACTTGCACGAAATTAGAGAAAACACCTTGTTCACATTTTTAATATAACAATAATAATTCAAGAAATAATTCGTAAATGAAACAATCGTCCATTTCCTTTTAGGAAAACCAGACTAAACTTCGATAAAGTATCGAAAATGTGATGTTATAACATGTCAAGGTTTGTTGAAACATGAAATTATCTCGATTTCAGGGCCACACTGAAGAGTTATGACACTTACTTATCCATATCTTCAGTGGCAACATAATTTATTACTTTTATCATAGTCATTGCTTGGGTTCGCAGCAGTTTGGTTTTAGTCATATTAACCTACAGTCCAAATTTCAGAGCATTGCAGATTAGGAGCTTCAGCTTCATTTGGATGTCAGTAGAGTTGGAGCAATCAAGCAGATGTCGTCTCGTCAGCTTAGTCAAGATAATTTAGCTCTTGGAATGGGCCCCATTGTTTTCCATTCAACGAATCGATATTAGTTTGCTTGGGTTTGCCGAGGGTGCATTCCTCTTTTCATGATCAATTTCAAGCTTTCGGGGGCATAACTCTCGAATCAGGGCATAACTCTTTTCGAAATCAACAAACAAAAAACAGCGCTGATCTCAACACGATAGGGGTGTATTATAAATTAGGCAAATTGTCTGGCCACGATGCTCTGTTATTATTGAATTTTACAATTACAGTTTCAATTTCGTCTATGTAAGTAACGTTGCTGTGAGGAACATCTTCTCGTCTCTGCCCTAAGGAAAAGTGTTCTACTACAACGGCATGGGCCGCTGCGTCTCCTCAAAAATATCTCTCCAGCGAGAAAGCTGTTACTGCCCGGTCACCAAAACCGTTCGAATATGTATATCGTTGGGTACATCCCACGCATATCAGCGTTCCATTTTTGGATACAAATGATACATTTTTATGAAAATTTAAAATTTCATACTTGTAGACAAAAAAGTATAAAATAAAACTGTCTTGGATATAATCCCGATGAATGCAAAATCGTTGTGCGCTACTTTAATTCAAAAATCGGTTAAGACGACTGTTCGAGTGCGAACTTTTGTGCGGATATTTAGAATCACACTTTTCCAATAATCAAATTACGCCCATAAAAGATGAAATATTTTTAACTTTAAGAAAAATATTCGCATACGATCAATCTAATCATAAAAAAGAATAAAATTGTGAGCTACATTGTGCTCAATAAATCGGTAGAAAAGTGTGATCGCACAAAAGTTCGCACTCGAACAGTCGCCTTTATAGTGCAAAAACTAATCACATGTTGGTCTGCATAGCTTGCTCCAGTTCAACAACAACTACTGCCAATGCGTAACCGAGCTCGTCGTATCGAGTATATGTTATTTCAATAAAATCCACAAGGTTACTTGGCGATCGAATGATGAAACAAGAAAGAATTGAAAATCAAATTAATCATTTCATAATCACGAAGAGACATTCTACCATTATAGCTGACGTTAGATCATATAGAGGCGCTATTATTAACAGCTCTCTTGTGCTCGTTATTTTCTAATACAACCGCAAGCTATACAGTTAAATACAACTGCAGCAGCGTAAATTATACAAGACCACCAAGATCATGTAATGATTGCTTCAACGATCAATGCCGTCAGCTCGTCGAAAATAAACTAAAGCTGCGCAAAAAATGGTTGGCTCGCAACACTATGAGCTCTCACATAGAATATCGAGAATGAAAAAATGCATCGAAAACAACAGCCAACGCTAAACAGAAACTCGTGAGACTGAAAATTCTTACTAAACACTTCTATCCAAGATCCATAGCCACCGAAAACACGGATGGAGAACTGAGAATAAACGTGGCTGATATATTCTCGCAGTATGGCAAACCTACTTTTAAAATTTACTAAACTGGACTGACGAAGTGACCCCTATTCCAGTTGTTGCTCCACCAAGCGAGGAGGTATTTACTCCCATATCCCACAGTAAAAGAAGTCGATGCCGCTATTAGTATAGATTAAAATCTGGTAAAGCGAAACAAACATTGGTGCGCGAAAGAAAGATGCACTCGCGCCTGTGCTGTTAAATCTGGGGCTTGAGCACGAAAATAGGAAAACTTGTATTGAAACTTCGCGTTGCGTATTAGACCAAATTCTTGGATATGCAGATAATATCGTGCTTCTTAGATACAATCATATCAACGACAATAGCTCTGTTGCTTTCGCAAAGTTACAACAACAATTGCATTGTATAAAGTTGGGGCAGTATGTTGTACCATCACTTCGAATCGAAATTCGAAAAAAGTCGAATGGTAGTATGTTGTATCATTTTCGAAAAGCAAAAATGATACAACTTTCACTTTTTTGATTCGACTTTTTTCGATTCGAAGGGATGATACAACATACCGCCTCTGAATTGACTTTAATGTAAGCCAAAAAAATTTTAGGTTTAGGGGAAATAAAATCATTTTATGGTTATGGTGTTTACCACAAGGCGGTAATTTTTACTACTTTTACTAAAACTTGTTGCTTTCAGATTCAAAAGCTAAGCTAAGCCGGATTTGCAAAACAACACAGCTAATATTTATAATACCGCTTCACCGTAACGCGAGATGACTTGGTTGGTGCTACAGTCGAAAAGCAATAGGCATTGCGTATATGTAGACGGCCAAGTAGAAGGCGAATAAACAAAATTAGGTTTGTATGTATGCCCAAATAACATGTTCTCGGGAAAACACTTTCTAATGGACATTATTTTTTGTGTTGAAATGTTAAATTTATATTTTGTTAAGTTTATAGCGCATTTACATATAGAAAATTGTTTTCTTCGACAAATTTTTCCAAGTAAATAAAAAGGAAACGCTATATTAAAATATTCAATATGCCAGAAAGAAATAAACATTTATAATAATGCCATAATTTTTTTTATGGGATCATTATTAATTTATTTTTAATGAATTCAAATGCGAAATTTACATTTTTATCTATGGCGTCTGTTTTTATTATGAATCCTCAACATTTATAAATACATACGAAATAATTTTTTGTTTTGTTAATTTTAAAAATGTTGCCATAAAAATACTCGGATCGAATATATTTTATGGCAACATTTACTTTTATGGCAACATTTTATAGCGGTTTTTGCAGTGTAGTGGTTTAAAAACCTTCTGCGAAATTTTGTTGGGATATATTTCTTTTCTTGTCTCTCTTGTGCAAAAAGTCAATGTTATATCTTTTTCATTTTGCAGAAGAAATATATTGGCCGCATGTAAATAGGGTATTATTATGTTCAGTTCATAAGTCATTACATACTATAACATATTTGGTGTATAGGGCGAATTAAAATGTATGTCAATTGTTTTTATATTATTCAAAAAGAATTTACTTATGGATGACGAACTAAAAGATACTTTTGCCCTTTTCCAATTACTTACTTATTTGAATAAGTACGTCTACACAGAAATGTCTCCAAAATTGTATCTTGGCTAAATGTAATCACAAACAAAATAGTAATCAGACCTGTAAACCAATAGTAACTTTATGTGTAAATCAAATTCTCGATGTCGTTACAAATGGAAAAATATTTCGAGCGGCTGTTAGTAGAAATGCTTAGCTAAAACTCAAACCCTATTTCGTCTATCTTGCTCAATATATTCATATTTCTCGCTCAATATATTTTTTTAATACGCGCGCGAACAAATGAAAAATTTTATATTTGTGTGTACAGTATAAAAGAAATAAACGGAAAAATACAAATTCAACGTATTTTTTATTTTCGTTTGAAAATATCCTTTCTCTTATTGTATGTTTTAAATTTAATAAAACAGAATGTTTTGAAAACTAAAACGCACGTATTATGTATATACTATACATATACTAGATGTATATACATATGTACTATTTAAAATAAAATGTGTGCACGATCGATAATTTCTTGTCGTTTAGGTATATAAAATTTAAAAAACATGTGATCATGAAAAGAAAGAGGATCTATTTTCGATGTATGTATGTATGTACGTATATACATTGATTATGGTTTGGTGTGCTGCATGAAATATAGTTTATAAAAAAGAAACAAATATTTGGAGGAAAGGATACGAAACATCAGAAATTTATGAACGAAAGGGAAAATATTATAATTAAATTGTTTTTTAGTGATCGCAGTAAACAATATGTATATCTAACATATTACATATTTGTGTTTAGTTACATTATGTATATTTTATATGCCTATCTATACTGATTGGTCGAAATTAAATACATACATTCATTACTTAATTTTTCCTAAGTGTACTATAAGGATGATTGATATATGTTCTAAATTCAATAATATTAAAATTCCTAACAATTTTCTAAATGATTTTAATTTTGAGAAAAATAATAAAATCAGCTTAGAGCGGAAAGATGCCTTTGGGAGGATGTACTATGTATTTGGATTTGCATCTAAAAAATTGGTCAAGCATATATAGAACATTTTTGTTAACACTTTCCCCTTATTCCATATTATCTGAAGCATAGTATAGTATTTGAATTGTTTCAAATAAAAGCTAGTTGTTGATTTTAACCAAATTTGCAAAAACATTAATATTTATTTCGATGTCGGTTGTGATATATAGAATTATGAGTATACACAATATCCTTGGAATTCCATTTTTAAACTTCTAACCCCAAGTAAAAACCATCCTAAGGTTTAAAAATGAAAATAAATAAATTTCGTTTTTTGTTGTTTTCAAACGAGTTACAAGCTTACATTATAAGTACACTGCAATTTTTCAGATACCAACCACCACTTATCATGAAAACTACCCCAAATTTCTCTAGAATAAATTACCACTTTTTTGACAATTTCAAAAATAGACATTTCAATATCGGATATTGGGTATCGCTTTATAATCCTCATCAGAAGTGCAATTCGATTTTTAAGTTTTAACTTGGAACTTTAAATCATGGAAACAAATTTATTTAGCCACCCACTTTATTTATTAGGTGTATAACTTAATTTCTACAGATTTTTTTCACGGTATTTTGTTGTTTTTATAAGATCGGACGCTATAGGTTTCAGAACAACGAACGACAAGTTTACGTGAGTTACATAACCTCTCAGAATAGCAGAGTTTACTATTACAACTGATAAACAGCACATTCGGCACTGCATTCTATACGAATTCCAACAAGGAAAAAATGCTTCTAAGGCACGGGAATCAATTTGTATTGTTCTTGGTGCAGACCTTGTGTCTTATGAAACGTGTAATTATTGGTATAAAGGTTTTAGAATTGGTGATTTCGATCTTAGTGACAGCCTCGAAAGTTTGAAGATGTGCGACCTAACAGCAACAGGCATAACTCAGAAAAAACTAATACCTAAATAACATACTGCCTAATAATTGGTTGCATCTAAGATTTCAATTCCTAAAAATCATAAATAATTATCAAATGCTTAAATTCTCCTAAACTTCTGAAAATTTAAATAAATTTTAAGAAATATGTACTACGGACTTGGAGCAAAATATTTTCTGAACAGTTATTTTTCAGTAATTATCTTCTCCTGTACTAAATATTAATTTATTACATTAATATGCCCAGCACCAAGTGAATTTTCTGAAACTGGTGGTTATGTAAATGTATTTAATTAATGTGTAGTAATCCATCACCATACCATACATGACATACTTTAGTCATATATAGTCTACTGAGATTGTTACAGATTTTAGTGAGGCCTAATTAAACCTTTTATGAAACATGTCTTTGTTTTTGGTAAGACTTCAGTAGGCTGAACTTGCTCGACATGTTTAAAGAGTTCGTAGTATAAATAGTTTTTGTATAAGGCCTCCTGCCTGATGACATAAATCAAAGATAAGATCACGAACGCCGCACGGAAGTCCAGAAAATACTCGATCTCAATTCAAATAAAATTAATTAATTTAAAACGAGTTCATAATTTTGAATTACAATAGAACAAAGAAAAATATTTTGAATATCAGTGAAACTAGCTTTATTGGATTGATAATTTTATGCCATTAATGCTTGAATATGATTGTGGCCGCTGTGGCTGGTGCGTAGATGGCGCAATCTGCATGTCCAATTTTCACACACTTTTCGCAGCAAGCGTAGACAAGTGACTTAACATATCATAACATATCATCTTAACATATGATACATGTAATCATATTCATCTCCCATGATTAGTGTAATCAGAATGCATGACTAAATTTTGATTCGTTTAATAATTTTTAGTGTATTTATAAAAATTCGTTATCTCAATGGGTGATTAATTCGTATGTGAACACTAAATATTTAGAGTTGCCTTAAAATGCCTCAACCAGTCACGCACTGGTATTATTTTCTTTGGGGATATGTTAAGTCACTTGTCTACGCTTGCTGCGAAAAGTGTGTGCAATGTGATTGTGTTCGGTTTTGATGCGTGTCACTACAGTACGGCTTATAGAATATGATTGTGTTCGGTTTTGATAATGTAACTAAACACAAATATGTAATATGTATATCTAAATGTTTACTGCGATCACTAAAAAACAATTTAATTATAATATTTTCCCTTTCGTTCATAAATTTCTGATGTTTCGTATCCTTTCCTCCAAATATTTGTTTCTTTTTTATAAACTATATTTCATGCAGCACACCGGAGCCAACGAGAATGTATTCTACAAGCCATATTATTTGAATACATACACAATTTTCGGTCGACTGTATCATGGTATTGTGTATAAATAAAGAAGAAAACATTTCGTAAAGAAAACGAAACAATATGTAAACAAAAAATAAAATAAAAAATTGTAGAAGCTTTACAGTAACAAGTCCGTAATTATAATCCTTATACAGTATACTATGGTTTCTTCGTTTATTATAAATTTAGAACTAAAATTATTACCTAAAAGGAAAATAGTCATTCATAATTTTATTTCATTATGAAATGCACCACATTTATTTCAAGATTGCTGTGAAAATGGAGCAATTTAGGATTATTTCTTCATTTTAAAAAATTACAGCACTAAACAGAAATTTCATAACCTTTCTCGTTCACAACAATATCCACACTAAACAAAATAAAAAATTGAATTTTGAAAATATATGAAATCTCGTCTCCTCCTATTCCCCTTCCATAAGTTCCATTTTATATTTTTCTTTTATTTATTATTGTGAGTTGTGACGGTTTTCTTTTATTTATACGTGACGTGGCGTGTCGGCGGTATATAGTAATTTCGGCATTCAAGGAGAGAGGATTGCAGTTTTAATTTTGGAAATAAAATTTTGTGTAACTCAAATAAAAGGTACGGAAATTAATTATAATTAAATTGATAAAGCAATTTGGCTAATTTGCATCACAAGTATATATTAATAATACAGCGGATTAAAGAAACGTTTTTTTTGTTTTTTAGCGCGAAACTTTGACGTATTGATTAGCTGTCCAATTCTCTAAAATATTTAAATATATATTGGGATTTATTTCTCTGAAGAATGCTGTGAAAAATGGTGCATTATAAAAAAAGGCTTATTTCTTGATTTAAAACAAAATACAGCACCAAACAGAAATTTGATAACCTTCCGCCTTCGCTTCAATATCCGCACTAAACAAATAACAAAATAAAAAATGAAATTTTAAATTATAATGAAATCTGGCTCCACCTCTTCCACTTCTATTTTACATTTTTCTTCTGTTTGTTATTGTTTTTACTTCTATTTAATGTGTGCGAGTATCATGTTTTCGGATATATATTACGATTTTTTTTTTTATTTTTATACTAATACAAATGAATAGATGACTGAAATATTTGATAGGATCGGTGTATACTCGAGTACAGTTCGGCTTGTAGAATACATTTTCGTTGGTTCCGCAGCACACCAAACCATAATCAATGTATATACGTACCAGTGCTGCCAGATTATTTTTTATAAAATCTTTTAATTTGACAAAAAAAATCTTTTTTTCGACCAAAAAATCTTTTTTAACGTTTTGTTTAATATTTGTTATGTTATATTAATATTTGTTTCATATTTGTTTAGGATTATGGCCCGTTGTACACTTGAGCTATGTTTTTTTGACACATGTAAGCTGTTTTAATTTTACAGATTCCCGTTTTATTTTATTTTCGCCTTGGGGATAATTAATTAGCTCACATTGCCCAGAGAATGTGTTATGTGAGCTATATTTTCCTAACCCACAGGTTTAAAAAACGAAATTAAATAAATTGGGGCGTACGAGTGGCTTGAGCTAAGCTTAACGAATTCGGTTTCACTTATTTAAGCATTGGAAAGTAAACCGAGAAACAGTGATCCTTAAAACATAGCTCACTTTGCTAAAAAACGTAACTCAAGTGTGCAACGGGCCTAATGGTCTTTAATGACCGTGCCGCCATATGTCATTAGCTGCGTTGCTTTCGCAAAACCCACTTAGCTTTAATATTAGAAGCCAATTTTGGTTTCATATAAAAAATAAAAATTTCTGTCAAGGAGAAAATGTGTAATTTTACACATTTTTCAATCAGTAATTTTAGTACATTTTAGAATTGTACAAAGATGAACATTTTAAAGAAAATCTTTTTATTTTGGAAAAAATCTTTTTATCTTTTTTGTTGACACAAAATCTTTCAAAAAAAGATAAATCTTACGATCTGGCAGCACTGATACGTACATACATACATACATCGAAAATAGATCCTCTTTCTTTTCATGATCCAAAACCAACAACAATTAAAAGCCTTTGTTCAGGGCTCTGAAACGCAGATACCAATATACAACAAACTATAGAAGATTGTATTGGTTACACTAACAATCCCATGTTAATTTTTTTCTTTCGCACCACTACTTATTAAACTAGTGCGCACATACGATGTACCAAAACCAACAACAATTAAAAGCCCTGAACAAAGTCTGAAACGCAGATACCAATATACAACAAACTATAGAAGATTGTATTGGTTACACTAACAATCCCATGTTAATTTTTTTCTTTCGCACCACTACTTATTAAACTAGTGCGCACATACGATGTACGCATATATTCTAATACAACTATCTATAGTGTAGTTTTTTTCTGTATTTGTTGCATTAGCATGGCTTTATATTATTGTTGGTTTTGGATGTACGCATATATTCTAATACAACTATCTATAGTGTAGTTTTTTTCTGTATTTGTTGCATTAGCATGGCTTTATATTGTTGTTGGTTTTGCATGATCACATGTTTTTTAAATTTTATGTACCTAAACGACAAGAAATTATCGATCGTGCACACATTTTATTTTAAATAGTACATATGTATATACATCTAGTATATGTATAGTATATACATAAAACGTGCGTTTTAGTTTTATTTAAAACATACAATAAGAGAAAGGATATTTTCAAACGAAAATAAAAAATACGTTGAATTTGTATTTTTCCGTTTGTTTCTTTTATACTGTACACACAAATATAAAATTTTTCATTTGTTCGCGCGCGTATTAAAAAAATATATTGAGCGAGAAATATGAATATATTGAGCAAGATAGACGAAACAGGGTTTGAGTTTTAGCTAAGCATTTCTACTAACAGCCGCTCGAAATATTTTTCCATTTGTAACGACATCGAGAATTTGATTTACACATAAAGTTACTATTGGTTTACAGGTCTGATTGCTACTTTGTTTGTGATGTAATACATGCCGTTTTTATTTTCAAATCTAGTGACAACGACAAACATGTCAAGAATTTTATTTCTTTCATTCGTTGTTGCTGCTTTCTTTTCAGATATCCAAATTGAATATTTTTCACTCTATATGCAAGCATCTTTAAGAAAATAAAAATGATTACAGTTTATTAATTTTATGATTATTTTTGCTTCTACGATGATATTATTTCTGATGTGAATTAAATATGATAACTGAAGAAAATTCGTACGTAGAAGAACCTTTGTTAAAATTTTATATGATAAGGTGCAGGCGTACAAAATGGCAAAATTGGACCCTTTCGTCTCAAGGGCCTATTTTGCCAACATGAAAACAAGTTTTTATCAATTTTATTCTAAAACGTGATTTTTAATTATTTATTATTTATTTATGAAGTAGTTTAGAAGTATGAATTGTTTTTTTCTGTCTATTCCTAATAAAAAATTTGGGTCAGCAAGAGTTTGTTTATAATTTCATTACCAAACTGTCAAAATAAGTAAGTACAAGAATTGGAACGACTTCATTAACTGCGAATTCATACGACGGATAAAAATTTCGGATTTTTCTATCCCAGATTTTTTTTTCAATATTTTCAACTTTTTTATATGAAAAGAGGCGTGCCCGTTGTATAATTTACGTGATGTAATTGGTTAAAACGATGGGATAGTAAAATCCGAGATTTTTATCCATCGTATGAACTCGCAGTTAAGGCTACTTATTTAAGATAGCGATAAGTCAATAAGTTTCAAATAAGTAAGTAATTGGAAAATGACCTTTGTGTAATCTAAACTATTTTTTTTTCTTTTATTGTAAATAATTAATAGTTTTAATAAACTGGCATTACAAAACAACATTTTGTTAAGATTTTTCTCGGTTAGAAAAATAAATTTTCATTCTCTATATTTATTTACCTTTAATTCTGAGAATTATTTTACATTTTCAAGTTACAAGTAGTTTTCATCCAGAACTCTCAAATACATATATTCACATATATTTTTACAAAATTACATTACGCAACAAAAAGGTGTTGTTAGTTAGAGTTTTATATTTTATGTATCAAGAGGCATTGATTTTCTTGTCGTTTTGTTTGCATCAAATGTGCAGTTTAAATTGTATTAAAATCGTATTATTTCTGTATACACCATTATTTCGGCATATTATTTCTGTATATACCAACAATTGACATTAAATTCAAAACGCGGTTAACTTCATTGTATTTCTCATAAGAAAATTTTAAAAGTTTGATAACATTTTTCAAAAAGACATCACCAACTTTAAGGAATTCTATTGGGGATGCGCTGTAATGTAGCGCAAAGTTTGTGTGTGCATGTATGAAGAGTGAATGACATAAATCGCATCCCCAATTCCTTATGACTTTTTCCTTACAGAAAAGTATGAAAAAAAAACTTGAGAAAAAAAATTCTCAAGTTTTTTTCCATACTTTTCTTTGAGGAAAAAGTCATAAGGAATTCTATTGGGAACGCGTTGATAGAGAGGAAAAACGAAAGAAATAATTACTCTTTGCATATACACACAAACTATACTCTATATATTTTACATGACGACCATCAAATTAAAGGCATCATAGTGGCAAATGGAATAATTCTAAATGAAAACTACCCAAAAAATAAAAAATAATTTACCAAAATTAAAGATAAATAAACAAAGTTCATGCTCAGGAGAATGAAAATTTATTTTTCTGCCGCATTTACAAGATAAATAAATAAATAAAGTCAAAACCAACTTTTCAAAACACAAAAAAAAATCCATAGCATTTGTATGAATGTGTTTTTTCGTATTTTGCGTTATTTGGGCTGCATATACATACATACAAAGTTCATATATTGCAAGACGGCCGTATACAGATACATATAGGCACTGCAATAGGTAATTAAATGAATATTTTTAGCCATCTCAAATAACACAACATTTGAAATTTACCTTTACCAAACTATATTTATGTGAATTGTCCAATCTGGTATTTGATCTGGCCACTGAATAGCATTAATTTTTTTTCCTGGGGAAATATTTCCTTATTTACATATTTAAGTACAACTCCTTCGTCGTGGTTTCCTCACTCCAAACTAAAGGTCTTACGCCACCATTAGAAGTAAAATATTACCACGGCAAATCTTAACGGTTTCCTCTACATACTCGTAGGTCATATTGTTTGCCTTTGGGAGACCTCACGGATTTTTCGTTATACTTTATAATAGTATTTTACCATATGATGACACCAATAATTTTGAAAATTGTTGCCATAGAAATATTCGGATCGAATATGTTTTAAGACAATATTTTCATTTTTATAGTGGCTCTTTCATTTTTCTAAGAAAATAAAAAATAATAAAATAAAATTAAATATTTTTAAATCAATTTATGTTAAAATCCGATTGAAGCGATATCTTCAGATTTTAGCAATCCCCTTTGTAGTTATTGTACATATATGGCATTACACCACGCACCAATATCACCAATATAATCTTGAATTACAAAATTGAAACAGCATCTAGGTAGCCTTGGAATTGTTTTCTTTTATCTTAGCCACGAGAACTAATTTTCCCCTTCAATGTTTTATGTATACAGGCTGCTCCTTCTCAGTTTCGTTTAATGCCTTTATTTGCATTTTATGTGATTTTTTAAATGGATTCGTTGTAAGTTATTATAGAATGAACCTAGAAAGTGTTAATTGGAGTGGATTTAATGTTATATATTGCCAAAATCTACTTAAATATAAGTCCTGCTAGGTCCACATATATGAAATAAACCATTACTAGTACTACTACTGCTGGAACTACTTGTTAGTGTAACCAAAACACGATCTTCGGTAGTTATTTATATATAGGTAGTCTGCTACGTTTAATGCGCTTTTATGGTTGCGTTCGTTCGTTCCTTCCAACAATTTTTTTCGACCAATCATGTGGCTCCAAAATGACGATTTTTTTCTTCTGCTTTCTTTTTTATTTATTTATTCATTGGCATAACAGGTAAAGAAAAGGCGCATATGGAAGTATTATAAATGAACAACAACAACAAAAAAATACCTCCATTAGGCATAAAAACCTCAGATTTTTTCAAAAAACAAATCCACTCCATGCTAGTACCCTTCGTATTGAGCTCATGCTGATTTGTTACAGAGGATACTGCAAGAAGTGGCTACTTACAGACTACATACAAAAATAATACAAATGAATACAAAAATATTAATACAAAAATAGTACTAAATGTATTGTCATTCAAGCGCGCGAATAGTATTCCAAAAAGAAAACCCCTAACAGAAAAGGATGTATTTAAAGATCTGCACAGGTTTGTAGGGGAAAGTAAAAGTAAATTTGAAGAATGGGAGAGACCTACTGAACAATAACTTCTTCTCTCTTCTTATTAAATAAATAAACCTCGCTATTTATTATTTAACCTCCCTTCATTCTGAGAAGCTTAAAAATAAAACGACATAGACGAAATTCATAAAAGTCAACCAAACTACAGCCAAGGATCAAATTTAAAAAGGGAGCAATGTGATCACTAGGGCAACCAAAAATGTGCTCTTAAAAATAGGTTTTAGGGGTATATCTTCTATCCGGTCGCAAATTATTTAATTGCGAGGCGAAATATGGTTACTAGATTTATTTTTTTAAATTTAAATTTGTTTTGCGATTGTAAAGTAGAAATACATGACCTCGTAAAATGCGTAACAGTCTTTTCATGTATTTCTACTTTACAATCGCAAAACAAATTTAAATTTCTAAAAAATGTGTCAATTAGCAAGTCAAAATAAATCTAGTAACCATATCTCGCCTCGCAATTAAATAATTTGCGACCGGATAGAAGATATACCTCTAAAACCTATTTTTAACAGCATATTTTTGGTTGCCCTAGTGATCACATTTCCTAATATGTACGTACATACTAAAAATGAAACGAGTATAAGCATTGAAACATCTTTGGAGAACATTCATATTATCCTGAAACATTCCAAACAAAACAACGTCACCATATAGAAAATGTGGAAGAAGGTGCGGGAGGAATATACGCTTTTAAAAATTACTATCAGTGAACCACAAGAGGTGATTGGTCGAAAAAAATTGTTTGAATGAACGAACGAACGAACGCAACCATAAAGGCGCAATGCATTTCTAGATTTATTTTTACAAATTGAAGTCATTGAAAATTTACGATTCGGGAAAAATAATTTGACAAATACAGCAGTTTGCAGCAGCTGCATTTTTAAGTTATATCAGGGGCGGTATGTTGTACCATCACTTCGAATCGAAAAAAGTCGAATCAAAAAAGTGAAAGTTGTATCATTTTTGCTTTTCGAAAATGATACAACATACCGCCATTCGACTTTTTTCGAATTTCGATTCGAAGTGATGGTACAACATACTGCCCCAGATATACTACAAAAGGTTTTTAAAATTATAAACAGTCACACATATTTTGTATGAAAACAAGTTATGATAATAAAAAACAATGACAATATTATTAAAATTGTCCGCTTATTTTAAATTTCATTTCGAAAGTCATTTCATACGAATCGCGATTTAGTACTCACTCACAAGTATTGTCACAAAATTGCAGCAGAACATGTCACAAAAAATTAACATTAGATCAGAATGGACAGTCAGGACTTATATTTAAGTAGGTTTTGATATTGCTCATAAATAAAATCATTTGAAATAATAAAATTTAATTACCTACTTCAAATAAAAACTTGATTTTCCCGCAGTTAATCCTTGCGTGATTTCCACAGTGAAACAATTTGTTTCAGTAAAATTAACATGAGATAAAAATATAAATCGTTTACTTGTTAGAAAGAAACAAAACAAATTTTCAGAAAAATTTACTGGCAGTAAGCGGGGGAAATGTTGCCATAAAAAGTCTGACACTCAATACTTTTTATGGCAACATTTGTTTGTCTTTATCACGCTAACGTAATTCAAATGTGTATACTCTCCTCTTTTCGGGGTTTATTTTTTTATTCAACCCGAGCAAGCAGGCTTACCCCGGGTAGTGTACACCGAGCAAAGGTTGTATTGGGTAAAATTATCCGGTGTGCATAGAGTAATAAATTGTTTTTTATTTTGCACACTCTTCGTACACTGACATTAATTTTAGAGTAAAATTTGAAGCACCGAGTATGCATTGTGTAATCACAGTTCACAAATAAAAACGCAGTGTGCAGAGTAAAATTACACAGGTTGAATAAATAAATACGAAGTATTTTTTGACAACGCACTGCCTGCTCAGGATGAATTAAAAAATAGGCCCTCGGTTTCCCAGTATTTTTTACTGAAAAAAAATTGTTTCAAAAAATGATTTTGTGAAACAAAAAAAAATTTCAGTAAAATTTACTGGCAGTAAGCGGGGAAAATGATGCCATAAAAAGTATGAAACTCAATACTTTTTATGGCAACATTTGTTTGTCTTTATCTTATATACTCTCTTCTTTTCGGTTTGCCAGTATTTTTTACTGACAAAAATTTGTTTCACTGTGGAATCCACGCATTAATCACCTAATTTTTTCACCAATCTCTTGGTCTGATTAACATTTCTCCAAGAATTGTTTGATTTAGGTATATGGAATAATTCTCGAAAAAAACTATGCGCTTGTCGCTGTAAATGCATTTTTAGTGTATTTGATGAAGAAATTTGTGATAAGTGACAACGCATCCCCAATAGAATTCCTTATGGTTTTCTCCTTACAGAAAAGTCCAGTTGTAAGTACAGTTCCTTCTGTAAGGAAAAAGTCATAAGAAATTCTATTGGGGATGCGTGTGAGTGTGCGAATTGGATAGAAAGCTAAAAAATGTGATAAAAGCGATAAAACTTGCTTTTTAACCGTTTTTCTGTGCGAATTGCAAAACGATTAAAAAACTTAGTACCTATGACGTTTGTTTGTTGTATCCCGCTAAACAAAAACAACATATCGTAAACAAAGATACGTTGACGATACGATTTTTTGTAAATAGGCAGAAATTTTCCGTACATTTATATACTACATACAATACATATAGTACAATACAAAATAAAAATCCAACTACAAGGTGATCTAAGTAAAGTAAAACTTGTACATATTTAATTTTTAACGAACGACGCCATTTTCATAAGTTCTTTGGTTACAAAAGGTTTTTATTAAATTTTGTCAATAATAGATAATTTATTGTTGAATTTTAGTTGTTTTATTGTATACAATTACTAAAAAGTTGCAAGTAAGTGAAAGAATTAAAAAAATTAATTGGTTCCATTAATAAAAATGGGTAAAGATATTAACAACGGGAAATAAAAAAAATTGTTCTGAATTGATATCGTTCCAATTTGATAAAGAAATCATTCCACATACATCACATCACGATTCGTCTATTGATTGGAATGGCATGCAACATAAGGAATTATTTGATTTTGATAATTTCGACCCTACTACAGACGAAGTTTTAGATTTTTCATGCCCTGATCCCCAGGTCATAAATCATAATATATGTTAGATGTAAATAATTTATTAATGAATAAAACAACCAAAATTTTAATTAAACAAGCTTTATATTTGTTAACTATCTCGCAAAATACATGATGCATAAAAATGATTCATAATCGTATCGGCAAATTCATGATATTAACGTTATGAAAATATCGATTCGTAATGGTATCGCAAATTTCGTATCATTTCCGTTACAGGAAAAGCGATACTAATGCATATCGCAACATTCGTACTTTGTCGATGCCCATACATAGGCAAACATCGTAAAAACGTCTAATAATCATAGGACCGTGGATTCTTAAACGTATCGTTTTCGAATCGAAAAAAAGATTTCGTTCGCGATATATTGTATGAACATGGGCGGTATGTTGTACCATCACTTCGAATCGAAAAACGTCGAAATTCGAAAAAAGTCGAATCGAAAAAGTGAAAGTTGTATCATTTTTGCTTTTCGAAAATGATACAACATACCGCCATTCGACTTTTTTCGAATTTCGATTCGAAGTGATGGTACAACATACCGCCCCATGTTACATCGTTTTCGTATCGTTTCGGATATTGCTAAAATTTCATGATTATGTGGTCTTACTTTGGGTACAAGCTCAATCCATTCTGGGGCGGTATGTTGTACCATCACTTCAAATCAAAATTCGAAAAAAGTCGAATGGCGGTATGTTGTACCATTTTCAAAAGCAAAAATGATACAACTTTCACTTTTTCGATTCGACTTTTTTCGAATTTCGGCTTTTTTCGATTCGAAGTGATGGTACAACAAGATACCGCCCCTGTGGCACTATTCTGGTAATTCCCTGGGAATAGGGAATTGGGGAAAGATTTTATATGTAATTTTAGTTCAAATATTTTTTTCCAGCCTACTTTCTTAGTAGGCTGGAAAAAAAATATTTGAACTAAAATTACATATAAAATCTTAAAAAAGTTTCATGATACAATAATTTTCTCTTCTTATAGATAAACCCACCACGAAACGTTTAAAAAATGAACTAAAACGGTGACCTAAAGGAATTATCTTCTTATATAATATTCATAGGCTGATGGCATACTAGGGTAACTTTAATCTGGTATTTTTTTCGTTTCGTTCCCCTTTACCAACAAAACCAAAAAATTGTGGCGCAGATACAACTGATTTTATCGGTAAAGGGGAAAGAAACGAAAAAAATACCAGATTAAAGTTACCCTAGTGTGGATATGCACAAAGGAAAATGATAAAATGATAAAATATAAGGTCACCACAATTCGTTTACTAGCGACAATATATTTCTAGTGAGTTTATCTGATAAAGAGAAAATTATTGTATCATGAAAAGTTTGATGCAAATATTTATAAGTTGGGAATAATTTTTCCACATCTAAATTGGCAGGGAAAATTATTCCCAATTTTATTTTGTTTTCAAAAAATTTACCACTAGATTTTTACCTCAGTATGCCAGAAAAAAAAAATTTTAAATAGAAATTACATATATACATAGTGTTCAGTCGGCCAAAAATGATAAAAATATCATGATATGACATTTTATTTCTAATGTTTTTGCGTTATGATTTTACATGAACAGGAACAACATTTTATTCAACTTTAACGTTATATTTTCCTATTAAAGAAAAATACATTGAATGCAATGTAGTCCAAATCAATACAATCAACAAAAAATATTGTTTGTGTATGATTTGTGTGTTTATTTAATAAAATTATATTTAATTTGTTATTAGTTTCAGGCTGTCGCATGAAAATTGTCTCGAGCTAGACAAAGTTAAAAATGTGTGATATATAATGCAAATGGTTGTTGCAAATGCGTTGTACCCCGTTTTTAGATCACAGAGTCGAGACACATTTCATGCGGCCGCCGTTCCTTTCCGTGTTCTTGTTGAATGTCCGTTTCGTTTCCTCTGGATGATTGATTAGGTGACGTTATATGGTTATAATTATTCGTGTATTCACGAATTGGGCGAGATGAATGTTAATCCACAGATTTTATGTTACATACAAATTAATATTGATTGCCTTTACACATACAAATGCCACCAAAAAAGGACTTGCAAAAGTGTTTAACACAATTAATTATCTGCAAATCTCTGTTAACGAGAATGGAACAGCTTTAGTATCGCAGTCAAAATTTTTTGACAGTCTGAGCTACGGTAGCGCCACTTTTACCAAGAGCAGAATTGTTTATAACTAAAAAAGTGCCTTTGCTTAGCATTTTGGACCAAGCGCCATCTATTGGAATAAAAACGAACTAAAGTTTAAAAAATACGTTAAGACGTGCTACAAAAAATTTAATAAAAAAATATTGAATCTCATTTAAAAATAAATGAAATTTAATATTTGTTTATGAATATATTAAATTGAGAGTGGGAGTCGCACTGCGTGCCGCACGTAGGAGTAGATTATATAGAATCTATTAATGACACCTACGCTCCTCCCCGTAGCCCTGCGGGGCTCTTTAGATTTTAATTTCGGGGGGCGTAGGAGCCGGGATCTTCAAACATGTCGCACTGCGTGCCGCACGTAGGAGCGGATTATATAGAATCTATTAATGACACCTACGCTCCTCCCCGTAGCCCTGCGGGGCTCTTTAGATTTTAATTTCGGGGGGCGTAGGAGCCGGGATCTTCAAACATGTCGCACTGCGTGCCGCACGTAGGAGCGGATTATATAGAATCTATTAATGACACCTACACTCCTCCCCGTAGCCCTGCAAATGAAAATGTCATAATTTTCCCGGAGAATGTGATAATTTTTCCGGAATTATACACAATCCTACAAGAAAAACATTTTAAAAAGTTTTCATCTTATCCGATTTTCGCGATTTTTCCGATTTTAAATTCAAATTTATTTTATTTATAAAAACATCTCTAAGATGGCAGTCAATCAAATTAACAATTTTTTAGTTAAAATTATAACCACCTAAAAAAAAATTTATCCAAAAGCGGAAAAAATTATAAATAATATATAAAAAATTGAAATTTATCTAACAAAAGCGGAAAAAATTATAAATAATATATAAAAAATTGAAATATATCTAAGATGGCGTCTGTAATGTTTACATTTTTAGTTAAAATTACGACCATTTTAAAAAAAATGTCGCGACAGTCAATTTTGACTGCGATACTAAAGGCTAGCCACGAGAATTGCTATGTACTGCCCGGGTTTGTTACATTGACTGTAAGGTGTTAAGAAGTATTAAACTATTGTGAAAGACACAGGAATTAGTAAATAGCAAATTTTTGTTATGACAGCGTCAACAATGTTGTGACGTACAGAATCAATTTATAATTATTTTTTCGATTTGGTTGTTCACTCGGGTTTGACATAAAATTATACGGAGTGAAGTTAGGGTCACAAAAAATATCATGATAATTTTTATCATTTTGGACGGACTGAACACGCCAATAAAATCTTTCCCCAATTCCCTACTCCCAGGGAATTATCAGAATAGTGCCACTGGAATTGAATTAATATTAGCTGCGTTTTTTTTTAAAACAATCGAGTAGAGTTCGCGATAGCTATTTTCAAATTTGTCCAATTTAAGATTAAAAATTAATTTTTAATTAAATTAAATAATTTAGATTTTATAGAAATCTATGTATAACCAAAAAAATCCATCATAAAATTTGTATGGTTTTCTTGTAATATCGTTGTTCTGTATAGTTCTGAACTACTCCGTCATTATACAGAACTATACAGAACAACGATATTACAAGAAAACCATACAACTTTTATAATGGATTTTTTTGGTTATACATAGATTTCTATTAAATCTAAATTGGTATTTAATTTAAAAAAATTTTAATTTTCAATTTTAAATTGGAAAAAAATTGAAAATAGCTATCGCGAACTCTACTCGAATGTTTTAAAAAAAACGCAGCTATTGTGCTCAAAGCAACAACCCAAGTATAACAAAACGAAAGTAAAAATTGAGCATAGTATTTTCCTTCGTTTTCATCCAAAATTAACGAAAGTTAAACTTCACATTATAATGATAGTGTTTGTAGCGTATATGTATACTGTGTTGTTACTACTGTATACTGTGTTACCGCAATTTTTCTTTCGTAGGAATGTGTATAGCGTGTAATGTACATGGTTTGTTTTTATTTTTCATGTTCACGACATGAGTTTGGTAATTTTATAAAATTTTGTTAAAAAAATTTAAAGATGTGCGTTAATTTAAATAAAATTACATCAAAATATATTTTATATCTATTCAAATATTGTTTTCATAAATTAATTAATTTCTAGTTCAGTTTTAAGTTTTTAGGTAGAAAACAAATGCGAAAATAATAAACTTGATGTGCAATAATCATAGTACCTATTTGGAAAATTATTTAAACTTTTAATATTACAATCAAAGAATAATTTCAAATTGTATAATAATAAAAAATAATTAAAAAATTAACTAAAATATAATTCAGATTCGTATATAATATGTATATTGTATAGTATATTTTTATACCGCAAATTTAATAAAATAAAAATATTCATTTTAAACCTAAATTTTTATTTTGCTCTCACATTTGGATGCCGCCATCTTTTTCTTCTAACATTTTCAAATATAGCATTTTACATTCATGCACAACCTCGCTCCCGCCATTTTGTTTTTTGTCTTTTCTGTTCACACATACATGTATACAATTCTCCTTTATTGAGTTTCGTTCAGTTTCGAATAATCGCGACACGTTTCATACGTTTTATTTTAATAAATTGCAACTCAAACTTAGAAAAATACTAGACTAAGTTTAGTACTTAAGTACGAATATCGCCAGGAAAATTGAAAGTAAAAATACTTGGGACTTGGGAAAGATATTTTTTAATTTATTTTTATTAGTTGGTAACAATTACATTTTGAATTTGAAAACAACGTAAAAATGCAACTAAATATATTCATTTAAATAGTAATATGCTAGAACATTATTGAATATTATACATACAAATCGTAACTAATTTCTCGTCTTGTTTAGAAAAATGCGATGTCAAAATAACAAAAATCACTTTTATACTTTTATTGCCAACATTTAAAAATAAAAGTATTCAATAAAACTGTCCTGTGGCCCTATTCTGGTAATTCCCGGGGAATGGAAATTTTAAATTTTGTAGCAGTTTTATTCCCTTTTCCCCAAAACTGTATTCTGGCGTTTGGAAAAAAAAAATTTGGGACAAAATTATTCCCCATTATAGCAGTTTTGACGTTTATTATTCCATACCTATTTTAGGAAAGAATTAACTGGGAATAGAATTTAACGGAAATTTATTATATTTTGTACTTATAGCAATATTATGACTGTAAATGTATACTGAAAACTGGTAATATTTATTGGAAATATTAATATCCAATGTTTTACTTTAATAAACAAAATTATTTTTTAAGTAAAATTCGATTAAAATATCAACAAAAACGAATTAAATGTTGTAAACTATTTTTAGGCTTTTGTTTTCTTGTTTTATTGCGATCGCTTGAAGACCGCAAATAATTTATTTTTTTTCCGTAAATTTTTTCCCCAATCGCCAGAATTAACTTTTGAAAAACGGGGAATTGGGAAAAATATCTGGGGAATAACTGCTACAAAAATAAATTATTCCCTATTCCCGGGGAATTACCAGAATAGGGCCACTGGAGCGCTGAAGTTAAAACTAGTAGAAAATTATTCTATTCCAGCAGTGGCCCTATTCTGGTTTTCCCCGGGAATAGGGAATTAGTGACGTATTTCTAGCAGTTGGGCATTTTTTATTCCCCAAAGTGTATTCTGGCATTTGGGAATTTTTTATTGGGAAAAAATAATTCCATTTTATAGCAGTTTTGACGTTAATTTTTCCCCATTATTTTTTTAGGGAATTGTAATTCGTACTTTTTCGAATTTTGAAACATTTTTTTTTCTAATAAATATATATTTAAAAATAAATTAAACTTGTAATAAGGTCGCAACATGCGTTTTAGTTTATAAAACCAAAATAAAAAAATTTTCCCCAAAAAATTATTCCCAGTCTTCCAGAATATACATTTGGGAACGGGAAATAAATATTTGGGAATTATTGCAATTTGTAATTACAGCAAAATATTTTCCTAATTCCCTGGGAAAGCAAGAATAGAGCCACAGCAAAAAAATGGGTTTAAAACAATTCCAATTTGGGATTACATATATGGGATTGTTGTTGTAAATTTCTCAGTCCGCATATGAAAAAAATTAAAATTATTTGTGTCGATTCAATCTGAACCTTCTATTTTTCTTTTCTTCTATGCTGCTGTTTTTATTAAGAAAAATCGATGCATTTAAGAAGCAAGCAAGTTTTAAATTTAAATAAAAATTTTGAAATAAATATCGAGTGGCTTTGAAATAATAGAAGAATAGAAGAAAAGATAAATAGAAGATGTACAAGGAATCGACACCATTATTTTATTACATTTCAAAGGACAAAGACATCTTCCTAGAAAATACAATGGCTACTTTAATATTTTTGTACTTTTTACAATATTTGCCGTACGCACTAATTGATGAAACACACTTACAGTAGATACTCTGAGCTACAGTACCTAACAAGTCGAAATCGATCGAGTGATTTTTTAAACAATTTCGACAAATTTTTTAATTAAAATATTCAAAAATTTATTTTTTTGCGAAATAAAAAAAACAAATGTAATAATAAAATGTGTTTGTTAAGTGTTATATTTTTGTGATGATACTTATAGTTCATCATCGAAACGGAAACCACCAAAAGTATCCAATTTCGTTGCTCCACTTCACCGTCAGCTGAACATTGCTTAAATTGTATAAATAACTTCTTTCTTGATTAACTCCTTTAAATAAAACTCAAGTATTTCTTAAAAAATTTTAATTGTTTTTTAATTAATATTCTGTTAAATATTGTAGAAAACGTTTTAGGTATTTATTTTATAATTATCATAAAAATTTCTTATATAACCACAAATTTAACGGATAATGATAATTATAATTGTAATCGTTAATATTATAATCATAATAGTCGTTATTATTTTTATTATTTACCTTAAAGACATCTTTTGTAAGAAAAATTTTACTTAATTTTATAATATAATTTAACTCCGATATATTCTGTGTGTTCTTATCACATAATAAATCATTATCATTATCGAGCTTGTCATTGAAATTGTTAATATCAATAATAATTTCATTAATTACTTCATCAGCATTAGAATTTGGCGACGATGATAAGAGAGTATTATTAGTTTGATTGCCACCGCCTAGGACATGTATGGTTGTTGTTGTAGTCGTCGATTGTGATAACGATGAATCAAGTGGTTTTGCATATAAAGAATTTCCAGGTACATGGCTAGCTAGTATAAACGCACTAGCTATTGTTATAAAACCAAATGTATAACTAATTAAAAGTACTATCTTGTAATATAAAAATTCTCGAAGAACGTCGAACGATGGGAACAGTGTCAACATTTCCGTGTAAGTTAGCCAACCCCGTAAAGCGCATTCCTTTCGAGCTAGTATATGTTCTATAGTCTTAAGTTTATTGAAAAAATCTTCATTTGATACATACGCTTTCCAATCCTGCAATATAAAATCGAAACTAGTAATGATAAAATGAAACATGATGGATATCATTGAACTTACCAAGGCGCTCAGGAAATCTAGTTCTAACTTTTTTAATGTATCAATCGTAATATTACCATATTCAGCCCATTCGCTCATGTATACGCTTTCATCGTAGCCAGAATAGAATTTTGTAGAGACCATCATTGAAACAAGGAACAATTCAGTTGGAGTAATTTTTCGAGTATACTCAGGATGGGTATCCTTTAACCGATCTAAATAAATGAGTGCAAGTATAAGAGAGCATGGGGTTACGTTAACATTTCCCGCAGTAACAAAGCTTAAACGATTCAGTGAGTGACCTCGGTGAGTGTCACTAAATATTTCGGCCGCATATTCGGCCATCGGACGGCTTATATACTCATATTTCGGAATTGTACCATAATACAATGATTTCTTAATGCGCTTAAGAAATGCATTATGTTCAATTAACTGCAACAGAAATTATATATGTATGAGTAAAAAGAAATCAATGTAAAGAAAATTCTCAAGTAAAACGCATTTACCGTTGCACTCGATTTTTTTTGGTGCCACACAAGATCTTTACCCATTTTTGCGAGTTTCAATGAATCTTCACTTTACAATGTTGTGTTTTCACTATCCTTTCGAGTAATATATAAAATATAATATTAAAAAACCAAAATACAAATTAAAAATTCTTAAATTGGTCACGTTTTGCAACAATCAACCAACAGAACCAAAAAAAAGAAAATAAAGTGTAAATGTCAAATTACAAAAATATGACGGAATCTCGCAAATATTTTGAGTCTTGCCAGAGAGAAGAGTTTAAAACAAAATGTTAGCAGTGTATTAAGTTCGTTTAGAACAAAGAATAGTTCAACTGATTCAACCCTTCCCAAGACGATATAAAATTGATGATGTATTTTATAATAGGCCTTTTCGGAACTTTTGAGTAATTTTAATTTTTTTAATGTTGGTATCAAAAGTTACTCAAATTACCCTGGCTATACAAAAAGTTAGTTTACATTTCGCGTGGTAATATTTATATTCAGCAAAATTCAATTACGTATTTTAACAAATATGTACAGTTTTCTTGTATTTTTTTTAACAGTTTAAGCTTTGAAAGTTTGTACATTAATTTTTCTGACACTACTAATTTAATACAAATTGACAGAAAGACAGAAAATAAAAAACAACTAAAAGTAAATTACCCTAAAGTTACTCTACATGTTCAGAAATAGATTTGGTAATTTTTTGTCAGAAAACGGCTAATATGTATTTTCGAAAATATCCCATGGTAACTTTTGGGTACTTGCTAACAAAAAATTACTAAAACTATTTCCGAATATGTAGAGTAACTACATATAGGACAATTTACTTTTACTCATAGGTGTTTTATTAATTATTTCTGTCTTTCTGTCACTCCACACTTTGGTTCTTTCGTCGTGGTTCTTTCTTCGTTTCCTTCCCCTTTATCCGCAAGCTGTTGTTAGTAGATTGTAAATTAAAATTTAAAAATTTTTAACTGTCGCAGAAATTATTTATACATTTAGTTTATATTAACTTATATTAACAAATAAGCATTGAAATAGTTTTATTTCATTAATTAAATATGAATTTGAACGTTTTCAGAGTTACAAAATCCGGTTTGTGTCTATCACAATAATTTAAAAATCGCGATTTTATTTGTTTACATGCACTCGCGATTGGAAGAAATCGCGATAGTTTTTGTGTCTGCCCACGGTATTAGTAAAGGGGAAGGAAACGAGGAAAGAATCACGAAAGAATGTGTGGAATGGCGGAATTTGTGTTAAATTAGGAATGTCTGAAAAATTAAAGCACAAACTTTCAAAGCATACACTTTTAAAAAATACAACAAAAATGTACATATCTGTTAAAATATGTCATTGAAATTTGCTGAATATAAATATTACCACGCGAAATGTAATCTTACTTTTTGAGTATTTTAAAAACACCGACTTATTTGCTTATACCGGCTTATTCAAATAAGTCTGTTATCGAGGTGACCTAATTTCTAACTCTTCTTTCGTTCTTCCAAGCAGAAAACTTATTTGGTCATATAAACATTTTAAAATGAGTTCTGTCATACTAAATTAATACAGGAACAAATAAGTTTATTTATAAGGTAATTAGAAAATATTTAATGAGCCAATAATAGTAATATAATGTTTTGTTGGTTTCTAGCTCGGATTTAAAATTGAAATAATTAATTACTAAGCTTTCGATGTCAATTTGACATCATTATCAAAGCTAATGCAACTATTAGCTTTGATACTGATGTCGAATTGACATCGAAAGCTTAGTAATTAATAATTTTAATTTTAAAACCGTGCCAGAAACCAATAAAAACATCATATTAAATCTATTTATTAATTTATTTATCAAATTTAAACTACTTTTTATACAACTAAATAATCATAGAATAAAACTAATTCTATAGAATAAGTGTAAGTAACTGTCAAGTGTCACAAATTCGGAGAGTAAAAGAGAAAGCGTATAAATCAACGGGCCGTATCCGTATTTAGAATTTGTTCGATCGAAATTAAAAACTACACAAATTCACAATTATTTTTATTCAAATATAGTACGCATTAGTTGTTTTTATTTTCGGTAAAAAATAGTACTTATAGTATTCTAAAATAAAAAGGAAGTATTCTAAAATAAAACGAAAAGCGTAGTAATATGTACGTAGAATAAGCACGTAGTAATATGTACGTAGTAATAAGAAAAATGCGACACTGGTAGCTTGCTGACAAAAAATTACCAAATCTATTTTCGAACATGTAGGGTAATTATAGGGTAATTTACTTTCAGTGTACATTTCGACTAAAGAATTCGTTGCTATTTTAGCAAAGCAGCTCACACGGATAGTATACATACAAAAAAAAAATTGTGTTCAAACACAATTTTTTTTATACACACATATTAAAAGAACAAAGAAATAGCAACCAAAAAGTACTAATGCCGAGATGTTTTTTGGTTGCTATTTTTACATTAGTACTAAAATATAAAATTTCCCAGAAGAAATTTAATATTTCTACATCCCTCCATTCATGAATGACAGCTCTCGTGTTGCATACATAATTTTGCATACAAAAATCATTTTTTAATTAATAATATTGTCGCCCTCTGTAACACAGTGGGTAGAACGCTTGCTGTGTGTATAGAGAGTCTCGGGTTCGATTCCCGGTGGTAACGAAAGTTTACGACTGGATACACATAATAATATAATTGATAAATATACATTGCCGGGTCATATATATTGTTTCCATGCAGAGTTGAAAGTGGCTTGAGTTGGAGTTAGCGTTCATGGAAACAGAGTAGAGTTGAGTTTTCGTTAAATTATTTTGAACTCGACGAAACTAATGGGATTGAGTAGAGTTGAAATTCAAAATGGTGGCAAATGAAAAATTTTCATTTTTAATGTCAAGGAAATTTATATTAAAAATTTTAAACCACAAATATATATATTTAAAACAAAAAATTATTTTAAAATAATTTTCCGGACATATAAAATTATACATAGAGTATTATTAGGCACAAATTAAATTAACTTTATCAAGCTGTACCAAAATTTCAACTCAACCTAACTCTACTCCATGGAAACGATCAACACCATTTTGGAATTAACGAAAACCTAATTTCAACTCAACCTAACTCCAACCTGGTTCATGGAAACATGATAATATACAGCAATAAATGCTAGTCGAACTAAGCTACAAAAAAAAAAAAAAAAATTAATAATATTAATAATATTAATATATATATACTTATAGACATTTCTTAGAACCCCTTAACAAATTAGTGGATAAGGTAGGTAACAGACCAGTGGTACAACACACATGGAACAACATTTTGATGATCAGGTGGTCAAATTGTTACGTGAACTTGATGAAAAAAACAAGTATCAAGCCCAACTATGTTTTATGAATTATATAAATAAAGTGATTCAAAACAAATAATTCAAAAATAATTTTGTAATTTCTGTTTTTTTATTTTTATTTATGTAAAATTTTAAACAGCTCCCCATTACCACGTTAAAACTGCCTCAAAAAATTTCATGAAACGTCAAGCTGATTCAACTTACAGAGGGATATCAAATCAACATACCCAAGTATTTTTACTTTCAATTTTCCTGGCGATATTCGTACTTAAGTACTAAACTTAGTCTAGTATTTTTCTAAGTTTGAGTTGCAATTTATTAAAATAAAACGTATGAAACGTGTCGCGATTATACGAAACTGAACGAAACTCAATAAAGGAGAATTGTATACATGTATGTGTGAACAGAAAAGACAAAAAACAAAATGGCGGGAGCGAGGTTGTGCATGAATGTAAAATGCTATATTTGAAAATGTTAGAAGAAAAAGATGGCGGCATCCAAATGTGAGAGCAAAATAAAAATTTAGGTATAAAATGAATATTTTTATTTTATTAAATTTGCGGTATAAAAATATACATACATATATACATATTATATACGAATCTAAATTATATTTTAGTTAATTTTTTAATTATTTTTTATTATTACACAATTTGAAATTATTCTTTGATTGTAATATTAAAAGTTTAAATAATTTTCCAAATAGGTACTATGATTATTGCACATCAAGTTGATTATTTTCGCATTTGTTTTCTACCTAAAAACTTAAAACTGAACTAGAAATTAATTAATTTATGAAAACAATATTTGAATAGATATAAAATATATTTTGATGTAATTTTATTTAAATTAACGCACATCTTTAAATTTTTTTAACAAAATTTTATAAAATTACCAAACTCATGTCGTGAACATGAAAAATAAAAACAAACCATGTACATTACACGCTATACACATTCCTACGAAAGAAAAATTGCGGTAACACAGTACACAGTAGTAACAACACAGTATACATATACGCTACAAACACTATCATTATAATGTGAAGTTTAACTTTCGTTAATTTTGGATGAAAACGAAGGAAAATACTATGCTCAATTTTTACTTTCGTTTTGTTATACTTGGGTACTCACACAAACAAAGCAACACAAATTTCCCTTTGCTAAAATAGCTACGAATTCTTTGGTCGAAACGTACCCTTAGTTGTTTTTTATTTTCTGTCTTTCTGTCAATTTGTATTAAATTACATAGTAGTGTTAGAAAAATCAATGTACAAACTTTCAAAAAGCATAAACTGTTAAAAAAAATACAACACTGTACATATTTGTTAAAATACGTAATTGAATTTTGCTGAATATAAATATTACCACGTGAAATGTAAACTAACTTTTTGTATAGCCAGGGTAACTTGATTTACTTTTGATACCAACATTAAAAAAATTAAGATTACTCACAAGTTACCATGGGATATTTCTGAAAACGCCTAATGTTTTTATTATTTTAATGTATTTTAATTAAAAATTTTAAAATCACAAAATTAAGCCGCACTTCGTACAAAAACAAAAATTGGTTTGGGAGGTTCTTATTTTGAGATTTTATATAACCATCCTGCTCAGGCTTGTGACACATGGAATAGCAAACTTTATATGGAAAAAAATAAACATTAATTCTATAGTATAATTTTTTTCTACGTAAATAATTATGTAGTAGACTTAATTTCATTTTAAGTTGGGCATAGGTAGTTATTTTCTTTTTAGGTGGTTGTTAAACTAAGTTAGTAAAAGCAATTGGAACAGCTAGACCTAATTATTCAAGATGGCGTCAAATAAGTCTGTAATTAGTCGGTGGTTTTATATACTACAGGGTAACTTGAGTAGCTTTTGTTACCAACATTAAAAAAAATTAAATTACTCAAAAGTTATGTGAAGTTCTATCGTACCAAAAAATAAATCAAATTTTGAAAGTTACCAAAGAACTTAAAGATTTTTTTGTTGTCAGTGTGTAGGTAATAGCGCGTAAGCGACCATCTTTTGTTGTTTGTTTTATACGTATAGATCAAGTTTTAACAATTCTCAAAGCACGCGAAAAAATATATTTTGTTTAAGCGCGTTGCACAAATCAACACAACAACAAAAAAATATGGAATAAACATGTTTATACCTCTTTTCAACCAAAAAAAATAGCTCAATCTAAGTCCAAACCTCACAAATGTTTGAGTAAAAAATCATAGTATGTAATGGCGTTTTTGATAAAAAATTTCGCTTGATTTGAAGTACAACCAACACAATTGCATGTGTTTTTTTTTAAACATAATAAGTTTGAAAGGAAACACAAATGTGTAAGTTGGTGCCAAAACATATACAAAAATAAATTTTTGACATGGTACTTTTGCCGTATCCGCAGAATTGTGTTACCGGGCAGCAATAGGGATATATAATTACATAATACTAAATATGGTTATTAATTTATTTAATATATTTGTCGTCTTACTTTGGTATAAGTTAAATCCATTCTGGAATAGAATTAATTTGTGCTCAAAGTAACAACCAAAGATGATTTTTAATTTATTTTTATTAGTTGGTAACAATTACATTTTGAAATTGAAAACAACGTAAAAATGTAACTAAATATGTATATTCAATTAAATAGTAATATGCTAGAACATTATTGAATATTATTACAAATCGTAACTAATTGCTTGTGTTGTTTAGAAAAATGTGATGTCAAAATAACAAAAATCACTTTTATATTTTTATTGCCAACATTTAAAAATAAAAGTATTCAATAAAACTGCCCTGGTGGTGAAGATTAGAACTACAGGTAGAATAAAATAATTCTATACCCGCAGAAAAGTTGGTTTAAAATAATTCCAATTTGGAATTACATATATGGGATTGTTGTTGTAAATTTCTCAAAGTAAGACTGCAATTAATTTACATAAAACACAGTTGGACACAGCAAAAAAAAAAATACTTAAATAACAAATTATAAAAATTGCGCACTAATAATGTTTGGAAGTGGTAGTGTCGATCAAATCGAAAAAATATCAAATCTTGCAAAAAATATCAATTTGATTTAAATCAAATCTATCTGGCATTTTTGTGTCGCATTTTTGTGTAAATATTTTTGATTTACAATTTTTTTTCGAAAAAACTCCACGTTACAATGGGATATTTCAAAAAACGCCTATTATCAAATTATTGACAATTAACAAGTTATAATTTGTTATTTATGATATTTGTTTTGTTGTGTTCAGATGTGTTTTTTATAAATTAATATATTAAACAAATCAATACCCATATTTAGTATTATTTATTATAATTTTTGTTGAAAATGTGCGTAAAAATTTTTTTTGGCAGCTTCAACACGAAATGAAATAAAAAAAATTTAAGGCCATTTATGAGATGTAGATTTCAGTTTAAATTTTATTTTCGAGAGAGCAGAATAAATCAATACAACAAAATTTGTGTTTAAATATAAAATAAGGTTTATAATTAGCAATAAAAAATCTATTACGACTTACTTTGAAGTGTGAAGCAGTGCTTCTTTGACATCCCTTCTGGAACGGGTGGTAAAACGTAAAATATGTATTGGTTTAGATCAAATCTTTTTGTTGGATAGAAGTCCACGTAAACATTTCGGACACTTTTGCTGACAAAAGTGAAATGTCAGAAAAATGCATTTCGGAATTAAAAATACTGGGTTGGTACCATGCAAACTACATAAAGGTAAATTTATGTAATACTGAGGAGTGAATGTTAGCAGCTGTCGAGTGACTCAAATTCGGAGGGTAGAATGAAAAGCATATAAATCAACGGGTCGTATTTAGAATTTGTTCGATCGAAATTAAAAACTACACAAATTCACAATTATTTTTATTCCAATATAGTACGGATTTATTTTTTTGTATTTTCGGTAAAAAATTGTCCTTAATTATTGTCCTTAATATAATATCCGGATTGCGTTCACGAGATTTACATTGTTAACTATTGTAACAACTGTCATTGTAGAAATGACGTAGTAGTTAACAATGAGATTGTCTCAAGTGTCAAAACAAATGAAAACAATAAAAAGTTATAATCTCTTAATTTCTTCATAACATAAAGCCTACATAAATCGACCGCCGTCGATTTTTATTCGTGATACTAATCGATACTAATTACCATTGCTGAATATAAACAATGAAGAAAACGTCCAACAACAACCACATTTTTTTAATTAATTTTTTCTGATTTCTAAATTAAAATATGGATAGTTTTATCACTTTGAGAATTTTTTTTCTAATTTTTCGATGCGCATTTTGGCAACATTTCACAAGACACTTGATTTCAATGTCGAAAGATTTCAATGTTTATTAACAAACGATGCACTAATACACGATTCACTAACTGTTTTATAATATTTTGTTTAATTTAATTAATATCACGATTTTTTAAAAACACAAAAATTAGCGCGTCATTTTTTACAAAAACAAAAAGCTGTTAGGTTGGCTTTTTCTTTGACATTTGAGACCGCCATATGCAATTTTTATATAACCATCCTGCTCTGACGTGTCTCAAATGAAAAAGCAAATTTTATATGGGGAAAAACTTAACTTCAACTCTACAGGATTTACCTCTACTGCAAACTATAGGATCCGCCTACCACATGTCATTCTAGTTAGATAAACAAATATTTTATTACATATTTTTTGTATAAAATATTTGTTGATAAAATGTCTACTAAACAAGAAGTTAATCTAGAAATAATAAGAAAACATGTTAAAGTGTTTCCAGACTTTCCAATAAAAGGAGTAGTTTATCGGTCGGTATGCACAAAAAAACGGTTTTATCTAAAAATGTTTTAACTTCTATTCTACTTGAAGTGATATATTTTCAGCACTTGCAGTCGGCGATGTATGCGTAGCGTTAAAGGAGCTGTTAATTACATACATCAAAGAAAAGCATTCTAATATCGATGGGATCGTTGGATTGGACGCCCGAGGTTTTTTGTTTATACTGTTAATCGCAGCGGAATTCGGAATACCTTGTATACCAATACGTAAAAAAGGAAAACTGCCCGGGAAAACAATCGAAGTGAATTATCAACTGGAATACGGTTCCAATACGTTCGAAATTCAGGATGGAGTCATTAAACCCGGACAAAACATTTTAATCATAGACGATCTCCTTGCAACAGGTGGCTCATTCGATGCGGCAGTAAAATTAGTACGACAAGCTGGGGGAAATGTTGAAGAATGTCTTGCTATTTTTGAACTCACGGCACTCAAAGGTCGAGCTAAGCTTGACTGTGATGTCCATTCGTTCATTCAGTATGACGATTAGAAAGAACCTATCGCAAAAAACAAATTTATCAAAATAAAACACCAAATATAAGCATTCCAAAATTTATTTCATTCCATTAAAACTATTTCTGTTATCAGTTCACCTGTGTACAACTCCATTAATTTATCCATCCGTTCGAATTTTTTCAGATACTCTATTTTCATCCCAATTTCCATTAATAGATTTTTATAAAATATAAAATTGTTAACAAAGTTCGGTGCGGATTTAATTTGAATCCGATCACCGTACTCATGCACCAAACAACGAATGAACGCATTAATGTGATATTTTCTCTGCGAACAAATTTTCAAATGGCATTCATTTTCAGGTTTCGTTGCATTATAATCACATCGCACTAACATATTTGACCAAAATGAATCAGCTTTATAGAACACAGCACCATTTGCAATTACGATGAATTTTAATTTATCAATTAGGAAATTTATTAACTGACCCCTTTCAATTTTTAATGTGAACGACTCTTGCCTTGATGACGAAACTACCGTAAGAAAATCTTTGTAGACTGAAATAAATTCAATAACCTTTATATTTTTTTAACAAAACACTTTTTAACTAAATGCTACTTACGCTCATTCCTTTGCATTTGCACAATTGAATTCTGGTCGAACAATATATTCTGATCGATATTAATCGTGCCGATGTATATTTGTTGCGTGTATATATTAGTGTTGTGGTCAAATTTATACATTAAAAATATTTCATAAGCGGCTGAATAATCCAAACCTATTAAACTTTGCTGTATTACAACAATCCCAGAATGTCCAGATTCCAATAAATTATCTTTGCAGACCATCCAATTTTCATCGATCCGATTGAAATTAGTATAGATTGCTGAAGATGCTGTTGGTTCGATCAATTCCTCTAGATGTTCATTGAATTCAAAGGCATCATCTCCTAAGGTGTATAAATTGTAGCTGTAGGTATGCTTGGAGTTAATTAAAATTGGTTTTATGTCGAAGATTTCGAGAGATCTGAAAATAAAAAAAAATTTTATTGAATTTCTTGTAAATGTAAATAAAAACCCCCAGTTTAGATCCGAGAAAAACTTATTGAAGCTTTTGGGTAAGAAAAAACCAGCCAACCGAACTAAAAACGGACATTTATAATTTTTGGCGAACTAGGACGACAATCTATGTTTTTTACTGATAGGTTGCTGATTTACATGATCGTATATTGTTCTTCTGATTCCAAATTAGTTAGAATATTAAAATCTTGGCAGGTTCTAAAAGACAAGAATCTGATCAAGCAGACTCGTTCGACAAAGATTCCGCACTTACACACTTACAATTATTTGCGATGTGAATTGTAAATACGCACAACACCCAGACTCAGTTGATATATTCGTCGGTTTAGATTTGTCGTCACGCTTCGAATGATAGAATAAGCTCCCGTACATAAAGATTTAGAATTTTAACCATCACCCATCTAACTGGCCACTAGTTTCAGGTCTGAATTCGCTAGTTCTAGAAATACAAGGTATCGCTCTATATACAAATAGTATAGACAAATATTTAAGTGTATGTAACACAAACAACGTCAGTCGCCATATGACTTGATGAGATGAATGATTTTTTTAAATCAATAACCTTAGCGGATTTACCATCTATATACATACTAGAATCGACTTATTAGAATTCACCCGCGGTCCAGAAACTAGGTAGGAGCCATGAAAGATGGGTCGTTGGGAAAATTGAGTATAAATATCGCCATAGTCAATCAGATTGACGGTAAATGGAATTATTATAATATTGGTATACATTTAATCTAATACTGAAATATATCAAACTAGTTGAGGATTTGTAAAATGCCACAGTTAAAGCACTTACGCGCCTCTGCTTTAAAGGATCAACGGTGTATTTACTGGTGTTATAATCAATAGAAACGACAACTCCATTCCGATATCCAGACATTTAAAATGGATTTTAGGAGCCTTACTTCAAACAAAAGATGTAAACAACATAATAGGTAAAACGTGAGCCTTAAAAAGTAATAAAACCTCCGACGGAGTCATGTGAAAATTGCATCACAAAATGAATCCTAAACATTGCCTTGCTATTTTTGGGATTGCATAGATATGTTCTTTCCAGAAACTTTCCAACTATACGTGTCATAATTCTAAGTGAAACAGATCTGGCAATTGGGGCCTGATAAATTAGAAGTGCAACATAACACTGTAAGTTTCTGTTCTGAGGTGATAAACCTAGATAGATTCTATAACTAATTGAGTAATTGAAAGAACAGAGACGCCCATAACATCCCAAGAACTAACCGGAAAAGCATTGATTTCTCTTCTCTCAAATTTAGTACATGAAGTTTACGTATTAAATCTTGAAAGTTTGTATACTGCCTCCAAATGTAGATTATGAGATTGCCATTGGCTGGGAGAAAAAATTCCTCATTTTATCCACGTGCCTCTCGGCGATCCAAGAATCGAACCAATTTATGGCTTCTTCGTAAGCAGTGAAGTGCTGCTGGTCAAGTCCATGAGTCCGGAATAACGACCGGAATACGTGGTAGTCGGAAGAAGCAATGTCTGGTAAATACGGCGGGTGGAGTAAAGCATCCCATTGAAGCGACTACAAAGTTGTCGCGCCATCGCTTTGTCAAATCTTTTGGCATATTGTGGGCGTTTGAGCTTCAATGCTCCGCTTAATTGCATCAATTGTTGTTGATAACGTTCTCCAGCGATGGTTTTATTAGGCTGGAGTAGCTCATAGTAGATCATTCCGAAATGATCCCACCAAATGCAAAGCATTAGCTTCTTGCCATGAATACTCGGTTTGGCGGTTGAAATTGATGCATGACCGAGATTACCCCATGATTTTCGGCGCTTTGGCTTGCCGTAGTGGATCCACTTTTCGTTCCCCGTCACGATTCGATGCAAAAAACCCTTTCGATTTTATCTTTAGAACAGTTACACACACGTGAAAAACGGCGTTCGACGTCTCTTGGTTTGAGTTCATATACGGAATCCTATTTCCTTATTTTTGCACCAAACCCATGGTTTTGAGACGGTTTTGAATCGCTTGTTGGGCCACTCCCAAAGTTTCAGCGAGCTCTTCCCGAAAATTCTGTTTTGTTGGTACAAAGGTTGAAATCAATAAATGTCACAAACTGATTTTTAGAGGGAGGCTTTAACATGAATATAGTTACAAGATGATACTATTTAATACTAGTAATGCCATCTTTTGCAAATCCCTCAAAACTTATTTGTACCCTTAATAAAATAATTTACTTAGCCAAGTGAGTGACTTATAGGAAATTTTAGATACAATTGTTGGAACAGTTCAACTGCCAAAATTCATCGAGCAATAAATATATAAGAGAAATCAAGTAGTGCAAATTTTATAAGCAGTTTTTTCCGAGGTTAATCTGATTTTATAGTTTTAATATAATTATTTACACAAATTTAAATATTTTCTATATTCAATCCATATATACGTATCGTAAAAACGGCATAGTTATTTTATAGTTTATTGTTCTTGTTACAGGTTGCCAAAAGTAAGATAGATTAACCTCGGAAAATCTACATGAATCCTTTTATATATATTTTGCTTTATGCTAAATTTCTTTTAGAAATTTTGAAACCACCCAGGACGGAAAAGTATAATGAAAATTAGTCTGCTTTAAGGGAAATGATAGAGGACTTAGGTTATTTATTGGGAGAATAAATGCAGCAACAAAATATGATGTTAGTAAATTTGTTTTTTGAATCGCAGTTTTATAATAAGAGTTTTTATAAAACAAAAGAGAAAAATTAATTTTCTCGTGTTGCCACGAACCTTACGGCCATATTCTAGTTCGAAATCTAGTAATTACCTCTGTTTCGAAATCTAGCACGATTTTCATCTGAAGAACAATTTATGACGATTAAACGGTGGACCGAATTGTTGTGGGATGTTGACTAGCACTCTCCGTAATTTATTTCTATTAGTTTCTTAAAGAGGTATGGTATGAATATAATTATTTTCTTATAAAATTGACAAGGTGTTGTGAGCACAATTCCACCAATCAGTTGAGATAAATGTTTCATTCAAGTGTTTCAGATATTGAGACTACAAATTAATTCGAAGGAATTATATTGAAGCAACAACAAATTAAAAAATAACCATTAGAGTAAAATTGTTTTCTGTTAATCTGCTGGGATATATAGATGTTTCGCCCAGACCAAATGCCACAAGCTTATGAAATAGATTCTGCCATAAATCTTGTCAAAAACTTTACAAGGCCCTCCGCCATCGATGTTATTGTTCTAAAAACAATGGCCCCGATGCCAGCTTCGATACCTGTGAACGATTTCAACTGGGTGACGAAAACTGTCTTTACTGATATGTTAATTAAACTCTTGTGATGTATGTTAAAAATTTTTGATTTAATTTGTTAATATTACCAGTTTCTATAATGCCCTGTTTTGTAATAATATCAAAAGTAAGTCCCATACGTACAAAGTCCCATACGCACGGTACAAGATTCGTAAAAGTGGTTTGGTTGTTTTGAACTTCCCCAACCGTGAGAGAAACCATTATATAAATACAAGTGTTTCTTTTGTTTAGTTGAAATGGTTATTAACTCCAACGCATGTGTTTCAAACAGAATACACTTTTTTGAAAATACCTAGAAGTGAGTTTTTCCTAGGGATTCTGTGTTGCCAAGCATAAGCATTTTCGGTGCTATATTTAGCACCTTCAGATATTTTTACCACCATAATAATCAGTTTTGCATCTAAGTGCAATCTGGCAGGGTTCAAAGTTTTTAGCACTAATTTTAGCGTTTTAAAAAATTCAATAAAATAATGATCATTTTTCTACTTAACTTTATACAATTCCTTTACAACTCAAAGAAAATTATCATTTTTTTTTGAGAATTGTTAGAAATTATTTGGAACTATTTTAGTAGATTGCATTATTTTGATTTCAAAAATAATAGTTGGGAAACCTTATGGGGATTAGCGGGAATCGCATCCTAGTATTAAGCTTACTTTGGTAATTTTAATCAATCAATCAATCTTACCGGCATTTTACCGGTATCGAGTCGCAAGTAAGCAAACTAATACTCGTATGAAACAAAAAATAAATGATACTCAGTTTTAATCTATCGTGCCTTAATACAGTTTGGTTTACTACGTTATATTTGCGATGAAAATTGCGTAGTAATCTTTTATGTGTTTCTACTTAACAATCAGCAAAACAAATATGCATAAACTTTCATTTTTGTAAATTGGCATGGTAATTCTAATCTAGTAGCCATATTTTGGGTTGCAAATAGATAACTCGCAACCGGATCGGGGATATACTCCTTAGACCACTACAGACAATCAAATAAAAAAGAAAAATCATAAACAAAGGAAGATTCGGACTCAGAACCGTTACTATCGTTACTTTAGAAGTGTATCGTTACTTTAGAAGTGCGGAGGAAAAGAAATAGAACAAAGATAAGGATATGCAGCCGAAAGATGAGAAAAATGTGTAACAAGTGATGGAGCATACTTTGAATAAAGCACTTTTTATCATTCTTCCGAATTTAATTTTTTAGCAAAAAAAATCCGCAGTCTATACTTGTACACCTATGTATAGCTACATAAATTGAACGATAATTTGACGAAAAAATACCAACATTTGATTGTTGGCTTTCTATAGATTTTTAATAGAAGTCTTTTACAAGAGTTCCTCGATTTGTACAAAAAAAAATTGCTTCCAATGAATAATCTGTGAAGTATAGAAGTATTTGGGAGATTGTTATATTCTAATTTCATTTTTCTAATACCAAATAATCCTTAGATTCAACATCATTATGTCTGCAATCGAACATCATACTTTACTAATTTTAACTTGTAAAAAATTAAGTTAGAATTAATCAATAACTTTGTTATGAACAAAAAGTGGTGGCGGCTCAAGGAGTTTTAAAAATGTAATCTATAAAAGCATAAATAAACCTCAATAAAAATTTAAGCAAACACGTCACTTTAAAAGTGACACTGATAAACTATACCAGTCGTATGTATTTACATTTATATGTGAATTATGTGAAATTTGATAATTTTATCAGGAAGTTAGGAAATAATTTAGTAATAGTATTGTTAAAATTTAATATATCCCAATTAAAATATGCAAATCAATTTTGAACGAAACAAAACACGACAAAATTAGGAAACCATAACAATTAAAAAGATAATAAAATCGAGTATGAAAACTCGTTATTTTATAAAATTCTAACCAATTGCAGTAAATTAAAATAATTCGATGGTTGCAGTTTAAGTAGAAGATCGATTCACACAGATTCTTTGTTGCGGCCACTATTAAAAGATAAATGTGTAATAAATGTGATCTTTTTTACAGGTTCTTTGCGTTTAAATAATAACCGATGGTAAATCTTATTGGTACAAAACCGTTTTAAGAACAAAACAAAGTTTTAAAACATATTGAGGTCGAAAATTAATTATACTATTAAATCGGAATGAGAACCTCCATAAACTCTTTGAACGGCACATTTAAAACTCGACGATGTTTGTCTTGCGACAAGGGGCTTGCTATATAAACGTGTATAAAAGTTGAAGTATAGGTGCTACAAGATTTTATCTCCATTACTCTTTATCCCAAAAAGGAGTCGGGTTCTAACCTCAAAAAGCAGTCGATTGTGCGAAGAAAGTCCTTTAGAAAAAGAAATTGTTCCCATATTTGAATCTACAGGACGTTAGGTAGATCGTTCCAGTTTATCGTGAGCTGCTGAAGATGGACATTATTGTAAAAACGTCCCTTAGGTAAAAACATGGTCAACTTGAAAACATAACATGTAATAATGCATTAAAATAATAAAAATAATGTAAAACGTATATACATTATAATAAAATAACAATAAAAAAACATTTTAATTTGATTTAATTTTTTTTTTAAATAAATAACAAAAGAAACACAGTGAAATGTAAAAGAAGAAGACTGTGCCCTGCGACACGTTCAAAAATTAAACGAAATAATTTACTAATTTTGCTTACTTTTGTGTTTAGATAATTTTATTTTGGATGATGGCAACCTCAGCTCTTCTACCGAAAAATGAAAATGGCGAGCATTTGCACATACTGTGAATGTTTTTTGAAACATATGTAGTTATCAAAAAAACACAAAAAATTATTTGCTTAGCCCGCCGCTACCCAAATGGGTTGACGTATACAACAAAAATTAATCATTGTTTATGTAAATCTAAATAATAGTTAGAGCAGTGCACCTAGAATACTACAGGCTACACGGTTTTAAAAATTTTGCTATATGATGTCATTTTATGTCGTCGGTTCTTTCTTTAGCTGTTTTGCTTTCACAAATCCCGCTTAGCCTAGCGTTTGAATCTGAAAGCAACAACTTTTGGCTTTAATTTTCTTAATGTATTTTAGATTCTTCGGTTTGGTTCATTTTAATAATATTTATTTTATTTTTTTATTTTACGAAATAGACAAATTAAATTCGGTATTTTTCTATCAAAACAAGCGCAAAATGTTTTTTTTACAAGATAATAAAAAAAATAGTAAAAACAACCGCCTTGTACCATAACCATAAAATGATTTTATTTCCCCTAAACCTAAAAATTTTTTAGCTTATACCCCTGACAGACTAGGATTTAACTAAACGCGTTTAGTTAAACTAGTTTAGTTAATCTACTACAAATCCAATTAGGTTGACACACTATGAAGTTTAGCAAACCCTGTTTCAATAATAAAATACGGTAGCGCTATGTTTGTCCGGTAATCGGTATTAAACAAATATTAATGTGGTACAAATAAAAAAAAAATTAATTAAACGCAATTTAATTTATAAAGCCTAAACTTTGTGTATTAATTGTATCCCAAAATTCCTATTCCATTTTTAATACAAATACAGATTTACTGTCAGTTTATCGTGAACAATTTATCGTGAGCAATTTATCGTAGAACAATTTATCGTAGAACAATTTATCGTGGAAACAATTTATCGTGCAATCAATTTATCGTAGAACAATTTATCGTAGAACAGTTTATCGTGGACAATTTATCGTATAACAGTTTGGAACAGCTTAAGTATCGCAGCCAATTTTTGACAGTCTGAGCGACGGTAGCGCCACTTTGACCAAGAGCGGAATTATTTGTAACTAAAAATGTGCCTTTGCTTAGCATCTTGGACCTAGCGCCATCTATTGGAATAAAAACGAACTAAAAATTTAAAAAATACGTTAAGACGTGCTAAAAAAATTTAATAAAAAATATTGAATCTCATTTAAAAATAAATGTAATTTAATATTTTGTTATGAATATATTAAATTGAGAGTAGGAGTGGCACTGCGTGCCGCACGTAGGAGCAGATTATATAGAATCTATGAATGACACCTACGCTCCTCCCCGTAGCCCTGCGGGGCTCTTTAGATTTTAATTTCGAGGGGCGTAGGAGCCGGGATCTTCAAACATGTCGCACTGCGTGCCGCACGTAGGAGCGGATTATATAGAATCTTTAATCGGTTAAGAAACTACCCGGAACTCGGTACACATAACGGAACCCACATGGCCATATTCCAGAACTTCTTCCAAAAATCATTCAATAATCCCATTTCCATCCAACATACCCAATCCCATCATAATCGGTTAAGAAACTACCGAGTTCCGTCCTACATGGCAATATTCCAGAACTTCTTCCAAAAATCATTCAATAATCCCATTTCCATCCAACATACCCAATCCCATCATAATCGGTTAAGAAACTACCGAGTTCCGTCCCACATGGCCATATTCCAGAACTTTTTCCAAAAATCATTCAATAATCCCATTTCCATCTAACATATCCAATCCCATCATAATCGGTTAAGAAACTACCGAGTTCCATCCCACATGGCCATATTCCAGAACTTCTTCCAAAAATCATTAAAGAATCCCACTAATTTTATGATACCACGCATAAAACCTTTCTACGATAAATTGTCCACGAAAAACTGTTCTACGATAAACTGTCCCACGATAAATTGTGTCCACGGTAAACTGTGTCCACGATAAACTGTTCTACGATTAAATGTTCACGTTAAATTGAAACACGATAAATTGTTTACGATAAAGAGACCGTCACCCACAAATACAACATAAAAATGTTGTATTTGTATTAAAATGGAATAGGAATTTTGGGATACCTAAAAAACCTAAAACAAAACTCGTTTAGTTAATCTCGAAGTTGACACATTAAGAGATAAACTCGAAAAAATGATTAAACGCGTTTAGCTAATCCCTAGTCTGTCAAGGGCATTATATTAAAGCCAATTCGCCTTTATACAATGCAATTGTTGTTGTAATTTTGTGAAAGCAACACTACTTTTGACTCTTATAGGCAGTACTAAAATTAAAAAGATTGTTTTAATTTTTTTTGTGTTTAAGCTGTCTTATTAATAAAAAAATAGTAAACAAACAAGAAAAATTTAATAATATATACATATTAAAATTTAATAAAGATCTATTAGGTATAAGTATTAATTCATAATATTATTTTAAAATCAGGCATTCTAAATTGTGTTTAATATGTAAACACGTATAAATTGTGTACACAATACACATTTCGTGGAAGTTACGGGAAGACACAACCTTACTTTTAGCACTCGTATAAACATTTGTTTTCTGCTTATTTTTGTTTCTTTTTATAAACATGACTGCCGTCTGCAGTTCAAAGATTAAACTGTAGACATAAATTTAATGACATAGCAAGCAGTGTGGCCTGTAATATTCCAGATGCACTGGTTATAGCGACAGCAACATTGGTAATAGCCGAGACAACCTAAACGAGATATTTCATCCAGTATTACCAAAAAAATTTAAATTACCCGTTCATTTTCTGTAAACAGACGAACACAATCAAAAATATTTTTTTTTCACAATCACTAATGCCAAAATGAGTGCTCATTAGTACAAAAGTTTGTTTGCGTTGCGCCCATTTTACGGCAGACGCGGTGGTCCTTCAAAGTCGACTCTCCAACGTTTGGTGGCCAAATTCGAGACAACTGGTTCGGTAAACAATCAGCAAACACTCGCACGTCATAGGAACGCCAGATCGGCCGAGGCCATTGCCGCGGTCCGTGAAAGTGTACAGGAGAACCCGAGGTAGTCAATTCCTTGCCGTGCATAAGAACTCGGACTTTCACAGACTTCAACTTGGCGAATTTTGCGTCGGGACTTGGGCTTACACCCGTACAAGATCCAACTGATCCAGGAGCTCAAAGTTAATGACCATAGAGAACGCCGTTTGTTCACTGACTGGGCTTCGGAGTGTTTGGAACAGGAACCCAATTTTTGCCGAAAAATCATTTTTAGCAACGAGGCGCATTTTTGGATGAATTGCTATGTTAACAAACAAAATTGCCGTATACGGGACGACGTCAGCCCACACGAGGTTCACCAGGTGGCAATGTGTTTTGGGCCACCAGCGTCATTGGTCCGTACTTTTTTGAAAAGGACGTTGGTGACGCCATCACCATCAACGGCAAGTGCTACAGAACGATGGTAACCGATTTATTTTGTTCCAAATTGAACGATATGAAGGTGGATGATATATGTTTCCAGCAGGACGGGGCTACGTGCCACGCAATAGACGCAACGATGGACATTCTACATGAACCATTTGAGGGTAGGGTTATCTCTCGCATAGATGACGTGAATTGACCACTATGATCGTGCGATTTAAACCCGCTAGATTTTTTCTTGTGGGGTTTCCTCAAGTCGGGGGTCCATGCCAATTAGCCGTAATGCCCTTAAAGAAAAGAAAATTGGACTACTCGGATCCGTGCCACCGTGAGAAGCCGTGGCGGACATTTGATCGATATTATATTCCATAAATTTTGGCACACATGCACTGAAAAAAAAAATTATTTTCCAAATAGATATATTGATTTATCTGCAACATTTAACCGATTTGGAAATAAATATAGAAGCATGTGTATTAAAATTATCCAAGTTCAATAAAAAATATATCTCAAATAGCATAATCGCATAATATCTCGTGAATTTTATTGCAATGGGGTATTCAAATTCAAATATTTTTATCTGTTTTACAAGTGCATATTTATGGTATAGTCATAAAAAAGGTTCTTTTTTTGGTATAGAATTTGTTTTAACTTTGAGGAGTATATACCGAGCTAACAGAGATATGTTTATGTTATAAAAAAATATATATATTTTTCGTTTTTACAGATATAAAATATTCTTATTATAGATATAAAATATTCTTATCCCGAAACGAGATATATTTATATATAAAAATATATGAAAATATATCTCTGTGGGCTATAATTGCTCTCAGTGTGGGCCTTTCAAATAAAAAATGAATTTCGTTAATACTTCACATTCATAGCTTGTTTTATTCCCTTTCAACATCGACCCGCCCAAATTGAAAAACCCTTTTTAATGTGCTATCATTTTCCATGTAAAATTTCTGCGTTTCTAAATGTAGTAATATAGTAAATGTCGTTTAAATCATTTAAAACTAATCGCAGCCTATTTCAAAATCAGCTTAATGCTTATTTCCGTTTTTTTTTAGTTTTACTATTATATTGTTTCAATCATCCCGCACCGTGATGCTTTTTTAAGTAAAACTTTGCTCTGCAACACAAGGTTTAACATTTTTCGTAATTAAATTTGTATTTCTGTAATATTGTTAGTGGGTGGATGTGAAAAACAAAATAGTCAACTATATCTGTTCGAAATTAACTATAATTTGCTAGTGGGACAGGAATTTTACGGAATTTGTACAGAAAATTTTAGTAAGCTACTATTAGTGACACATATCCCGCAGAGGTTATCTACGAGTAAACTCATTCGTACGCAGGGATAACCCTGAATAGTTTTCTTAAAAATTATGAGCCAAAATTGGTGTAACTAGCAAAATAGCGTCATTTGTCTAGCAAAATTTGTTTTTTATTGGTCATAATTTTAAGGGACTTGGTATGTTTCGGTTCACTTTTGATCGATTGTTTATGTGTTTTAGGTCTTAATGGTACAAATTAAAAATAATTATTTTAAAGTATTAAAAATATTTAAAATAATTGAAAAAAGAATAAATAATAGCAATAAATTGATTGGAGATATTTGTGTATTACAAAATACCAATAAACTGATAATTTTATTTTTTTTTACTTTAGGTTTTCAATAGTAATGGTGTTTGTGATTGTTCCGTATATTGGTCTATTTTCAGTATTCTCGAATTAATTACTATGATAATTTTAGCTTGACAAACTAATGTTATGGTACAACTATGTTTTTCATTAGAAGTGCAAATTTACTATGAGACCTACTTGCTTTCATCTAATGAGGAATTAAAATCAATGATTCAATTAATAAAGTAATTTATTTGTACCTTTTCAATAACAATAGGTATATGAATCTGTGATTAGCGCAACAATTGTCCATAAAATAAACCAGGTCAATCAATTAGAAAACTTGTTTGATTAGCCGACCTGGGGATGCATCAATTTTGACATCAAGAGCTGGAACAGCTCATGAATGCAAAATATCTTCTGCAGATACTAGAACTCGAATTTGAGTATTAAGAGCATAACAACTCGGTTATCAATATCTAGAAGCCGAAATTCTTTTAATTTTAGGTCTGTTGTTGGAATTATATTTGAATCAATTTCAAGTTTGTTAAAATTTCAAAATTCATAACTTCAATATCACTGATGACTAATTGTTTTTACTGTAATCGAGGGATTATAAATTGCATCTATTAAGTATTATAAATGTAAAGAAGGTATAGCGATAACTATAATAATGCCAGTAAGCTGTGTTCAAATAATTTCAATTAATTTTTCTGGATTAGTAAATTTATTAAATTTTAATGTTGTTACTTGGGAGTTGATAGAAATGTAATTGTAACTGTAAATGATGCAGTCATAACGTGTGTATAGACGGCGTTATGACTGCATCCAAATTTATTTGTATTATATCTTCTTCAATTTTCTGGTTTAAGGCCTAGTTAATAAAACGCTTTATTTAGACGCCAACGTTTCGGATATTAATTTATATCCATCTTCAGGGCACAACAACTATGAATGTATGTTTACACATAAAAAACATTTAAAAAGTATTTATATAATAAAAACTTACAATAGTTAAAAACACAATTTTCATAAAAATTTTACAAGAAAAATTATCAAGTATAAAACTAAAATATATGTAGCAAATTTAATTATTTTGTACTTCTACTAGCTTTCGATAATCAGTATACGGATTTTGTCTCGAAATGTGTGAACGAAATGAGTGTAACCGAAAACATATAGTAGTAGCATTTGTGTTTGTGTTAGTTTCGTGCGTATGATTGTTTTACTGCATATGCAAGCCACGTGCCACTCTTTTTTTTTGTTTATTCATATTAACCCTTTGAGTGCCAACATAATTTCGGCTAGTGTATTAAGGAGCACGATCACGCTTTTTGGCACTCAAAGAGTTAACCATTGTAAACGCCATATTTTTGTGTTGATATGTATTTTCAATTTTTTTTATAGTTAACATTTTATTTTTAAAATTTACGAAATTTAAAATAAATTTATTTATAAAATTTTATTAAAACATATAAAATTAAATCATGATAAAAGAAATTAAAAGTAAAATATATTAGCATGTTAAATAATCACACTCCACAGCTCGAGAGCAGACGTAATGTATTGAGAAAAGGAAATAAGTACCATAATTTTTTAAGCGATTCGCCCGGATCGCGTTATTTTGATACTGTTCATCATACAAATGACACAAATACGAACAAAAGAAAAATACAAAAACAAGGCCATAATTGTGTATTATACACAGTGTACGTATTCGATTTTTTTTGCTTCACTCATTTGAAATGAGTAACTCACGAGACAAAATCGATATACAGGAGTATATATGTATGTGGCGTATTTTTAGATCTTCATAAAGCATTTAACTGTGTTATTGATCATCGCCTACTTCTAAATAAGTTGTATTGATATGGCTATCGGGGCTAGGCTTATAATCTTCTCTTTAAGCAAGCAGACTCAAAAATGAGTCAAAAATGAAGTCGGCTCTATATGGGGGAATTCATTTATGAATCTTTTATGAATATTAAAAATGAAATCAAAATAGGACTTTTCATTAAATCTTGAAAATTAAAATAGATTTTCAAATTCTGCTTATGAATAATTTTTTTTAACAAAGTTACATAGTTAAGGGTTTTCCTAATCTCCCTCTTACATACTGGAACCATTTAGTTGCAATTGATACAAATTCACTTGACTTTGTTGTCGGAAACTTTTTTAACGAACATTCTGAAATTATATAAACAGTTTAAGTGTCAAAATGAAACGGAGAATGTAACGTTCATGAATCATTATTCGTATTGCCTATGGTCTTATGAGGCCGGCTGTTATTGTTAATGCTCTCTATGTTTCGGTGCGAAAGCAAACTCATATTTTTTAAATAATTATATGCGGTTATCGGTTGGTGTTGCCCGGTTGATCATCCGAAACCGGTAAAGTTGATTTTACTGCTCGAACAACAAAATCAAAAATTAAATATTTGTTATCAGTCAAGTCAAAACAACAATAACGAAAAGTATTTATTTAACAAAAAAAAAAAAAAAATATAAATAAAATAAAAATTAATTAGTTGAACTAGTAAACAGGCTAGTAAATAGTTAGTATACTTAGTGGAAGCCTAGCAATTAATTTACATATGATATATTCAGATAGTAAGTATTTATTCGCAATCAATATTATCCGCCATTACATTGAGGCCTAAAGTGAATTTTTTTTGTATTTAGATATTAAATCGAAGTATTCCGTTAAATAATAAGCGGATACAAAATCTGGTGGTGCCAAGTATCTAAAGGCCGTAAGGCCGTTGGATCCCAAATAGTTAAATTGACGGGGGCGTACCTAGCGTGTCGATCATCCATATCCACTATTCAGGAGATAGGATTTTTTTTAAGTGTAACATCGCGTGTTCATGTGACCAACGGTTAACACAGCGAAATTAAAATTAAACTAACGGGTTAGACCTATACTCGAACCACTGATGGAGTAATTTGAACCAAAAAAAAAAAAAAAATTAATTAAAAGAAATTTCTAAATTCTTAATAACTAGTTAGATCTATAGATCATAGTTTAATAGTTCTAACTCAAAAAAAAAAAAAATTTAAAAGTTAATTACTTAGCAGAATAAGTGCGAATACATTTAAAAAAAAAAAAAATTGTGTGTGTGTGCTCCAATTATATAATTTTTTTGGTTAAGCAATTTTCTATAGGCAAATACCACCAGAGCGCTCCCGTGGGGTTTCAACTATATAACAATAAAGGAAAACCGTAAGTTTTTGAACAGATTGTAATTGTGGCTCATACACACCAAAAAAAAAAAAAATTATATTTATTAATTTTAAATTTAGTAATTAAAGATTTAAATTTTATATCTAATCATGAATTCCTTACTGTATAAATTTAATTAAATTTGAATTAATTATGTTCCAAAAGAAAATGAAAAACTAAATTTTTTTTTATGATGTGAAGTGGTTTTGCTCCGTTGCTCCGTATCTGTGCATACGTTAGGACATGATGAAAATTGCAATGGAAGTTGGAATTGAATGAACTCCCCAACCGACTGCTTTCTATCCCAACAAAAGTTTCATGTCCGCGTACGAACCGAAAAAAAAAAAAAAAAAAAAAAAAAAAAATTTACTTCCGTTACAAGAATTAAAACCGAGTTTGTACCTTTAATTATATTCATAGCTGCATATTCCTGTATTGCCGTTTTACATGTTTATCCCTTTCCATACCATGAATAGCTAAGGGCCACTTCATTGGTCATTATCGCGCTTAGACAATGTGAGATATATTTATTTATGGATCGGTCCTTCCTGTTAAGTTTATTGAAATTATTCATAGAATAATACATACATTTGTACTAAATATATACACCATCAATTCCAATGTCTAAATTAATTATTGGGTTAGAAATTGGATTTAATTTTAAAAAATTTAAGATATTTTTTGACACTCCAATATGTGTATAAAATCCATTGCCCATAGGCACAATTTCGCTTGAACTTCTTTCTGGGTTTTTTAGTGTTCTGATGTCCTTTGGTAAATTTGGCTGGTATTTCCTTAAAACTTTAAGCAGCGAATTGGCTGCTTCTTTGCGTTGTCATGTGAGATGCGAATGAAGAAAACTCGCTTTCATTCCCGCATTCATCACCATAATATTCAGCATTTTCCACCAGACTTTCATTTGCAATATTATATACAATATTAGCTGGCAAATTTAAATTTTTATCCACTTCACTTTTGCTATCTGCAGTAACACATATTTTTTTTGCTCGATTAAATTATTCGCGAACTTCTTTATCGGTTTCATAATATTTTTTTTTGTTCATATTGCAAATTTTGTTTTTTTATATAAATAATTGTATTTATATACTGACTATAAAAATATAATGTACATTTATATTATATATATATTGATTGAAATATTAAATATTAACTCACCAAAAAAAAAAAATACTCTTAAACAAAATGAAACTCTTCTGAAAGAATATTAAACACAAATGATAATTTAACAGCATTATACAGCTATACAAAAAAAACGGGTTATTCTTCTAACATTCTCAGTTTTATACACATATAAAGTTGAAGTAAAAAGATGTGGCTGTGGTAGTAAAAATACGACTCAGAAATAGTTCAATTTAACCCATTAAAGCCCGATGTATGATATATCATACGCAAATCACTACTTTTTTAACTTCTTCTCTCTTGAATACTATACATACAATTTTTTTGTTTTTTATCTTAAGTGGTTGAGGATGGTGTATACTAGTAAAATAATTTAAAACCTAACGGATAAACAAAAGTGTAGTTGCATTTTGATCGATGTGCATTAAGGACCAATTGGATCGTCGTTGGAAAATAGAGACTATATAAAAAATTAGTTGTGTCATTAACTTTTATTGTGTGTAATGTAATTTTTTTACAAAATGGATATACTAATTAATTTAATTTTAAACAATATAAAAATTATAACTCCAAATTAAAGGAATTATAGTGACATGTTTACGATGGTATATATAGTATATCATACAATGGGCTCTGACGTTCACGTTAAATGGAGCAGTCATTGTTCACGTTAAATAGAGCAGTTTAGGTACAGTCAAGCACATCCAAAGGTCTCATTCTTATAATTTACTAGAGATTTAGTTCGCTTAATACTTGCAGAGAATCTTCTACATAAACCCCGTTCCAAATTTTTTAAGAGATTTTTCAAATGCTTACTTACTGTGTTAAAAATTTCTTATTTTTTTAATTTTAAATGAATTGTATTATGTTTTATTTATATTACTATTTGCTAAATTTACCATTAGAAACAGAAATAAATAAATAAAAAAGGTGAAACAATATAAAAAAAATATACTGTTTCTGCCCATTGTATGATATATCATACCAGCTCCAGAGCCCCATTGCTATGACTTATTGGATTTTTTCTTAAAATTATATTTTTCGACTTGAAATATACGTGAATTGCGATTTTCAGAGAAATCGGGCCACTAGAACATAGTTCGGGTTTTAATGGGTTAAACTCAGAAAACTGAGTCAGAATGGCGCTTAGAGGGTTTTAATGACCTTATCTTCAAATTTGCAAACAATTTGTGAATTTACTTTAGGTGGTGAAATTAGTAGCACTTTAACTATTATCTGCAGCGTCCTCAGGGTAGTGTACTTGGCCCTATTCTATTTCTGATTTTCATATATGATATATCCCATTTATATCTGGCTGGAAAAATTAGGAGGTTTGCTGATGATATTGCAATATTCTATAATTCTAAAGATTGCTCCCAAGCCATGACTAGTGAAGTTACTGTACTTATAGAATATTTCTATAAGTACTTCTATAGTTCTATTTTAAACATAATATCTGTAAATCTCAACAAAACCATATTTGTTATCTTTCAACACCCATTTCCTGCCTCATCATGATTTCCAACCCTTGCAAGTTTCAAATGGTCTTTTCGAGGGAGTTGATAAACCCAAATATCTTAAGAGTTTTACTTGAACAAATTCATACATTCAGAATGAACACATTCATACATTGAGTTTAAAAGTCAGTCCATTTATTTATTTGATTAGGAAGTTTGCTAAAAATGATTTATTCTTCATTTATTCACACCAGATTCTATTTTGCGATTGCTTGCTTTGGAAATACTGGGAAATCAGCGATAAAAAGGTTGCAAATTTTAGGCTGCAAATCTATCTATTAGCTATCCTATTTTATTTTATTATAGTTTTAGCTTATAAGTTTATTTCTAAATTATTATTATATTATATTATACTTTTGTACGTTATTTTGATTCTAGTTTTCGTTTTAGCGGTGGGCTGATTAGCTTTTAAAAGACAATAATTCCATTAGCTATCCGTTCTCTTTAAAATTATTATTAAAATTAAATCATGCTGTACTTAATAAAAAAAAAACTTCACATAACACAAAAGAAACCACCCAGCAAGAAAGTCATTGACGTCACACTCGCGACTCACAAGCGACAATCAAGCATGACACGTTTATGGAAATTTATCAGCAAATGGGACTAATTTTAGTTTGTGACATATCTGGAATGAATCATTTATGACATGAGCTGAATCGTGTATTTGAAGGACGTAGACGTTTCTTATGTGACATGTCTGAGATGAATTGTTGTGATATATCTAAAATGAATCGTATGCCACAAGTATGAAGTAAATTTTTGTATATATGGACAAATACAATAAAAACATTTCATTTATATGCGGACGAAAATTCCATATTTATTTATCAAAACCTATGTGTTGATGAAAAATAGCTGCAGTTTGCATTTTGGTTGAATATAAAAAAGTTAGAAAATCTGTATTGTTAGAAATTTCCTAATAAAACAATTACAAAATGTATATTTACCAATTCGACAAAAAAATCTTAATACCGCATAAAAAAAAATATAAATATTAATTGCTATAGCGTTGCGACAAAAAGTGTACGTGTTTTCATATCCCTCGATTGTTTATTTACGCTGATAGCGTGATATAATTTGAGAAACATCGAAGACTTGTCAGACATTGTCACGGAAGAGTAAATATATGACATGTCTCACACTTGTCGTCGAACGTAGACAGTCCATGGCCGAGTCATTTGAGAAATTATTGTGGCGTGTCATAATTAGTCATATTTTAGACTGTGTCCGAGTTGTGCGATAAATATTTTCTAACACAAATATTTGACACTAACTGCGAGTTCATACGACGGATAAAAATCTCGGATTTTACTATCCCATCGTTTTAACCAATTACATCACGTAAATTATACAACGGGCACGCCTCTTTTCAAATAAAAAAGTTGAAAATATTGAAAATAAAATCTGGGATAGAAAAATCCGAGATTTTTATCCGTCGTATGAACTCCAGTAACGTGAAAATTTTTTCCTTTTGTAAAATATTTATAGTTAATAATAGATAGATTATAGTTAATCTTTGTATTGAATTAATTTTATAAATACAATAGTGCTGTTGAGTATTAAATCCTTGAGTCCAGATCCTTTACTTTAAACAGCTTCTAATCATAATACATAATTCATTAAACAAGTGCATACGACAATTTTTATCCGATTAAATTATACTGTCAAAAATTATTATACCTAATTAATTACTGTGATAATTCGGGTGCGATCGGTATTTTCACAAATTTAGTACTAAAAAATATTTATCACACACAAATAACTTATAATAATTATAAGGCTTTGACTTTCGTGTCGAACAGTGCTGTTTGTTTTTTTTTGTATTTTTGAAATATGTAATATTAATATTTTTATATTTTACTTTGGATAATAATCCATTTTTACTGGAAGTTTTACATCCCAGCCCTTTGGCATCTACGCCAAAATATTGTTAAAACTTAGATGCTTCTACAGCTTAAAGTGGGAGTACCAGGCAGAAAAATAAAATAAAAGCTAAGCCAAACAGAATACAACGAACATTCTAACAGAAGAAGATAGTGTTCGATAGTTATCACGTCACGACCACGAGAGGACATTTTTACATTTTCCATTGATTACACGTCGCATTACAAATGAGCTTTGAAGCTCAAAATGTGTGTAATTTATAGCTAAATTGTATTAGTTAAATAAATAAATAAATAAATAAATAAATAAACAAATAAATAAATAAATAAATAAATAAATAAATAAATAAATAAATAAATAAATAAATAAATAAATAAATAAATAAATAAATAAATAAATAAATAAATAAATAAATAAATAAATAAATAAATAAATAAATAAATAAATAAATAAATAAATAAATAAATAAATAAATAAATAAATAAATAAATAAATAAATAAATAAATAAATAAATAAATAAATAAATAAATAAATAAATAAATAAATAAATAAATAAATAAATAAATAAATAAATAAATAAATAAATAAATAAATAAATAAATAAATAAATAAATAAATAAATAAATAAATAAATAAATAAATAAATAAATAAATAAATAAATAAATAAATAAATAAATAAATAAATAAATAAATAAATAAATAAATAAATAAATAAATAAATAAATAAATAAATAAATAAATAAATAAATAAATAAATAAATAAATAAATAAATAAATAAATAAATAAATAAATAAATAAATAAATAAATAAATAAATAAATAAATAAATAAATAAATAAATAAATAAATAAATAAATAAATAAATAAATAAATAAATAAATAAATAAATAAATAAATAAATAAATAAATAAATAAATAAATAAATAAATAAATAAATAAATAAATAAGGGAAATCGCGTCGATATCATGTGCCAACATGATATAATTCCGGAGAAAATTAGTAGATGGCGCTAGTAGTAGTTGAACGAAATGTTTACATTTTTTAACTACAGTTTTTTATATTCAACGAAGTATTAACGAAACCAAAATTTAAAATCTAAAAAAAAAAAATTTAATTTTATAATCGAAATTGGAAATTATTGAAGTAAATGGGCTTATATTTATATATAATATTAAATAAATAAAACAAAATTTGATTTTTTTAAATTATGTCATTTCATTAAAATGAATTACGATTTCATTAAAATGAATTAACTTAGTTAATTTTTTCCTAATTCTTATTTTTTTAAATTTTCTTGTTTGGTGAAATGGTAAAATCTTATTTTAAAAAAAATTTTTATAATAGTTTTAAGTAATACATAAAAAAGATTTTCTATATCATTAATATTAAATCTAGAATTCAAGTGATTGGTAGTATATATAAAAATTAAATCTATTAAACTAATGCTTTGTATTGATTTTAAAACTAATTTATTATATTCTAATTTTTCATTAATATTAACATTAATTTTAAAAAAATTCTCACATTCGAGTAAAATTTTGTATGTATTATGGGTCATTAATTTACCCCATTTTTTTAAATTAAATAAAGCTAGATTTAGCTCCAACCGTGTTTATATAATATTTATCATTTTATTTATAATTTGGGGGCATTTCTTGCATTTTAAAAATGTAGGCAATTGTTGGGCTTCAACATACCCCGCTAAATAAGTAATAATATCACACGAGTATTCATCCAGCTCAACTTCAATTAAATCTAAAGGAACATCATCATTTAAATTTAATTGATTTTTGTTTCGGCTGGATGATATAGTTAATATTTCTGGAAAGGAAACATTACCCGTGCCTTGGGCTTTAATAGATTTATTAATAACTAGCTGTTTGCAAGATGCAATAAATTGTTTGCATGTTGGATTGTCGTTTCGACCAGTTCGATAACGAATCAATCCAAAAAACAACTCCAAGTGATCCTGACTAAACTTATATGTTAACAAATAATCTAATTTACCATTTATAATTAATTCAGTATACATAATCTTTAGGGTTTCGGCATTTATTAAAAATCCTAAAAAATCTGTATTAAAATTACTATTTAGTACACTTAATTTTTGATTATATTTGTTAACATATTTTAATTCATTAATATTTTGTTTTAAATATTCTAAATGTTCAAAAAAATTTTGGTACGTCGATTTAGAAAGAGGACTTTTAAAATAATATACTACCATTAAATTTTTACTATTAAAAATATCAAAACAATTATTGATATTTAGTAAAAATTTAACAGTAGGCATACAATCCTTAAAAATTGGATCGGTTTGACTTAAATATTCTAGTGCATTTGTTCACTGCGACTAAACACTTGTACTACATATTTTACCGGCATAATAGAATTTTCAAATTTTATATGGGTGGCATTAATTTTTGGTGCAAGTGCAAGTCCCCTTTCAGTTTGAATATTATTTAGTTTTTCAATGTAATGCCACTCAATTTTATTGTTAGTTTTTGTATAAAATTACCTTTTAATTTTAAATGATTACGAATAAGTTTAATCATATGACAATTATTCAAATATATAAAAACAAATTGGTCACTAAGTTCGACATAAAAATAAGGCTTTTGTGGTAATCGCACCAGCTCCTAACAATTTGACCATACTAAAATTTGCCTTAAGCCCGTCAAATGTTAACGTTATAATGTTTGCATTACACTCCTCGCCTCCTCGCGTAAGTGGGATATGACAAATTTTATTATATGTGCTCGCTCTGTAGCATTTAAGGAATTAATAAAAAAAATATGCAACAGGTATTTTAAATTTCAAATTTATAGCACAAATGAAGAACAATAACACATTAGATGCTTGAGTTTGTTCATAATCTACATTGTTATCCAAACACCCTGCGCCGTAATTCACAAACCCCACAAACTCCTTATTTTTGTTGTCCCAATCAATACATTTTTTTTATTGACATTTCGTCTATCATTAGGGAGAAATAGATGTCTTTATTATCTGTTTGGATTTTTGCCGCAGATGTTCCACGGCTTGTATTGTAATACTAGGACCACCTGTTGAGTTCTGGTACTATTGCCTTATGGTCCTCATATGTGGTAGTTTGACACATTTTATAAAAAAATGCCGATGATGCTCATAACCAGCCGTCGAAAACAATGACATGGTCTTCGCAAACTGTCGCAACTTCAGTGTATATTTACCAAATTTTACGCCGAATTTTAATTCATAAATAAATGATTGCGCTTGGCTTGTGTTCTAATAAATTAGAAAAATACTTATTAATATTTAGTATTAAACTAATACAGTGCTTTGCCCATAGGAATACTAAAAATAAAAACCGTATTTTTCATCAAATTTTTCTTTTCGGTTTTCTGTTGGTAAAGCGCTTAATTAAAATAATTTTCTTACATTTGATAATAATTCTTTCTTTCTCTAACCCCTTCATTAAGTTTTCGAAATCTTGAAACTTTTTTTGATAACGATTACATTTTGTGACAAGAGCCTTGTTTATTTTTCGAGTTTTACCCAGTTCCTCTTTCAATTTAGATATAGCTCGCTTTGAAGTACGTGGAGTGTAATTGAAAGATGCATCAATGTATCCAGTATACCTGAACTGACTACTAATGACTACTAATTGCTTGCGGTGTTGCTGGTACAATATCTCCACTTTTTGCTTTTTTAATTGGTGGTGATGTCCTGATTAACGTTGAAGGATAATTCGGTGGCATATTAATGATTGACGTTGAAAGATAATTCGGTGGCGTATTAATGATTGACGTTGAAAGGTAATTTGGTGGTTTGTTTTCTAAGTTTGTTGTATTATCATTACATTGAAATTTCATTACCTTCTGGCTTTTTATAGTTTATTATTTCAGTAGGAATATTTAATATCGCATCCTCATCTTAGTCAATAGTACACCTAGGCGAAATTATAACAATTTTATTATTACAATCTTAAACAATAATTACATTAAAAAGAAATGTAGGTTCTAACTTACCACATGTCATTGTCCCAAAACAAATTTCGAAGGTATGTCTTGTAAGACGCTTACTAGTGGTTAAATATTTTTCCTCGAAATGTTTGGAACAAAGTTTAAATGAAGGATAATCCAAATCATTAGCTTTGACATTTGGAACAATATCTCGCCAAATCTTTCTATATTCTTCAGTTAATGGTGCGCTATAAATTAAATAGACATATTTGGATTTAAGAATAAGGGTACAATCAGCTCTTTTATTCAGTATACGCTTGAGGCAATATAAAATGTAGAAACATAATAGTAAACCTATAACCGAAAATATCGGTATAATTTAGCTAAAATTGACTATAAATTCACATAGTAACAATGTGCTCACAATAATTGCTTGGTGGTATAAAAACACTTCGTTTATAGCTTAAATCTTTACGTTTTAATAAATTTAAAACAAACAACATATTTATGTTGTAATATTTTGCATCTAAAGAAATGAACAATTATGTCTTAGCTATATTTAGCATCAATTTACTTACGAATGCAAACCAATCTTCGCTGTACAATTGAAGCACTTCTGCGGCATTTTGATACAACACACAAACACTTATAGTTTATATTTATGTTATTTTATAACTTTATGATTTATTAAACACGTTTTTATAAAACACTTAACACATAAAACACTTTTAATTCACAAAAAAAATATATTCACTTTAAAGACGCTTTGAAGTAAGAACAATATTATCAGTAATGAAATGACAGCTATAATGTTATAAAATTTTGTGAATAAAAATAAGAAAAAATTTCTTCGCGCGCTATCTATTGTTCTCGTTAAAAACGTTTGGTATGCCATCTAGAAATCTTCTCCGAAACTAATATTTAACGAAATCATATATGTACTACGTTTCCATGGACATAGATAAACCGAGTTAAGAGTTTCGTCGAGTTAATAACATGGCGAGCTAATCCCTATCGTTTCCATGCTAAATTTGTTTTTACAGTTCAGGCGGTGTTATTTTTCTCAGTTTTTTTATATTTTAATCTGTTTCGTGAATATTTTAACCCGTGTTTATTTTTTCTTTATAGAAATACTATATTTTATAATAATACTATATATATATTTTCTGAATACTATAATTTTTCTTTTGACAGATAGAATCTCATTTAACCCAACTACTTTCGTCGAGTTAAAGAGGATTAAGAAATTTAACGAAAACTCTAAATCCGACTCGTTTCCATGATGAGATAATACGAGATGATCACGGTTAGCTCTGTCATGGAAACACCATAATACTGTCGTTGGCATTTACTATGGAAATTGACACGATTTCCCTTATAGTATTATAAGTTATTTGATCACACAATTCGCACACAGGTTTAACCAACATACCATCAAAAATAGATAAAAAATATTTTTTTTTGCTTTTTAATGAACATTAGAGAAAAAAGGTACAAAATAGAAACGCATGTCTTTCGTGAAATATTATTCGCAAGTATGTTGACAAATTTCCAACTATGGGCAATTGAAAATGGATTGAAGTATATATTTATTGTTTTGGAATTTAGAAAAGGCTTATTGATATATTAAGGCTAAATTAAGTAGACACATAAAAACTAAAAATGAAATTAAAAATGTTAAATGTAAGAGATACTACTCAAAATCGGAATATGTAGAATACAAATAAATTAGTTTTTAATGCAACACATATACATGTAATTAAAAATGGTATATTCTACTATCGGAGTGCAAAACTCATGGGCTGACCCATCTTCGATGCTAGTATAGGCTATACAATGTGCAGATGGTGATAAAATCGAACCAATAGCCGTACGTCCTCGATTTGGCAGGCGACTGCGGAAGGTAAGGACGCGAAAAGTGAACTGCGAAAGAGTTGGGAGTGCTTCGGCCCCTGAACAGATTGCAAAGATTAAATAATAAAAAAGAAAATTGGTATATGAAAAAATCGATCACGGACCATAAGTTAGATAGATAAGCCAATTTTACAAAATCAAGTTATCAATATCTTAACAAATTTTAACAACCATATCCGTCACCGCACAGTTCATTAACATCGACTGAAGAAAACGTATAAAATAAACTTATCAAAAACAAAAAAAATCATTAAAGATCAACCCGAAATTTTAATTAATCGAGCTTACAAAGGTAACCTACAGTGGAACATAAAATCTATGTTGGCGCGTGCAAGTAGTATAAAATAGTTGATAAGGACAATATACTATCAATTCAAAGCAAGTCGAATAAAATGATTACCTTATATGACGGAGAAATTACCTTCTGTTCGAGAAGGTGCGATGTTAAAATAGTGTTTTGGTGAAACTGTATGGTCTACATAAAATTTATAATTATGTATTAAATAAAATATTTTATTACCTGATGATCATATAATTTTGTCTTTAGATGTTATATCCTTATTTATAAATATAGACAACAAATGAGCATTAGAAATTCCGGAATTAAAATAAATAAAACATAATTTATTAGTGCTTCAACATTGTGAGTTTTTGTTCCACAAACAAATTTAGAAACCACTATTTGGTTCACCTATGGGTTCTCCCATTAGTCTAGCGGTTGCACATTTGGTTATGGAATTTGTAGAGTCTTCTATATTAAATTTGTTGGATTTTAAACCGACATTTTTCTTTAGATATGTAAGGTGACATAATTACGGTTATTTCAGTTTAATAAAACATTAAATTTACAATGGATTTGGAAAAGAATCACAGGTTAGCCTTTTTTAGCCAGCTTTAGCCGAAATACATAATATAGATGGAACATTATCAACTGATTGGTTTTATAAAGCCACTTGGTCTGTATACAGTAAAACTATTTCTAGACAAAATACCCCAGTCGTCAGACCTTGTTTTGCATAAAGATAATTTTCGACTCCTTAGAAATATACTTTTAAAAAATGGTTATCCACATTCATTTATAAATTGATATTGAAAAGCAATGCAAATAAAAATTCAAATTTACAACCAGCAGTTGAGAATGTTCCACTTGTTACAAACGACGATCAAAATCATATGTTAAATCCTTACATGAACAAATAGTTATGTTTTTACAATAATTTTGGCAGATCACTGTTTTCAAATTTAAAAGATCCTACTGTTTTAGGTAATAATACAGATGTTGTATATCAAGTTGAATGTGCTTGAGATAAGATATACCATATACTGGGCAGACAAAACAATTATTGTTTGCAAGATTCTTAAAATAAAATCAATTTAAAATATTTTATGGAGAAAATCCGACAACTATGGCTTGAAATATATAAGACAATGCACGGAACCCCCGAATTACAGAGCAAGCGCTCTACTTACTATGCTGTCGACAACGATTCTATCAACATAAGAGATATGCTCAAAATATAGCAAACAATTACCAACCATTTATATACGCTCCTTTTTAAAACTATAGACGCACTCTATACGCAATTCTCAGAAAATTTGAGAGCAAATGAAAAAACGAGTGTTATCATGACTGACACTCTTGTTTGTTGTTTTAATTTATGAAATAAATATTGTTTTGAAAACGATAGTTTTGCTGTTGTTGGGCGAAAACTGCAAGAAGTGTTTTTGGTAAGTGTTTCATTTCTATAGACGCACTGGATTTTTTGGACTATAATCAAAACAATGTTTAAAATTTAAAACAATTAATAATTTATTTGTCCTCCATGGCATATTATGACGTCAAAAATTCTGTTATGCATGAACGCAATATATGGCTGTAGCCGTTCCGGCGTCAAGGAGGACCAATCATTTTCTATAGCCATTTTAAGCTCCTGCACCGTATGGAATTGCCTGTTATCATCATAGACCCTCTTTACCAACCATCCCCAGAAGTTCTCAGTGGGATCCAGATCTGGTGAATGCGCCGGCCACACTAGTAACTCCACATTATGAAGTGCAAACCAAGCCGTGGTGAAGGCACTCACATGTATTCCGGAAGTTATCCTGTTGAAAAATAAAATTTTCTTCAGAATAACTAGCCAAATACGGTATGAGTTGCGCTTCCAAAATGGTTTGGTACTCAATACTGTTCATTCGACACGATGGAAAAGCCAAACGCAGTGTGGCGAGTATGCTGAACTTGCCCCACACCATTAAAGATCCTCCACCGAAATTTCTCTTGGAGAAATATCAGGGCTCTTTTCGCAGATCTCTCCAGTAGCTGTTCAGGCCACCTGGCCCGTCTAAATTAAATTTTTCCTCATCAGAGAAAAACACCTAAAATGCAAAATTTTGTTAGAAAAATAAAGTTTTAAAGTAATAACTTCTTGTAACCAGATTCCAGTTGCGATTTATGTTAGCACGAACGAAGGAGAGCCTTACTTCTTTGTGATGAACTTTCAGGCGAAGTTGAGGCTTCATCCTGGATCGTACAATATTGGGATTTTCCTTAATTTCCCGCCCCATGGTTGATATGGATGCTACAATATTGGCATCTCGCTTGATTCCAGGAATCATCGAATTCGACGCTAGTCGACTAATCTTCCTTATTTCTCTCTTATTTAGAACCCTTTTGCGTCCATGCTGTTTTTTGGGCAACATGATCCGATTTCCCAATTTTTCCTCCTATTTCCCGTGGACCAACCCTGACCCCATAACGCGTCTATTTGTCCTTTTTCTTTTTCTGTCAGGATCTTACCGCGAGATAAGAAATTCTACAACTAGTGCAATAATTAAAAAAATATTTTAAAAAATACAATTACATCAGCAAAGTTACTTACCTTCGACAGTGCGTCTATATAGAAATGGAACACAAATGAAAATCACTTTTTACAGTTTTCGTCCAACGACAACAAAACTACCGTTATCAAAACAAAATTTATTTCAGAAATTAAAACAACAAATAAGAGTGTCAGTCTTGAGCTCGGCGCAAATCCCGGTGTAATGATAAATGACAATGAGTAATAATTTCATTATTTATTGGTAATTTCTACCTTAGTTTTCAAATATTTATAGGTTTGGCTTCTTTAACCAGGTTAATGAAGCTTTTTTAAAGGACCGGAAATATAAATATTTTGAAAATTCAAACTAAATGAATGACATAGTGACATTCGACGTTTCATTTGCTCTCAAATTCTCTGAGAATCGACTATCACTAGACTGCGTCTATAGTTTTGAAACCAAGTTTATTATAACTAAACATGATGTATTTTTAGAAGATGTTAAGATATTGGAACATGAATGCAATTCTTCAATTAGACGGATTTTAGAAATGACACAATCTGTTTGTGATTATCTTCAAGATATGTAATCTTTTCATTAAAAATAATTAAAGTTTTGCTTTTAATGAATTTATTTTAGAATTTTGCTTTAATTTTTAATTACGTATACAAACGGCTTACATTAAAAACTAATTTATTTTTATTCTACATATTCCGATTTCGAGTATTATCATTTACAATTAACATTTTTAATTTTGACCAAAATTAGCATAGAAACGCTTTTATGTTTCTACTCAATTTAGCCTTATTATATCAATAGGCCTTTTCTAAATACCAAAACATCACTTCAATTCATTTTATTGGTTTTTTCCTGTTTTGTTAATTTTTTTGTATATTGTAAGAATAATTTTTTTAAATATTGTAAGTTTTTATTATATAAATATTTTGGGATCGTTCTTTATGTGCAAATATACATTCATAGTTGTTGTGCCCTGAAAATGGATATAAATTAATATCCGAAACGTTGGCGTCTAAATAAAGCGTTTTATTAACTAGGCTTTAAACCAACGGATTGAAGAAAAAATATTAAACATAAAAAAGCCTATTAACTATAACCAACAATAATAGTTACAGTCACAAACATCATTTTTGCATTCGGCTTGAATGAAGTAAACATGTCGTCCTCAATAAAACAAAAAAAAACGTCCTGATTAATCCAAATTACAACTATTTTGGATTAAAATAATAATCGGTTTACCATACCCTCTACATTTACGAGTATTTTTAGTCTTAAGTACAAATTAATTACTTTTAGCATTTGTAGTGATTTAAACTGTACGTTGCTATAATGATCTCATTTATGAGCAATCAACATTATATACAATCAAGAAAATTGTGTCGCTTTTTTATAATAATGCTAACATTTTTTTAGCTATTCTAAAGAATTAAAAATAATCTAAATTAAGGAAATTAAATTAGAATTATTGTTTTTATGTATGTTATTTTGTTTTTACAAATTCAAAGTACATACTTACTACATATGTATAAGTAATGGTGTTAGTAAACAGAAAAAATTAATTACCGAGATCATATCACTTGATAGTGATCGCACAGTTTTGCCAAACAAAAAAAATCGCCTTTATTTAAGAGCATTTTCTTTGCACGTACACACATAAATTATGCGCCTATTTTCATGTACATGTATATTGATTTTATAGTTAAGGAGCACGCGATTTACATTGATTTTTAATGGAAAAAATAGGGGTGGTATAATTGGAATAGGAATAACATATTGGTTGTCGTAGTTTAATAAACTTAGCCGTGTGGAAGGGTGAATGCTACTCAAAGCCATTAAAATTAAAAACCAAATACTATATTTGTTATGTCTTATATAGTTTGTAAGAAAATCGGAGTACAGAGGTACAGTATACACAGGTTACAATTTATTTTAACCCAACAAAATATTGTTTAACATAATTCAATCGCTACCTATTTATAGACTTGACAAATTTTGTTTTGTTTTTTGATGACAACACGAAACATTAACATAGTAATTTTCACATTTTATTAAGAAAGAAAATATGTAATTTTCTATATATATTTGTTAGGTAATATATGAAAGAAAAACATGAACTAAAAAATTACCATCATTGACATTAATACTGTCTGTAATAATAGACGAAAACTAAAATAAAAATAGAAAAGTAGCATTACATACAAATTAATCTAAGCTGACATTAAAATACCTTTAAAATTACCAATGAGACTTAAATTGTATAAACGTGTCAGAATAAAGCAGCTGTAACCTTCAACAATTTCCACCAGAACAATAGGATAAAGCTGCTGAAAGTTGTTTTAATGTTACATATACGATTATTAGTCGGCATTATTTTTTGTGTCTCCCTGGGAATAGGGAATAGAAAATTTAGAACATAGTTTAGATAGCATTTTTACTAAATAATTCTGGCCTCTTTGGGCTTTCTTCTTATGAATATTTTTCAAAATTGCGAATACATTTAAGCCCGGGCACAAAAATTTCATTTTGTTCGATATTTAAGAATTTTTTTGAAAAATGTTAACCTTAGTCAGCTTTGCATTTAAAAATTTGTGTACAAAATGGACGAAGCGAAACGACTCGCGCTTAATCCGGTTTTTATACTGTATATTCCTTTCAAAGTGCCCGTTATAAATAGAAAACGTGTGACACACATTCTGAATAAAATATATTTTTTGTACACATTTAAATAACATACTTTTTTAAAAGATTTTTGTTTTCATTTTAAATACATTTGAAAATCCTTTTGGGGTTCGCTTGTTGAAAACAGTCGTTGTTCAAAAATCGATAATCATAGATGTTTACTCCTGTAGTACACAATTTATAAATGAAGTAAATATTTCTTTTAACTTTAAATTAAGTTAGAAATTTTTTTAAATATTAATATGTAGTGTTTTGATCGATTGATTAAGTATGATTGATTGGAGCGTCCGGCCAAACCACAGTGAGATTCCCGGTGAACGACGGACCCATCGGCACATGGTTTTACATAAAACAATATGGAGGTAATAGGACAGGTTGGTTAGTTATTATGATATTGACCCGGTTTCAGACACCTAAGCAGTCAATAATAAGTCAGTTTAGCGATTAGCGCACAGGACTGATCAATTATTTTTGATTTATTGTAAAGTATAAATTTAAGTTGTAAAAAGTATAAATTTAGTTATAATTATACATATTCTATAATTAAAATATTTAAAATATTGAAAAAATGCGCCATTTTGTTACCACATATAAAATTGAAAACGTTTTCAGTATGGCACTGGTAGAATCTATTGTGCATAATTCATATCATCCACAACAAATATTTTTTTCCGAGACATTTATTTTAATAACACACAAATTAGAAACACACAAATTTGATCACAAATTGTATTCAACACACAAATTTCATCATAAATTACATAAAATTTTCAAATAATTCTATTTTGAAAGACAAACAACCAGAAACAAAAGCTTTAAGTTGTGGATGATATAGAAATCAAAGACAGAGATATAAATATAGTTTTATATTTGCATCTCGTCGTAACTGTCAACGCATGAAATAGACGATTTTATATGGAGAAAAAGCACATTACTGGTCTATGTATACAGTATTATGTCTATGGTCATTACATAATTATTATAATATATTTGTTATATGCATAGCTATTTACTTTTTGTGTGTAAATGTATAAGTAAACTGGTATAAGTTAAATATCATAAATTATGTTTAAAATTACAGAACTTCTTAAACAGAATTATGTAAAACAGAATTTTGTAAACAGAATTTTGCAAAACAGAATTTTTTAAAACAGAATTTTTTAGGAAAACAAAATTTCGAAAAAACAGAATTTTGTAAAACAGAATTATTGCGGCAACAAAATTAAGTGCAGAATTAATTTTTATGCAGAATTCTATGAAACATGTAATATATAAAATTTAATACAAAAGTGTTTAAAAATACAAAGTGTTTGTATAGTGTAGCTGTAATTTAGTATTAAATGTTGTATTAACGTAGTATCTTTGCTGAATTAGTCTATGTAGACAAAATGAAAGATTAATTCTTTTGAAGTGAAACTTCGACCATAAAGCGGCAATTATTTCCCATTTACGGCCACATTGAAGGTGAAGGCATTCATTGAAATATCTATATGGAAATTCAGTATCGTTCTCGTTTAAAATTAGGATGATAAAGAGCCTTTGTTCCGGAAGATGAAGTATATTCATATTACATAGAATTAAAAGAGAAGTTTGAGAATCTGCAAAGTTTGGAGACTGGTTTGAAAAAATTATTTAAGAGCAACAAGTCAGTCTGTATATTCTTCAATATTTAGGACACTGAACCAAAGCAATTCCGGAACGGAGTATTAAAGTAATGGAAAAAATAAAATCGGGGGGAGTTATGTTTGAAAGAAAAGTCGAACATACAAAAAAGATAAAAAAATTGAAAAACTTATAAAAAACGTCGCAAGATGGGAAAATTTGATTTTCTTAAAAGGATAGCAATTAGTTTATCTTTGTAAACTCGAAGATTTGGTATAATTTTAACGTTTGTTTAAATTTGCATCAATAATTTTGTTAAAATTCGATTACCTATATAAAAAATATTTCCAATAAATTTTTTGGTGTATGTGTGTTGATTTTATAAGTAAACTGGTATAAGTTAAATATCATAAATTATGTTTAAAATTACAGAACTTCTTAAACAGAATTTTGTAAAACAGCCTCCTAGAATCACATACAGAAAGTTACTTCCTTATAAATCAGGGCCCCTATTTCTGAATACGAATACGAACAAAAATTGTACGAATTCGTATGGTTGGAATTTTTGAATACGAATTCGTGCAATTGTAACACGAATTCGTACCTACTTGATGCGTTTGTAAATTTCCCTTATCTGAGAAAACGAATTCGAACGATATTTATACGTTCATGAACGAATTTTTGTTCGATGTGTATTTAGTTAACGACTTCATTGAAAAACTGAAAATTAAATGGTTTTTTGGAAGTATAATAACTATATTTTGATTTTTAGGTTAGATAAATAAAGGGTTAGATAGTCTACTGAGGGCTAAATAAAATATTTTATAGAAAATTCTAAAAACCAAAATTCAATTTATGTATGAGTACAAAGTAATGCACACACAAATATACTATTTGAGTGTAAAAGTTCAAAAGTGGTATTTAGAACATACCATACAAACCGGAATTTTATCAGAATCAGTAATGAGAATTAGATGTTGAGATTGATAGAACTCTAAAGGGCCCTCATAAACTTCTCAAAGGTTCACAAAAAAATACATATAGACAATGAACTTTAGACTAATCAATTTGAGATTGATGTACCATTTCAAACAATTATATTTATTTTCATTTTACTATAAATCAATTTATTTTCGTTTTCAACAACAAAATTTCAAATATATTAAAATAATGGCGGCTCTAATGGCGGCTTTAAAATTGGCGAAACTAAATTATGGAAACCTAAAATATTAAAAATAATTAATGAATATGTACAATAATGTTTTGAACATTCATTTCAAGTATACAAACCAAACGAAATAACAAACGAAAACAAAATTTTTCTTTTTTGACGTTTATTATTTTCATCAAGTTGTAAAATTTTATTCCAGGTAAAACCATTTAAAATAAATTTCCCTTATAGCAAGGACACACACCAAACAATTACGTACGTTCGTATTCAGAAATACCAATTTAAATTCGAATCGAATTACATTTTCGTAACGAATACATTTTCGTATCGTATTCAGAAATAGGGGCCCTGGGGCCCTATTTCTGAATACGATACGAAAATGTATTCGATACGAAAATGATATCCGTTACGAAAATACTTTGGTATTTCTGAATACGATCGTACGTAATTGTTTGGTGTGTGTCCTTGCTATAAGGGAAATTTATTTTAAATGATTTTACCTAAAATAAAATTATACAACTTGTGCCATTTTGCCTTGACGTTTCGTTCTTGTTTATATGAAATGTGTTAGAAATGGATGAGTTATTTATGATTATTGTTATTATTAATATTCTAGTTTTTTATCTTAGGCTATATACATATGTATCTCATTACATAAAATAATAAAATTTTATTTAAATGCAATGCTGTGTATTTTTTGTGTGCCGTACAAACATTTTTGTTATAAACGAACACAATCAGTGAATCAACGAATAATTTCTTGTGTAGTGATAGTGGCACATCATAAATGTTTGCAACTCTAACCTCCTACATATAAATTGGTATCATAGTGTTAGGTAAATTTGTGTTTAGACATTTATTCTGTCAATTACGAATATCCCAGAGAAATTTTTATTATGTTCCGTCGGGATTTTAACAGTAATCTTCACCACCCTTCGGAAGGTGGTGGTGTAGAACACAGTAAATACCACTTGAACCATGAACGTATAAAAATCGTTCGAATTCGTTTTGCCAGATAAGGGAAATTTATGAACGTATCAAGTAGGTACGAATTCGTCTTACAATTGCACGAATTCGTATTCAAAAATACCAATCATACGAATTCGTACAGTTTTTGTTCGTATTCGTATTCAGAAATAGGGGCCCAGGAACAACTAAATATTCACAAATTATTGAGATCAAAGCTGGGACGCCACAATGGAGTGGCTTGGGACCTCGCCTACGTACACATTCACGAGCGGTATCGCACTAACTCAGATTTTTTTTTTTTTTTATTTTTTTTTATTTTTTTATTTAAATTATTACAACTGAATACAATTCATCTAGTAATTTTTCTTTCTTAATTTAGTCACTTGTGAATGAGAAGACTCCCATTGGCTAGCTCCATTTATATGTTATTTACTGAAGTAGTCTTTGCTTTGGTGTCCTTAATCCATTAAATCAATTGGTTTCGTTCTCTGCAATCGTCTTACTGCATGTGAAGGGTCCAACATACCACGAAGCTCTTCATTTACGTGTTGATAAATACGTTGTCCATGTATTACTGCAAATTTTTTTATTTCTTCTTGGACCATCGGGATATTTAGATCCCTATGAAGGTCATCATTCCTAATGTACCACGGAGCGTTAACTATACCACGTAGCACTTTGTTTTGAAAAGTTTGAATTATTTTGATGTTGGTTTTCTTTGTACAGCCCCAGAGCTGTATTCCGTAAGTCCATACAGGCTTTAGCACCTGTTGATATAATAGCAATTTATTTTCGGTTGACAATTCCGAGTTTTTCCCGAGCAGCCAATACATTTTTCGATATTTGATATTAAGTTCTTCTTTTTTCTTTTTAACGTGCTCTTTCCATCTGAGCCTGGTATCTAGGGTCATTCCTAGATATTTAGCCTTATTTGCATACGGAATCTGCTGACCGTTAATGATTACAGGTTTGTAACTGACTTTTAGATTAGTAAAATTCACATGCGTGGATTTCGATTCATTGAGCCCGATACGCCACTTTTTTGTCCATTTTATGATTTTGTCACATGCTTCTTGAAGTTTCCTTGCCGATTCCTCGATAGTGTCTCCTACTGAGAGAACTGCAGTATCATCAGCAAATGTTGCAACGGTAACATCGTTTAATTGAGGTAAATCTCTGGTGTAGAGTAGGTAAAGAAGGTCCCAAAACACTACCCTGCGGAACTCCTGCCGAAATCTTTTTTAGCTCGGAATATTCATCTTCATATTTCACCCGAAAGTGGCGATTCTCTATGTATGGTTTTAAAATCATATAATATTGTTTTGGTAAATCTCTATGTAGTTTGAAGAGTAAACCTCTGTGCCATACCTTATCGAAGGTCTGTGCCACATCTAAGAAGATACCAGAGCAAACCTTTTTCCTCTCTAATGTATTCTCAATGACATCCGTAAGCCTGTGAACCTGCTCAATAGTTGAGTGTTTCTCTATGAAACCAAACTGATATTCTGGGATAAGGTTTCGTTGTTCTATGGGTTTTTTTAATCTTTTGAGCAACATCCTCTCAAACAATTTCGCAAGTGTTGATAGAAGTGAAATTGGCCGATAAGATTTTCTATCATTCGGTGGCTTGCCCGGTTTCGGAATCATTATTACTTCTGCTACTTTCCACTGCATTGGCACATGTTTTTTCCTGAGGATCGCATTGATTATGTGCAGTAATTTATGGGTCCCTTTTTCAGGCAGCTCCTTTATTATTTGCCCTGTTATCAGATCGTAACCAGGAGCTTTCTTTACTTTTATGTTCTTAATTTCAGCTTAGTTCTTTCAATGTTAGAGGCCTGATATCTTCGAAATCAGATATTCTGGGCGTATTAGCAGTGTTTTCGTAACTGGTCTGCTGATCTAGAGGTTGAAATGTTTCTTCAAGATGTTCAGCAAACAGGTCAGCTTTATCTTTCGCACTTCTAGCCTATTTCCCATCGTTTGTTTGGATTGGGGGATCTGCGTTTTTGGTCGTTTGAACCCTTTTGTTGCTTTCCAGAGGGAATAGTCGGTATCTTTAGTTGGGGCTAGAGAACAAAGATATTTTCCAATTGTTTCATTTTTCACTGTTTTTATGAGTACCTTTAGTTTGATGCACAAGTTGTTTAAAGTGGTTTTATCTTGCGGCGCACGCGTATTTTGCCATTTCTTTCAGGCTTTTCGTTTTTCCGGCACTGCAATTCTCTTACTTACTTCTCTTACTTCTATTGGGTAAATGACGGAGTTTTCTTTCCTGGATGATAATTTGGGGGTGCATTCCCAAGCCGACCATTGTATGACATCAATGAGCCGGTCTAGTTTCTCTTCTATTTCATTTTCACTTTTGATTGGCACTTGAAGTTCTATTTTTTCCTCTACTAACTGCTTAAACAATTCAAACTTTGTTTTGTTGTTTGTTAGTTGTGGTGAATTTGTTTTTTCTATTACATTTTCACTAACTGTCATAATAACAGGAGAATGATCAGATATTAGACTTTCATCATTTTCTAAGAAGATGTAGCGTTCCGATATGCCTTTAGTGATGTAGAAATCTATAAGGTCTGGGATTTTGTGAGGATCTGTTGGCCAGTACGTTGGTTTCCCTCCTGAGTAAAATTCACAGTTCGAGTATTGGCCAGCTGCAAGTAATTCTTTGCCTGTTAGAGAGGTTAGTCTTGAACCTCAGAAGATGTTTTTTGCATTAAAATCACCTCCGAAAATGAAGTTACATCCTAATTTCTGGAACAAGTTAATGTAGTCTTCCTTTTTAGGTTATACCGTAGGGGACAATATATTGCAGATATATTACAGGTGTTGTGATAAACAAATTTAACCGTCACGGTGGTTACTTGCATGGATTCTTTTTCTATTTTTAATTCTTCGTGATGTTTAATATTATCCCTAATAAATATAGCTGACCCTCCTCTTGCTCGTTCTGCAGGATGTGTGGTATGGTAACAAGTATATCTCCGGATTGATACATAGGAGCTGCTGGTAAAATGTGTTTCTGATATTAAGCATATATCAATTTTCTCTGTATTTAGAAATATTTCTAATTCTTCTAGGTGTTGTGTTAATCCGTTTGCATTCCATATGGCTATTCTTAATGAGTAGTTTTGATGTCTGGATTCTGCTCAGCAATTATGAGTTGAACTATGTATTGCAGACATTATTTATTTTGTAACTAACTCAGAATAAAACTATTTTCTTAATAACCAATTTTCTTAATAATCTCCAAAGTGCGATGTACAGAACAGATAGATGGAACGTTAGCGTGTCAGATTCAATGAAATTAAACCCGAATGTGTTAGGAACATACACGAATAGACCAGGAACATTATAATATGAATAAATAAAATTTACCAAAAACAAAATTTAATGGATCAACTTATATCCTCGATATCAACTTACCCCATCTCCTCAACTAAACAAAAAATCGATAGAGCGAATCGGGGGTGGTGGTATAAAAAGTTAAATAATATTACAAGTAATTTTCCTTAATTCCTATTTCTTGTTTAAAATATTCTTCCTTCGAAATGAAAAGATATAAAACCATACTTACATAATATATGCTAACTATCCGCAACATTATCCTTTACATGTATTTGCAGATAGTCACTGAGCTGGCAGAGCGCATTTCGGCCGGATTACATTAACGGATATTGAAGAAGTGTTATAAACTAAAATGGCAGCATTTCCTACACAAGGTTTTCGAGTTAATCTTAATCCAAAATTCGGTAGGATAAATTTTATGGTACATTCAATAGAGCAATATGCTCGAAATAAATTAAATTGGAGTATGTTGCGCTAAGTAGCACAGCGTTAATGTTTATCTGGTTTTTACAGCGTGGACTCGCATCGTATTAAATTTCATTAAGATTCAGTATTACAGACACAAATATCAAATTGTAATATATACAATACATATTTCAAATTCTTAAACAAAACAATTTAAATGAAATTACTGATATTATTACTGTACTAGTATCGTTCTAAAATTTACCAATTTTACAGGTAATATTTATTATCGGCAGTCTAATCCTTCTTTGCAATCTGGAGCCTAAATGGGTCATCTTTTAAAGAAACACTTTACTGGTGATATTACCGTTTGTAATACTCGCACTATCAAATATTAAATTACTGATAATTTTGCTGCTATTTTCAACTGCGACTAATGGTCCCCGTTATACGAAGAGCCCGAGGAAATTGTTGTGAAAGTTGGACCTTAAATTTCAACATATGCGTGGTGTACAAAGCGATGGACATCGTGATATATACACACAAGCATAACATGCATAAGTTATTTCATTTGTATAAATCATAGATTTGACCATATTTCGCATATGCAAGCGTACCATATAAAAAATTCAATTACATATTACATTAATACGAGTGTGTTTATACGAATGTGGATAGTAATTACTTGTTCAGTAGTGGTATGAGGAATGTTGAAAATAACGCATGCGTTTGCTTTGTTTTCAAATTTTTATTGCATTTTTAATGGTTCTGAAATATCATTGAAACTAGGTTTGAAGTGTTTATAGATTAATGAGTTTAGCAAAGCACTAAATTAATGACGTTTACATGCTTATTAGCATTAGTTTTAGATTAGTATGATTAAGATAAGATATTTTACATTCGTGTAAAGCGATATATATACATATGAAATTATATACGGCACCTTTAAAAATAATATGTACATATTATTATAGTAATATGCGATACAATAACTGCCGGTTAGCATATTAAAAGCTTAAAATTTCTGTCTACATATAATGAGAATTTACACTTTTTTAGATTTCGATTGCTTCAATAAATAATAAATATAAACAACTGCATCCTATCAACATTTAACTCAACATTTAGTTCAATTTTTAACAATCGCTCAGGCATATAAATTATAAACTAACTAATAAAAAAATAATGCAATTTATCGATCGATACTACTGTGAGAATTATCAAGTACGTTCGAATCATTGAAGCATAATATGGTATTTTACATCGAGGTGAGGTTTACCAAGAAGTTGGAAATATGGTTTCGAACTAATGAAACATTGAATTTTTTTAAATTAAAACTTTCGGTGGTCTCCTCAATACTCATCATCGGACTGCAGAGAGCGGTGACCAAACTACAAAAATATTTAAAATACTTTGAACTTACATACAGAGCATAATCACAATTCATTAGCGAATTATTATGTTTGGCTACGCAATTGTCAACCCCTTCGTAACCTCAATGTTTACTGTATTTGATGCATACATGCGATTTCTATATGAAATTTGGGTTCTTCTGAAGACCTTGGAAGTCTGGTTTCGAACTAATGAAACATTGAATTCTTTAAATTAAAAAATTTGATCGTGTATTAGTCACTGGCATGGTTAAAGAGCGTAAAAGTCTAAATACTTGAACATTCTTCTTCTCAAAAATCATGGATAGAACACATCTGTAAAATGTAGCTTAACCACAAATATAGTTGTAGGTACAGAGGTTTCTTATTGCATACAAAATAAAATAAAATCATAACTCAACTAAAAATGCCATACTACCGAAATTGTTTAAAATTTCGCTCATCTTTAAACTACACGATTTATTTTAGGTAAATTTCTTTGTTTTGCTTTAAAAACCAACTTTGTGAAAAATTATGAAATTATGAAAAATTATAATTATGATTCCTTCCATTTCTTCATGTTTGGAAGGAAAAATTCACAAGGGGCTAGGTCAGGTGATTATGGTGGATAGGAAAGCAATTCCTCCAATTTTTACTGTGTTTCTCATTATGGTGTATTGTCATGATAGAAGAACACTTTTTTCTCATTCAAATGTGGCCGTGTTTCCTTAATTTTTCCATTCAAAGTGCTTAATAATGATGCATAATATTCACCCGTGATGGAATTACTCTCCCCAACCACCGATGAAGTGGCCATAACCTTACCAGCTTGTGCTTTCTTCTTATTCATTGCTTTGACTGTTGTTTTGATTCTGGCATGTAGTGATGGATCAAGGTTTCATCAACCGAATCGACAGAAATAAATACATACAATATGAAAAAAATGTTGTACCTTAATTAAATTCAATAAAAAATATTATAACCTAGTTATGCTTATGTACGTATATATAGAAATAAACATCGACCTTTTACTGTACAATTAAAATTTTATACTGCATTTCCACAACAACAAAAAGCAACCAAACGATTTTCTCGATTTTCAAACGCGCATGGTCCGAAATACTAAAAAGGCATATATAGAGGAGGTATTCCTATCTATATATTATTTAGCTTATAAAATACGATTCTATCTATATCTAGCACGTTTCCTCTCATATGTTCTGCCAAAAAAAAACAGAAAAATACTCAACCCCCTTTTTCTTACACATACATAAACAATGCTTTTCACTGTAAACGGCTATGATAAATACATATTTTTCTTGAATGAAAATTTAGTTTTTCACTGCATCTTTTCCTATTATCAACGCATAAAATCGCACTAGTGAAGTGACACAAAAAAAAAAAAATTCAGAAGGAAAATGAAAATGATTACATTTCATTTTTTTTCGTGTACTATTTCATCGTTTTCATTATAATTTATAATGTAAAATGTGTGGCACACTTTAATGTCACTAGTGGCAAATATAGTAGTGGTTAGTCAGTCAATCAGTTAGTAGAACATTACTTTAATATTTTTTTTTAATATTGCACGTATGTATGTTCGGTTATATAGAATTTTACAATTTAGTTTACATTTGGACGTTGATAAAACATAATCGCCGCGACATGTATTCGTCAAAAAGTAAAAAATACATACTTATTCTTAAATTAAATCGTGTGTGAATTTTTCAATTGTGTTTTATATTTGTTGATTTGCTTTCGGTTCTAAATTATGTTCAATTGAAAATTTAATTTTTTTCTTGTGTTATGTGAATTCTGTACATGTGCAATGAAATATAACAAATAAAAATAGGTGCAATAAAATCAAGTGAAAAGTTTTTTATTTTTCCAAAGTTTTTACTTGTCTTCCATTTACATAAATGAAAATTTATAATAAAAAAAGATTAAAATATGTAAGGATTGTGATACTGGGTACACGGTACTGGGTTGAGGAAAAGATTTTCATTCAGAAAAATAAAATATAAATAACAAAAATAAGAAGATCATTATTCTTTTATGTGTTATTGATAGTTTGTGTACGAAACATCATGAAAAATTTAAAGATTGGAGGCGCATGTACTGTAGTTACTATACTAATGGAAATGTGTGGGGATTAATAATCCGCAGTGCAAAAATACCAATAACAAAACATTCAAAATTGGCATGGCATAGTTTTTTTATTGTTGTTTTAATGTGATGTAATCCTTCGAATACAGCCTCAATTAGTTCTGCGTTTTTGAGGAAATTTCCGAGTTTACCCACCTATCTCTAAATATGTCCTACAACAGGGAAATTATACGAAATTTAACTGACCATTGATTTTAATGTCAAACCTAAATTTAATATAATAAATACCTGTGTCATAATATATTTGTCTAAATTATATCCAGAAAAAGAAACAAAAACCGTTGGTCTGCAACTTCTGTATATCAGGTGGTTAGCATGACGACTAAGCAAATGTGTAAACCGTGTAATGAAGGTTTAACTTCTAAGGCTATATACTTCGATTTTATTAAGGGTACGAATTGTACAGTTGTAGTCTTAGTTTGAAAAACTTTTAATTTAAGAAACTTAAATTAAAACCAAACACCCAGCCACACTCAAAATAATGAAATTTTGGTATAACCATTTAATTAGAAATAAACTTCAGTTCGAATAATATTTTTTTAATATCAACTTTTAAATTTGTTTATATATAAATCAGACCAAAAAATGAAGATCGAATAACGTTGGCACATCCTTGCTCATTTTATCCAGTAGCTTGTGTGATTCAACAAAAACCAAAAAAATGTTGGTAACCATCGTACAAACGATGACGAAACTATTTTCTATTGACTTGAAGGTTCTACCCTGATAATTATATGCGTACTTAGTCAAACATTTAACTACATAGATTAATTCCGTATTTAAAATACAACTAATGTCTGACCGAAATTTAACGTTACTTCAAAACAATTAATGAGAAAAAATAATAATAATTAGTTACAAGGTCACAACAATTATTATTAATTAGTGTCCAGATTATTAAGACTTGTACAATGTACAACGATAGCACGAGTTTTTAAAAAGAATCAAGAAATCAATCTAACAGGCTGGTAAAGTAGTAAGTTCAGTTTTTCACACTAAAATAAAAATAAGCCACGTGATTAGTTTTGTAATATTCTTTGGTTTCTGTGGAATGAATTTTAAAAAAATAGCTCATAATTTTATGCGGAGAACTAGCTCCAATAAACCAAGTATTTTCCGATAACCTTTTGCCATCTTTCTGGCAACTCATAATTCCGCGATCAAAAAAACTTCTGGTCCTTGTTAGCATAAAACTAAACCATGTGCGATCTCAAGAGATTGTCATTGGTGAAAGAAGTAGCATTGAAAGCGTTTTGCAAACTTCAAAATAAATATTAATCAGAAGACACCAGGTCAAGAATGTAAGGGGAATTACGACGGCATTTCCCAACCATGCTCCAATAATTCAATGAGTTCTAAAGTTGTGTGAGGCTTTGCGGTATCATATGGTGGAACACAATTCTTCCTCGATTTGTTAATTCTGACCGTTTTTCTTTATTACTTCATCCAGTTTGATCACATGTTAGCAGTAACCATCAGAATTGATCGTCTGTTTCCTTGGAAGTACTCAAACTGCACAATACCTTTCTAGTCCCGCTAAGTTGACAGCTAAATTGTTTTTTGATGCAAATCATACTTCCATGTGATTTGTGCTGTTTTACCACACTTGATCGTTTTCGAAAGATGTTGCTGTAAACGATCCATTGTTCAACACCAGTAACAATTTATTTAAAGGGTTAACATTTTTCGGCGAGTAGGCTCGGCGAGTTAGATGCGTATCACAAATATTGCGTCATTGGATGCGTATCACAAATATTGCTTTCAAATCGAGTGAAAACTACCATCAACTTCATTTGATCGACTAGAATGTTGCTTATCTTTAGAGAAAAATCCCTTTCTTTCAAAACGGAATTTTTAAACCCGTTCGAACAAGTGCGTTTTGTTATGTGATCCACCATAAACCTCACATATATCTTTATGAGCCTCAGCAGATTTTTTTACTTTACGGGAATGAAGTTTAATATGTATACCGAAAAGTTTGTTTTACACAAAACTAACAGTTACAAAAAAAGTTTACGTACAGCCAATTTTACATAACTTATATAATTATATGTGACTATTATCAAATGCCAAAAAGGAAAATATTATTTAACAGTGACAGTTCTTCAAAAAAGATTAAAAAACTGGCTATGTTTGAAAACTGAAAGTGCTTTTCCATCAAACTAATACCACAGACAATCAAAGGATATATTTCATTTGAACTAAAAAAGTAAAACAAAATTTATTTCTGATAATTCCGATGTCATCGTTGTATCTGTGATTTTTCGTTAAACTGCGTTTACGTAACGCAAAAAACAAAATATTTTTGTTTGTGTTCGACTATTTACAGAAATTGTATACGCAGTTGGAATTTTCACGTTTATAATGGTTGAAATATCTCTTTTAGGTTGCCTCTGTTGTAATTTGTACAGAGAATCGTGGTCGTCATCGTTACGAGACATCTAATTATCTGTAAGCAAAAACTAGTGTTAGTTTAAGCGATTTATTTTGGCCTCAAAATATACACAAATCTTTTTCCCTGGGGTAATTTTATCAGATCTGCGAACAAGTAGTAGTTGCTGGGAGCTCGAACTTCAATTCGGGCAATTTCGCTATCGTAACCAACAACTTGTGACCCGATGCATTGTCTTGGTGAAAGAGCACATTTTTATTTTGCATTTGGGCCCGTTCTCACAACTTCTCCCTTCAAACGCACCAATAGCGCCATGTAATATTCGTTGATGGTCTTTCCTTTCTTAAGATAGTCGACGAATAAAATGCTGTTCACTCAGCTGATTGATGATTTGATTCCGGAGTGTAGTGGTGGGTCCTTGATAAACAGCGCTCTGAATCATCTCGATGCGTTGCTGTTTTTGATCCAATGTGAGTAAGCGCGGCCCACATTGGACACAGCTTTCTCACACACTACCTTTTATATCTTTATGGTGTCAGCTATCTCAAGCAACTCAACTTTACGGCCTTTCAAAACAATTTTGTACACTGTTTTTATCTTTTCTGGAATAATTGCCCAATTCGGGTGATCAGTGCGTTTTGCATCATGAGTGTTTGTTCGCCCACGTTTAAGTTCAGCAAACCAACGTTGCTTTCGAAGGACCAGAATCCCTATAACACTTAACAAGCCATTCCTTTGCTTGAACGCTACTTTTCCTCCTCAAAAACCAGTGTTTAATCAACACATGAAATTCATTTTTTTCAATGTTTTAAAGTAACAAAAGTAGCGTTACTAAAACCAACTATAACTTGTAAACTAGTTGGATGGTTATAAAATATTGAAATGTATCGTTTAAAGGTTGGTAGTTTCTAAAAATCATATGAATTTTTACTAGATGTGCGCCAACTATGTGTCAGGCTCGGGACTTATTGACCGACGAGTTATTGGGGTAGATACTCGATTGGCTAGCAAGCAAGCAATTTGCTAGCCAAAATCCTGGCTACTCAATCAATTTTACCAAGTAATTTTGAATTTCAAATTACGTTTTTCAAAATTTTTTTGTTTTCTTTGATTGCACAGTAAATTTTGCGGCTTCAAAAAATGAACAGTAAATTTTTGTTTTGCTTTATTGTGCAATTGCAAAAATAAACAAAAAATTTACAATAAATATAATTTGAAGTTCAAATTTTCTTGGTAAAGTTGATTGAGTAGCCACGATTTCGGCTAGCAAATTTCTTGCTAGCTAGCCGATCGAGTATTTACTCCACTGTCTGGTATAATATGGATTATGATATTTTGATATTTTTTTTGTATTATGATACACAGATTGAGCCTGAGTGAGATGTACCAATCCTGGATTTCAGTTAGTATTACGTATATAATGTAATCAATTCATTTGTTTGAAAAATAGTTCTCAGAATCCAGAAGTGGACCATTTTGATTCCACCTTCTTTTATTGAAAAGCTTAAGTCGTGATAAATGCAACACGCTCAGCGAACGATTAATAGTACTCAAATATTATTTGTATTCTTAAAGTTAAATGATTGTGATCGTGAACAAAAGTTGGAAATTGCGAAATAACAAAAATTAAATAAAGCTTCACAATTTTTTTTTTTAATTAGAAATACCTATAAAAAAATAATGGTTTGTTCAATGCAATGTTTTGCGCCCTTCTACAATTTAGATGTTAAACTGAGCTTTTATAGAACTTTAGAAGTAATCTTTTCCACAACCCATCCAGTAACCGCTTCGAAAATTTTAGGTTATGAAGTATCCCAGTGCAATTTACAAAATCAGTATCACTTTATCGTAATAGCAATAATTTTACTATAAAAATAAACATAATATTAAAAAAAAAATTATCAAAATTGTGCGTTAAATAATAATTTGACAAAAAATTAAATTATAATAAATCCATCTTGAATGAGAGGAAATACAAATCAGTGTCGCGTAATAAAGCGATGCTTTTTATTTTCAACTACTATATCGATAATACCAATAGTTTTAATATTTTTGGCAACACCAGACCAATTAAATTATAGGAATAAGAATTTATTAGATGTAAGTAAAAAATTATGTTCTAAGTATCATAACTTACAAAGTGCGATTATGGAAATTAAAATCTTGCCTGATCTTACGTTGTAAGTACCTAGCTACCATATTATTTTATAGTTTTATTTAAATTATCAAGTTTCTTATCGCGTGCGTTGCACAATTTCTTCATACTGACCACACATATTTTACCTTTAATCTTTAAATACCGCTTGGTATTATACCGATGATAAATAAAATGATTATTATACTTGTTTTCAGTTTTTACCAATTAATGTGTTTTTAATCCAATTTAGTGTTCTAATTTTACATATCGAATAGACGTAATGTATAATTATTTGCACGTAAAAATAATATCGCATTAAATGAAATTTCATTCAACCAAATCGTAATTGCAATTTGAAACTTTAATATAATAAAAGGTTTTTGATGTGTTTATAATTTTATTTTTTTGTGTGATAATATACAACTATAAAATAATAAGGCTGAAGACCATAAATTCTTATAGGAATTAGAAAAGCATGTAATGAATCACAAATTGTTTAAATGAAAAACGTATTTGTACATAAAAAATTGTTAATAGATAAAATTTATTATTATGTAAAAAATGTGATATTAATTTTTTTAAAAATCGGAGGGACCCGTTATAGTTTATTATTCGTGGTATAATAATAAAAATTGATAAGAGACCACTTTATCTTCTAGATAAGATTTATATTTAAAAAAAATCGTTTTGGAACATACATCGACAACTTTTATATTTGTATATTACAAATATAGCTAATTAGTGTTTTGATTTAAATGTTTATTATAAAAAAAAATCTCTCTCATTTAGAACAAACAACAACCACAATTTGATTGTGCCGTCTTAAAAATCAGCTCCAATCACATGACGTTCATAAAAACTTCGATAAAGTGTGAGTGAAACCAAAGCAGATTGAATTGAAGGTCGCGTGGTAAAACTCACACGCCGAAAAGGAGCTATAACAAAAGTGCTCGTACAGGTCCAAGGCTTGTTTGTTAAATACAAATGCTTTTGAGTAATTCTAAACAATTATTTTTTTTACCTCAAATGTATTGTTTTTATTTTACAGATTAGACCATTTTTACATTAGTAAAGCTTAATGTTCATAAAAAATGTAGAATTATTATATTTATGTTACATAATTTAGGACTAATAAATATTGCCTGTTTAAGTGCGTGTTTCAATTGGTTTAAATGCCGCATAAAAAGTTTAAAAGTTAAAAATTGTGGTGAATAAAAATGTCAAACTTTTTATCTGCTTCAAGAGCTGATAGAATTTTTATGTGGAAAACATTTGGCTGAGAAAAATATTTGTTTGTAAACACAAATTTGTCATGTACAAATTTTGAGAAAAATCATAATGATTTAGATGTAAACTGGCCATAGTTAACTAATATACATTAAAATAGTATTTATTTTACATATTTTCATATTTAAATTTGCTATATACGTTCATAATAACACATAAAATAAGCAACAATGTTAATGTCAAAATTTAAACCAATTGAAACAGATAAAAAGTTAAAAAGTTAAAAAAAAATTACCACGAATTTTATTTTAACTTTTTAACTTTTTATGCGGCATTTAAACCAATTGAAACACGCACTAACTTATGCATACTTACTAGTCCAGTGTAGTACTCACTAGTCTGTGTCAAGTCAGGTACGCGATTATTTAAATTCAACACACACCGGTTTATAGTACTCGTACAACGTAGTCCGACTTACTTTTATGAAAGGTTTAAGCTATTTAGCTCAGCTCTTCTCTCAAAGTGATACCAATCTGCCTGGCCTGGAAAATACTTTTTGGAAAGCAATCGTTGTTTTAAACCTTCGAATTGCTCTCTCCTAACCTCGATGAACAACATATTATATACTTGTTGATTATATTAGCAGTATATTGAGCAAAACTCAACATATGAGCCGTTTATTTTAAAAAAGGCATAAGTCACTTTTCAAAAAATCAAGTTAATGATAAAATTTAACGGTCTCTCTTTATTTAAAAAAAAAATTTCTAATCAACATGACTATTTTTGATTTAACGGAGCTTTTTAGGTAATTTTAACACATGTAAATGTATTTTGTGTTTATTAACTCTCAGTTATGAAGTAAACGATTGAATATTAGTGGCTTTCCAATCGACCACCGCAAGTACTTATAAGCACTTAAGGTTTTTGTCTTTTCTAAATTAACTACTCGCAACTGCCTTACCTTTTTTCATCAACAGTTGCAAGCAGTTACGTCAAATTTGTCCACTTGGTGGTTGGTCGTCAATTTTATATGTCAAAAATATTAAATTTTCTTTCATCCGTGCTATTCCGTTGAGGTTATAAACAATACAATCCAGGGCATGTAATTTTGTTGATTTTGTTGAAAAAAAATCCAAAAATCGGATTTTTTTTTTATTTAAATCAGATTTTTTTGATTTCAATCAGATTTTCTTATACAAAATTGTAATGTTGAACTTAAATTGTAATAAATTCCTGAGAACAATTAGGTACTTTTTAAGGAAAGGAAGATAATATAATATACAGAAACAGATTCATTTAAATATATATTAAATCAAATAATTTTAATATCGAGGAATTATGATATTTAGTAAATTTTATTGCTTGCTTTATGCTTCACTGTTGATTAAAAAATAAGTTACAAAATTATAATGTAATTTAAAAATCAAAACCAAGTATTTCATAACCATATGACAGAATAAAAAGAAACATTGTTGAGTTCAACATCAACAGGGCATCGATCTGCACAAACATTATAATTGTAATGTAATATGTATATAAGTAAGCATGCTTGTAACATACATAATGTATAAGCTTACTCATCAAATGATCGTGTAAATTGTCTAGTGACATATAATACAACATTTTTTGCACTAACATAAATTTTAATGATGAGCACTTATTTTTGTATATAAAGAACTAAATTTTCAATAATAAAGCAGAACGAAATTATATCAATAACGTTTTAGTTTTGTTTTCACAAATAATTTTAATTCAGAAATAGTGAGCCCTCACCAGCGGTAAGCTCGCTAGCATCTGAGATTAAACAAACATACATACTCAGCTGCTTCGCCAAAAATGTTAATTTTGTCGCTTTATCTATCCCTCTAAACTATTTCTTGATTTTGAACGAACTAACCCAAAGGCCGAAAAACGCGTTGGACTCCAGCTGATGCAGTAGCTGTTGTTATTTGTTGGATTTTATTTTATATTCGTCTAACGTCGCTATCAAATCGTTGGTGTAAAGCAAATATCGATTTCCACTATTCAAAGGACGTCATATTTGTTATGACTTCTTCTTGCATAACTGGTCCCGCAAATAGGGGTTATTATTTTCCCTCAACTTTGTTTAGGTTTTTAAAACATGAAAAATTAAATAATTGACGATTTGACAGGTTGTATTTTAATAACTATGTGATTCAACATATAATATGAAATTAAGTTTTCATTTCTATCGAAGTTTTGAGGTTTTTTAGTGTTACCATATTTTCGAAATTAAGGTTCTTCGTTAAGTTTTAGAGTGCATTGTTTTTTGAATGAGTTGTTATAATTTTTACCAATATGATTTAAATCAATGATTTATTAAAAAAAACCAATTGATTTTAATCTGATTTTAATCAATGATTTAAATTAAATGATTTAAATCAAACATGACCTGATACAAACATTTTAATTTTTTATTTCATTTCGATATTATTTAATTTGTTTAAATCCATGAATGAGACCGACCAAATGGCAAAGTGGTTAAAGCTTTGGCGTTTGGATCGGCATGTACCGGGTTCGAATCCCGATAGGGACAGGATGAAAAACGGAATTTTCATCAACAGATTACGATCTGTGATGAAATGGAACACATCTGTGACCCCCTGTCGAAGTGCAAAACTCATGCGCCGACCCATCTTGGCAGGGCATGGAGCTAAGCAATGTGCAGATGGTGATAAAGTCTGACATATAGCCGTACGTCCTCGAATTGGCTGGCAACGGCGTAAAAGTAAGGACCGAAAAAGCAAACCGCGAAAGTTATACTCTCGCTTGCGATGTGTCTGTGCGAAATGGTCGGTTGTAACGCACAAAAAAATCATGACATGAGTGAAACATAACCTTGACATTATTAGTTGTCATTTTATGTAAAAACTAAAAACCGAATACTGTGATAAATGTAATTTGTGATTAATTGTAATTAATTAAAATATAATTAATGAAAACATAACGTAATACATTTTGATAAATGTAACTTGTGATTAATTGTGATTAATTAAAACATAATTAACAAAAATATAACGTTTCATATGGCGGAAAAAATTTAAAGTAATTGGTCTTTTGCCGAGACAAAAGCTCTCATTCATGTGTTTGGAAATAGACAAAACGAGTATGCCACCACGGTGAAGAAAAGGCAATACTGGGAGGCTATTTTAACGGACCTTACAGCTCTGGGCATATTAGTAAGTGCAAAATTACAAACATAGACAATACATTCATAATTATTATAAATTTTAGGAAAATTTTACAACGGCCGAACATGTCGAGGTAAAATGGCGGTCTTTCACTACAACTCTTACCGCCGAATGTTTTCCTATTTGAATGTTGTAAATATGATTTGGTCCGACGACTACCTGTAGTAAAATACTATAGTATTTCTTTCGGTTGTAATAATATGTCGAATTATGTGTAGGTTTATTAATTTGTATGAGGCTTCCATCAATACACCCTAAGATATGAAGAAATCCCTTCATTTGTTGAAACAACGACGAAATATTTTCCTGTTCTTCCTCCAGTTTTGGCCATTTTATATGGAGATATGCACATTTAATTTGTCAGTGAGTAGACGTACCTATGTTCGGAACTAAAACTAATATCAAATGAGTTTAATGTTTCTCGAAATGTGTTTTTATTGGCCAGGTACCAAAGAGTTACATAAATCCTTTTTTTGCATTAATTTTTTCAATGCCATCTCTATTTTTTCTTTTCATAGTAAGAAAATAATTATCTAAAAAAATATAATTATCAAAATCATATATACAAACATAAACAGTTTGAGTTTTAGCACAATTATAATTATTTTTATAAATTACCTATCAATGAATTCACAGTCATTTTTTGTAGTCGAAAATGATTAACAAATTCTTCGTTAGAATACTTGTTAATAGTACCCATGGAATCTTCTATCTTCACTCTTCTTGTTTTTGGTAAATCCTCATCCGATGAGGTCGAAGATGAATCGGACCAAAACAAATTTAAAAGCTCTTCCATAAATGAATCAGATGTATGGAGTAGCTGAATTCGGTTGCGAAAAATTGGATATATATTTCTAGAATCGAATAATTTAATTTTACTTCATTCATGTTTTTTTTATCCCTGCAATCTGTTCTGAGGCTAAGGCTCTACCGCAAGTACTTACTTGCGGTGGTCGATTGGAAAGCAATAATATTATAAATAAAATAAAGCAATTTTTTCGATTTCACGTAGTTTACTGAATATTAATTTGTAAATGACCTTAGAAAGGTTGTTTGATTTTTAAGTACAATGGCTGACACGTAAAAAAATACCGGATTTTTCCTCGTTTCTTTCCCCGTTTACCTACGATACAAGTTTTAATTGCGACTTAAACAAATTTTCTGTGCAATCACACAACTGAAACATAAATTAAATAAAAAATATTTCAAGGACATTTTTGACTAATTTTGGTTTAAGTTTTATTTGAGAGAGAGAGAGCAGAACAAAACAAAATAAAACTAGTTTGCCTTGAAAAAAATACCAAAATACAAAAAAACCCTGTGTGGAATGGGAGATTAAGATACATAAAAAATACAGATGAATATTTGGAAATTGATATTATTCATGTTGGGTTCACGGAACGGGATTATTTTTAATCCAACTCTTCAGCCAATCAAATCTTTCATATTCAACTAAACCCCGCCCAATTTAATCCAGCTTCAGTTAAAATATTTCCATCTTTTGAGCAATAATCTTAGTCGTACCAACATAGTAACAAAAAATAACCGGAAGTATGAGCAATAATTTTGCTCAGATATTTGTTGTTATTGTTTATTTTTGACATTTTTTTAATGAATTTGTTAGGTTATTGCCTTAGATAATTTTATTTAAAGTTATTATATAAAATAAATGAAATAAATATGCGAGATGCATTTAAGTGAAACAATTAGGATGAGAACCAAAAATTTTATTTTGTTACAAAGTGTTGGGCTATAAATTATTTGATAATTTATAAATTGTGATGTGTGTATAAAACCGAATATTGTGTATTTATAATCCCCAGACATACGTTTATTCGATTAAATTAAAATAAAGCACCATCTAATCGTAAACAAAGGAGAAATTGCAAACAAAAAATACAAAACAACAGAAAACATATCGCACATCCTCTTAAAAACTGTCAACACAAAAAAACGGTTTTGAGATAAACGCATTTTTTTTTTAAATTGCTAACGTTACTGTGATGATGCTGAGATTATTCAATATTAGCTTTATAAAATAAATAATCAAGTATAGCAATTTAAAATGCATTTATTACAAAATTGTTTTTTGTGTTATGACATTTTTTTAAAGGATGTGCGATATGACAACCGTAGACAAATTTTTTGAGCAAAAAATCGGAAAAAAGCCAGCTTTTTTTTTATCTCATTCCGTGAACCAACCTTCAACCTGTACTATCAGTTCATTTTAGTTTCAGCTGTCGAAACATCGCGGGACTTAATTTAATATTTACGAATAGAGATATTTAAACTGTTCTACCTTCTCTAATTGGGTGTCTCCTGAAATGAACTTTCAACTTCTTCGTCTTCCTGTGGTACTCATATAATTGGTACGATTTTGTATATCTGAAGGCCAATTTTGTAAGTAACCGAGATATATCAACGGAAAATCTTTGTAAAATGTTATTATGTGTAAGGAACTGTAGATATGTTTTTTAAGTAGTAATTATATATATACATATTAGGTACCATTTTCTATGCAAGCACTCAATTTTTTGATCTTTCTTTTTTTCGCTTCAGAGCCAATTGCAGGTTTGCAGCTAAAGCTTCAACTTTACTATGTTGCGTTGACAAGTGGAAAATATATTGCATCAGAAACTGGTCGAAATTGATCTTAGCCCCACCTTTTGGCTTGACGTTATTAATGATTAAAAAATGTGTTTTGATAACGAGGATCTGATCGACCATTGCTCCGCCATTTGATTTCCATGTTTCCATTAAATAATAGGTTTAAGATTGTTTATTTCGGAAAGTATTTGATGGCGGCTACTAAATTATAAAGAAACCTTAATATAGGGGTACGACTAATTATGTTGTTTGATACAGGTGTAGAGAGTCAATCTAAAAATAATGTTAAGACATTCTGCATCAAACAAAACATTTTAATTAACTAGTAAAGGTTTAACCTAAGACACACTTTAAAATCATAGACTTCTGAACTACAAACACTACATCAAATGAATCTATTCTCTTAACTTGATTAGTTGTACTCGTATATATTTCTACGGGGATTTTCCGCCACTACAATTGTTCTTCATTCCACTCTTTGCATCATCGGTTGCAGTCAAATACTAGGTTGTTCATTAAGTTTTGTCGTTCGATAAGAGACAGCGCTATTAGGTTAGTCGTTTTATTTTGATGGATATAGTACTATTTTTTTATTGACACGTCTGAAGTGTTATGTAGATCCGTCAACTCATTTGTATATTAACAGCTGTTGAAAGTTGACGTGTCAAAGTATTTTATTTACAATGGAAAAAATGAAATATCGTGCAGTAATAAAATTCTACGAAGAATCCGTAAACACTTTTAACAATCGTCCATGAATTTGTTTTGGTGCTATACATTCAAGTAGGTACGAATGAGTTGACATATCTACATGAAACTTCACACGTGTTCATAAATAGTAGTAATTTTTAGAAAAATAAAACGACGAACCTACTAGCGCTATCTCTTATCGAACGACAAAACATGCAACAACACAGTATATACCCTGTTATAATAGCAGATCATTTTTATATGCTGTACTAAGAGAGAAGTTTTGTTTCTCGGCTATGGGTTGTTAATATTTTATTATGTAACACAGTTCACGCAGGGCTGCAACACGTGTGTTTTTCTCTTCACCAACAAACAAAACTTTAGAGTGGTGATTATCAGTATGTCAGTATGCCTCAACGAGTAGTCTTTAGGCCATAAATGAATTTTACATAAATGAATTTTGAGACCCATTTAATTATCCACCCTTTTAATTATCCTCCTAATGTACCTATATTAACAATGAATTTGAGCCTCCACTAGTAGCTTTTAAAGGTTTTAATTGCGCCTTGGTCAATCAAAAACAATTTGAGAAAAATAAAATCTGTTGTATACACAGAGTAAAAAATAATGGAGATTTCTGAAATATTGAAATTGTTCAACAAACAAGATGTGGTGGTTAACGAATATATACAGAGTTACTAAAAAGTTGAATTTTTAGTGGAAGTTACATAAGATTTTGAAGGGACTTTATGTGATCGAGATATAGAAATGTTCATATATGCAACATTAAAGGGTTTTCTGTAAATAAAACTATGATAAATAAGAAGTAAACTCTTATCAATGCTATCTTGGACATCTATAAATATACATATAAAAATGGTGTAAATAATATATGTGCGCGCACATTAGTTGAGGACTGCTGATCCGATTTGGCTCAATCTTTTTTGTTGTATTCGCATTTGCTATGGGTCTTACGAAAAAATATTTTGGGAAAATCCAAGTCAGAAAATTCTGAAAATCGAAAAGTGATGTTTTTGTACGGGATTTCGCGCGCATCCGATATTTTGAAAAACCAGCTCGTTAAGCTGTTGCATCATCGCAAATTGCAGCTACATTGCTGGACGACACATCCTGCATTGAAGTTCCCGATGAATATCCCCACACGAATGACAAGCCAGTGTGCTCAATTGCCAAGAACTCAGCGATGGCCAAGGTATTGCAATAATGCAAAATCATCATCTCGGACGAGTGCACAATGGCACACAAACGATCATTAGAAGCGATCAGTCGAACCGTTGAAGAATTTAAGAAGTGACTCAAGACGTTTTGGTGCAGCGATGATTCTGCTGGCCAGCGATTTTGGTCAAACGCTACCTGTCATTGCGAGATCGACAGCTGCAGATAACGTCAACGCATATCTGAAATCGACGAGTTGGAGGCGCTATGTGCGTTACAGAACGACTCACCAACTACTGATTTTTCTAAACAACTGTTGACGCTTGGCAATGGTCAAATTCCTGTTGATGTTTCGACCGGATTGTAGATACCATAGATACTCCTGATGATGACCTAACAAGTCGAAATCGATCGCGTAATTTTTTAAACTTTTTGAACAAACTTTTCAATTAAAATATTCAGAAATCTAATTTTTTGAGAAATAGAAAAAATGCTAAAAATGTGTTTATTAAACATTAGTGTTGAATTCGATGAAAAAGTGAATGGAATGTTCACTCAACCCAATCGTCTATTAACAATTTAGTTGAGTTGTTTGATGTTTTCTCTCATCAAAATCAATTTTCGTGAAGGACAAAGGTGCTTGCTCGGAACGCAGTAATTTGGGGCGGAACGAAGTTCGCTGAGTCAGCTAGTTTTGTATAGAATCGTTGGTTTTCGAATTATTATTTGTCTCAATTCGAATGCCCTATACACGTTACAAACTAAATAATATTGTTATACCATTTCAATTAAATTAAAACAACAAAAGTTCACTTAAAAGTTGGCAAAAAGTATCAATTTTGCGCTAGAGGACACGGTCCGGTCCAATCAGTAAATCTTTAATTTATTAAATTAATATGTATTTGTTTTTGTCATAAGTTATTGAAGATTTGTAATAGATATATTCTAATGATTATTCACGTGCAGGTTTTGCTAGAGCATATCCTCTCGTCTCTCATCACAGGAGGGCAACAGGTGTAATAAAAATAGTTGCTTATATGTAAGTGCTTAAATGTATGTATTTTATTCATAATTTCATAAATTGGACCCGCGAAATGTTTCCGTGGCAAAATTTTCTTTAAACATTGTAATCAACAAAGTAATTTCACGAACGAATAAAAAATAAACGAAAATCCAAACATAAAATTAATATTTACATTTTTAATTTTAATTGTTATGATAAAACTGTTGTATATTCGGCAGAAAAGTTATAAAGTCTACCGTACGAGTATTTATACAGGTGTGCGAATATAATGTATATGTGTATGGTGACATACGTTTCATACACTAAATGTACATACCCAAATAAAACAATATTATATAATCAATATTGTAAATTAAAAACTATGCCAATGCGCCAAAAATTTGAAACAAACAAAAAAATCATTAGTTTTTAATGCTTTTAATATGTGTAGTCGTATTAAAATAAAAGTGAATAGCTGTTTTTAAACACATACCCTTCCTGTTAGAATAATTGTAGAAAGTACCCGTGATTTAATTATCTCGATATATAAAATCCCCTTTATAAACAAACAGGGTAAATTATGATTTTATCTTTAAAATTAGTTTTTTCTCAGTTTGCCTAGTTCGTTATACTTTTAGTACTGCTAATTACTGTTTGTTTTAATTTTTGCACAGCGAAGTGAATGCTTGAATATTTACAATTAAACTATCGCTTCAAACAGGCATTCTTAGCCTATAATGGTGTTCCACGAGGACCCACTTTCGTTGGTGCCGAGCCAAGGGTCTGCTTAGTGGTCCAGTTTTATGTTCGCAGAATATGTCCTAGCCATCTCATTCTAGATGATTAGATGAATAATATTATTTCTATTTTTTAGAGATAATTTCCTATTCACGATTCATTCGCAACCGGTAGCGCAACCACGACCTATAACCAAAGGTGACCACTGGTGTAATCAGCGACTTGTAGATGTTAACTTTTGTTTGAAGCAAAATGTTGCGAGACTTGAAGATTTTCTGATGTTTGCGTAAAATGCTCGATAACCAGCTACACGATTCTTGATGTTATATATGCTGATACTGAACACAAATATTTAAACTATATGTATTTCAATTATCTATACTGTCTCGTACGATTATATTTGGTTGACCATATATTTGGGTTTCGCTTCTTTGATTTGATGAGCTGTGACCTTAATGGTAGAAGAACTCTTTTTAGGGAGACGATGTTGCGGCCCAGAATGCTTATGCCATCAACGGAAGCTAATAGCTGTCTTGATTTAAAATATAGGCAGCTGCCTGGGCTAGGTTTAGCTGATGAACGACGTATTCTAGAGATAAGTTAAAAAGTATTTGAGAGATAGGATCACCTTGCGGTACTCCTGATATTATTACAATTTGAACCCCTCACCATTAATTTGCACATAAATGTTTCGATGGGAGTTCAGTTCCAATGGGATACCTGAACAGGATAAAACGACCGACGACATATTCCTCTGTATGCCGTCGATAGCTGGCTGATAGTCTACAAAGAGACTGTGAACAGGAATGTCTGTTTTCCGATGTCCCCAATATAGTTTTCAGAGTGAAGGTCTGATCGGTTGATAATCTGTTTGGGCTAAATCCACAGTGGTATAGTCGCCCAAGATGTGCTCACTACATATCGATAATTTTGTTGCTGTCCAAAACTTTACTACTAATTAAGTAGTTTCTAAATTCGTCTGTATTAATTAATTTATTTAAGATTTTTCGGCTTTTCAGACAAAATATTATTTTTAATGACATTTACATTGTTTACGACTTTTCTAGTCATAGAAAACAAAGAGACCATTTACTCACAATATATCTACCAAAAAAAGTAGAGAAATTCACTCCCCTCATTTTTAACCCTAGGGTACTTCACCAGAAGCCTTTTTGCTTTTTATTTTAACCATTCACGTTACGTACTGCAACGTACAATGATAGAGTCCTTTCAGTGTTGATGTAAGACCGGTGCAAGGGAAATAATTGTTTGCCAGCAAATGACGGTACAGGTCGATTTTAAAGAGTATACTAATAAAATAATTCACTCACACTTGTATTGGTGTCCATTACTAATTCCATTAATTTGCTAAATATCCATAACATCCGGTATTAAAAGCAAATACAATAGAGCAAAAAATATAAATCGAGATATTGATGGCTATTTGTATAATCAAAACATTTCTATTTGATTTTGTGTTGTAAATGTTTATGTCCTAATTTTATAAACGACCCAGAGAAAGGCAAAGTTTGGAAATCTGTATTAGACAAATACGATACATTGGTATAACGAGCGTGAACGACGATTAAAACAGGGGTGTGAACATTTTAATAATTTTAGATCAATATAATCTGATAGCAATGGTGTTTTATTCAATGTATTATTTGTACGTTGATATTATATGTCAAGAATAGATATGTACAAGCATAACTAGACATATCGGTTAGATTAGATACAGACACGCAATAAGCAAGGTGTGTACAAACAATTCCTTTGATATATATATATATATATATATATATATATATATATATATATATATATATATATATATATACAATATATATATATATATATATATATATATATATATATATATATATATATATATATATATATATATATATATATATACTACTGCTTCATACGTCATCGTAAAGAGTACTTATCATTTAGGGGTTTAACATAATGTTGGATTTACCAATAGCCCGTAATATAATTTGTAATTGATATTAGTGTAGAAATTATCGCTTTTTCACCGTGATTAAAGTTGCTCGGAATTAAGATTTTACACACAAATGAAATCATTTATTTGATTATTCGCCATTGTTAGCCAAAGATTGGAACCGGCGACATAAAATGACGTCATATAGCGAAATTTTTAAAGCAATGAGGTTATTAGAATCTATGTGCATTGATAGTGATGTATAAGCAAACTTATTTCTGAAAAGCATATTTTGACCTTAAACAAGTGTGAAACAGAAAACCATTAGCCGGGAGTTGTAGCCGCATGCATATGAACTATCTATATAACTTCTTGCGATGTAAAAAAAATTAAATGAATATTAAAAATTCATTCATTCTATCAATTCTTTCATCATTCAGTAAAAGCTTAGTTTGTGGTGCGTATACGTTCAATATTTTACATCTACGGTTAAACGTCTACGAATAAAATTTTGAGCCGCTTTTCGATAACCCCAACAATCTGTTTTTCGCTCTCTACGATTTAAAGTGTTAACAAAGATAAACGAACATTGTTACTGCAAAAAATATGATCAATATGGTGTTTATAGTTTTATTACTTCGGGAACCGATAAACGAGGTGAAGCTAAATTTTAGTAATTTTTGACTGCGAGAAACATTCATGGAGAGTATTTTTCTATGTTTGTCAATTAACAAAAGAATAAAATGAACCGTGCTTTCCCTGGAGGCTGTTCGTAAACTCTACATTGTCATTGTTAGTATGACGAATGTGCTTAACAATGATTTTGTCACAAATGTCAATGATTTTACAGATGTTTGACGATGACCACAAAAAAACCTATAATAAAACGCAAAACAGAAAACTAATTTCTATTCTCATCAATATGAAAATAATTATAAAACCAGTATACGGATTTTGTCTCAAATGTGTGAAACGAAATGAGTGTAACCGGAAAAATATAGTAGTAGCATTTGTGTTTGTGTTAGTTTCGTGCGTATGATTGTTTTACTGCATAGGCAAGCCACGTGTCATTCTTTTTTGTTTATTCATATTAACCCTTTGAGTGCCAACATGATTTCGACAGTGTATTGAGCACGATCGCGTTTTTAGCACTCAAAGAGTTAAGCTCGAGAGCAGACGTAATCTGCTGAGAAAAAGAAATAAGCACCATAACAATTAAACCGATTCGCCCGGATCGCGTTATTTTGATACTGTTCATCATACAAATGACACGAATACGAACAAAAGAAAAATACAAATACAAAGGCATACACAATTATACACAGTGTACGTGTTCAATTTTTTTGCTTCACTCATTTTAAATGAGTAACTCACGAGACAAAATCGATATACAGATATCCATAAATTTAGAGTATTAAAATTATGATTTTTAAATAATATTCAATTGCTTAGTACTTTTATCAAACACATTGACCACGTAAAAAAGTTCATTAAAAAATTATTGTTTCGCGTCTTACCTAAGGTGTGACAAATAATGTTTGTTTCTTTTTTTAATATGAATTTTCATTTATTTTAACATAGATTTAAATTTTTTGAATAAAAATATTTTTTAAGTAACTGAATTATTTAAAATACGTTTATTTCTTTTGTTGAGTTGTAAATAGCCTAAATCCCGGGATCCCTAGATCCCGTAATCCCGGGATTGATAAAATGGCCCGGGATTGCAATCACTATTTACAACATCAGCCAAATTGCTACTGGAATTGGACGCGGCGCACCATATTGCATAACTACCTCAGCAATATTCAAAGCTACGGAAATAACATAGAAGCGCATGTTCAAATGACTACGACTTCATAAGAGAGATCGACGATTTTAAGAAAAGCGTTGTACTCTGTCTTATCGGTTACAAAAAACGAAAGATAAAATAGGTTCCGGTTTGCAGAGCAACGGTTCATTGTATAACGGTCAAAGGCTATAACTGTTGTTTGCATGATCTTTGTGAATAATCAATTATTTTCAATTTTCGGCAAGTAAAGGGGTTGGAATGATAGTGTCCGCTCTGCATATGGTCATATTTCACAATTAGGTCGGATATTCAATGGTACAAAAATTACCGTATTTTTGTAAAATGTACCGTATTCATATAAAACTCAGTCTTCTTTGAGAAACAATACCGGTGCATTAAGAAGGGGTTGATTCTGTCAGGATAACCAAAGCGTAGATTCAATAGCAAAATGTAGAAATGTTGGGCACCTTATTTATTCAACTAAAAGTTAATGGAAACCCCTTAAATTTTTTATGAACATCATAAAAAATTTAAGGGGTTTCCATTAACTTTTAGTTGAATAAATAATCGTAATAATCGTTCGTAATAATTTGACTAATACGTCGGGTAATTAAATGTATTTCAATATACATTGAATTTTGATCCTCAGCCGATGACTAATCGCCTACCTGCTATCCTCCGCGGCCGATATGTGGTGAAAGATTTGTCTCGCTCTGTCCGGTCTCTCCGAAGTTAATATCAATAAAGTGAAGGAACTGGTGACGGAAAATCTTCATGTAGATTTGAGCTTTCTGTAACTCACGCATCAATTCGTACCACTGTACACCATTGGTTGAGCATGAAGCGCGTTGCCGCCCGACTAGGTCCGAAAGACCTGAATTATATTCAAAAACTCAATCGCGTAATGGTCGACGAAGATATGCTAGAACGAGTCAATTCCAACCCTACATTCATAAAACGCATTACAACTGGTGATGATACAAGGGTTTATGAGTTAGACATTCAAACCAGTCAAAAAGTTTCGGAATAGAGCCTTCCAACTTTTTTTTTTTTTTTTTTTTTTTTTATTTAAATTATTACAACTGAATACAATTCATCTAGTAATTTTTCTTTCTTAATTTAATCACTTGTGAATGAGAAGACGCCCATTGGCCGGCTCCATTTATAGGTTATTTACTGAAGTAGTCTTTGCTTTGGTGTCCTTAATCCATTAAATCAATTGGTTTCGTTCTATGCAATCGTCTTACTGCATGGGAGGTGTCCAACATACCACGAAGCTCTTCATTTACGTGTTGATAAATACGTTGTCCATGTATTACTGCAAGTTTTTTATTTCTTCTTGGACCGTCGGGATATTTAGATCCCGATGAAGGTCATCATTCCTAATGTACCACGGAGCGTTAACTATACCACGTAGCACTTTGTTTTGAAAAGTTTGTATTATTTTAGTGTTGGTTTTCTTTGTACAGCCCCAGAGCTGTATTCCGTAAGTCCATACAGGCTTTAGCACCTGTTGATATAGTAGCAATTTATTTTCGGTTGACAATTCCGAGTTTTTCCCGAGCAGCCAATACATTTTTCGATATTTGATATTAAGTTCTTCTTTTTTCTTTTTAACGTGCTCTTTCCATCTGAGCCTGGTATCTAAGGTCATCCCTAGATATTTAGCCTTATTTGCATACGGAATCTGCTGACCGTTAATGATTACAGGTTTGTAACTGACTTTTAGATTAGTAAAATTCACATGCGTGGATTTTGATTCATTGAGCCCGATTCGCCACTTTTTTGTCCATTTTATGATTTTGTCACATGCTTCTTGAAGTTTCGTTGTCGATTCCTCGATAGTGTCTCCTACTGAGAGAACTGCAGTGTCATCAGCAAATGTTGCAACGGTAACATCGTTTAAATGAGGTAAATCTCTGGTGTAGAGTAAGTAAAGAATTGGTCCCAAAACACTACCCTGTGGGACTCCTGCCGAGATCTTTTTAGCTCGGAGTATTCATCTTCATATTTCACCCGAAAGTGGCGATTCTCTATGTATGATTTTAAAATCATGTAATATTGTTTTGGTAAACCTCTATGTAGTTTAAAGAGTAAACCTCTGTGCCATACCTTATCGAAGGCCTGTGCCACATCTAAGAAGATACCAGAGCAAACCTTTTTCCTTTCTAATGTATTCTCAATGACATCTGTAAGCCTGTGAACCTGCTCAATAGTGGAGTGTTTCTCCCTGAAACCAAACTGATATTCTGGGATAAGGTTTCGTTGTTCTATGGTTTTTTTAATTTTTTGAGCAACATCCTCTCAAACAATTTCGCTAGTGTTGATAGAAGTGAAATTGGCCGATAAGATTTTCTATCATTCGGTGGCTTGCCCGGTTTCGGAACCATTATTACTTCTGCTACTTTCCACTGCATTGGCACATGTTTTTTCCTGATGATCGCATTGATTATGTGCAGTAATTTACGGGTGCCTTTTTCAGGCAGCTCCTTTATTATTTGCCCTGTTATCAGATCGTAACCAGGAGCTTTCTTTGTTTTTATGTTCTTAATTTCTGCTTTTAGTTCTTTCAATGTTACAGGCCTGATATCTTCGAAATCAGATATTCTGGGCGTATCAGCAGTGTTTTCGTAACTGGTCTGCCGACCTAGAGGTTGAAATGTTTCTTCAAGATGTTCAGCAAACAGGTCAGCTTTATCTTTCGCACTTCTAGCCCAGTTCCCATCGTTTGTTTTGATTGGGGGATCTGCGTTTTTGGTCGTTTTAACCCTTTTGTTGCTTTCCAGAGGGAATAGTCGGTATCTTTAGTTGGGGCTAGAGAACAGAGATATTTTCCAATTGTTTCATTTTTCACTGCTTTTATGAGTACCTTAAGTTTTATGCACAAGTTGTTTAAGGTGGTTTTATCTTGCGGCGCACGTGTATTCTGCCATTTCTTTCGGGCTTTTCGTTTTTCCTGCACTAATTCTCTTACTCCTATTGGGTAAATAACGGCGTTTTCTTTCCTGGATGATAATTTGGGGGTGCATTCCCAAGCCGACCATTGTATGACATCAAGGAGCCGGTCTAGTTCCTCTTCTATTTCATATTCACTTTTGATTGGCACTTGAAGTTCTATTTTTTCCTCTACTAACTGCTTAAACAATTCCCAATTTGTTTTGTTGTTTGTTAGTTGTGGTGAATTTGTTTTTTCTATTACATTTTCACTAATCGTCATAATAACAGGAGAATGATCAGATATTAGACTTTCATCATTTTCTAAGAAGATGTAGCGTTCCGATATGTTTTTAGTGATGTAGAAATCTATTAGATCTGGGATTTTGTTAGGATCTGTTGGCCAGTACGTCGGTTTCCCTCCTGAGTAAAATTCACAGTTTGAGAATTGGCCAGCTGCAAGTAATTCCTTGCCTTTTGGAGAGGTTAATCTTGAACCCCAGAAGGTATTTTTTGCATTAAAATCACCTCCGACAATGAAGTTACTTCCCAATTTCTGGAACAGATTAATGTAGTCTTCTTTTTTTAGGTTATACCGTGGGGGGCAATATATTGCAGATATGTTACAGGTGTTGTGATGACCAAATTTAACCGTCACGGTGGTTACTTGCATGGATTCTTTTTCTATTTTTAATTCTTCATGATGTTTAATATTATCCCTAATAAATATAGCTGACCCTCCTCTTGCTCGTTCTGCAGGGTGTGTGGTATGGTAGCAAGTATATCTCCGGATTGATACATAGGAGCTGCTGGTAAAATGTGTTTCTGATATTAAGCATATATCAATTTTCTCTGTATTTAGAAATAGTTCTAATTCTTCTAGGTGTTGTGTTAATCCGTTTGCATTCCATATAGCTATTCTTAATGAGTAGTTTTGATGTCTGGTTTCTGTTCCGCAATTATGAGTTGAACTAGGTATTGCAGACATTATTTATTTTTAACTATTTTGGAACTTGGTATTTCCAGCAGGTTAAGTCGATTCAGAATTAACTTATTTAGTTTATTCTGTTCCTCAAGGCTATTTAGAATTGCTTGGACAGTGTTTTTGAAATTTTCGGTACCGTTTGCCTCATTTTCTTTCGAATTTGAAGCGGCCTGTGCATATGTATAATTCTCCCTACGCATAGATGATTCGTTTCTTGCTCGATTCTTATTTGGATGACTTAGAGGGGGTTTGCGTTGCTGATCCCTCATTTTTTGTAGCTGCTTGGCAACCTCACATCCTCGGTAGCTGGCTGGATGCTGCCCATTACAATTTATACATTTTGCTGGTTCTTCTTTTGATAATTTGCAAGTTTGTGTTGGGTGCTTTTCAGCACATTTCACACATCTTGGATCGCGCGCGCAATATCGTTGCGTATGGTTAAAGCCTTGGCATTTTTTACATTGTACTATTCTTGTACTGCCTCTTTTAACAGCTTCGATCTTTACTCGCATGTTGAGTATGCCAGTTATGTTGTAAATGTTTTCTATTTTCTCGGATTTATCAAACGTTAGCATGAACAGGGGAAGCCCTCTTTTTGAAACGGCTTCTAGTCGGTTCTCTCCGCTACGTCTCTCTTTTTTAATAATGTTTACGGCATCAAGGATTTTAAATCCTTTATTTTCTAGATCCTCCATTATTGAATTAGTTTCACAGGTTGGATGTAGCCCTCTTGCCATGACCTTGATGGGACGCTCGTTTTTATTTTCGTACGTGTACCACTGATATTTTTGCGTATTCAGCTTCATTGACAAGTTTCTGTATGCGTTTGGATTTGAAGTGTTAATCTTCCATACATTATTGTTCAGAGCAGTAATTTTATACTCTTGTTCCGTAACAGTACTCATTACACTTTGGATTTCTGAGTAGTTCGTTACTCCTACTATGAAAATCGGTGGTGAGGTTTTTACCTTTGTCTGTGCTTCATTTTGTTGAGCTGGTTGCCGTTCGGATGATTTTTCTACCTCATCGAGATTTATTGGTGAAAGTGATTTCTCTTCTGGTTTAGCTGGTTGTTGGTCTAGAGCTATTTGTTTCTTGATGATTAACTGTTTTCTAGAAACCTCTTTTGAAGTTGATGGTAAAGTTTCTGCCATTTCTGGTGAGTGTTGAGCTTTCCTTTTCTTACTTGGTCTTTTACTTCGTTTCAACACCCAATTTGTTTCTCTTTCCAATTCTTCTTCATCCGTATGGAATGGATTGATTTATTCATCGATTGCAGGATTAGGTTTCGTCCCAAGTTCTGCACGTGTTTCAACTGCTTTTTTGAGTTCTTCGTTCTCTTTCTTTAAAATTGTAAATTCTTCTTTCAATTTAGTTGTAAATTCCTTTATTTCTCGTAGTTGTTCACGGAGTTCAGCATTTTCCTTCTCGTACTGAAATATATTTTCAGTTGAAGATTTTGGTGATCTTGGTAATTTGGAACTTCGTCCAAATGGGTTAAACAATGATTGGCCCACCCCAGAATCTATTGGGCCTGCCTCCGAAGAGTGTGGATTTGTCAGCATATCTGCTGCTGTACCACCTGGGGTATTACATTCCGTATTTGTTGTATTCATTGTTAGTTTTAGCCAATTTATACCACTGGCATTTGGTCCCCGGTAGCACTTTGCTACTGCCGAAGCAGTACCCACCCCCCGCGACGTGGACGCGGCTACCTTGGTGTTACCTAGGTGTACACAGACAGCCGAAGCCCTCTGAGTACCCTAGGCTGAGGGGCTCCTTCCAACAGAGCCGAAACCAAGTCAAAGTCGTTCAAAAATCACGATAATGACAGATCACGCTCAAACTTCACGTCAAGATAGAGGACAGTTGTGCCATAACTTACCGACAAAAAAAATTTTTACAATGCCGTTAAGCGGGCTTTTTAAATTACCTATTCCCGTTACTTTTTTGACAGCGTGTACATTTAGTGTTTCTTTGACTTTATTGTTTTTGTTTCAATTTTTTTTCGGTCAGATTATAAAGGTAATTTTAAATTTGGTCAACATAATACCGGAACGTAACCCCATATTTACTATGAAAATAAGCGTAAAAATTTTGTATGCAGTTTTACTTGTTTATATTTTTTTCTGTGATTAAGGCGACTAGTGGAGACTACTTCTAGAACTAACAGAAACTTTAATTCTTATCGAAGAGGACGGTAAATTAAAATTACAGATTTTAACGCCACTGTATTACAGTAATTACAGCTTTCAACGCCACTGTATTAAATTTATATAATCAAAGGAAAAATCAGTCATGAAAACAATGATACTAACTACATATTTACTTCATTTTACCACAAGCTATTTGATATTCGTCTTTCCTGCAGTATAAATTAAACGTGCAAATAATTTAAATTAGACTCAATTCATTAAAAATTCATTATGTTGTTTATGAATTTCCTTTGCACACGTACGACTACTTACTATAAACAATGTATATAGAAGTTCAATTCCTAATTCGTTTGAAACTAATAATTAAGTAATATGTACCTAATTGTTTTCTCGATCATTATTAATTTTTACAGTATGATACTTGTATATTAATAAAGGGTTAGCACAAAAGTTCGTGTCTTTTTTGGGTGACATTGAAACAAAGAATTTTCTTATTTCAAATGAACTTAAATCAATTAAACCAAATATGTGTTATTTTCATCGATGACTTTTTGCCATTTTTCTGGTAGAGCCATGATCACTGTAAAACTTCTGTGGTTTAGTGGCGAAAAATTGAGACAACTCATTTTCGCAGGCCTCTTTTGAATTTAATGTAAATCCATTAAGATGGTTTTACATGGACCGGAACAAATGGTAGTCCGATGGCGCAAGGTCAGGACTATATGGTGGGTGCATCAAAACTACCCAGCCAAGCTCTCTCAGTCTCTACCGGGTCATCAATGAAGTGTGTAGTCAGTCTAGCGTTATCATGATGGAACTCAACGCCCTTTCTGCCGTTTAACAAATTCTGGCCGTTTTAACTGAATTGCTTGTCTTAAACGCGTTAGTTGCTAACAGTAAATATTAGAATGAATCGTTTGGGCCGGCAGCACCTCATAATGCACGATTCCTTTCCAATCCCACTGCATTACCTTTCTTGGCATCAATCCTGGCTTTGATACCGTTTGGGACACCTCGTTTCATCCATGATCTTTTACGCACAACGTTGTCGTATCTTATACACTTTTCATCACAAGTAATCGTTCGCTTTAAAAATGGCTCGATTTCGTTCCGTTTCATTCAGCAGCGTTTCGCAGATAGAAATACGATCTATTAAATTTTTAACTGTTAATTCATGGGGTACCCAAACGTCAAGCTTATTTTGTATTCAGCCATTTTCAAATGGTTTAAAACTGTTTTGTGATTAATATTTAGTTCTTTACCAATTGCATGGCTGCTTATATGCCGGTCTTCTTCAATTTTCCGCATGCAATCATCGACTTTTCCAGTGGCTGGTCGACCAGAGCGAGGTGCATCTTTCACATCCATATTTCCAGAACGAAAGCGTGCGAACCATTTCTTTGCTGCTGATTTTGATAAAGCACCTTCTCCATAAACAGCACAAATTTTTTCAGAAGCCTGAGCAGCGTTTTTACTTTTGTCGTATTAAAATTGTAAAATGAAGTTTTTTCATTATTTATCTCCATGTTTAAAACGTTGTAACTTTTTATTCACTTCCCCGATTTTAATGTTTTGTATGTCAAAGTGCAAGTTAAAATGTCAAACACACAAGAATTGCTCGGTACGATCAATGGTTACTGAGATAAATGAATGTAAAGCCATCTACCAGGAAAAAGGCCACGAACTTTTTTTCTACCTATTATTATACAAACACAAATTTTTACAAGAACTATATTTTGTAGTACACAATAAAAAAATGCTAAACATACTATGTATGGTAACATGAGAATTATAGCTGCATAGTTTGTAATTTATATGTCTAGTGGATAAATTTTGCATATGGTAACCAGAACATTTGTACATAAGGTGCTGTAATTAAAGTTTTGAATTAGACGTATTTATTTACTGTATTGTCGACTTTCCAAGTCGAATAATACGTTATACTTCCCACATAATTAATTTATCGCTAATATCTAGTGTGAACAGAAATACTACAATAACCATTTATGTAGTACATTTCTCGTAAACTATAATATTTTACACAAAATAAAATAAATTTTGATTACAAGAGTATTTCAAATTAACTTATTAGGTTTAGCAAATCAATATTATTCGATTTAAAATTTGGCACACGAGTATCTAACCAACTTTGGGAGGAGTCAATTGATTTAGATAATTTTTTCGTCAAAAATCATTGATTGCGTAGAATTCATTCATCTCCTCATCCTATTTAGGTTTATGAACAGACAATACTCACTGGAGCCAACTCAGGTAGAAGAATGCATTTACAAAAACTTCTCTAGTTTTGCAAAAAAAAAAAAAATGCTAGGAAGTGATGAATCTAAGTTCAATAGGCCGAGATCAGATGGGAAAGTAAATGGAAGGCGGCTCCCAAACTAGTAACACAATCGTTTGTATACATTAGAAACCATTAAACGGAAGTATTATGGTTTGATGTGCCATGTTAAGGTATGGTATTGTACTAATTTACAGAAGTTAGCGTAGGACGAGCCAGTGCGTAGAAATAACTTATCTAAAGTTATGGCACCATATGCTGACGTGGATGAAACAACCATCCAGATCGGAAATTTTGGAATGGCTCCCTCGAAGTCCTTACACAAACATGGTGCCACCAGTAAGTTATGGTTAAAATTACCCAATATAAAATGTCAAAGGTTGGACATCTGACAACAACAGACTTTGAATCACCATATATTTTTTTGTCTAAATGTCGAATTTTGAGCCAAATAAGCGTTATTTTCGGGCACTTTTGATTTACTTCTTTAATGTGAAGAAACTTGCAGCTGAGGCGCATCGATTGCTTGTAGAAGCATATGGTGAGGCTGCCTTAAGTGAGACAAGTTGTCGTGAGTGGTTTTAGAAGTTTAAGAACGGTGAATTTTATGTCGACTACATTCCTTGTCGATGACAATGAATGTAGCGAAAGCCCGAAAGTGTACGAAGACGCGGAATTGGAAGAATTATTGGATGAAGAGTCGTACCAAACGCAAAGAGAGCTTGAACTGGCATTTGGAGTGACTTATTTCACATCGTTTAAAATCATTGGGAATGGTTCAAAAGTAAGGAAATTGGGTTTCATATGAACTGAAGCAGAGAGATGTTGAAAGTCGATTTTTTTCATGTGAAATGTTGCTTGCCAGGCATAAACGAAAGGGTTTTTTGTATCACATAGTCACTGGTGATAAAAAATGGATGCACTACGATAACTTAAAAATATTTACAATCAAGCCGAATATTTTTGGAAAAAAACTCATGTAGTGTATTTGATGAGAACAGACACAACAAAAATATTCTGTTGCATGATAATACTCGTCCACAAGTTGCGGCACCGGTCAAAACCTACTTGGAAACGCTCAATTGGAAATTTTCACCCCACCTGCCGTATTCAATAAACATTGCCCTAAACAGTTTCGATCGATGACGTGATTTGAGCATAGCCTCAAAAGATGAAGCGTTCTTTCGACGTGGTCCTTCTATGCTGCCGGAAACATGGGAAAAAGTAGGGGCCAACGATCGGCAACACTTTAAATAAAACATAACCTACCGTTATTTCACATAATAAATGCTCCATTTCTGATAAAAACAGTTCAGACTCATTTGTAGACAGCCTGTTGATACGAATTATTTTATTATTAAATTATCTATTAAAATCTCGATTACTTTTTACAAACAGTGCTGCCATCTATAGTTCAGAAAAGAAACTGTAAACATAAATTTGATGACATATCAAGCACTACTCTGCCCGGTACTCTAGGTACATTGGTTAAATGTGGCTTCGATTCTAGCGACATCTATTACGTAGTGAGAATACTGTAAAACTGTCAGAATTTTTAATGGAAAACGAAATCAGTAAAGGCGGTGATACATGTACAGATTTTACCTTTAAGGCAAAAAAAAAATGCCTTATATAAAATTGAGAAATGTTCAATTTAAAATTTTTGCCTATAAGGCGATTCAAGATGGCCGACTTTTAACCAATCAGCGCGCATATTTTTTATGCCTTAAAGGCAAAATCTGTACATGTATCACCGCCTTAGAGCAATGCAATATAACAGATATGTGTAATAAAAATCGAAATAATAATTTTATAGAGTGTATAAACGGAAAATTCAAAGATGTTTGTTTGCTTCGATTATAAATTTATTAGTTACAAGAACCTTAACGTTTGGATTAAATGGGGACGCATTTAAATTCAAATAGAAATAGTAAAGTTAACACGTCATAAACAGGCTGAATAAACTCTCACTCATTACGCAATTGTTGTGTAAATCACTAGGTTAAATGCAGCTGTACCGCATGACCATATTGCCAAATATAATATGTAATAAAAACTAAAATTTGACAGATACCAGTTATCCGCTATCCTTTTGAATATTTTGACATGAATCAAGCAAAGCGCTATAAACTGTATTGCAATGGTCAATTTAAAATAACAATAATTGTTCGGATGTTAATCCGAAATGGATTCATATAAATTCAAAAATGTGGATGATCCAATATAATTTTTAGTACTTAAGGTTTGTACTAAAATATTAAAAGTGACATTAACCGTATTGCATTGGTAAAAGTGGATTAGGATTTAGTTTTGGATTTATAATTTTCCAAATCAACAGCCATTTTCGAATATAGTTTTTGGCTTCAAAGTTTGTAAGTAAAATTGTTTGTTTCTATGTATATTTGCATATTTCGTGATTTTATTAATATTTTAATTTTATTTTATAAACAAACAATCCATTTGGGTTAACTTTTAATGCGATTGTTGTTGTAATTGACCAATGAAATACGCTAATTATCGTTGTAAATGTTATTATGTTTATAAAATAAAATTAAAATATTAATAAAATCACGAAAAATGTAAATATATGTACATACAAAAAAAAATTTAGCTTACGAACATTGGAACCAAAAACAAAATCCGAAAATGACTGTTGATTTAGAAAATTATAAATCCAAAAATAAATCTTAATCCACTTTTACCAATGTAATACGCTTATAGTTATTCGCTATACTCACCTTAAAACTCAAACTGCCTGCTGGAAGTGACCTTAGTTTCTTCAGCAGCCACAATCTTTTTACTAGTTTAACTTGTTTAATAATTTAATAATTTTAATAATTTTTCCAGTTCGATAAGATATTTTTTTATTGAGGATTTAGGGAAATGTTAAATTCACGAATAAGTTCAAAAATTACATTGCTTTCAGTTTCTGTTTATTTCTAATACTAAATATAAATGAGATCATAGTTTTAAAAATATACTTTATTCATATTAAAAACATCTTAACATATGAATTTGGAATAACAAAAATATTTATCAAATAAAAAGTTTATTTAGCCGCGTTACGTTTAGGGTACATACGAAGAATAAATATACGAGTAATAAAAACATTATCATAAATGAATTTGTCAAAAATTCAATTAAGAGTATATACCGATAACCATTAATGTAAGAATATATTAAAACTACGAGTATGTACATGAAATTTTAAACAAAAATTTGTAGCGGACTAATTACATAGTTTATTAATTTTACATTTTATCTGCTTTTTCGATTACAGATCTATGAAAATGAGACGCAACTTCAAACATTTCAAATGGAACACTATTCACCGAGTGAAGTGGAAACTCGTATGCAGCATCGCTTAGAACATCTACAAACTAAATGCAATGAATTTGGTTTAGATGTGCGCGGTAACGATTCGTTACACAAACCAAATCCATGGGAATTTTTAATTAATAAAAAATATAAATTAGTTTGGTGAGTATAAAAATTAATATACGGAATGAGTCATTTAAATTGAGATAAACCAATATGTAACTCGAAAATCACGACTGTTTATAGCAAAATAATACAAGAACGCATTGATTGGTCTAAAGGCGGAAATAACATGGTTTTATTTATTTTTGATTTGGTCAACCCCTTCAAGGTTGTTTTTACATAGAATCAGAGTTACGGTTTTGATGATATTCAAAATAACGCGTCAGCTGATAAATCCTTTAAATACTGTTTTTCGAACAATATCAATTTATATCTCAACGTGGTCTCATTCAAAATGATACAATTAGCCCAACGCTTTCTATACCGTTCACAAAATTTTCCATACCATTTTATAGAATTGTTTGTCAAGTCTTTAAAATATGCATTAGTTTTCGCTATAACTTCCTTATTTCATCCAAATCTTTTTTTGCAGTACCCCATTACGGATAAACAATAATCGCTGGGTGCCTTTGCTGGGAGAAAATACCACAAACATGCAGGCTATCCTATCACAATCGACTTGTGATAGAATGCATGCTTGTTGTATTTTCTCCCAGCACAGTACAATGCTAATAGTGCAACGTTTTATATTTTGTTGGCGCTACATCTCATAGAGGGGTTTGGCTGCCTCATGTCTGAGGTTACATAATCAATTTATATTCGTATTAATAATTGATGATTCCTTTGAAACTTAGGAGGGAGGTCGGTATATTCTCTAAGAAATTTTGTGTTTTCGAACAAATTTTATATTATGTATTTACTAACAATACCATTGTCAGTTTAGTAGAACAGTGCGTCTAAATCGCTCAGGATCGGTAGAAATTGCTCTGTATAACGCAACCCTCCTCCGAACGGCCTTGGATCGACCTGGATCTGGTAATTTGTTGGTTGAGAAGTAATATTAAAAGCGACTTTTACCTCAATCGCTCCGATTTATATAAATTTCAAGGTCATTTTATTTTTATCAAATAAAAACAAACCTGTTCAGACAGCTGTAATAAGAATCATTTTATTTTCTCAGACCTACAATTTAGATGAAATTTGGAAAAAACTTAAATTTCGCGTACTTTCTTGAAAAAAAAATTATGACGAAACGTTCATTGATGAAGAGGAAGGGACGTGGAATGTTTTGTTTTATACATACTATTTTCAGTATATCAGAGCGCTATAAATAACTGTAAATCACAGGTAGTATCGATAAAATTCCGACAGTTTTAAATTAAGTTTATTAAAGTTCGTAAAGCATTTAGTTCGATGCATTCAGTGATTCTAGATACGTATGTATAAAAAAATTTGCAGCGTTTTTTTGCAGGCCAATTACCGTGGAATATTCTCTTTTAGATTTATCAGGTAAAAACAATTGGGTTCGTTGGAAGGAAGCCTCTAATATTATTAAGATGCTGATTAAAGTACGATTATTTTACTGGATGCTTTCAACTTTTTCGGAGAATGGATATGTTTGAAGATATTAAGACCATGTTGCTTGGAGAAATTTCAATCTCTGTAGCCATTATTTAAAATGCCAAGACCGACATTCTCCAATAGTATTTTACAAATTCTCTTTAATTAGTTTGACTATTCTTTTCGGTAAGGGATTAAAAGTATCCAGTTAGGTAGTACAAACGCTATCATTTAATCCAAACAAAGAACTCTAGAGAAATTAAATCACAATTCAAGCAAATCGAGATTTGTTTGTGTTGTATTTATAAATTTGCTAACTTGGCTCAAAAACTGCTTAATTTTCTTGTGTTTCTAGAACACAAAGCGATGTTAGGGGACATCTAATTTTGACATTAATATGTAGACTTTAGTTTCCGTATAATGTTCTGTAATTTTCCTTTAAAATTTTGTCCCAAACCGAAATTAAAATCATCTTAAGATCAATTCGCTTAGTTTTTTAATGCTCTAAATTCGGCAATTGTGAAAGCTAGTAGCACAAAAAATAAAAGTAATAAATTTTAGGTGAACGGCTATGTTAGATCATTTATTACTAAAGTATATTAAAGTTTTTAATTAATTCATACTTTTTTCTATAATTGCAGGTGCAATGTATTTAAAGCGGCGTCCACATCATGGATGTATAATTTTAATTTATTAGCGGGTTATCAACCATATTTTTTAGATAAAACAAATGTTGTTCCATTAGTATTAGCACGAAAACGATATCCTAGACCTAGTGAAGAAGACCTGTTAGCGGCCGTAAATATTTCTACAACATTTTTAATTGTACGCCATCCATTTGAACGCCTTTTAAGTGCATACAATGATAAATTAAGATTTGCGTTACCACAATCGTATCATCAAAAATTGGGCTATCAGATAATACGGAGGTATCGCAAGAAAAAAATAGCAAAAGGCATGGTATTTGGTCGAATGTGGTAAGTCCTTCCTATGCATAAACCTTACACGTGATATTGTGTAATAGATTTTATTAACAAAAAATTCTAGGCCAACATTTTCCGAATTCGTCAGTTTTTTGATTGATGAGTTTCGTTTGCATCATGAATTAGATATGCATTGGGTACCAATTACACAATTTTGTACTCCATGTCAAGTGAAATTTGACATTATTGCAAAATTTGAAACGTTGGATTCAGATCAAGATTTTTTAATCGATAGAGCAAAATTACGCAGCTTAATATCACCGCAATGGAAGAATTCCGGTAAGGGGAAAAGTACGAAAAACTTAATCATGGATTATTATTCACAGTTGACAAGTGACCAACTACATAAATTGTATAATATGTATAGGTGAGTAACAATACTATAACGTTATATTAGAACAGTTTTATTCCGGAAAATCTACAGTCAAGTACATTTAAAAGAACTATGTTCACGAATAAATTCTGGGTGCTTTTGGTGGAATTCGGCAGGCATGGAAGACCGAAATGGTTCACGTAACTTTACTTTGCAATGAAATAGATAAAAGAAAACAAAGAAATAGTAACATTGTTTCCTCTCCGCTTGTTTTGAAAGTTAACGATGGGGGCAATAAATAAACACCGATTGATTCTAAAAGGCGACCAAATTTTTAAGTTGTTTGGTTTGGACTGTTTTAATAGTTTTTCATAGAATATCTAATAGAGATTAATTACTTTCAGCCCCAACAGGATGACGTCGTGCCTTCTGTCAAATCCCACCAATGTTTCACTTTCTAACTTCTTTTAATAAAAAACTATTGTTGATTTCACTCAGAAAAATAGCCAATAATAACTGATTCAAACGTTTATCACGTCTTTAGTAGTTTTAACAAGGCAAAATGCAGTCGGTCCTAAAGTGTATGAGATGCTATTTAAATTGATATTAGTGAACTGAATGAGTTTGCCACTATTCAAATACGGGTGAAAATAAACAACACTAGTTTGAGATACTAAAAATGCCAAATATACACATTAAAAATGTGATCATAGGAAATCAAAGGTGATAGACAATCTGCGCTTAATAATAAAGTGAGCATTATATTTAATTTGCTAGCGTGAGTATAAAAGTATATTATTCGGCCAACTCTTTGATAACTGAAATTAGCAGACCACTTTCTTGTTTTGTTGTTGCGGTACTGAAACTTCCACCAAAGAAATATTTTAAATTCACGGTTGTAAACATTTTTGTTCGTACAACACAAATTTATCTGGGAACGCGTAGCACGCACGAGTGAAAAAATTTTTATTAAAAAACTCGTGGTTCTTAGTATTGTGGTGGAAATTTTATATTTTTTAATTGGAAATTTATCAAGTTTATCTGAAAATTCGAAGTTTATTATAATAAATTTATATTTCAAATCAATTAATATTACGGTTCATACTTCATAGCATTAAAGTATCGATTATTATTTTTAGGGACAAATTTTATTTATATCTTCAAATGAAAAATAGTACTTTTCCAATAATTTAATTTTTCAAACATTATTAATTCACAGTTTCTAAAAGAATCCAAAAATTGGATAATTCATTTTTGTTTTGAACAATTTTTCAGTTTTATTATTGGGCTATTTTTTCATAATTTTAGTAGTAAACTGCTCATCGATCTTAGAGCGTATTTTTATGTAATAATAAGCTAAAGCTCAAATTTTAGAGGCTAGCGGCTTCGAAAACTGTCACTGGCAATAGAGTAGTCATTCCGACAAGTAGTATCGAAGTAATAGTATCGAATTAATTCTCTAATTCTAATTCAAAAATTAGATTAATAAAGTAAAATAAATACTGTAGCTGTTTCGGAATAAATTTAAGTTTAACTGTTATCTGCATTCCTATACCTCATGTACATTGGCTTAATCACTAAGCAACACCGGCGTATATGAAAGTTTGTTTATTGCTTTAATAAACTGATGTTTTACTAATACAAATTTTAAATTAACTGACGGTTAACCCAATGTATGTATGTTCAAAATTGGACTATTAAAAATAATAACTTTACTTTTCAATTTCAGATATGATTTTGAATTATTTGGCTATACAGCTGATGAATATTTTGAAGCAATTTTACCTGAATCTACAACTCATATCACTAAGAAATAAAATTTCGTATCTATTAATAAATAAAATTTGTAAATGGAATTGTGATTTATCTAAAATATTGATTTAATTTTTTTATATTAAATTTTAAATTTAGATTTGCATTGTAGTACTGTAATTATTACAATTATTTAAAATTTAAAGAAAATAAATTTTAATAATTTAGACTGAAAGTTATAAAAGACAAATAAATATCTCACCGTAAGTTTAAATTTTAAGAAGATAAAACAAAATAGGTCGACCGACACAGAAAAGAAAACAATTTTGTTAATTACAACCAACATTTATATTAGAAATTTTAGAAAGATCAGCGAATTTTTTTCAACAGCACATCGACACTAGTTTTCCATATTATCTCTGTATTATGTACTAGAAAATTCTGCAATTTTCTCATCCGTCCCATTAATTTAAAGGAATAGTGGTCATATTCTTGAAATCGATGGAATTTTCCCCAATACAATCTGCTTTGAAATTCTCTACATGATTCGAATTTTTCGCCGGCTACTTTAAACATTTTTTTAAATTTTTTTATCTTTTTTTAAAATAAGAAACATAATTTTTCTTTTATTTTGTTTTCTATTGTAATGGTTTTACTGTGATTGTTCTGTACGTTGGTATATTTTCAGTATTCTAAATTAAATACACGATCGTAGGAATTTCCTCCATTTAGCGTCAATCTGAGTGACAACAACTATGATGATTGATACTTACTTATACACAATCATCTTATCTTATCATCTTATCAATAAGTTCGAAACTGATGATCTATGTGTCAAAAATTCAAAAATAAATCCTTTACTTGTTAGAGAAAAACAAAAAAAAAATCAGTAAAATTTGCGGGCAGTAAGCGGGGAAAATGTTGCCATAAAAAGTATGAAACTCAATACTTTTTATGGCAACATTTGTTTATGTTTATCACCCTAACGTAATTTTAGAATGTATACTCTCCTCTTTTCGGTTTCCCAGTAATTTTTACTGAAAAAAATTGTTTCACTGTGGAATCCACGCATTAGTAAGGAGACAAATATTAGTAAACTTGAAAACAAATTTGAAAAAATGATTAAATAAGCCGGCGAAAAATTCGAATAATATAGAGAATTTCAAAGCAAATTGTATTCCGATTAGGGACATTTTCACCGATTTCAAGAATACGGCCCCAGAGCGAGCAAAGTTATTTCTATTATGTTTAAAGTTACTAGTAGAAATATAAAATTCGGTTTACCTCTGAAGATTACCCCATTCCACATAAATTTGTTAAACCACATTCATATCATTTTAAGCTGAAGAGTTAAAAGTTTATAAGTTTAAACTCATAAAGACAATATAATATATATATATATATATAAAATGTAATAAACAATTTTTGGTTGTGATATATTCATTCTTACTGTCAATTTTAGTAAACAAAGATTTACTATAAAAAAATATTAATATTATTATGCATTGTATAAAAAATATAATGTAAAAATAATAAATAAAATAAAAACGTTTTAATTTTCTTTAAATTATAGTATACTTATAGCACATATGGCACATCTTCAAAAATATCTATAAGTCATTTATAAATTCCAAAAACATAAAATTACATATAACATAGTTTACATAACATTACCAACGAATAACATAAATTAGTCATTAGAATTACCTAAAAAAAGAATTAATCCAGTTGGTGCTGATTGAATAAACTAAGCAAAATATGCCACCCCACCCCAAATAATGATTCTCACCAAATCTTATATAAATATTTTTGAGCTTATATTTAAACGCAATAAATACACAATAAAAAAAATATATTATGCTATAATAAAAATAATTACTGAAGTTAATATTTCCGCTCAGAAAAAACAATGTATAGAAATATTTTGAAAAACAATTAGCAACACAAAAACGTGTGATAGTGTATTTTATTTATACACCATACTACTTAAAAACTATAACTATAAATAATATAAAGTAAAATAAATACATAATTAATTAAATTGATAATAAATAATTTTTAATTAAATTTTGATTTTAATAGTACGTAATAGAGTAACTGCTTGTTAATTATAATAATTAATTTCATTTTTATTTTAAATAAATAAATCCATTAATTAAATAATTTAATAAAAAAACTGAATATAACTAAATAAAATATATAGAGTTGTTTGTTTTATTTATTCGAACATTGGGAACACTTACCTAGAATAGGTGCAATTGAGTATGGGAATTCCAATGATTACTTTTTCGTTGTGAATTTTTGTCCACGTGTCACCATATTTTATTATTGGTAATTTCTCATCAGGGAACTAAAAATAAATTAAAACCAAATACATGAAAATTCATTCACAGAATTATAAATAATATGCACACAAATACAAGTTATATGATACAAATTACTATCAAAAAATTAAACCAACGTGTACCAACTCTTAAGAGTGCAGCACTACCTAGTAAGTAACATTATTATTTTCTCTAATTAATTCATACAATTAAGAAAAACTTTATTATATAATAGGTAGGGGAAAAAAGTTCGTGGCTTTTTTCCCCGAAAGATGCTTTACATTCATATATCTCAGTAATCATTGATCGTATCGGGCAATTCTTATGTGTGTTTTATAGTGCGTTCATGACATCGTTCATGACATCATGACATCACAAAATGTATTAAAACAACAACAAAGTTAAAACAATTTCAACTCGAGTTAAGAACTAGTAGGCGTGGCATAAAGCATTTCACGTAATTTGGTTGGTTTTGAGTTCGTTAGCGAGTATGGAACTATTTAGTCCCGATGACATGAAGGGTGACATTTTAACTTTGCACTTTGGACATACAAAACATTAAAATCGGTGAAGTGAATAAAGTTACAACGTTTTAAACATGGACATACATAATGAAAAAATTCGATGTTTAACAATTTTATTACGACAAAGGTAAAAACGCTTGCGGCGTTTCGCAAAGGCTTGCGAAAAATTTGAGTTTATAGAGAAGATGCTTTATCAAAATAAGCAGCAAAGATGTGGTTCGCGCGCTTACGTTCTGGAAATATAGATGTCAAAAATGCACGTCGCTCTGGTCGACCAACCAATGAAAAAGTCGATGAAATCATGAAGAAAATTGAAGAAGACCGGCATATAAGCAGCCATGCAATTGGTAAAGAACTAAATATTAATCAAAAAACAGTTTTAAACCATTTGACAATGGCTGAATGCAAAAAACAACTGACGTTTGGGTACCCATGTATTAACAGCTAAAAATGTAATAGACCGGATTTCTATTTGAGAAACGCTGCTGAAACGGAATGAAATCGAGCCATTTTTAAAGCGAATGATTACTGGTGATGAAAAGTGGATAAGATACGACAACTTATGTGCGAAAAAGATCATGGAAGAAACAAGGTGAAGCTTCCCAAACGGTATCAAAGCCAGCAGCCCTATTCCTGAATACGATACGAAAACGAAAGTATAAGATTCCTATTCAATTTTAAATAAGAATCGTACGAATCTGATTCAAATCAAATATGAATTTTGCATTTTCGTTTTCGTATCGTATTCAGGAATAGGGGGGCAGGATTGACGCCAAGAAAGGTAATGCAGTGTGTTTGGTGGGATTGGAAAGGAACCGTGCATTATGAAGTGCTGCCACCGGGCCAAACGATAGATTCTTATCTTTACTGTCAGCAACTAACGCGTTTAAGATAAGCAATTCAGTTAAAACGGCCAGAATTTGTTAAACGGCAGAAAGGGCGTTGTGTTCCATCATGATAACGCTAGACCACACACATTTGTTCCGGTCAATGCAGAACCACCTTATTGGTTTTACATTAAATTCAAAAGAGGCCTGCGAAAATGAGTTGTCTCCATTTTTCGCCTCTAAACCACAGAAGTTCTACAGTGATGGGATCATGGCTCTACCAGAAAAATGGCAAAAGGCATCCATCAAAATGACACATTTTGGTTTAATAAAGTTCATTTGAAATAAGAAAATTCTTTGTTTCAATGTCACCCAAAAAAGGCCACGAACTTTTTTATATAAAAAGTCGGGATTTTGCAAAAACATAAACTACGAAAACAACACATTTAAACCTGAGAAAAACAAAAACACACAAAATTTTTTGAAATTATTTGCATAATTATTATAATTTATTATATTATGAAAGTTAGTGTTTCGTTCAAAAATTTAATTAAAAAAATAATCAATACACATTTTATTAATGTGCTAGATGTTACATTCCCAACTTTTAGAGTCGTCATAATTGACGAATGGTACGTTGTGCTAACTGGGTATTTACTACGGACATTTTATTTGCATTTGTTAAGCATTTGCTATTATTAGTTTTAATAATAATTTAAAAAAATAGATTTAACTTTAAAATTTAAATTAAAAACTTCCAAAGTAATAGTGTTGCAATAAAAAAATTTAAGAAAATTTCATAAAATGTTAAATTACAGTCAAAACTTTTAGAATTCTATTTTTTTTAAGAAAATTTTTTGCTTCTGTACCATTTAACTCTTAACAACAAGGCGATGATACATGTACACATTTTGAATCAAGGGTATAAAAATTCTGCGCTCTGTTTGGTTAACGTCGTCGGACATCTTTTGCCTAGAGCAAAAATCTAAAATTGAACAATTCTCAATTTTGTATAAGGCAAATTTTCTCGACCTAAAAAAAATGACAGCTAACAACAAACAAAACAATTAGACAGATTAATTGGAAATTTATAATTACATATAATAAAATTAATAATATAAAAAATAAAAATGTGTACGGCACAAAAAGCGCTTTATGGCAAAATATTACGTATGTATTCTCTATAAAAGAATTATGTTTTCTGCCTTATAAGGTACTGTAAATTAACCGCATAATTATTATGCCTTAAAGGCAAAACTTGTACATGCATCGACTTTAACCAGTTTCATCCCAAATGGATGAAAACGTACATTCAACGGGTGTACTACGAAATCTAGGTTTTCAAGATCTTCATTTTCAAAATTTCGGTTTTCAAAATCTCAGTTTTCAAAATTCCGGTTTTCAAAATCCCGGTTTTCAAAATCCCGGTTTTCAAAATCCCGGTTTTCAAAATCTCGGTTTTCTTTTCTTTAAGTTCTAATTGGACAAAATATTTTTTTAAAAAAAAAAAATTCACTTAAGCCTTAACCTATGTTAATACTTAATATCATTATGCATTATTATTATTAAATTATTATTAATTACTTAATTTTAGAGTTAGGTCAACATGCGCGTAATTGTTATATTATATTTCTCAGTTAATTAAATCTAGAGGATCTACTCTGCGAAGCCGTCCGTATCTCGGTTGCCTTAGTAGTTCTCTAGCTAATTCGTTAGGGTGTGATTCCAGTTTCAGTTGGTATTTTAGACTGCATGATTTAATTGTCTCTTTAACAGTTTTGATTCCTATGTCTCTATGGATGTTGCTGTTTCGAATATACCATGGGGCATTTGTAATGCTACGAAGTATCTTTGCTTGCGTTCTTTGTACGATATCTATAGATGCACTAGTTGAGCCCCATAGTTGGATACCATATGTCCATATGGGGATTAGGATCGCTTTGTATAGTAGAACCTTGCAGTCTAGAGAGAGTTTCGATTTTCTTCCGATGATCCAGTACATTTTAGAAAATTTTATTTTTAATTGATTGCGTTTTGTTTCAATGTGCTTTTTCCATGTCAATCTTCTGATATTGTTTAATTTTACTGCTGGACATGTACGTCTATTCATAGTGTGAATGTTACATGTGTTGATTTACATTCATTTCTCCTTATCCGCCAAATTTTTAACCAATCTTCTATTTTGTGTAGATGTTCTTGTAATTCTCTCGATGCTGTTTGAGGATTTTTGTGTGAAAATAATATAGCTGTGTCATCAGCAAAAGTTGAAGTGACGATTTTTTCAGTTATTGCTAAGTCAGCTGTGAATAACAAGTATAGCACAGGTCCCAATACACTACCTTGCGGTACTCCTGCCTTTATCTCGGTTAGATTAGTAGTAGCCGTATTTTGATTCACCTGGAACATCCTTTGGGCTAAGTAGTTTTCAAGAATTGCATGAGTTAGGCAAGAGTTTTAATTTTGTAATTTAATCCTTCATGCCATACTCTGTCGAAAGCTTGCGCAATAGCCAAGAAAACTGCCGAGCAATAGTTCTTTTCTTCTAAGGAAACCTTAATTGTATTTACAATTCTGTGCACCTGTTCTATTGTGCCGTGTTGCTCTCTAAATCCAAATTGGTGATCTGGTATAATGCGACCTTCAGATAATATAGGTATTAGTTCTTGCAGTAGCATCTTTTCAAAAAGCTTTGAAATTATCGGAAGTCTGTACGACGGGACTTGGGTTTCGTCTTTACCTGGCTTAGGAATCATGATAATTTGAGATATTTTCCATTTTTCGGGAAGTATCCACATCTCATAATCGCGTTAAAAATATATGTTATTTTCATTTAAATTTTACTGGATTTGGGTTCGACCCGTTCCTCGTAAGCTGTGGTAGTATGCAATCATTATTTTGTTCGTTTGGGGTGAACACTTTTTGTTTTGTAGATGGTTAGAGAAAGCGATAGCCTTTTCTAAGTCACTTCTGGCCCAGTGACCATCTGGTTTCCTTATCGGTGGGTTCGATAGCTCTGGCCTTTTTAAATTTCTTGCTGCCTTCCACAGTGAGTAATCTGTTGTGTCTGTTGCTTTGAGCTCACTTAGGTAATTCTGTATTCCTAAATTTTGTTCTTCCCGTATTGCTTTTCTCAAAGCTTTAATAGCACTATTTAATTTCCATTTATGCAAGGAGATTGTTGAAGCTGCCATAGCCGCCGAATTGCCCGCTTCTCTGCCAATAACTTTTGAATGTTACTAGAAAGCCTTATATTTTTTCGGAATTTCTGTTCTCCGGAGTAGCGTTTTTTGCGGCCATTTCCATTATTTGACTTAAGTTTTCTATCGCGGCATCAATGTCTTCTGGTGTGCGAAGTGGAACATCAAGATGATAATTTACATCTACTATGTTTCTATAGAGAACCCATTTCGTTAGTTTGTTTGTTAAACGTTGGGGTGGTTCAGTTTTTAATGCTTAGGTACTTAGTGTTACTATTATTGGTGAGTGATCTGATGATAAATCATAACAGTCAACGACTTGAGCATTGGTGCGTGCTATTCCTCGTATTACACAGAAATCTATTAAATCGGGAATTATCTTTCTATCTGTAGGCCATTATGTGGGATGTCCAGATGATAAATAATCAAGGTTTTTCTCGTTTATTGCTTCGTAGAGTTGCTTTCCTTTCGGTGACGTCAACCTCGAACCCCATTGCACATGTTTAGCGTTGTAATCACCCCCTGCTACAAATTTGATTCCCAACTGGTTAAAGTAATCGATAAATTGCTATTTTTTAATTGCGTGTTTCGGTGGACAGTAGACAGCCGATATTAAAAATTTCCCAGACCATTCTTTCAAACTGACAGTTGTAGCCTGGATGTGATCTTTAGCATATTTCTGGAGCTCGTAGTGCTTTAATCTTCTTTGTATTAAGACTGCAGAGCCGTGTGCTTTTCCATCCGGATGTTTGGTGTCATAAACGGAATAGCTGGTAATTTTAAAAAAAAATTGTTTTGTGAAGTGTGTTTCAGATATTAACATGATGTCTATATTTTGTTCGATAAGAAAGGTTTGTACCTCAGCTTTATGTTGCGAGAGCCCGTTCGCATTCCAAATGGCTATTTTTAGAATTGTCATTTTTGATTTTTGACTATGATTTGCATAACCATATTCATATTTTGCATCATCATGCTCATTTGTCTTTCCATCATCATCATGAAAGTTTATGGTCTCGGTTAATTTATTTACCATGGTGTGAATGTTTAGGTCCTCCTCATTAGAATGAACTTTGGGTTTCGGTTTGTTACCTTTTAGGATATTTGCGTAAGAAACACCTGGCTGTGCAAAACTGCTGGCAAATGTCTCCAAGTTATCATTTTGTGTGTTTGCACTCGTTGGTTTGGTGACTATTGTATTTTTTGGTAACATGGCCCTCTGATTAAATTGCATATTCAGCATTCGTTATTTTGCGTTTTAAGTCCAGATACACTGCGCAACCCCTGTAGTTTGAAGTATGATATTCACCGCAGTTATTACAACGTCTCACAGATGGGTCATTGCGAGACTTTTCACACTGTTTGGAGTCGTGGAGTTCACCACAAATAACGCACACCTCATTTAAGGCGCAGTATGCTTTCGTGTGTCCGTATTCTTGGCACTTTATGCATTGAACTGGTCCAGACCTCTTCTTAGGTTCTTCAATTACGATTTTGCATAACATTTTGATGTAACAAATATTTTAAGTTGTAAATCTTGTGAACTTCTTTCGACTTTTCTTCCTCTGGCTCTAGGTCCAAACGGAACATTGGTTGAGGTACCTTCTCACAGTTTACTATATTACCAATGGATTTGGCATGGAAACCTTCCGCAGCAAGTGCAGCTTGAATGTCGCTAACATCTACGCAGCTTTCAATTCCTTTTAGCACAACAGTCAGCCCTTTTTGGCTTTTTAGCTGGTATGTGTAATATTTTTTACCAACTTCATCAAAATGTTTAACTAGGTCTCTGAAGCCATCGTTTTCGAAAGTTTGAATCTTTGTTTCGTTTATATCCAATTCATTGTTATATGCTTCCCTTAAATAAATTGGAGGCAGTTTCTCAGTTTTCAAATTTGGCACTGCATTGGGGTCAATGACCTCTAGACTAGAGAATCGGTTGTTAAGAGGTATTTGGTTAACACCTCCTTCAGTCCGTGTCACTTTGCTCCTGCCAGCAAACGGGGCAGATCTCGGGCTACGTTTTCTTTTAGATTGAACAGTGATATACCTATCCATTCCCGTTTGCACTAGGTTATTTTCGCACTGACCACGGTCACTAGAGTTCGTTGCACTGGGTTCATTACTATTATTTTCGTACTGCATTGTTAAATTTGCTGATGCGGTTTGGATTTTGATTTTTAAACTGCGGTATAATTAATTCTGTCGAAGAAGCACTTTTAATCATTGGCATAGGTGTTTTCTTTGGGCTGTGCTGAACTTTGCCCACTTGTTTTACACTTGCCATATTTATATTTTCTACATGAAACTGGTTCAAGTTTGTTGTAGATTTTGTTCGGCGTTCGATGTTCGAAGAAGTCTTTTTCGGAAAAAAAGCCCCATCATATTTACATCATCACTTATTAAATTACAATTTTATGTTAGTTTTTTTGCACCGTGTGTATTTAATTGTAAAACCATTCACACAATTTATAAAGTAATAAATAAAATAATTAATAAAGTTTTTTAATTGCAAGATTTGGTACTTGCAACATTTTGTAATTGCAACATTTTGTAGTTGCAAGATTAATAAAAAAAAAGCAATATTTTGTTAATGCAATATTATGAAATGCAATAATTGTAGAGGCTACCAGCTTCGATAACTCTCGCGGGCCGTGGCTCCGAGGGGCTTTAAATTTGAACTTCGGGGGACGTAGGAGTCGGGTTTACCAAAAAAGTGCCGCACGTAGGAGCGGATTATATAGAATCTATTAATAACACCTATACTAAAAAGAAAAATAATTGCATCATTTTGTTATGCGAGATTTTGTAATTGCAAGATTTTGTACTTGCAACATTTTGTAATTACAACATTTGTCAAAAAATCATCCTAAATTTTAAAAATTCAAACCGGGATTTCCTAAAAATCGGGGTTTTTTTATACAAAACCGGGATTTTGAAAACAGAGATTTTGAAAACCGAGATTTAGAAAAAAATCGAGATTTTGACAAACCGAGATTTTGAAAACCGAGATTTCGTTACACACCCGTAGAAAACATATTACAACTTTTTACAAAAACATTTACATTTCCTGATACTGCAAACTCGAATCAACCAAAATATTCGAAATTAAAATTATCCGACAAAAAAAAGAGTTCTGGGAACACGGGCGTATAAATATAAAATAGTTATGGGATGAAATAGGTTAAGACGATGATACATGTAAAAATTTGCCTTGAAGGCATAATAATTCTGCGTTCTGATTGGTTAATTTACGATTTCTTTTAAGGCAAAAACCATAATTCTTTTATAGAGAATACATACGTAATATTTCGCCATAAAGCGCTTTTTGTGTCGTAAACATTTTTGAACGAATTTGCAAAAATTAATAGATAGATAAAATAAAGTTGATTTTGTTAAATATAATTATTAATTTTATTGTAATTACCCAATTTATTTCAAGCCGCCACTTTATCGTTGTAATAATCTGTCTGATTTGTTTGTTGTTAGCTGCCACTTTTTCAGGTTAAGAAAATTTACTTTTAACCAATCGCAGATCCAGCGCGCAGAATCGTTTTGCCTTAAAGGGGAAATCTGTAAATGTAACATCGCCTTTACTCAACGTTAGTAAATATTTTTTGATGGAAACATAGTTCAGAATCTTTGCTTTCAGAAAAGCTAACTATTAGTCATATTTACTATATTATGTTATTTAAAAAATTAGAAGTTCACAATAAAAATTTTGTATTTTATTTATTAGTCACAAGTGTGTTTGTACCAATATGTATATAGATAATATATTTACAAATATTTACAGAAAAAAACGAACGGGGTTCAAGCTCTACCTGAATCGCAAATGTTTGGTAAAACATAAGGTCAAAAATTAAAAATCACGTATGTCATCATTAATTAAAAGAAGTCGATGGTTATCCAAACACTGCAGCTCCTTACGAAGTTCGTGAATTTTGGGAGTGTGATTTTGGAGGTGATGGAAATATTTTAAGATGTTTTTAGCGATATATAGTAAACGCTCGATTTAACGGAAGCTCGATTTAACGGACAATTTTCTATTTTCCATTTATCAGTTTATCCAATCCCGTCATAATAGGATATCCATATTTCAGAAATTCTTCCCAAAATCATTTAAGAACCCCATTTTCATTCAACATATCCAATTCCAACATAATCGGTTAAGAATTGATCGAGTTCTATCCCAGGTGGCCATATTCAAAAATTCCTTCCCAAAATCATTTAAGAATCTTATTTCCATCCAATTCCATCCCTATTTTCACCCAATTCCATCATAATCGGTTAAGAATTGATCGAGCTCCGCCCAGGTTGCCATATTCCAGAACTTGTTGTACAAATCATTCAAGAATTCCATTTCCATCCAGCATACCCAATTCCATCATAATCGATTAATAATTGCTGGAGTTCCGTCCCAGGTGGCCATATTCCAGAACTTCTTTCCAAAATCATTTAAGAAACCCATTTCCATCCAACATACTAAATCCCATCACAATCGATTGAGAATTGATCGAGTTCCGTCCCAGTATTCCAGAACTTCTTCCAAAAACCATTTAAGAATCCCACTTCCAACTAACATACCCAATCTCATCATAATCGGTTAGGAATTGATCGAGTTCCGTTCCATCGAGTTGGCCATATTCCAAAACTTCTTCCAAAAATCATTTAAGAATCCTATTTCCATCCAACATCCAATATACCCAATCCCAACATAATCGGCTAAGAAATGCCTGTGTTCCGTACCAGATTAAATTCGATCGAATAGATTAAATTTAAAAACATCGGATTTAATGGACAGTCGGATTTAACGGACTCCCCAATTAGTACGTTAAATCGAGGTTAAAATGTCACGTAATCAACGCAACAATTTAACGCAGCATTCAACGTAACAGTATTAAACACAGCGTGTAACATGAACCAAAACTAGTCCCCTGAATGTTTTACCATAGAAAAATAACTTTAACATAAGCTGTGTTGCTTTCGCAAATCCCGCTTACCTAAGCTTTTGAATTTGAAGCAACAACTTTTGGCTTTAATCGGTTTGGTTCATTTTAATAATATTTATTTTATTTTTGTTATTTTACAAAATAGAACAAATTAAATTCGGTATTTTTCTGTCAAAACAAACGCAAAATGTCTTTTTTTACAACAAGATGATAAAAAATAGTAAAAATAGATGCCTTGTGGTAAACACCTTAACCATAAAATGGTTTTATTCCCCCTAAACCTAAAAATTAAAGCCAATTCGGCTTTATACAATGCAATTGTTGTTGTAATTTTGCGAAAGCAACACAGCTATAGATTTCTCATTTGTATAAAACGAATTAAATTCCAATGCCTTGATTGTATTTATGACTTTACATTGCACCATGTAAAATCACAAATACAATCATGACATTGGAATTTCATTTTTATCTCTCGTTTTATACAAATGAGAAATCTTTGTTAAACTTATTTTTCTATGGTTTTACCAAACATAAAAATACAAAAATACACAAAATTTAGTAAAATACACTGTACATACAAAAGAAAAAACGCAACAATAATTTTTTTAGAAAAAATACCCTATTTTCAAACACTTGTATCTTGGTGACATGTCGGTTAAAAATTTTTTGTTTAAATTTTTTCTTTACTAAATGTCGGTAAAAAATGTAACAAATTTAGTTTACTTTCCGATGCTGATGTCCGTTTTTTATTATTTTTGTTTTTTTATGACTTTTTATGAGTGAAACAAAAATGTTTTAACGAAAAAAAATCCCAAACTTTAAGACTGCTAACGAACTTTCCTGATGTTTCATTCACGTATCCAAAACACCCATAATTAATTGGAACATACTTCTACTTCTCGGAAAAGGCGGGTGCATCGCAGCAATTTATATGTCAAAAAAGCGAATAACATGAATTTTTCTACTCGCGCAAAAAAAAGAGAAATATATAAAATATAAATAAAAATATACACAATAAAAAAAGAGGAAATTAAGCTCTTCATGTAAGAATTATAAAGCTGCAAAAATTCGCCTTCCAATTTTTATAAATAAATAACGTTCACTATCCTATAAAATTAAATTATATAGGTCGTAGTCTATATTCAATAAAAACGCTTAACTGAAAGTTTTTTTTTATGATTTTGCTGAGGTCTAAACAATTCAGTCCACACGACCTATAATTTTTTATTTTGTACTTATATGTTTTTCGACTCCGATTGAAAAACCCACGGGAACACACAAGATTGGACGCCTCAAAAAGAATTTAATCTAATTGAAGCTCCGGTTGAGTTCTCAACCGGAAGTGTTTCTGAAAGTTTTATTTTTATTAATTAATAAACAATTAATTAATTTGATGTATATGTAAATTTGGGCCAAATTTCCAAATCATTTGACATCAAATAAAAAACAAATTGGTTCGCGTATTCGACGAAAGGAGGGGGCGGTATCAAGAAATCCGATCCCAAAGTATAACAAAATTCGACTTTTTTGTCATTTTTCGAAGTAAAAACTTATATTTAGTTTCGACTTTGACTTAGTTTTGCTTTCGACTTAGAATAAGATCCTGTATGAAAAGTGTCGCGATTATTCGAAACTGGACGAAACTCGATACAATAAAATTGTGCTTATGTATGTGTGTAAATAAAAATTGGGGGACAATTTGGTATAAGTATGTGCGTGAAACGACGTCATAACCGAAACTATTAGGGACGAGATTCTGGCGGAATTAAAAAACTACTATTTTATACTTTTAACGCTATTTGCCGCAGGCACTTGGCGAAACACACTTATACTTAATAAACACATTTTTATTAATCACTTGTTTTTTGTTAATTCTGCGAAACAAAAAACAAGTGATTAATAAAAATGTGTTTATTAACTACTATTTTAATTTCAAAATTTTATTAAAATTCAAATGAAAATTGGCCATACGACTAACATAAATCTGTTGATTGATGAAAAAAATTATCTAATTGAATGTTTTCCATATTTTTTGTTTTGATATATTATAACAGGGCATATACACTTTATGTGCTGTATTATACACAATTCACTTTCATTCATCATGATAACAATTTCATTATTTCCACAATATGAAAGTTTAATTTGCAGGCCGACAAATTGAATTAAGTTTTGTGCTGAAATTTTGACTAACATAATTTAAACCATTAATAACCAGACAATTAATTACTTAATAATTATTTAATTTTGTAATAATTACATTTTAAATTAAAGTGTTAAACCTGCACTTCGCCATTCACATCACTTATAATTATGATGACGTCTTCATTCTTAGTTTACAATAAAGTTTCTTTCAACTTTTACCTCATAATTCGAAGGAAAATACGATAGCACATTTTTAAGTTTCGTTCTGTTATATGTACTTGGGACAGTATACATATCTCTTATGCTGCCTGCCCACACAATTGTGTGGGTAAGGCAAAAGAATCATGTCAAAAAATTATTTTGTTATGTGTTTTGAACCAACTTACACATTTGTGTATTCCATTTAATCTTATTTTCGTATGAAAAAAAAACACTATAACTATACACATAGTTGTGTTGGTGTAATTCAAATCAAGCGAAATTTTTTATCAAAAACGCCATTACATACTATGATTATTAACTCAAACATTTGTGTGGTTTGAACTTTAATTGAGCCAATTTTTTCGGTAGAAAAAGGGATATACGCACCTATACTAAAGTATTGATTCTTCGACTTTTTTCTAATATTTCGAAGGCAATTACGATAGCTCAATTTTGAGTTTCGTCTTGTATACTTTAGATCGGAAAAATATTGAGCAAGTTTCTAGTTCAGTGGTATTTTGATATATTTTCTTGTCAAAATTGTAATTATGTATGTCCTCAAATCATATTTGCTGACATGAGTGTAAGAATGAATCAAGATGCTATTACTGCAGTGAGAAACATATAACGTTTAGTGATATATGCGATGAATTTAAAAAAGAAAAGATGATTAAGCAACTTATAATAACGAAAAATGGTGGAGCCACCAGAATTCAAAATGGATATCGAGGACTTTCCAGAATTACAACAAAGGCAGAGAATGGTAGTACAAGGGAGACAGAAATGAAAAATACCTGAGGAAAGACCGAGAATGGAAGTAAAAGCGGAAATTGAAAAACTAAGGAATGAAATCAAGATGGTAAAAGAGAGGATGTTAGAGGAAAATAGGAAAATGCAGAACCAAATAATATGATTGAGATAATCATCCAATGAATCATCCAACCATTTAATGTCCTTTTAAGGTCAATTAATACTACACTCTTCATTCACGCTCACACCCACCCATTCATCTAGTCACACAATTACAGTATACCAATATTCAAAATGATTATGTATTTATGTAGACCTTAGATAGCAAACCTAAATAAAATAATAAATAACCACGAAAAAGAGTTATATTTCGGTTTTAATACACAAAATATTCAAAATGATTATGTATTTATGTTATTACAATCATATTTCATGTGAAAATTAATAGTTTTGAAAATTAATAGGTCAAAAAAAAATTGCACGCCTTTTGGAAACAATGTCAACATTTAATTTTGGTACGGACTACATAGGGAAAATAAATAACCAAATCTCATTCATATCGAACAAAACCACAACAACATAAAAAAGTAAAATCAGTTTTCAATTTAATGGAATTTTGAATTAACTTTTAACTTATCCAATTAAATATCATTTTAATTTATAAAGCCTAAACTTTGTGTTTTAATTCTATCCCAAAATTCCTATCCATTTAAATACAAATACAACATAAAAATGTAAACAATAAACATGAATTATTATACTTCATTGTCTGAAAATGTAAACAATAAACATGAATTATTATACTTCAAATACATCACTGTGTATCCGCCATATTTTTTCTGCGTAAGAACTGTCGGAATTCCAGCGAGATTTGAATACTACTATAGTTGGCCTTGAAAAAGTAACCAAGAAACCAAAAACCTCGTGGGTCATCGCTCTATGGTAAATCTAGGTAAATGCCGTTTTAACAGTGTATGTACATATCCACACTAGGGTAACTTTTTCGTTTCTTTCCCCTTTTTAATTTTTTGATTTTATTGGTAAAGGGGAAACAAACGAAGAAGTTACCGGACACCAGTTATCCTAGTGTGCAATGAATGAGCCTATGCGATAAATTGAAATATGTGTTCTAAAAAGTAAGGTAAAGCGAAGACACAAAAGGTAAATAATTATGCGGTTTACATTTCGAATCGATTCAACTTGTGGTTATCTTCTAGTGACTTCTAGTGTTTATATTGGCAGAATTGCCTTTGGATCGAGTCCAAAATTATTTAAAAATGTTAATTAATTTTAGAGAAAACTTAATAAATTAAAATCGGGCAAAATCACAAAAATATGCTTTCGTATTTAGATACCACTCTCTCTCTCTGGTACTACATCCCATCAAGGGATTTGGCTGCCTCAAATGAGGTTTCATAATCATGTTTTCATTTCGGATAATGAGTGATTAATTCATTGATCCTAAACCAGCCGTGAAATTTTTTCCTTGTCACCACCGGGAATCGAACCCGGGACCTCCGGTCGCTGGAGCAAGCATGCTGACCACTTTACCACCGGGGCGGCATTTAGATACCACTGCTCACACAAAAAATTTAAAATTAATAATTTTTTTTGTTTTTGTTTTATTTTTGTTGTTGTTTTTCGACTCGACCTAATAAATTGTTTAAAGCCTTTATTCCGCAATGAAAAATTATTTATTTAATAAAATATACTGGAGAAACAAAAAGAAAAAGCTAATCAAAAATTTATATTATACTGGGTTTACACCAGTGGGTCGATTCTGGCTTTCCTATAGGAATGGGAAATAGGAAAGAATTTTAAATTTTTATAGCAGTTTTGTATTTTTTCCCCTATAAGCTTATTCGGTGTGTCTTATGGAAATTTTTTCTTTCCTATTTATCGCAGTTTTGACGTTTATCTTTCCGCACCTACTTTGGGTACGGAAAGATATTCTTGTATAACACATGCAATATTTTTTTTAATTTGATTCTTTTAATTTTTAATTAGACAAAAAAATAATAATTTTGTATGTAAATTTGACATTTATTAACCGCTTACAGAGTCATGCTTTTCAATACTCAACTTAATCAAGAATTTGGGAAAAATTTATTCCTATGTATACCAAAATAAAACATAGGAAAGATTTTTTAGGAAAAAACTGCTATCACGCACTCCAGTTATGGTTTCGTTAGGCTGGAGTAGTTCATAGTAGATCACTCCGAACTGTGCCCACCAGATGCACAGCATTGACTTCTTGCCATGAATATTCCGTTTGACGGTTGAAGTTGATGCATGATACTCTACGATTTTCTGCGCTTTAGGTTGTTGTAGTGAATCCACTTTCCGTCCCCCGTCCCCGTCACGATTTGATGTAAAAACCCCTTCCAGTTTTTGGATTTTGAATTTTATTTTCGAGAGAACAGAATAAAACAAGACAAAAAAATTTAATGATTTAATTTAAAATAAGGGTTTAAATTAAAAATTAAAATCTATTGCGCAGTAGTTTGAATCCAGAAACCAAAATTGTGTGTAGCATAGCCATAAATCAAAAAGAGAAAGATATGTCATGTAGAAGAAATCTCTTCATTGTCACCAGCACTCGTGTCTATTTTTTGAACCCAAATAAAGATCGTGTGTTTGTTGTTTTGTTTTTGTTGTTGTTCACGTAAAATTGAAGATCGACGCATTTGATTTTATTTTATTCGTAAACTTAAACACATGTGTCGACGCGACGGTGTGACGAAACACGAAACGAAATGGAGAAATATTATTTTGTTTAGTAAAAATATAGAAAGGAGAATTGAAGGACGAACAAATATGTATGTATATAAAACAATTATTTTTGCTTTTTAGAGAATGTTATGCAAATCATTGTTCATTTTTTCCTATGAATGTATGTGATATATATAATAAACGTTTATTTAGTACGTCACACATTCACATATTTTTGCTTTCGAAATTGCCGTAAAAGTAGAAGACATAAATACATACATAATAATACATGTATGTATGTAATGTATATTGTTTCTACAAAATTATTTTTGCTCGCCCTTTAAATATTATGAACACAAAAACGAAATTTTAAATTACTATTTTATTTTACATTGATCGTGTACTTCAACTGCAAAATATTCTAATGTTATTATATAGATGATTATTAATATAATATACAAATTATAATATGTTATATAACATACATTAATAATATTAAATTTGCAGGTAGCCCTTTTTAACGATTTAAATATGAACTGCAATACGGTCAAATTAAATAAATCAGAAATTTTTAATATTTTTTAGCGGTTGAACAACAGATGTATGTAACGAAAGTTTGATATCTGGAAATTTCATCCTTAAATTATTGCTGATTACGAGTATTTTCTCGAACGAATAATTTCAACTTGGTTGGTTTAGGTGGGATTATTTCATTTATTCAAGTGATGTTCTGAAATATGGAAACTGTTTACTAATTTTTATTCGAATTGAAAAATCTAATTAGATTGGCAGGAAATAGAATTTTTGCTTTTTCTTAAGTTGTGGAATAAATTCAAAACAAATGGAAGTGGTCATTTCATAGTCAAATTTAGTAAATGATTATATACATATGTATTTGGATTATTTAACGATTTTTAACCTTTATGTGACTGAATAAAAAAACACCTTTAGCAGATTGGAATGGGTACAATTGTACCCAAATATAAATTAACAGTTAATTTGACTAAATGATTATTTATAAAAATTTTGTACATAGAGAATAAAATTATGTTTCTCCAAAAGCAAATCAACACGAAAATTAAGAAATAAAAATAAAGATGTCAGAGTTTCAGCCACCTACGAAAACTGTATCATAAAAAAATTTAGAGACAAATATGCATTTGGGTACAATTGTACCCATTCAGTCACATAAAGGGCATTTTTGTTAAAAAAAATGCAACATGGTTTCGGTTTGCCGTCCGTCCGTCTGTGTCCACGATAACTTGAGAACGGATGGACATCTCACCTTAATTTCTTCACTAAAAGTTCAAGCAATTCATGGGAAACAGCCCTATTGATTTGGACATTTTTGTGTTTTGGGTGTTTGGAGATATGTAGGGTTTTCTTAACCCCGCTCCTGAAAATTGATAGATTTTTTTTTTATTTTCTGGGATTTGGTGGATGAGGGTTTGTGTGGGGAATGTGTTTGTGGGAGTGGTATGTACTTTTCAAAATACTTGCAAAAAAGGGAAAGCTCCGATGGAAGGTGTCACTTCCGGTGAATTGGTTTTGGCCAAACATCATTGGGGCCTCCCAAAATATAGTAAAAGCTTAAGCATGAAGTTTCATTCCAACTAATCCGTTATCCTGTATTTTTGATGTAAAACTTCTTTAGGCACGCTTGACTTGGGGATTAAGCTGGCAAATGCGTTACGAAAAATGTAATCGAAAGAGGCGAACGAAACAATAACAATACACAACAACAACATTAAACGAAAACGAAATCATTTTCCTTTAGTATCAGGATGTGCCATGACAATTCATAAATCCCTAGGTGGAACATTAGTTGATACAATTTTATTTTAATATTTGGTTAAAAAAATTGGAAAATATGAAAATATGAAAATATGAAAATATGAAAATATGAAAATATGAAAATATGAAAATATGAAAATATGAAAATATGAAAATATGAAAATATGAAAATATGAAAATATGAAAATATGAAAATATGAAAATATGAAAATATGAAAATATGAAAATATGAAAATATGAAAATATGAAAATATGAAAATATGAAAATATGAAAATATGAAAATATGAAAATATGAAAATATGAAAATATGAAAATATGAAAATATGAAAATATGAAAATATGAAAATATGAAAATATGAAAATATGAAAATATGAAAATATGAAAATATGAAAATATGAAAATATGAAAATATGAAAATATGAAAATATGAAAATATGAAAATATGAAAATATGAAAATATGAAAATATGAAAATATGAAAATATGAAAATATGAAAATATGAAAATATGAAAATATGAAAATATGAAAATATGAAAATATGAAAATATGAAAATATGAAAATATGAAAATATGAAAATATGAAAATATGAAAATATGAAAATATGAAAATATGAAAATATGAAAATATGAAAATATGAAAATATGAAAATATGAAAATATGAAAATATGAAAATATGAAAATATGAAAATATGAAAATATGAAAATATGAAAATATGAAAATATGAAAATATGAAAATATGAAAATATGAAAATATGAAAATATGAAAATATGAAAATATGAAAATATGAAAATATGAAAATATGAAAATATGAAAATATGAAAATATGAAAATATGAAAATATGAAAATATGAAAATATGAAAATATGAAAATATGAAAATATGAAAATATGAAAATATGAAAATATGAAAATATGAAAATATGAAAATATGAAAATATGAAAATATGAAAATATGAAAATATGAAAATATGAAAATATGAAAATATGAAAATATGAAAATATGAAAATATGAAAATATGAAAATATGAAAATATGAAAATATGAAAATATGAAAATATGAAAATATGAAAATATGAAAATATGAAAATATGAAAATATGAAAATATGAAAATATGAAAATATGAAAATATGAAAATATGAAAATATGAAAATATGAAAATATGAAAATATGAAAATATGAAAATATGAAAATATGAAAATATGAAAATATGAAAATATGAAAATATGAAAATATGAAAATATGAAAATATGAAAATATGAAAATATGAAAATATGAAAATATGAAAATATGAAAATATGAAAATATGAAAATATGAAAATATGAAAATATGAAAATATGAAAATATGAAAATATGAAAATATGAAAATATGAAAATATGAAAATATGAAAATATGAAAATATGAAAATATGAAAATATGAAAATATGAAAATATGAAAATATGAAAATATGAAAATATGAAAATATGAAAATATGAAAATATGAAAATATGAAAATATGAAAATATGAAAATATGAAAATATGAAAATATGAAAATATGAAAATATGAAAATATGAAAATATGAAAATATGAAAATATGAAAATATGAAAATATGAAAATATGAAAATATGAAAATATGAAAATATGAAAATATGAAAATATGAAAATATGAAAATATGAAAATATGAAAATATGAAAATATGAAAATATGAAAATATGAAAATATGAAAATATGAAAATATGAAAATATGAAAATATGAAAATATGAAAATATGAAAATATGAAAATATGAAAATATGAAAATATGAAAATATGAAAATATGAAAATATGAAAATATGAAAATATGAAAATATGAAAATATGAAAATATGAAAATATGAAAATATGAAAATATGAAAATATGAAAATATGAAAATATGAAAATATGAAAATATGAAAATATGAAAATATGAAAATATGAAAATATGAAAATATGAAAATATGAAAATATGAAAATATGAAAATATGAAAATATGAAAATATGAAAATATGAAAATATGAAAATATGAAAATATGAAAATATGAAAATATGAAAATATGAAAATATGTAAAATTGGTAAATTGAAAAAATGGCAAATTGGAAAATTGTAAAATTGAAAAATATGAAAATTGAAAAATTGGAAAATAGGAAAATTTGTAAATTGTAATATTGAAAAACAGAAAAATTGGAAAGTCATAATATTGACTTCTATGTCACTGACTGACTCACTCGAGAACGCACAGGGTGACCAAAATTATTTTTTCTATATTATGACACCTAGGTCACTCACTAACTTACTCACTCCAGAACGCACAGGGTGACCAAAAAAATTCGTCCGTGTGATATATTTTATATATACATTTTTTCTATATTATAGCTCCATTTCACACGAGGTATCACAGAAACCGATTCTTTCTTCGTTTCTTTCCCCGTTTGCCTATGATACAGGTTTTAATGCGACTTAAACAAATTTTCGATGTAACCACATTGTGTACCGTATTTCAACGCCATTTTTACTATGCGAAGAGATTTCAAAAATGGTTTTTTTGTCCATTTTGTGACACATACATAAACATTATCTATTACGACGAGTTGGCCTTGAGAAAGTTACCAAGTTACAAGGTTACCTCTTGTGGCATCAGACATAAACGGCTAGGTGACACCAATTTTTTTTTTCAATATTATAATTTTTCTATGTTATATTATAAATATTAAATATATATTAGAAGTTTTACTTCAGTATTGTGGTCTAAAGCACACTAAATTTTTTGTTGAAAACAGTTTTTTTGTCCAAAACAATCGTTTTTGTGAATGCTAAATTTTTCAGCATCAGAGAAAAAAATAATTAAAAAGCTCACGTGGAAATTACGCGTTAAATCTGCGAAACTCGCAAGGTCATAATTTTTCATAATTACTATACTTTATTTTACTACGTAAAATAAATTAAAATGTATTGATGTAATTTAATTTTCATTCTTTTGGTTTTCAATGGATCTTTTCGTAGATGTTATATAATTTTCAGAATATTGCTGCAACTTCTCGTGTACGGATTGCGACCAAACATCACTGAGATCTCTTAATTTATGGTAAAATCTTAAAAATGATCATCCCGATAAATCAATCTATTTGGGATAAACAAAGGTTGAATTTTTGTTGGAAACATTTTTTTGTCAAAAATCGTAATTTCTGCTTAAATTTCAGAAAGCTGAGCTGTCAACAATACCGGTGTTGCAAAATTAATTTAGAATCTTTTAGGTGATGGTCGTTTCTCTAGTCAATGATATACTTCTCAAAATATTTGCACAAGCTCCTATGGAAGCTGCTATTTCACTAGAATCTCCTAATTTATGGAAAAGCTTCAGTATGAAGTTTTGTTCCGATCAATCAATGAAAAACAGTTTTTTGTCTACCTTTGTGCCAACAAAACACAATTTGCGGAAAGCGTTTTGTTTTTGCTTTAATTTGAAGAAAATTGCAGCTGATGAACATCGATTGCTGTTTGAAGCATATGGGGAACATGCTCCATCAATAAAAATATGTGTGTACTGATTCCGCCATATGAGTACTGGTTTCGACAAAACCGGAAGGGGTTTTTACATCAAATCGTGACGGGGACGGGGACGGAAAGTGGATTCACTACAGCAACCTAAAGCGCAGAAAATCGTAGAGTAAGCCCATTCATGCATCAACTTCAACCGTCAAACCGAATATTCGTGGCAAGAAGTCAATGCTGTGCATCTGGTGGGCACAGTTCGGAGTGATCTACTATGAACTACTCCAGCCTAACGAAACCATAACTGGAGAACGTTATCAACAACAATTGATGCAATTAAGCCGAGTATTAAAGCCCAAACACGAAACACCCACAGTAGGCCAAAAGACATTACTACGTGGTCTTTCAGCATGACAACGCTCGGCCACATGTTGCAAGAGCCGCACCCGCCGTATGCACCAGACATTACCCCTTCCGACTACCACTTGTTTCTGTCGATGACTCATGGCAAAGCAACAATTCACTGCTTACGTGAAGCTATAAATTCGCCTCAAAACATGAGGAATTTTTTCGACGCAAAATTCGTATGCTGCCTGAAAGATGGGAAAAAGTTGATGGACAATACTTTGAATAAAATTGTACTAATTTCTCTGAATAAAGATTCAAATTTATAAAAAATACTCAAAACTTATTTGTACCCCCAATACTAAAACTAATGTTCTTAGATCATAATATTACCACGGTCATGGTTTACGGGCTTCTCAGTATATTGTGTGCCGTCATGTCGTGTTGTTAGTCTTTGGGACGCTTATTTATATTTGTTGGAATTGTCTAATGCCCGGTTACACAGAAAAATGACCAACAGCCTGTTAACTGTGAGCCATTTAAACTTTTTTTATATGAAACCTGTTTCCACAATCAGAAAAAAGTCAACGCAAACGTGATTAAATATATATTAGCCGTGTTTTTTGACGCTCACTGATCCGGATTAGTTCAAATTTTATATGCAAAACATGGTCCAAATTTTGTTTCAGATCACAAATTTTGATTTTAAATCTAGCAAGCGCCTTTGTGTTGTTTCATGAAACATGAACTGAACTGGATGGATCAGATCAAGCGTCAAAAAACACAGCTTTTATTTCATGGAAATATTTAATTAGTTAAATATTTTTTAGTTAAAAAGTTATTCAATCAAAATTGGCCATTTAAATATTTATACGCAAGCTAAATATTTCCACAGAATAAAATATATTTAATCAAGTTTGCGTTGGCCGTTAGTCATTTTCCTTCTAAAAAAAATTATCTCACTTAAGGCTGGTTGCACAGAAAAATGACTGATTTTGCCATGGGTCTCACAAATTTTCATGTTTTTTTTTGGAGCACGGATAAATTAACAAATCAGAATAAATCCATCAACAAAAATGAATTTGATCTAATTTATAATCGAATTTGATAAAAATTGGTTTATAAATGCCTAGTTCCAATGCTAAAATTTCAAAAGATTTAATTTTAGAATCAAATTTCCGCCGGTCAACAAATTTCATTTAATCTCGCTAAGAAATAGTAGTTTCTTTTTAATTTGAAGTCGTATTTACGAGCTGCGCTTAAGAATAGTTAAATAATTTAATCACAAACAAAAAATATAAACAGAAATTGAATTTAATTTGCTTATATTTCAGTTCATACTTAAATTAAATCGGATGTTATATTAATAATAATCATCTTTGCAGGCAAAAGTACACGATCAATGTAAATAAAGAAACAAAATAGGGTTTTCCTGTTCATAATATTTAAAGGGCGAAGACAAATAAGTTCGTAGAAACAATACATTTTATGTATTCTACTTTTCCTTTAAAAAAAAAAATATTTGAATGTGTGTACCTGCTAAATAAAAGTACAATCACATCACATACATTCATAGGAAAAAATAAAAAATTAGTTTTATAACATTCGATCTCTAAAAAGCAAAATAAATATAATGATGTAATGAAAAAAATGTCTGTTTTACAACAGTAAAGTGTTGTTAAAAATAAACTAAAACAAAATAAAAAATTGTTCACTCTTTTCTGTTTCATAACTTTTTCCTTGGCTTGCATAAAAATGCATGAGTAAAATAAACACAACGGTACCATGCCATGTTACATTATTTATACACATACATACATATATAAAATAAAGAGAATGAGAATTAGTTAATGTTAGTTCCAAAAAGTAATCTACTGGGTGCGTCGCTAGCCTCGCTTTGGATTAAATAAATAATTCTTATTGGATTATCTTGTTTTCTTTATTTATGGCATAGCTGATTGAAAGAAGAATTAAAGTGTGAATAGGCTCATTAATGTTTAGTTCACGGAACGGGATTATTTTTGATCCAACTTTTTAGCCAATCAAATCTTTATATTCAACTAAGTCCCGCCCAATTTGATCTCGGTTTAGAGTTGAAATTCCCAAGTATTTTTACTTTCAATTTTCCTGGCGATATTCGTACTTAAGTACTAAACTTAGTCTAGTATTTTTCTAAGTTTGAGTTGCAATTTATTAAAATAAAACGTGTGAAACGTGTCGCGATTATTCGAAACTGAACGAAACTCAATAAAGGAGAATTGTATACATGTATGTGTGAACAGAAAAGACAAAAAACAAAATGGTGGGAGCGAGGTTGTGCATGAATGTAAAATGCTATATTTGAAAATGTTAGAAGAAAAAGATGGCGGCATCCAAATGTGAGAGCAAAATAAAAATTTAGGTTTAAAATGAATATTTTGATTTTATTAAATTTGCGGTATAAAAATATACATACATATATACATATTATATGCGAATCTAAATTATATTTTAGTTAATTTTTTAATTATTTTTTATTATTACACAATTTGAAATTATTCTTTGATTGTAATATTAAAAGTTTAAATAATTTTCCAAATAGGTACTATGATTATTGCACATCAAGTTTATTATTTTCGCATTTGTTTTCTACCTAAAAACTTAAAACTGAACTAGAAATTAATTAATTTATGAAAACAATATTTGAATAGATATAAAATATATTTTGATGTAATTTTATTTAAATTAACGCACATCTTTAAATTTTTTTAACAAAATTTTATAAAATTACCAAACTCATGTCGTGAACATGAAAAATAAAAACAAACCATTACACGCTATACACATTCCTACGAAAGAAAAATTGCGGTAACACAGTATACAGTAGTAACAACACAGTATACATATACGCTACAAACACTATCATTATAATGTGAAGTTTAACTTTCGTTAATTTTGGATGAAAACGAAGGAAAATACTATGCTCAATTTTTACTTTCGTTTTGTTATACTTGGGTTTTTCCATCTTTTGAGCAAATAATCTAATTCGTACCAACATAGTAACAAAAATAACCGAAAGTATGAGCAATAATTTTGCTCAAATATTTGTTGTTGTTGTTTATTTTTGACATTTTTCGAATGAATTTGTTAGGTTATCACCTTAAATAATTTAATTTAAAGTTATTATATAAAATAAATGAAATAAATATGCGAGGATGCATTTAAGTGACACAATTAGGATGAGAACCAAAAATTTTATTTTGCTACAACTGTTGGGCTATAAATTATTTGATAATTTATAAATTGTGATGTGTGTATAAAACCGAATATTGTGTATTTGTAATCCCCAGACATACGTTTATTCGATTAAATTAAAATAAAGCGCCATCTAATCGTAAACAAAGCAGAACTTGTAAACAAAAATACAAACAACAGAAAACATATCGCACATCCTCTTAAAAACTGTCAACACAAAAAAACAAATTTGAGATAAATGCATTTTAAATTTTTTTTTGAATTGCTAACGCTACTGTGATGATACTGAGATTATTCATTATTAGCTTTATAAAATAAATAATCAAGTATAGCAATTTAAAATGCATTTATCACAAAACTGTTTTTTGTGTTGTGACATTTTTTTAAAGGATGTGCGATAGACAACCGTAGACAAATTTTTTGAGCAAAAGTTGGTAAAAAAGCCACCTTTTTTTTTATCTCATTCCGTGAACCCACACTGAATGTAAAAAAGTTCAGTGCACAATTTTTTTCACCACTATATTCTACCCTTTTCTATACAAATCAAGGATAAAAAAAACGGTCAACATTTTTCCATAGACAAATCGGGTTATGTCTCTTCTGTTTGTATTCTATATTCTGTGCTTTGGTTTTAAATAATGAAACTTTATCATTTATCGCGAATCGAAAATAATACAACATACCGCCATTCGACTTTTTTCGAATTTCGATTCGAACTGATGGTACAACATACCGCCCCTTTATAAAATTTAAAATGTGTGTCAAAAATAGCCTTGAAATATTTTTTATTTCGTTTATGTTTGTGTTAGTGTGGTTTCACCGAAAATTTGTTTAAGGCCGTGTCCCAAACACCGACTTATTTCAAACTTATTGACTTATTTGACGCCATTTTGAATAAGTCGGTCAAGTCGTCCCAAACGATTTTTCTGACTTATTTTGACAGATATAGCAAATAACAGTTGTTTTGGGAATTTGTTATTTAATAATAAAATAAAAAAATTAAAATACATAAAACTAATTTATTTTAATGAATTATTTAATAAATAAAAACATAAAAATGTGTCTTGAGTTATTAAAACACGATGAAAATGTATTATTGTAGCTGAGATGCGCGAAATACGCAAGCTACAATTTTTTTATGCAAGCACACCTCTATTAATCCTCTTTATATCTCTAAAATATTTTTATATCTCTAAAATCTATTAATTATATAATTTATTAAGACAATATTGTATTAATAGTTATTAATTAAGTGGAATATCATTAATGTTTGAAAATTATTGATAATATTTGATAATTTGTTGAATTTTTCATGTTTACATGATCAAATGTATATTGCTTGTTTACATGATCAAATAAGTTTTTTGCTTTCAAAATAAGTCACCTCAAGTATTTTTACTTTCAATTTTTCTGGCGATATTCGTACTTAAGTACTAAACTTAGTCTAGTATTTTTCTAAGTTTGAGTTGCAATTTATTAAAATAAAACGTATGAAGCGTGTCGCGAAAATTCGAAACTGGACGAAACTCATTATAAACATTTTATTGCATGTGTATGCGTATTGAGAAATATTTGGCGGGAACAATTGTGCTTGTGTTTGTTAAAACGGCAATTTCAAATTTTGGTTGTAAAATTAAATGTTTTTAAAGAAATATTTTTGTTTTTGTAATATAAAATGATTTATTAAATTCATTATTTTAATTCATTATTGATTACTTTGGACATACATATAAGTATATACATTTCGATTTCGAATTATTCAGTTTTTTAATTTCTAATATTTACACTATATATATTTTTTTTAATAATTTTCCTTGTTTGTGTTTTATATAATAAAAGTAATTTGTGGATATTAAATCGGTTTCGATAGAGTTCGTAAATTTTTCCATAGTACAATCTAAAATGTTGAAAATAATATTATAATTATTAAATTTAACACGGAGTAACGTAAACCATACCTCACATTATCTTTATTGACCGTTAAACGTAAACTTGCAGCTAAGCTCTTCGGTGAGCAGCTCTGTAAAGTTTGCCCTAATGCACTTTTTTAGTTCGTGGCCATCTTGCTCCATAAATAATGATTTCTAAATATAAAATAGGAAAACAAAATATAAGATTGTACCAAATTATCTCGAATGAATCTTTACATTACCAATTGTTTTACAGCCTCCCTATCTTCAATTAAATTAATATCAAAGTTGACAAATGTATCCGCATCGTTAAAAGTTACTATAAACTTAGCGTTCTCACAATAAACTAAATAACGCCATTTGTATACGCATATGTATATAATACTTATACGCTACAAACACTATCATTATAATGTGAAGTTTAACTTTCGTTAATTTTAGATGAAAACGAAGGAAAATACTGTGCTCAATTTTTACTTTCGTTTTGTTATACTTGGGTTATTTGAATAAGTCGGTATAAGAAAATAAGTCGGTGTTTTTGACACGGCCTAATGCTGAAATACTTGTGGAAATTGTTGCGGCACTAATATATCGCACTCACTCTCGCAGGTAAATATTCATACCTGCGGTGCGAGTGCGATATATTAGTGCCGCAAGAATTTCCACAAGTATGTATTCAGCATAAGTCGCAATTAAAACCGGTATCATAGGTAAACGGGGAAGGAACGAAGAGAGTAATGGTTTCTGTGAAACCTCGTCTGCCATCGAGCATAAAATTAATCCACAGCCATGATAATAAAAAACAAACAGCAACAGTAATTAATTAATTATAGATGAAAGAAGGTAACTGAAACAAAAAATCATACGCAATCTCGCGATTCGAAAACAAAACATCAAAAATATTGATCATCGTGCTGTGATTTTATATAAAGATAAACAATATTTTGAATTTCGAAATTATTGTTAGGTGGTGTGGTACGCGTACGACTGTACGAGTTTAGAACCACAAAATCTTTCCAATCAAAACCACAGCACGATGTTCAATATTTTCCACTTTTTTCAAATTATCACGTGTTCATTGAATTAATGAAATTAAATTTAACAATTGATTGATGAACAAAAAAAATCTATTACCGTCATTTAACATAGATTTGCCGAACTTATTTAACACCCCTCGTACATTCTTGATTTTCCCTGGATATCGGGAAACCAATATAAAGCGTTTTGAGCAGAATTTTTTGACATAAAAACCGGTTTTAAAAAAATATTTCTTTACTCAAAACCCTTTGCCAAGTGTAAAAATTGTCTCGCCGTGGAAATCATGGTAGGACCTCTGAAAATAATAGCCATCAGATCGTCATTTAACTGAGATACCGAGCCTTAGTTCATTGATATGCCGATTGAAGCTCCTGCTAGATTGAATCTAATGGAGACGTTTGAGATTATAAAAAATAAGGAACAACCTTAAATTTAGAATACAAAACAAAATTTTATTATCAAAAATACCTAAAACATAAATGTTCAAAAATATTTATCATTTTAAGTAAGTTCTGCGTACGGAGTCTATAAAATCCCAAACATTTTGTGCCATTAATTGACGGTAGTACGATCCAGTTCGACTATTTAATAGCCCAATTGACGCTAAAAATAGTGCATAACCAAAAACACTGAATAAACTTTTATTTTTCATAATCCAATTCAACGCCATATTACGATGCATTATTTCTCGATCTTCGATTGAGTTTGGTTTACTGTACACAAGTAGATATCGTACCCGAACGATTTCATTATTCCGTATAACAAAATATTTCTCAGGTACATCCGTATTCCGTATTTTTTTCAACTGTGGATCTTTTTCATCTTTTATGTGGCATTTTAAAAACATGGGATGTTCGACGTATTCGCAAATTGCAAGGCACGACATATTTGAACCAATTTCCGATGCACCCCAAGCAACACCAGCTGAACTGTACATTAAACTTATCATCTGCTCAGACGATAAATAGATGCCATGTCCAAAAGCTGCAATTTTGCTTAGATGTTGAAAAAGTCCATAATTTAGAATAGAATAAAAGCACTCTAGTTTACTGCCGTGATATGCATAGTTGGTTGGATATTTTTCGGCGTGTTTATTGAATTTGAGTTCGGCCGTCGAATTTGGAGAATAATTCACTTCAAATATGTGGCTTGGAAGTATGGCAGATGATACAGATGGAACTTTATTAAGAATTTTTCGGAAATCAGTTTTTCTCACACTTTTCAAGCCTGAGTCTTTTAGCATTATGAGAACCCAGTATAGCAAATCGACTACGTCTTCATTTATTTCATCAAAGTTATCTTCACTTATATGCCTCAGTACTAGCTTAAGGGATGGAGTTTCTTTTATCACATCGGTTAATGCATCAATATTACAAATTTTAGCGCCATGTGACGAAAATTTTAAAGGAAACGGTGTCAGCAACGAGTCATACTTATAACTTTGAGCTGCTGCCACAAACAAAGACCACTTGATATCACACGCGTCTAAATCATTTTCCAATACTATTTTTAATTTTAACAGTTTATTGAATGCTTCTTGCTTAGGGTCTGAACCATTTTTAATATTGCCCAACTCATCAGCATCTCCGAACAGCATCTCATCCAGCTCACTCATGATTACTAATTTTTTGAATATGAATATGTAAATATATTTTTTCGTGTTTTGCTATTTACATATAAGATGTAAAATTATCTTTATAAACTAAAATACAATTTTCACTGAATTAAAACAAAAAATTTTCCATTATTTTTTCGTAAATGCTTTGCTTTCTTCGCGTTCACAGTCAACTATGCCTTTGATTTTGTCAAAATTAAAATTATCAAAACAAAAATGTACACGGCTGTCAGGCGATAACCATAAGAAAATGTATACTAGATTTCACGTAATTTTAGAATTTAAAGGGCAGCGAACGTATCGCTTGGATCTAACGAATGGACCAGCATTATTATATTGTGTTGTTTACTTACCTCGCTTAAAACTTCATCAGTTCCAAATCGAGCTTCACAAACCTCTTCTAAAACTGACTTTTTCATTAGCTCTTCATAACTACTTAGTTCAGACACAATATTTTTAATCTTGTTTTCTAACAGAACCAGAGAATCACTAAAAAATATATTTTGTCTTTCACTTTGATCTTTTATGCACTGCTCATAGCTTATCATATCGTAAGTGGTCCGAGAAAAATTCGTTACCAGTGCTTCTTTGCCAGACTCCTCGTTAAATCTAATTTTTATGTAGGGACACGAGTCTTTATTGGTAACATTATAATTCATTATTCGAGTATGCAATTCCAAAACTTCCATTGTCAATCGTTTGATAACAACTAAGGTATCACGTATTTGCAATAAATACAACTCGTCCACTTCACCATCAACATAACGGAAATATAATTTCAAATTAATTTCATGGGATTCACTTTTGTAAATATCACCGAGATGTTCAATTAAATTAATTTTATTCATTATATTTTTGTGCAGAAGTTCATAAAATTCATAATTTTCTGTTATTAATACGTAAATAAAAGAGTATTTTGTTAAAAATATTTCCGTAGTAAAGAGTTTATGCGAAAAAAGTCGGGTAGGTATGTGCAATTCCTCATTAGTATCTTGATGTAAATCCTAAAAGAGTAATCACAAGTTTATATTTATTTTACAGAAGCCGGCAGTTTTTATTTCTCACCATTGAAGACGACATAATTTTAATTAATTTTATCTTGTTCACACGGTTTCACTTCACATTGAATGAAATTATAATGGCGCGTAAACATGTCAAAAATTTTGACAGGGTTGTACATTTTAATGGCGATAAAATTTGACGCATTAACGCTACCGTCAACGTTAAACAAAATGCGTTTGAGTGCTTCCACTTTATTCTTCCAATGCAAATAAATTTTGTAAATTTTCAATTGTAATATTCTTTCTACGCCATTTTCCAGTTTGGTCGTTTGTTATCGTCTTATAAATTGTTTCTTCGATAGTGCTGCGCACAATAAACTTATGAACAAACGTGTTTTCGGTTTGTCCGATCCTGTGAATCCGACCAACAGCCTGTAACTCTTCGCCAGGATTTAAAATTGGTTCGACCAAAAATATGTGAGTCGCTTCGATTAAATTTAATCCTTTCGCACCGAATTGTAAAGGTAATAACAGGCAACTTATCTTTTTCGATGGATTTTTAAAGTCGTTCAGACAGGATTGAATTTTATTGGACTTTAACCGATGGGACACATTATTCTCTGCTAGTGCTTTCGAAATAACTGCTAAACTAGCAATCCAATGTGAGAAAATTATAATTTTTACATTATTATCGTCGGCTAGTAATTCTAAAACTTTCCGAACCACAGCCTCGATCTTTGTTGAATAATCACCTGTGTAAGAATCATCCACATTTTCAAGTTTGCAAGTAATAGAAAATACTCTGAAAAAGAGGGAAACTCTTGAAATATGTAATTTTAAACAGTTTTAGTAAAAACACTTACTCATTATAGGTCTGCTTATTTCGGCAAATGCAACAAATTAAAAATGATTTTTGAAACATCTTCATTTGTGTTAAACAAATTTCACACATAATGTGACCACATTGGAGAACAAAATATTTATTTTCTGGGCGTTTAGTACAAATGGGGCAAACGTCTGGTTCCGCTTTCTCTTCTAAATGCTTTAGATATTTGATTCGACCTAAGCATTTCACAAAATTTAATTCACCTTGCTTTAATTGATCTTGAAATTCTGTTAACACATCCTCTACATCATAAATCGATATTATATTTTTGCTCAATCGGTCCTCTTTGTTCATTTGGGCCGGATCCATTACTTGCAAACGGGACTTACACATATTTAACTCATCGAACGCGGAAACTAAATAGTTGACCTCGACCCACAATTTACTATATTCTTTAAACTCTTTTTTGAACAAATCAATCATTTCCATGTGAAGTTCAAAGATTTTAAGAGTATTATCCGAGTTTCTGTTCTGCAAACAGTTTAGTATAGTTTTAAGAACATATTCCTGATACGTGGGATTCCATGTACCAATATTTTCGTCTGAAGTGTCCGTTGAATGTTTATCAAACACATAGCACTCGTATTTAAGTAATCTCATTTTAAGCTTACAAATTTGACATCTTTTTGTCTTAGTTGTCGATGTCACTCTTTTCAAATGACAATCGAATGCAGATTTTATCAGAGATTTGATTTTTAACGAATTTTCTGCAGACAAATCCTTCTTATTAATATTTTTAATAAAATAGTCTAAATTTTTAAATTGAGCCACTAAATCTTCCCTTGATTTCACTAATTCCGCCCACCAGATAAGCAACACATATTGAATGCCATAAAATGATGAAATGCTGGAATTGGAACAAATAAAATGTTTATTATGTACGTATATATGTACTAGATGAGAATTACTTACTCGTTTGTAATGGTGTAAGTTTGCAGTTCGGTCCGAATTCGATTTATCACGGTCATTTCATGCTCTTGATCAACTTCATTAATTAAATTTGTTATCCAATTACCATTTTCCCAATTTTTACCGACCTTTCCATTGATTTCAATAAGCGAACTTCTCGTTATTTCAAGTTGATTTTCGCATTGCTTGACTAAAATATAATACGAATCAATGTACTTTGCTTCTAATTTTGAAAGTTTGTCATGTAATTCCCGCAGATTTTCAGGATCAATTCGATCATTCAAATTTTCTGCATTTGCGATTTGAATCAAATTATAGGTAGCGTGGATTTGTTGTAAAGTATCTACAGTCACATTGGTATCCTCTTGTTCCTTAGCCCGTCTAATTATACTTTTATAGAGCTTACTCGCGCAATCAAATTCTTTGCGAATTATGTAAATTCCGGCTAATCCGTTTAAGCTAGATATAATCGACCGTAGTTCCGACTTACAATTGTTTTCATTGTTTACGATCAGTACATCAAGAAGTTCTTTTGGCTTTAAAAATTTTTTTACAACTGATGAATTCGAAACATGTTTCTGAAATATACTTGGAATCGTACAATCCTGTCGTATTTTCCGTAGCGGTTCCATGAGCTGAAAATATTGTGTAAGGAAACATTGAATAAAATAAATAACTATCATTTTATTTGCCAACCCTTCAAAACATAAACTCGCTTTTTAGCTGGGCTAAATATGAAGCGATGAGTGACATTTCCAATCTCTGCCACTGTGGCACTATTCTGGTAATTCCCGGGAATAGGGAACTGCGGAAAGGTGTAATTTCTATTCAAATATTTTTTCCGACATACTGAGGTAAAAAGCTAGTATTAATTATTTAAAAACAAAATTAAATTGTGAATAATTTTCCCTGCCATTACACCGCACCCCCAATAGAAAACTTATGACATACAGAACAGTGTAATAAAAAAATAAAAATATTTGAACAGAAATTACATAAAATTCATTCCCCAAATTACCAGATTAGTGCCACTGGGACGGAACTCGATCAATTCTTAACCGATTATGATAAACCAAAACTTTGGCAAGCCAACAAACTTGAAAACAAAATGCTCCATGTAAATTATTTTCAAATTAGCAGCACCTGTGGTTGCATAAAATTTTACCGACGAAGAGCGCCGATGTATGTCGCCTTTCGGTTTGGGGGGAGGGTCACACTTACCAATTTTAATGTGTGTGGATCCAGTTTAGAAATCGCTAAATTGTTTTTAATTTTCAATGCTTTGGTTTTAAAAATAGTCGAATAATTTTCATGTTGACTTTTATAAAAGAAACTTTCAACATCGGACAAAATCACATAGTGAACTAATGTTGTCTGTGGAGGGATGTTAATTTGGTCGAGTACATCATTTTTACAAGTACGCCACATTATTTTGCGTAAAACTTCAACGAGAGGTTTATTATTACCATTTCGAAAATCTCGCGATAATTCTGACCACTTTTTGAGGTCTGTGTAGGGATAACAATCTAAAAAATACAATAATCCATATAAATTGTCAATTTTCTTTTCAACTGGAGTCCCTGTAACTGCCCAACGATGGGTTGTAGCCAAAGATTTCACCATTTTCGAACATAAGTTAGTCGGTGTTTCAACAATTTGAGATTCGTCTAAGCACACACGCCACCAATTAATTAAAGGCAATGGTGAAACAGGATTTAAAAATTTTTTCTCGAATCGCAATCCACTCCGTGCCTCGGAGTTGGCAAAATATATTTCAGATTTTAGCACATTATAATCTGTGAGAACGACATCAAATTTTGCCAATTCTCTTGGAGATATCCAACCTGTTTCTGTCACACCATTATAAATAAAAACTTTTTCAAGCATTTAGTACAGCAAATAAGCTGCTTGGTTTTTTTCCTATTAGAGTTTTTGCAGAGGCATATCGCGGTCTGATAAGCGTTACAATTCGCATCTGGAATGTTAATTGTAATTTTTTCATCCTCGCCTATTTCGCAAAATTTTCGTTTGCGTTTTGTGTTTAATAAAATTAGCCCAAGCATTTCAACAGTTTTCCCGAGTCCCATTTCGTCTGCTAGTATACCTCCACTCGGAAGTTTATTCGCCTTTGGTTTATAATCGATTAACTCTAATGTTCGATAATTGTAATAGAATACATTAAAGTCGTTTTCTATTTTACTATATTCCGATATACTTTTTACTGCTACAAATTCAGAAGGCAAAAAATCTGAAGCCATTTCTCGGTAAAGCATCCACCGAATTCCAGCACTTTGATATTCTCGTAACATTGGATTTAGAAATGAATGCTGCACTTTTAAAGGTACTTCATCCGAAATTTTATCATATCGGTGTGCTTCTTTTAAATCTTCATATAATTTTAGTAAATCCGTCTCTAAATCGTACATATGAGTTAAATCTGAAGCCTGTGGTAGCAATTCAATTAAATTTTCTTCATATAGCATGTCGCCGTTTTCTTTCTGTAGAAATTGCTCGCAGAGTCGTTTCCTACTTTTGTGATGGTTTCCTCGTTCCCCTGTATCGCGCGTTGGATCAAAATACAATTCCAATTGCTTCTCATTTGCCGAAATAACAAAATCGGGCACCTTTTTAACATCTGAAAATACAGTTCAAAATCTATCATGTATGTACCAACAAACGATAACAAGACAAAAGCTAACCTAAAACAAACTGCTTAAAATTAATATCAATCCATTTGAGATATAATCTATTCTCATAGTTAAAAACATCATAAGACGGAATAACAGAATCGGTTATTTCTTTTCCAATAACGGCCAATAAATACATTTTCAAATAAATAAATTTTTTAAATAAAAAAACAAACCACCACATCAAGTTTACACACAAAACAATTAATTTTTGACGCTTGCCGAAGAAAATATTCCGTGATTTTAGATTTGACAATGTTGACCCTGCCAACATTGCGAATCAGAAACGTAGACTTGCTTATACCCGCTAAACAAAGCGATTCGTTTACGATACGACAACGATGTAACATGTTCATACAATATATCGCAAATGAAACGTTTTTTCGATTCGAAAACGATACGTTTACGAATCCCTGGTCCTACGATAATTAGGCTTGTTTATGATGTTTTCCTATACATTAGTGTGTATCGAAAAGAGTACCAATGTTGCGATACGCATTAGTATCGCTTATCCTGTAACGAAAACGATACGAAATTTGCGATACCATTACGAATCTATATTTTCGTAACGTTAATATCACGAATTTGGCGATGCGATTATGAATCATTTTTATACACCATGCATTTTGCGAGATACTTAGTAAATAAAAAGCTTGTTTAATTAAATGTTTGGCTATTTTATTCATTAAAATTCAATATACATATTTCGTGTGTATAGTTTGGTAGAAATTATCAAAATCAAATAATTCCTCATGTATTTAATAAACACATTTTATTAAACACTTGTTTTTTATTTCGCAAAAATTAGATTATTTGAATATTTTAATTAAAAAATTTGTTCAACAAGTTTGTAGACACTCCTGATGATGACCTAACTAGTCGAAGTCGATCGAATGATTTTTTAAACTTTTTGAGCAAATTTTTTAATTAAAATACATATTCAAAAAATCTAAATTTTACGAAATAAAAAACAATTGTTTAATAAAACGTGTCTATTAAATGTGTTTCGCCAAGTGCCTACGGCAAATAGTGTAAAAAAAATCCTCATTTCGTATGACATTCCATTTAATAGACGAATTGTGATGTGATGTATGTCGAATGATTTCTTTATCAAACTGAACGATTTGAATTCAGAACAAATTTTTTTTATTTCCCGCTATTTCGTTTACCCATATTTTTTAATGAAACCAATTAATTTCTTTTAGTTCTTTCACTTACTTGCAACTTTTTAATAATTCTATTCAATAAAACAACTTAAATACAGCAATAAATTATCTATTATTAACAGAAATTTAGTAAAAACTTTTATAATCAAAGCACTTATGAAAATGGCGTCGTTCGTTAAAAATTAAATACAAGTTTTACTATACTTAGATCACCTCAACATATAAAACCAAAATAAAGCGAATGGTGTTTTTTATATTTCTCTCTCGTCATTTGTAGTTGAATTTTTATTGTGTATTGTATTGAATGTAGTATATAAATATACGAAAAATTTCTTCGGTTTTGTAAAAAATTGTATCGTTTACGAATCGGCAACGTATCGTTTTTTACGATATGCATTTTTTGTTTAGCGGGTACATACTAAATATGTACATATCCCTTTTTCAACAAAAAAAAAATTGACTATTTAAATTCAAACTTCAATTTAACTTCTACACAAATGTGTGAGTAAAAAATCATAGTATGTAATGGAGTTTTTGATAAAAAATTTCACTTGATTTGAAGTACAACCAACACAATTATTTGTATAGTGATAGTGTTTTTTTACGGACGAAAATAAGTTTGAAGTGAAATGCACAAATGTTAAGTTGGTTGAAAACACAAAAGGAAATTAATTTTTGACATGATCCGTTTGCCGTACCCACACAATTGTGTTAGCGGGCAGCAAAAGAGATATACATATCCCTTTTGCTTCATTTTAAGATATAATATTTAGCTTCAAGGCATGCGCATCCCAAAATTATATCGACCATTTCTCAACCTAACCTTAAAGTTAAACCTTTAAAATCACATCGGTACTTTTTTGTAGGAATTTTTTTTGTAGTACAAGAGAGTAAAGTAAATAATCCGCTACGATCATGTAATTGTAGTAACTAACTAGCACTTCGAAGCTCTATACTAAAATTTAGGTGAAGCGGAATTGTTATGCATATCGGATCTTCTAATAGTTTATACCCAAGTATTTTTACTTTCAATTTTTCTGGCGATATTCGTCCTTTAGTACTAAACTTAGTCTAGTATTTTGCTAAGTTTGAGTTGCAATTTATTAAAATAAAACGTATGAAGCGTGTCGCGAAAATCCGAAACTGGACTAAACTCATTATAAACATTTTATTGCATGTGTATGCGTATTGAGAAATATTTGGCGGGAACAATTGTGCTTGTGTTTGTTTAAACGGCAATTTCAAATTTTGGTTGAAAAATTAACTGTTTTTAAAGAAATATTTTTGTTTTTGTAATATAAAATGATTTATTAAATTCATTATTTTAATTCATTATTTATTGATTACTTTGGACATATATATACATTTCGATTAAATTATTTAGTTTTTTAATTTCTAATATTTTCACTAGATTTTATTTTAAATAATTTTCCTTGTTTGTCTTTTATATAATAAAAGTAATTTGTGGATATTAAATCGGTTTCGATAGAGTTCGTAAAATTTTCCATAGTACAATCTAAAATGTTGAAAATAATATTATAATTATTAAATTTAACACGGAGTAACGTAAACCATACCTCACATTATCTTTATTGACCGTTAAACGTAAACTTGCAGCTAAGCTCTTTGGTGAACAACTTTGTAAAGTTTGCCCTAATGCACTTTTTTAGTTCGCGGCCATCTTGCTTCATAAATAATGATTTCTAAATATAAAATAGGAAAACAAAAAATTGATTGTACCAAAATATTTCGAATGAATCTTTACATTACCAATTGTTTTACAGCCTTCCTATCTTAATTAAATTAATATCAAAGTTGACAATAATATATCCGCACCGTTAAAAGTTACTATAAACTTAGCGTTCTCACAATAAACTAAATAACGCCATTTGTATACGCATATATAATACGTATACGCTACAAACTCTATCATTATACTGTGAAGTTTAACTTTCTTTAATTTTGGATGAAAACGAAGGAAAATACTGTGCTCAATTTTTACTTTCGTTTTGTTATACTTGGGTAATTCCATGAAGGTAAATACCTTTCTTATCCCAAGTATAACAAAACGAAAGTAAAAATTGAGCACAGTATTTTCCTTCGTTTTCATCCAAAATTAACGAAAGTTAAACTTCACATTATAATGATAGTGTTTGTAGCGTATACGTATTATATACATATGCTTATACAAATGGCGTTATTTAGTTTATTGTGAGAACGCTAAGTTTATAGTAACTTTTAACGATGCGGATACATTTGTCAACTTTGATATTAATTTAATTGAATATAGGAAGGCTGTAAAACAATTGGTAATGTAAAGATGCATTCGAGATAATTTGGTACAATCTATTATATTTTGTTTTAATATTTTATATTTAGAAATCATTGTTTTTGAAGCAAGATGGCCACGAACTAAAAAAGTGCATTAGGGCAAACTTTACAGATCTGTTCACCAAAGAGCTTAGCTGCAAGTTTACGTTTTACGGTCAATAAAGATAATGTGAGGTATGGTTTACGTTACTCCGTGTTAAATTTAATAATTATAATATTATTTTCAACATTTTAGATTGTACTATGGAAAAATTTACGAACTCTATCGAAACCGATTTAATATCCACAAATTACTTTTATTATATAAAAGACAAACAAGGAAAATTATTTTAAAAAAAAATCTAGTGTAAATATTAGAAATTAAAAAACTGAATAATTTAATCGAAATGTATATATATATGTATGTCCAAAGTAATCAATAATGAATTAAAATAATGAATTTAATAAATCATTTTATATTACAAAAACAAAAATATTTCTTTAAAAACATTTAATTTTACAACCAAAATTTGAAATTGCCGTTTAAACAAACACAAGCACAATTGTTCCCGCCAAATATTTCTCAATACGCATACACATGTAATAAAATGTTTATAATGAGTTTAGTCCAGTTTCGGATTTTCGCGACACGCTTCATACGTTTTATTTTAATAAATTGCAACTCAAACTTAGAAAAATACTAGACTAAGTTTAGTACTAAAGTACGAATATCGCCAGAAAAATTGAAAGTAAAAATACTTGGGATATACTATAAGTATTTTTACTTTCAATTTTCCTGGCGATATTCGTACTTAAGTACTAAACTTAGTCTAGTATTTTTCTAAGTTTGAGTTGCAATTTATTAAAATAAAACGTATGAAACGTGTCGCGATTATACGAAACTGAACGAAACTCAATAAAGGAGAATTGTATACATGTATGTGTGAACAGAAAAGACAAAAAACAAAATGGCGGGAGCGAGGTTGTGCATGAATGTAAAATGCTATATTTGAAAATGTTAGAAGAAAAAGATGGCGGCATCCAAATGTGAGAGCAAAATAAAAATTTAGGTTTAAAATGAATATTTTTATTTTATTAAATTTGCGGTATAAAAATATACATACATATATATACATATTATATACGAATCTAAATTATATTTTAGTTAATTTTTAATTATTTTTTATTATTACACAATTTGAAATTATTCTTTGATTGTAATATTAAAAGTTTAAATAATTTTCCAAATAGGTACTATGATTATTGCACATCAAGTTTATTATTTTCGCATTTGTTTTCTACCTAAAAACTTAAAACTGAACTAGAAATTAATTAATTTATGAAAACAATATTTGAATAGATATAAAATATATTTTGATGTAATTTTATTTAAATTAACGCACATCTTTAAATTTTTTTAACAAAATTTTATAAAATTACCAAACTCATGTCGTGAACATGAAAAATAAAAACAAACCATTACACGCTATACACATTCCTACGAAAGAAAAATTGCGGTAACACAGTATACAGTAGTAACAACCAATGCCTTCTAAACTACTGGCCGCTTACACCAAATGATGACGACACGCTAAGTCGACGTTGTTGTTGCTTTCTCTAGTTGCTTTGTTAGTGCAAATATCCTAAAATTATTATTGCGCAGTCTCGGTATAGACTTAAATTGACGTCATGTGCGAAAAATGAGAGTAGTAAAAGGCCAGTAGTATAGAAGGCATTGTAACAACACAGTATACATATACGCTACAAACACTATCATTATAATGTGAAGTTTAACTTTCGTTAATTTTGGATGAAAACGAAGGAAAATACTATGCTCAATTTTTACTTTCGTTTTGTTATACTTGGGTTTTTCCATCTTTTGAGCAAATAATCTAATTCGTACCAACATAGTAACAAAAATAACCGAAAGTATGAGCAATAATTTTGCTCAAATATTTGTTGTTGTTGTTTATTTTTGACATTTTTCGAATGAATTTGTTAGGTTATCACCTTAAATAATTTAATTTAAAGTTATTATATAAAATAAATGAAATAAATATGCGAGGATGCATTTAAGTGACACAATTAGGATGAGAACCAAAAATTTTATTTTGCTACAACTGTTGGGCTATAAATTATTTGATAATTTATAAATTGTGATGTGTGTATAAAACCGAATATTGTGTATTTGTAATCCCCAGACATACGTTTATTCGATTAAATTAAAATAAAGCGCCATCTAATCGTAAACAAAGCAGAACTTGTAAACAAAAATACAAACAACAGAAAACATATCGCACATCCTCTTAAAAACTGTCAACACAAAAAAACAAATTTGAGATAAATGCATTTTAAATTTTTTTTTGAATTGCTAACGCTACTGTGATGATACTGAGATTATTCATTATTAGCTTTATAAAATAAATAATCAAGTATAGCAATTTAAAATGCATTTATCACAAAACTGTTTTTTGTGTTGTGACATTTTTTTAAAGGATGTGCGATAGACAACCGTAGACAAATTTTTTGAGCAAAAGTTGGTAAAAAAGCCAGCTTTTTTTTTATCTCATTCCGTGAACCCACACTGAATGTAAAAAAGTTCAGTGCACAATTTTTTTCACCACTATATTCTACCCTTTTCTATACAAATCAAGGATAAAAAAAACGGTCAACATTTTTCCATAGACAAATCGGGTTATGTCTCTTCTGTTTGTATTCTATATTCTGTGCTTTGGTTTTAAATAATGAAACTTTATCATTTATCGCGATTCGAAAATAATACAACATACCTCCATTCGACTTTTTTCGAATTTCGATTCGAACTGATGGTACAACATACCGCCCCTTTATAAAATTTAAAATGTGTGTCAAAAATAGCCTTGAAATATTTTTTATTTCGTTTATGTTTGTGTTAGTGTGGTTTCACCGAAAATTTGTTTAAGGCCGTGTCCCAAACACCGACTTATTTCAAACTTATTGACTTATTTGACGCCATTTTGAATAAGTCGGTCAAGTCGTCCCAAACGATTTTTCTGACTTATTTTGACAGATATAGCAAATAACAGTTGTTTTGGGAATTTGTTATTTAATAATAAAATAAAAAAATTAAAATACATAAAACTAATTTATTTTAATGAATTATTTAATAAATAAAAACATAAAAATGTGTCTTGAGTTATTAAAACACGATGAAAATGTATTATTGTAGCTGAGATGCGCGAAATACGCAAGCTACAATTTTTTTATGCAAGCACACCTCTATTAATCCTCTTTATATCTCTAAAATATTTTTATATCTCTAAAATCTATTAATTATATAATTTATTAAGACAATATTGTATTAATAGTTATTAATTAAGTGGAATATCATTAATGTTTGAAAATTATTGATAATATTTGATAATTTGTTGAATTTTTCATGTTTACATGATCAAATGTATATTGCTTGTTTACATGATCAAATAAGTTTTTTGCTTTCAAAATAAGTCACCTCAAGTATTTTTACTTTCAATTTTTCTGGCGATATTCGTACTTAAGTACTAAACTTAGTCTAGTATTTTTCTAAGTTTGAGTTGCAATTTATTAAAATAAAACGTATGAAGCGTGTCGCGAAAATCCGAAACTGGACGAAACTCATTATAAACATTTTATTGCTTGTGTATGCGTATTGAGAAATATTTGGCGGGAACAATTGCGCTTGTGTTTGTTTAAACGGCAATTTCAAATTTTGGTTGTAAAATTAAATGTTTTTAAAGAAATATTTTTGTTTTTGTAATATAAAATGATTTATTAAATTCATTATTTTAATTCATTATTGATTATTTTGGACATACATATATATATACATTTCGATTAAATTATTCAGTTTTTTAATTTCTAATATTTACACTAGATGTTTTTTTAAATAATTTTCCTTGTTTGTCTTTTATATAATAAAAGAAATTTGTGGATATTAAATCGGTTTCGATAGAGTTCGTAAATTTTTCCATAGTACAATCTAAAATGTTGAAAATAATATTATAATTATTAAATTTAACACGGAGTAACGTAAACCATACCTCACATTATCTTTATTGACCGTTAAACGTAAACTTGCAGCTAAGCTCTTTGGTGAACAGCTCTGTAAAGTTTGCCCTAATGCACTTTTTTAGTTCGTAGCCATCTTGCTTCATAAATAATGATTTCTAAATACAAAATAGGAAAACAAAATATAATAGATTGTACCAAATTATCTCGAATGATTCTTTACATTACCAAATGTTTTACAGCCTTAAAATAAATTAATATCAAAGTTGACAAATGTATCCGCATCGTTAAAAGTTACTATTAACTTAGCGTTCTCACAATAAACTAAATACTACGCCATTTGTATACGCATATGTATATAATACGTATATGCTACAAACACTATCATTATAATGTGAAGTTTAACTTTCGTTAATTTTGGATGAAAACGAAGGAAAATACTATACTCAATTTTTACTTTCGTTTTGTTATACTTGGGTTATGCCGTTTTGAAATATCCGACCGGGACCATTTATGTTACGTGATGTATACATTTTTTGTTTTTTTTTTGTTGGGATGGTTTGTTCATACATTTTATATGTTTGGTGGAGTGTGATACGAATCGCGTTTTCATGATAAATTTATATTAATGTTCAAATTAAAATATTTTGCAATTTTTAACTTTTATTATTAACTCTGTATTACATAATTTTAATGCATGTGATATTATTTAGGTTATGTTACAAACGCGGTCAAATATTCCCCTAACTTTTATAGGAAAGCGTTTTCTTAGCTTTTAATTATCGAAAAATAATAATTAAAAAACATAATAAAATTATACCTACAAATATTATTTAAATTTTTTAGTTATTTAGAGATAGAAATAAAATTGTTTTATCCATAGAACTAGATAATATAGAATGAATGTAAGCTAGACAACTGTCAAGTGTCACAAATTCGGACCGAATTTTTCGACCGAATGCAATGAAGTTAAAATTAAAAAAATATGTAAATTGAATTATATTTTTGTTCATCCAATACAAAAAAAGTACAATATATTGTAGATTTAAACCTTTGTATATCCAAATAGATATATTTAACTTAATATTATTTTCCTTGCCGCCAAATTTAGTCGTTGGCTCGTTAACCAAGAAGAAGAGAATGACTCTTTTTTTAAAAATATTTACCTATTCTATTTTGTGTGCAGCATAAAATAATTATTTTCAAAATGTACCGAGCAAATAAATAAATTTTTACCCATTTTTCATTTTACATCTTGCACATCGAAGCCAGATGGGTTCAACTATAATTCCTCATATTAAGCTTATCCTAAAAAAACCAAAATATGCTTTTCATATAATTTCTCTAACAACTAATAATTATGGTATTCAAAAATAAAAAGTGATTATGAAAAGAAAAGCACGTAATATGTACGTAGTAATCACGTAGCAATAAGAAAAATGCGGCACTGTTACATCAACAAAATAAGAAGCCCTCGCCAACAACTAAAAGTAGTTTGGTGCGTTTTTATTATTAAATATGAGGCAGCCATATGCATTTTTTATATAACCATCCATCTGGGCTTGTGGCATATGAAATAGCAAATTTTATATGAGAAAAAACTTTAAATTCATTCTATAGTATATAGTTTTATGCATTTATTATATAAATACTCAAAATAAAAATCTTGACAATTTCAGGCACGAGTTTTTTTAAATTCCCAAAGCCGGAACCATCCTTTAACCGGGAAAATAATTTTGGTCCCGTCGAGTTCTAGTTTAAAGGAGTTTAACTGTATTTAAAAAACGTACTATATAGTAAACTATTATGAATATTTTGAAGGGAGATTAATGCTTGATTGTATAGAGGAGGCTAAATTTAAAAAAAAAATCGAGAGTAATGGTTATAATCATTATGCCACATTTACATGTAAAAAATTGTTTCATCTGCAAATTTTTGGTAGGCGAGTAAGAAGCACCTTCTCTCTCTCTAGCTTTCACATTCCATGAAGGGATTTTGCCTTCTGCACTATGGTTCTCCATTCGTTGCTCCATTGCTCTCGTCCTCCTTTTACGACATCCTAATACGCGTAGATCCTGTTCGACGTCGCCACGCCAGCACAATCGGGGGTTTCCTCTATACCACGCACACCTGGCTGGTTGTTGATGGAACGCTTTATTGATCATCCGTTGTTGTGGAGACATTGAAACGTGGCCGAGCCATCTAACTCGATTGGATTTGATGAATCCGATGATATCGCTAGCTCCGAGAAGTTGTTTTATTTCGTGGGTCATACGGATCCGTTAATTGAACCAAATATTGAACGAATGGTCGTGTCACGGGTCTTGTGAGTGCTTTTAAAGTGCGAGCTTGCACGACTTCGTTACATGTTTATATAAAAACAATAGTTTTGATTGGGCGTAAAAAAATCGTTGTCCGGCAGCGATTCGGGCTTTTATTTCTGCCAGTATATAATAACCATAACTTGATTCGAGTCGCAATGTAAACCGCATAATTATTATGTTTATAAATTTTTGTGTAAAGAGATAAAATATAATTGATATCTCTTTTCCAATCATGTCAAAAATTTATTTTTCTATGTACTTTGGACCAACATACACTTTTACTTTAATCTTTTCCGTCCGATAAATAATACTAGAACTATAATAATAATAAAATAATTAATATGTTATCAGAAACAAATAATTATTATGTTATATAATTTATATGTTATCAAATTATAATGTTTTTGTCAAAAAGAATACTGATTTAACTAAGATCCGTTAAATCCGGAAGTCATTACAACCTGTCATTTGTTACATACACATTCTTGCGTTGTTAACTTATATTGATTTTTTTATGCCTGGCCGGAAAAGTAGCAAAAAATTTTGTTTTTCTGCAATTTAAGACCACCATACACAAATGTGTATGTAAATAACCATAGTTTCTAATGGCGTTTTGTTTTTTTCAGTATTCTCTTTCGTACACGTTGTGATCGCGGGCTATACAATAATTTTAATTTTTTAACTAATTTATTGGTTAAAATTTCGTACAGTTGTCTAATATTCCCCTTAAAACTTCGCTATAAAATAAAAATAATCCATCTTTGTCGCACTAATCCCCAATATACAATGCCAACGGGATTCCGTTTACATTCGCGTGCAGAAACCACACTCTTTCTATGGAAAGAACCATGTAAAGCACACGGAAATCCGTACTACTCGCCAAAGAAAAGTGTCACAAAAATTCCAGTGTGGGTTAGAATCCCGACTAAAAAGAGAAAAAATAAATTTGGAAACATACTGGAATTTCGTTGGAAACTCGAGCTTATTCCATATACATTTCCTACTAATTTAATACTCGTTACCGCATGTAAATAGCGCACTTTTCCACAGTACTTTTCTCATGAAATTAATAATAATTTTCTTTTGCAATTAAAAAATTTGTTGTCATAGTTTTATTGTACAATTTATTTTATTTTTAATTTTTACAATGTTTGTTTTTACATTACAGCAACTTTCTGATCCCACAAAGTAAATTCGATTTCAAAATTCCCTTGTCTTAAGGTTATTATAGTACCAAGGCCGTGTCCCAAACACCGACTTATTTCAAACTTATTGACTTATTTGACGCCATCTTTAATAAGTCGATCAAGTCGTCTCAAACGATTTTACTGACTTATTTTGACAGATATAGCAAACAACAAATGTTTTAGGAATTTTTTATTTAATAATTAAATAAAAAAATTAAAATACACAAAAAATAATTTATTTTAATGAGTTATTTAATAAATAAAAACATAAAAATGTGTCTTGAGTTATTAAAACACGATGAAAATTTATTATTGTAGCTGGAGATGCGCGAAATGTGCTACAATTTTTGTTACGCAAGCTACACCTCTATTAATCCTCTTTTTATATCTCTAAAAAAAATTTATATCTCTAAAATCTATTAATTATATTAATTTATTAAGACAATATTGTACTAATAGTTATTAATTAAGTGAAATATCACTAATGTTTGAAAATTATTAATAATATTTGATAATTTGTTGAATTTTTCATGTTTACATGATCAAATGTATATTTCTTGTTTACATGATCAAATAAGTTTTTTGCTTTCAAAATAAGTCACCTCGATAGCAGACTTATTTGAATAAGTCGGTATAAGCAAATAAGTCGGTGTTTGGAACAAGTTAGCAGCAAATAAGCCCGATTAGCCCACTTACATTTTCAATCATCACTCGAAAAAACCCAACCGTGTCTACGCAAATATTAAACGTTATTGACCAAAATTATCAAGATAACCAGTTTCCTTCTAAGTCGCACACATATAAAATCTACACTCAATACATCTATCCTCGGCCATATAAATATATTTATCAAAATTGGCAACATAGGAGTAAATAATTCGAGTCTAATATCGCGCAATATTATAATGTTTTATGTAAATTTTACACCACACCACTAATTGTACGATAAATTCGAGTTTACATTTATAATTATACTCATAAGCTTTTCAATTTAAACTAATTAAATTCCGCCTATGTATTTTCATAATTACTGCGCGTCTGCGTGGACAATCCATTCTTGTATCCATCTTAAAAACACAAAATAATGAATCAAAAGTTAGCGTCATCTTAAATGTCCGACATATTGAATTTTATTACCTGTTTATTCCGATGGTGTTGGCCTGATCCCCCTTGGCGGGGTTAATACAATTATTTTAAATTTAATATTACTAAAATTTTACTTTACAACTTAAAAACAAAATAAATAAACACAAAATTTCGCACACAGAACAGTTAAAAATATTACATAAAATAACTCAGAACCGTGCGATCATTCGCATCATACACAAAATTTCGCACACAGAACAGTTAAAAATATTACATAAAATAACTCAGAACCGTGCGATCATTCGCATCATACACAAAATTTCGCACACAGAACAGTTAAAAATATTACATACTTTGCCGTGCTATTTGCCGTAGGCACTTGGCGAAACACTGACTATTCTGCGAAATAAAAAACAAGTGTTTAATAAAATGTGTTTATTAAGTAAAAATATTACATAAAAAAACTCAGAACCGTGCGATCATTCGCATTCAAAAAAAAAATCAATAGCAATTTCTTTAAAAAAAACATGAAAAAGAACAATACGGAAAAGAAGAAAGAGTCTTTTGATAATTTGTAGTACGGAATTCATTGTGGATTTAGAACAGTTTTTTCCACACAGTAGAAAAATTGCATACTGGCTCGTATATTTTTCGTTTCTTTTTTGGATATTTTTCAAAAACTTTATGCTTTGGTAATGGAATTGCACCTTTCCGTATCGACCTATAAAATAAAAATTTATGGTTAAAAGTTAGCAAAGACATAAACCATTAACATTTGCATCATCGTTTGGAACAAATTACATATTACCTTAATTTTACTGACACATTCGTAAAAAATACATAATATTATGATATCAGTTGACTCGTGTAGTAGTTTTGTAATATCACGCGAAATGTCACAAAAATTTCGTGGTTGGGAAAGTATTTATAGAGTTGGGACGCGCAAATTTAAAAGAAATGCCGACAAATTAATACTTCTTGTTCATTGGCGATTAATAATGATTAATAATTTTAAAAGTACGGGGCTCAGTAGTGAAGTAAGCAAAATATTTTATACATTAATGTTATTATTATGATGTTGGTGTACGTTCATTTGTATTTTTAGAAATATATCACGGACTCTGACTATAGCCATAGATCGGAAATTTTACCGGATGGCTGGAATAATGGTCCTATTTATAATATACGATACATAAATGATGAGCATTTATATATATTGATAGGCTTTGAAATACATAAATTATTTTTTATTTATTTACTGGTAAGTTTATCGTTATCTTATGCTTATCAAAATTGTGCGCTATGAAGAACTTTATTTGTATTAATATTGATAAAATTTTTGTTTATGCTTTCTGCTAGCACCCAGAGGATGAACAAATTTCTCAAATTGGTATAAATATGATTGAATCATTAAATGTGAATGCAAAAATGGACCAAATCAAAATTCAAAATTTATTTAATGATTATGAAAATTTAATTTATTTAATCCAATCAGAGTTAATTGATAAAGTAAAGTCCAATTAAAAATTAGTTTTACGTTAATAAATAATATATTTTAATAATGTGTAACGATTTATAAAATATAATTAAGCAATTTTAAATTAAGATAATTTTAGGGTATCATTTAATTCTTTGTTATTTTCACGTGAGTTTGTAGGACGAATATTCTCCTCGCTAATCAAATTGAATTACTAAGCCTTACTTAACATATGTTTAACTATATTTTATTTAAATACTTAAAATAATACCATATGAAATATTATGTATATCAACACAAAGTGAGTAACAAAGACTATTTATATTAGAAAGAAAGACGAAACTTTAAAGAAAAATTATTTTCGAAGAATAAGTATTTTTCATTACTTTCCCTACAATGTTTTTATATTGTTTTTCTCTTCGTTCGCCCTGTTTCACCTGTAAAGTGTTTTGGTTGTCTTTACTGAGAAACAGCAGAGACAGGTAAAGTGAGCTATTTAGGCTATATATATTTCATTTTCAAAGTAGTATAATAAATTAAAGTAACTTTATTATTAATTTAATTTTAAAATCACAAACTGCTTTCAACTGTAAAGTGAATTAACACAAATTATTAAAGTAATATTTACAATAACAAAACATAAATTAAAATTATAAAGATAATTAAAAAAAAACTAGTCGTAAAATAGCGCTTAAGGGTGCTATATACACTACTAATTAATTCTTCGTACGCTTTAAAAAATGAATTTGGTAATTGTCCTTTGAACTAAATAAACTCGTAGTCTGCTGTAAATTAAAAAGGACAAAAAATGAAACCAAAATATATGTTAATAAAATAAAAATTTTAAAAAATAATAAAAATTACAATTTGAATACAATTGATTACGAACAAATTCATCGTACGATTAATTTAATTTTTATTTAAAACAAACGAAATTATTCTTAATAACGTGTCGCTCCTCCTTTATAACTGCCTTTAATCTATTATTCATAGTTTTAACCAACTTTTGTGTGAATTCGAGCGGTATTCGGGCCCATTCAAACCTTATTGCATTGTTTTGGAGAATATCCATATTTTAGTACACTTTTATCACTGTATAAGCTCAGTGTTGTTATTTAATATTAAACTTTTAATTTTAGGAATATAGTTTCGAGCACATACTTATTGCATCTTTCTCGAACAACTAGCACTGTGTATTTGGGGTCGTCATCTTGCTGGAAGATCCAATTTTGTGGCAATTCCAATTTCGCCACTGATGATTGTAAATTGGCTTTTAAAATATTCAGATCCATTTGGCCATATTTACGTCAATAAATATCAAATTGACGACACCAGTCCACGCCATACACCCCCAAACAAGTACGTTACCACCGGTGTGCTTAACCGTATATCGAAGATTTGCGTTTTCCATGGCAGTCCGTTTTTTACGCCAAACTTTTGCCGGCCCATCGTGTCCAAAAATGTTGTATTTACTTTCATCTGTAAATATTACTCCGTTCCAGAATGAAAAGTCCCTCTCCATGTGTAAATTTGCGAATTCCAGACGTTTCTATTTATTTACATCACTGATACTTGGTTTTCTTTTGGGTGTTCTAGAGAAAAACCCGTGCCGGTTTAAAGTTTTTTGAACTGTACGCGAACACACATTTGTTCCATAATCTTCGTGTAGCATCGATTGCATTTTTGTACTAGACGTTCGGGGTTCTTTCTTTATAGTTCGCACTACCATTCTTTCTTCCTTCTCATTTATAACACATGGGTGGGCAGTTCTTTTTAAATATTCAACACTCCCTGTATTTTTAATAGTTTGCACAATGTACTGAATAGTAGATTTTGGTTGTTTCGCTTAGTTTTTGCAATATCAGAATAGCGTTTGACCCTCTAAATGCATGTTTTTTACAACTTCGCGGAAATCAGCACTGGTTTCTCTTCATGAAGACATTATGAGAAGTAAAACTCAATTAATTAATCAATCTAATAGCTTTGACGACAAAGGAGATACTGAACTAAATTATCATACAACCATTGGAAAAAACAAAAGTTGCACCAATTTTAAATAGTCGCACACACAGTTATTAGTACGACGAATTTGTTCGTAAACAATTGCATACAAATTGTAATTTTTATTATTTTTTAGATCAAAACCGGTTTTAATAAAATGGATTAACATATATTTTGGTTTCGTTTTTTGTCTTTTTTAATTTACAACACACTACGATTTCATTTAGTTCAACGGACAATAATTAGCAGATTCATTTTTTAAACCGTACGAAGAATTAATTCGCAGAGTGTATATACACAACGATAAGAGAAAATTTCCATAATGATAAGACGAGTAGCCCTATTTTAGCCGTAGTTTCCCTATTTTAGCCGAATTTTTTTGGTGTTTTATTTGACCTGGTTCAGAACATATTTCTAAGGACCTGTTAATTTTCGTACATTTCAAATCAAAATTAAAGATCTAAAACGAAAATTGAATCAAATTGATTGATTGTTATAAAATTTTAAAATTATTAAAGGATCTTAATCCACTAAATCCATCCATATCTGTCTAGTAAATTCGTAGCGATCGTGGAATTTTGTTAGCTTGTATTTTCCTTTCTTCTTTTCCTTTGCAACGTTTTTTAATCATAATAACATAAAATTGAATTGCACCATTAATTAATGTTTCTTGTATTAAATGCTCTTGATTTAATATAAACGTATTATTACTGTTAATTGAATTTATAAATTCATCAATTTCTGAAGGTGCATAAACCATTGTGGCCATGTTTTCAGCTTTCGGTTGCTTAAAAAAGTACAAGTTTATTGAAAAAACGATGGCGTTTTTTAAAATATGTAATATTATTACTCACCAATAAATGTATATAAAATATATTTCTATATTCAAATCCAATAAGATTAAATAAAACATGTTCGGATTTGGGAGAATTCAATAGAATAACATAGCGAATTGTGTATGGATTACAATTATTCCATCCAGCAGGCAATATGTCTGTTATGTTTTCGGTTTCAGTTGGTGTTGTATGCGCCTAGAAAAAAAATGATTTATTAAATATGTGTACAAGCCGCTTCTCTCCACTTTAATTCTTTCGTTGTGATTCTTTCCTCGTTTCCTTCCCCTTCACCTACAAACTATCAACAGTTTGTAGGTGGAGGGGAAGGAAACGAGAGAAGAATCACAATGAAAGAATCAAAGTGTGGAATGTCGGGATAAAGGTATTCATATTTCGTTTCATACACATACCTCATTCCCTAAACCAACACACGAAAAATCGTTTTCTACCGTTAATAACCAGTGTACAAACAAAATTACCGTATCCGATTTCCTTTTTAAATCGAGTTTGTGTAGTTCATACGCGGTTTCCCATCCATCAGACTGATTCAATGAATTTAGTCTTTGCAACATAATTATTCTGGTTAAGACTATGGTCAAAAAAAGATTGTCAAGTATATTTTAGTACATTTTACTATGTATAGGTACTATAAAAATGAAATATAAAATACATTTACACATTCATACAAAAAATTTTATGAATTTGACAATTCGAGCGATCGAAATATGTACATAATTGTGCTATACTAAATTAATACATACATACATATTTTATTAAAATTTAATATTAATATTTCGTTTGACATATTATCACATTAATGTTACTATCAGTCAACTTGTAAACACGTCGGCGCCATTGTTTCTTCCCAATTATCAAAATCGTCAATCCAATTAAAATTTCTATAATTTCCTTGTATCATCCAATGTGGAGAAATTTGCGGAATTATAGGTCGTTTGCGCGTCGTTCTGGTTAGAATCTCAGAAGTAGGTTTTTTTAATTTCCCACTTTGTCTCAAAACCACATCTATTAAATCGTGTTGAATAGCATTCAATAGCAATTGATAACTATTAAATAAATTCGGTATTTTTGAATTTTTTGGATTTGAAATAGTTACATCGGTAACTTTTATCGTAATAAGTGATAACACTTCGGTATCTGGGTGCTAGTACATAAAATTTAATATAAAAATAATTACGCTTTTGCAGTTACTACACAGAAACTTATGACTTACCAACATGTACATAAAAAGCAAATCATTTGACATTTTTATTCCAATCAAAATAAATAGTGTATCATTATAAATATAACGAATATTGTATTGATTACTAAAATTCCATCCATCTGGCAATAATTCTGATGATGATTCCTTATCTGAATTTGTTATGTACTTCTAAAGATAATAAAAAGTATTAAAATGAAAACATTTTATGAAAAAGAAAGTCACTAATAATTTACTTCATTTCCAAGTCCACAACATTTAAATGAATTATTCATAATTAAATTCCAATGGGCTAGTAAAATGATTCTATCTTCAGGCTTTTGAATGTTTCGAGATTCTAAGTGATAGATTTGATCCCAACAACAAAAGTTGGTTTGTGCCATTTTAATGCCTAAATGTTTGTTGGCCTTAGTAATAATTTTTACAGATAACTAGATAATTCACCGCAACATTCGATAATCGCTTAAAAATATTAAAAATACAATTTTGTAAATAATATACCTAATTTAAAATGGTTAGTAAATAGTAAATACTATTGACGTATACGCTTACCTAGACAATAAGTGACAGATGCATTTGCGTTTACAACTATATATCACTTTATAATAATTTGAAAAAATTGTAGGATATGTAAATGACAAAGTAAACTTTTTAAATAAAATTATTAAATTATTAAATAAGTTACTTAATTAGAAATAACTAATTTTGCTGACATGACACTGGCACCATCAATTTACAAATAATTTACTAAAAAGCAGAAACGTCAAATGTATCAATTCAACGAATTTTACTTTTAATAAGTATGTATATGTGCGTCTTGAAATATTCGGTACGTCGTTTTGGTTTAGTGAATAACATTAAAACGACGATCTTCACTTTATAGTACGCTTCTACATATTCAATCGCCTTACTTTAAAAGTATTTACAAATACTAGTGCATACAAGAAAGTGATTTTTATAAATATACGTATGTATGTATGTATATAAAAATAAGTGAATAGTGATGGTATAACATAAATAACAAGTTTGCTAATAAAATTTCCTGGAATTCAAACAAATTTTTGTTTCCAGTTTACGAGAAATTATTGCTTACCTATCTAAGTATCTTGGTTCACTATAAATATTGATATTTTTGTTTATTAAAGTTACAGACAAATGTTATAGTCCATCTGAAAAATTAAAAATTCTATATGCATAGATGTAAATTTACAGAAATTGATTATAAAATATTTGGAGATGTTTTAATTTAATTGTTTACAATACAGGGTTAGGATCAAGGTATATAGAATACATGGTAAAATATTGCGCATATTGGCATGCTATCTCGTTTTTAAATTGTACGTCACGTGTATGGTAGCGTATTGCATTTTTATTTGGCAAAGCCGGAACACGAGGAGATATTAAACGACATGGAGAATGATATTAGGCGAATGCGGATCGGATGTAATAAAAACCTGTTGCCCTTTCAAAAAGGCATAATCACAAACATCAATACATTAAAAATGCTATTCATAGACCTAAAGAGGAATATAATATTCTAATATATTGATTAAACCAAGATCAGTTGGAAAATTTTTGGCGTTATGCGCGCAAAAGGAGGTCTCTATGACCATCCCACCGTGTTCTATATACCTTGGGTTAGGACGTTGTATTCGCCAGTCGATATCACCTCTTTTTGACATTATTCGGCGGGAAAAATTTCTCGCAAAATTTGCAACTTAGGACAAGTTATGTGTGATGGGGCACTGTCTTGTTGGAATCACATGTTCTGTAGGTTTAATTGATCCAATTCGGACACAAGAATCTTCTCCAACATGTCCCGATAGCGGCCACCCACCAGTATCTATTACAGAATTACCACTAGCATCCTCAAAGAAATATATGGCCCAATGATGCCGACGGCCCAAAAGGCGCACCATATAGTTACTCTACGAGAGTTTAGTGGTCTTTGGTGTATCAATTGAAGGTTCTCAGTACTCCCATAGCTTTTATTCTGTTTTTAAAAAAACCAGCCAAGTCAAATGTGCTTCATCGCTCATAATGATTTTCTACTAATATTAGATGATATATGAAACGATGTCAACGAATAAAACTCTGTTAAATTTTGATTATAATATTAATAACGAAACATTAGCTCGGGTTACCCAAATCACGCACTTGGGAGTAATGTTTGTCCCCACACTGAGTTTCATTCCGCATATTGATAAAATAATAGCAAAATCGTCATCTGTGTTGGGTTTTATACAGCGTATCTCTAAAGATTTTAAAGAAAAAAGACTTCAAATTATCAATTTATCAATGGTGCGAATGAATAGAAACAATTAAACGAAAATTTACTCGGTAGATCTCGCCGCTTTTAAGTTTGCACGTTTACGCGCATTTTGAGAATTAGGCACTGATCCGAAAATATTGTTGCAAATACTACGACCGTTGGGATGCAAACACTTGACGGTGTACTTTGTGTAACTGTGTAGTGTGGAATTTATAACACTACCCCAACTTTAAATCGGTTCGGGCCGGTCCCATGTCATATTGCTTCAGTCTATCAAATTTAACGACTTTCCGTTAACTTCTGAGGTTTCCTTGTATCCGATACACATTATCGTTAAACCTTTTACGAATTTTGTATGGACCCTTCCAAATATGTTGTATCTCTTAAGATGTTCCTTTTCGCTTTGTGTATAACCACACACAAATCACCTTGTCGAAAATTACTATATATTCCACGGTTGTCAATTTGCGTCTCCAATTTATTATGTTACTCTTTTCTGCGGATTGATTATTATGCATTTCTCGTCATAGGTCTTGTACGTTTCATTTACGGTCTCTTGCTATCTAGGTAATCTGTTGGTTGGATTCTTCTTCTTTGCAGCCGGCTCATTCTGATTCTGACCCTTTCTCCACCTTTTCACAATCCAGCACTCCTACCAGCGCGGCCTTTTGGATCGTTCCTGCACTGGAGTCTTCTGCTTAGTTACCACGAAGGATCTTTTTGTTAGCTAAAATTGTCCCTTGTTTTCCCTTGCTGTACACTCTCTTCTATCACTGTTTCACTATCCGATCTTGAACTGAGCGTAGCCGTCGATAGCATAGTAAGTAGAGTGCTTGCACTGTAATTCGGGGGTCCCGGGTTCGATTCTTGGTGGTGACAAAAATGTTACGACTGAGCGTTTTAATCACCAACCACCTTATCATTTTCATGTCATTTGGCTCCGCTCTTGACTGATGTAATTCTCTGTTACTTCAACAGTTTTGTGTTAGATGCCTCAGCTCTCTTAGCAGCTCCTCGCCAAGGAAGCATTGATGAATGCGTCCATGGTTAGATCATTCAACACATTTGCGCGAGCATTACTGTAATGCGACCGGATAAGTGGTGCAGTGGTTAAAGCTGCGGCACTTGGAGCGGGAGGTACTGGGTTCGAATCCCATCAGAAGCTAGATGCAAATCGAATTTGTCGCCATCGATTACGATCGGTAATGTTTCACGTCAATATACAGGTTGACATGGAGCTTGCAATGTGCAGGTGGTATTCTGTAGTTGTGTGAGTAGGTGAATAGGAGAATGGGTTAATGATGTTGAAGTAGGTGAATAGGAGAATGGGTTAATGATGGTGAAGTAGGTGAATAGGAGAATGGGTTAATGATGTTTCGTGAATGAGTGGTATCACAATGGGCCAAAAGTGTGCGATAGCAACCATTGAAACCTAAACCTACGATAACGCGGCTTTAATAACAAACTAATATGCATTAAATATATTTGATAAATTTGTTTACGATTATTGTACTGTAAACCTGTACGAATTTTGAATTGGAAACGAAATCAAAAACTGTATGAAATTCAGTTAATGTTTAATAAAAATTAACGAATAAAAAGGAAATTTATATTATCATTTAAACTGTAGAAACAGAAAATTGAAGGAGATAGGTTTGACTCGATTTTAAATTTTTAATACGAAAACTGAATATGCCACATTAATGGCTGGACCTATAAGAGGATCCATTTAAATTTGAATGGAATTTTATTTTGAAATTAACACTGTTAGATTAAACAAAAATTGCATAAATTGTTAGATTAAATGATACAATACCACCTTATTGCTATAAATCTGTAAAAAAATTATAAAATTCTATTTTCTCCGCCATCCTATTTCAATATTTTAAGCGCGGGTTACCCGATGTATTCACATTAAAAGTGAAATAACCTGCCTAGAAGTAATATTAGTTTTATCGACAAGCCCAACCTTTTTGTCGATTTGGTGTTTCTTTAATAAACTTTTGAGTTCGATAAGTTATTTCTTTTCCGAAGTTTTTGTAGAAGATTAAATTCGCTATAAAGTTCATAAATCGCATTGCTTTAAATTTCTCTTTATTTTTAATAGCTTAAATAAGATTAAAGTTTTTAAAAATAATCTCTGTTCATATTAAAAACAAATAAAAATATGATTTTTGGATAACAAAAATGTTTATCAAAAAACATTTTACTAGTTTTGCTACATCTCTTTCTAGATTTACAGTCTCTCCTCTGGTATTTGTTCGTTGTTATGGAGTTGTATTTGGCATAACACTTTGCTATGTGATTGCCTATATCTTAGTTCCAACTTAGACAAAACCCCCACCGCTTGAAATTGAATTTTAAAATTCTCATCGTATGTCGAAGGCTTTACAATTACCGTTTGTGCTACTGGCAACTGTTAGTGTGGGGAATATTTTATTAACCTGTCCTTCCCAATTAGTTTGTGAGGAATGACAGTCTACACGTGCACCAACTTCCCTAATCTTATTTTCAAGCTCCTTAAATCAAACGTCAATTTCTTCTTCAAGATTCTTTATCGTTCACTTAAGCATTTGAAGCTCATTTTTACCGCTCGACTGATACTGTTCACTCACTGTGAAATTACAACCCATTGCAAATTGCCCGCGCTTATTTGCTTGTGCTTTGTTGTTTGAGATTATTCCATTTATTGTATTTGTCGACTTGTACTTAGGTAATTGAAAATCACTTGTATGTAATTGTATTCACGAAAATGTCTGAGTCGTCGATCCCTGTTGATAATTAACAGCATTCTTAATTAAAGTATTCCAGCAATTATCCTCCACTTGCAGTCACATGCAAAATTCAATTCCCAATCAGTATTGGAGGAATACCTGATACGAAAACATCGGTGCATGTTTACAATAATAATTGCTCAATAAAATTATCGGCTTAGGCCGATTTAGGCTTTCACTAGACGTGAACCAGCAACCGTTAGGATGATAACACTTGGTGGTGTACACCTTAACAACTCAACCACCAAGAGTACAGCCACAGAATACAAACAGAAAGGACATAACCCGATTTTCTATGGAAAAACTTCGACCTGAATGTTTTTACATTCAATAAGGATAGAGTCAAATTTGTTCTGGTCCACTTAGTAGCGTATATAATATATACTTTAGAATATACATATGGTATAGCCAAAGTAAATATATATAAGCTGCTAAGTAGGCGAAACAATGACTCTACCCTTATTGATTGTAAAAAGGTTCAGTGCACAATTTTTTTCACCACTATATACATACTAGCCTTTTTCATACAAATAAAGGAAAACAAAAACTGTGTAAATTTTTTCGTACAAAAATCAAGTAAGGTCGCTTCTGGTTGTGTTCTATGGTATAGCTGTGTAAGTAGAATTCTCAATATGAATAAAATATATTATTCTTTGGGGAATTTTAGAAATAATATCTATATTTGAAAAATAGTCCAAACAAAGGCGTGAATGCCCGATATTTTATATAAAAGATATTTTAGAAATTAGAAAGTATCGATAGTATAAATTATTTGTGACTGATTCATTTGCATTTGTATGGTTGCAAACAAGTGCCAACTGATCCTTATTTGTAACAATTCTAACTACATATATTTTAATAAAAACCAATGTAAATTTAAATACCATTAAAACATCGGTTTCCATTTTTGGTGCACTTATTTCACATAAAATAATATTGTAGAAAAAATAACTTCTTTTCAACACATATCTAACAACTATATTTTTAAAAATTTTAAATAATTATTAATTTTTATTTTTAATATAAGTATTTTACGTCGTCGTTTCCTTATTGTGAAATTATAATTTAATACAAAAACTAAGTTTTACTAAATATTGATTTCAATAGACACAGCTATCATCATCAGTTTCTAAATTACTTATGATACAAATTTAGGCACACCAAATGTTCTCTTGGAAAATTAGTTCGTAAATTTTATTTGTACATATTTGTATATTTATTTTATTGTTTAGCACGTGAATGTTGTTTTTGTTTTTATAAATTAAGCCTCAACCAGTGACAACTTAAGAGCTTAAGTTGTGCTCCGTTAAGTTGTGACCGCTTAGGGGAGCAGTACAACAACCCGAATTTCAGAGGTCAGTTGTTTATTTGTGACGAGAAGCCTATAAAATTTTGGTGAGCATTGTAGCACTAGTCGAAGTGGTGCAAGCTCATAAGTCGTGACCGGTTGAGGTATAATTCTTCAGTTCGATTCATCTGGTCACCTTTTGTCATTCAGTATATATAGAATTTCTACATTTGTATTAAAGTCGGTGTATTTGTGTTTTGTTCTATTAACAGAATCTACTTTAATTTAAGTAGATTCTGCCTGTTACACATAAACAGCGCATAGCGTGATTCTGTTTTTAAGCATTTTTGTTAAAAAAAATGCTATATGGTTTCGGTTTGCCGTTTGTCCGTCTGTCCGTCTGTGTGCACGATAACTTGAAAACGAATAGAGATATCAACTTAATTTCTTCACTAAAAGTTCAAGCAATTCATGGGAATGATCGCTATTAATTTGGGCATTTTTGTGTGTAGGGTATTCGGAGATATGTAGGGTTTTGTTAACCCCCCTCGTCAAAATTGATAGATTTTTTTTATATTTTCTATTCTATTTTGATTTCATCGAGCATGTGAATGTGGAATAAAAATATAACTCATCTGGATGTGGGTTTCTGTGGGTGGTGTGGTTATGGGGTGGTAGGAGTGGTGGTATGGGAGGTGGAGGAGGTGGGATGAGGCGTTTTGGGTTTGGTGTGAGAATTTGGGATTTTGTGGATGAGAGTTTGTGTGGGTGGTGTGTTTGCGTGGAAGTGGGTATGGAGGTGTTAAAGGGTGATAATATGGGTGGTGCGGTATAGGGTGGTGTGGGTGAGATGGGTTTTGGGGTTTTAATTGGATAGTGGGTGGGGGATGGTCATAATGTTTAGATGTGGTGGTATGTGGTTGATTGGGGTGAGTTGAGATATGGTGGATTGGGATCGGTTGGGCTGGGTGTAGATGGGATTAGGTTGGTGTGGGAGTAGGTGGCCGTAATATTTAAAATACGCAAATCACACGGCATAGAAGTTCTTTATAGGCTACAAAAATGCTTAAAAAGTTCGGCTCCGAACCTTTCCCGTCTTTTTGATTATCCTATGTCAATTGTATATGTCTGTATACCTTAGTTTAAATGACCGCCCTGTTTGTTCGATATAAATTGACGGACAATCTGAACAGGTTATTTTGTATACACCTGTCATTTTATATCGGCCAAATAGCGCGGTTGGCCACAGCATTAGCTTTTTGCCATGAATACTTGGTTTGACCGTTGAAGTTGATGCATGGTCGGGTCTACTCTTGAGTTTGGCATGAATCTTTCTCCAATAACGCCTCCGACTTAGGGTCTTCAAACTTTACTGGTGTCAAAATCGCCTCTTTTAAAACGGCGGAAGTAGTACTCACATGTTTTATTGATGGAACATGTTCCCCATATGCTTCACACAGCAATCGATGTTTATCAGCTGCAATTTTCTTGAGAAATGATGACGTTTTAATATGAATATAGTTACAATATGCCCTGATGCGATTTAATACTATTTACGCCATTTTTTGTAAATCTCTCAAAACTTATTTGTACCCCCTCAATATTTAGAATACAAAATATTTTGAAAAATGGTTAAAGTTGGTTTGAATATTTTATTGGAAAACAAAAATAAACGAAAGTTTCACGGCAAAACTTTATGCGACTACCGGTACAAATTAAATCTGAGAATTTTTTAATAGCTAAGTTATTTTATTATCAAAAAATGACTAAAGGTTGTACATTACGCTTCATCTCTCATCCTTTTAAGCCTGTCATAGTACTATGTAGCAGAGTTCTCTACCAACCTTCATTGAGGTAACATCTTTGTGATTTACAAATTGAATTTATTGAGTTAAAAATAAAAAATAAAAAAAAATCTTTATTAATATATAATTGTTCTTCAAATTGATTACTAATTTACAAAATAATAAATAAGTGTATACAATAAAACAAACTAACCAGAGTGAAACTAAAGGCCGCTTTAATGCGACCTTTAAGCTAGAAACAGAACAAGAGCGACGATAATGAGCGTCGACGAATAAATAAAAAATATCGCCGCGATATCGCTTTAGCTAACAGAACAAAAGCGTCAGCGTATGCGATAAAAAAACATCCACAAACGTCATAATCTTCTGTGTTTTGACAAGTGACGTTGTGGCGTTAGCCTACTAAATTGAAATAAAATGGTTAATATGACGGTTAAATGATACCAACTTATATATATATATATATATATATATATATATATATATATATATATATATATATATATATATATATATATATATATATATATATAAACAGTTGGCAACATTGTTTCGTCGGCGGCAAAAATAGAAATAGACTCTAAATTTATTTCAACGAAACAATCGTCGTCGCCTGCGTCGATGGTTGTGTTTGTATTGCATGTTTTCTGTGTTTTGTAATATGACAGGCGATTTCGCTCGCCGCCTTCGTTCTTGTTCTGTTTTGAGCTTAAAAGTGTTATCGTTCAAAAATCAAAAACAGAAAACGTACGATGATGCAAGTTTACAACAAATGATTAGAGAAAATCAATACATGATCAACTCTTTACAACATAACAGTAATATGGCCGCCTCAACATCAACAAATATAACAACAAATAATACATTCAACAATCTGGTCGATGATGATGGTAACGGTATTGAATTTGATCTTGATTCTGAAATTCATTCAAAAAACAAAAATAATAAAATTATTATAACGCCCATAATAATACAAAACATCAATGAAAACAAATTGAGGGATATTCTCAAAGAACTTAACATTAATAAATTTCTGATTAAATTATGCAGCATTGGGATAAAAATTTCACTTCACAATCAGTTGGATTACAACAATCTACGTAAACACCTAACAGATACGAATACTGAACATTTTACCTATCGTTCTCCGTCAGAAAAAATATTAAAAGTAATATTAAGCGGTCTGCCCAAAAAAATTAATACGGATGAGATTAAACAAGTACTCACTGATAATGAATACACTAATAAAGACATAAACAGTGATGATATCATCGAAATAACTGAACTAAATCCTAAAGAAGGCTTAATGCAAAATGGTCTTTATCTGATCAAATTTAATGCAAACAACATTAAATTCAGGATTATACAAAAAATAAAAAGTCTCAACCATATAATTGTATCGTTTCGGATACATACTCCTAGGAAAATTTCTCCTACGCAATGTCGCAGATGCGGTATGTATGGCCATGGTACCTCCTACTGCTATAAAATACTAAGATGTCTCAAATGTGGAGACCCTCATGATACGCTACAATGTAAAGTTTCTGACGTAAATTTGAAATGCTGTTTATGTCAAGGAAACCATATGGCAAATTCACCCAACTGTCCAAAACTAAAGGAATACATCCTCATACAAGAAAACGTCAAAATTAAACGAAATATAAAATCTAACAATATAAATAATATTAGGGGCTCTTCAATACGACCTCCTCCGAATTTGTTAAATGCTGAAAAATTTCCGGAGCTTTCGTCTCCCCGGCCAACACAGATGCATCAGGCTTGGAATTCAATTTTTAATAATAAACCACCAAATTCTAATTATAGTGTAAACCAAAACAAATTGGACGCTGCTAATGTATCAAGACAAGTAAACTCCACAAAGGATTCTTTATTTACATATGAAGAAATTTTAACTCTGGTAAGTGATATGGTCTCGAGTCTTTCAGTTTGCAAGACGAAAGCAGAACAATTTACTGTTTTAACTCGGCTAACTGTAACCTACCTCTATAATAATGTTAAATAATGGTTCTACGAATCTGAATAATAACGCATTAAACATTTTTATCTGGAATGAGCAAAGTATAAACAATAAAGCAAATGAAACATTTTCTTATATGAAACATCTTAATGTGCACGTTGCCATAATTTCGGAAACATGGCTAAAAGGCGATGTATCACTCTTTGACCCGGAATTTAAAGTGTACAATTTAAATAGAAAATCGAGTGGTTATGGAGGTGTTGCCATTATAATTAAACGAAATATTCAACACTCTTTATTACCCACTTTAAATTTACAAACTATTGAGGCTTTAGCAATAGAAGTTAATACAGTTCGTGGTAAAATAAAACTCATAGCCGCTTATTTTAAAGGAGGAACATCCAATATAATTCTTAATAAATTTAAATCAGATATACAATACCTTACATCATTCCAAACAAATTTTATTTTAGGTGGAGATCTGAACGCAAAACATCCGCATTGGAATTGCTACAGAAATAATAGAGCCGGTACAATCTTATACAATGAAATGTTAAATAGTACATTTGTAATTAAATTTCCAAGTTCTCCAACATATTTTAATCACAATTCAAGATATGGATCCACTCTGGACATAGCTCTCACTAATTGCCCACAATTCATTCATAATATGAAATCACGCCCAGATTTAAGTTCTGACCACCTACCGGTACACTTTCAATTTGACTGCAATCCACAACATTATGAGGGTTTACATAGATATAATTATTCCAAGGCAAATTGGCAACTCTATAAATCATTCATTAATAACAAACTAAAACTAACTAGCGAAGCCCCAATTCGAAATATTAAATCATGTAGCGATATTGATGAGCTAGTAGGTAATTTAAATAATATCATCTTATCTGCCAAAGATAAGTATGCGTGCCTTGTAATAAAACTATAGCAAAACTTAGTGAATTCAAAATCCCAGAAGCAACCAAAATGTTAATTCGGCTTAGAAACACACGTAGACGCCAGTGGCAACGCACCCGTGATCCTATGCTCAAATCTATTGTGAATGAGTTGCATCAACGCATTAAGGCAGAATTTCAAATTTTGAGAAATAATAAATGGGTTAATATGATTGAAAAACTCCAAAATGACCGTAATACAAATAAATTGTGGGCAGTCAGTAAAAACCTGCGACAACGTAGTAAACAAATACCCCCCTTATACGATAAAGAAAACCGTATTTTGATTACTAGTCTTGAAAAATGTGAATCCTTCGCAGCACAATTTGCTGCAATTCAAAATAATGATAATCACAATCAATCTTCATTTTCCCAACATATATCTTCAGAAGTCAATAGCTTTCTATCTACACATACCGGTTTATTATCGTCTCATGAATTTAATATGACAACTCCAAAAGAGATAAAGCAAATCATCAGAACTATCAAGCCTCGTAAATCTCCAGGATATGATGCAATAAATGGTATATTAATCAAGAATCTTCCTATAAAAGGACATATATTTATTTCTTATTTATTTAACGCTTGTATGAAATTCTCCTATTTTTCCAAACATTGGAAAATGGCGAAAGTTATACCAATTTTAAAACCCGGAAAAGATAAATCCGAACTATCTAGCTATCGACCAATAAGCCTCTTAAATCTACTTGGAAAAATTTTCGAAATAGTTCTCAAAATTCGTTGTAACAAATTTATTAAAATAAAAAATATCCTACCAGACGAGCAATTCGGTTTTCGTGATGAGATTTCAGCTCAACATCAGGCACTTCGCATTTATCAACATGTTAGATCTTCATTTAATGAAAAACAATCAACGGGTCTTATCCTATTTGACATTGAAAAAGCATTCGATCGTGTTTGGCACAAGGGACTTATTTACAAACTAATTCAATTTAAATTCCCAATTTACCTCATTAAAATCATCTATAATTATCTCAATGAAAGGCGGTTTTTCGTCTATATGTCTAATGAAAAATCGATTGTGCAACACATTAATGCGGGAGTTCCCCAAGGAGCCGTTCTATCACCAATTCTGTATAATTTATACATGGCTGATATTGGGAATTTCTTTTCAAATATTCATTTCGCAAAATATGCCGACGATACAGCAATCTATACATCATCTGCCGATCCCAATATTATAATTAGCAACTTACAATCTAACATGAATACATTATCTAGCTATTGTGCTCAATGGGATATCAAACTAAACCCGTCCAAAACCCAAGCAATATTTTTTACTCGGAGGAGAGCAACTAGATTTTTACCTGGGGGTCTTCACGTAATAGTAGACAACACTCCAATCCAATGGTGTAAAAAAGTCAAATACCTAGGTCTTTGGTTTGATCAAAAAATGTTATTGCAAAATCATATTGAACATACAATTGAAAAATCACAAAAATTAACTAAAATTTTATATCCACTATTATGTCGTAACTCAAAATTATCCGAGAATAATAAACTGCTGATTTACAAAATGATAATTAGGGCAACAATTACGTATGGTAGCCAAATTTGGAGCAACGCTGCTCATACACATAAAAAGCGATTACAAATTGTACAGAACCGTTGTTTAAAAATTATAAGAGATCTCCCACGTAGATATCCAACAATCACCTTGCACACTGAATGTAATCTTGAGACTTTATCAACATATATAGCCAGATTAAACCAAAAATTTTCTCTGTCCTGTTTATATTCGGAGAACACTATAATTAGAAATTTAATTTCATAATTTTTCATGTTACCTGTTTATTGTTTAGTTTTTAATTCTGTACAGTAAGGTTTTTTTTAAATACAATTTTTCCTTAAATAACTCTCATTTGAATTTACAAAATATCTTAAATTATATAATAAATAAATAAAAAATAAATGTAAAAATTAAACAAAGTTGTACGTAATTATAAATTACAGAGCTCTAAAAATGTTTTATAATGAAAAAAAAAAAAAAAAAAAAAAAAAAAAAAGTACTATGTAGCATCGCCAATTAAGAAAATCTGTTTAATTCCAATTAAATAAACCTCTAATACCCCGATTACCCTAGACGTGCCGTTTGTCGTTCCAAGTGACTCTTTTAACATGAAACCGTAGTCGCCGGGCTTATCAAACTGTCTAATATGTTTATTATCGTAGTCAAAGGACAATCGGCGTATTTTATGTTTTTTCTAGTCGATTCAAAATTGCACACGACTCAAAGACTGCAGTCCAATTCGTGACTTATTTTGTGGAGACTGACTTATTTGAAAGTCTACAATAAGTCTCCTGTCGAATAGAGTTATTGAAACCTTGTTAGAATTATTTTGATGAGTTACTAGTTTGGGCGCAACCTTCGCATAAAAGTCAAACAAGTCTACAATAAGCCTAGCTGACTGGAGGTATATTATAGAATTTCAAATAAGTTAATCTCCACAAAATAAGTCACGAATTGGACCAGCCTAAAAATGAGTTTTTAATTGTTTATTTCGTCTCAAGTCACTTAATGCCATAGCAACTGGTTAATTTTTCATATAAATAGCAGATTTTTATAGTCGACGAGCGTAATCAGGGTGTCAAAATTAAATTAAAAATAAAATTGAATTTTAAATTGTAATCCCTGAGATTCGTTATAGCGGAGTTGTTTTAAAATTTATAATTTTTTTTATCGATTTTGATGCCTACATAGGCATCATCGTTTACTTTGAAAAATTTCTCAAGCTTTGAGGATTGATGCAATACTTCCAAATTTGTGTTAATATCTGTGTAGTCGTGTTGCGCGGTGTTTATATGTAGGGCAAATCTGAATTCAGCTTGAGTTTGCCAAATTAAGTTTAAAGTTAAAATGTTCAGATTGACCATATACAGTGTTTTACCGTATATAGATCAACCCGGAACCTACGTAAACTGCGTGCAGCAAAGGAATATGTTGGGTATAAAAGACGCTCAAACTTCGAAGAAAGTTTCTTCAAAGAAAATTTTACTGACGATAATGCGTATAGGCATCGAAATCGATATAAAAAATATTAAATTTTAAAAAGTTTAGTTTTTCAAAAATAAAATATTTCAATTTAAACTTTAATTTTTATAGTAATATTTAATCTCATTAAACCAACCAGAAGAAGAGTTTTTCAAAAATGAACTTCTCGAATCATTTTTTCCAAAGTTTTGATCAATTTTATGCTTTTTATGATTGTTTTCTGTGACTGAGAACTCACGTAGTTCATTTAATTAAGACGTACCGAATAAAAGATTATTTTGCCATCAAATTACAAATACATATAAAAATGTGGCAATGTATATGTTACGATTACGGTCCAAAATCGGTAAATACCCGAAATTTGTATTTTTTAAATTCGTTTACACCATTAAAACCCGGTTGTAATGAGGGTTCAATGTTAAAAAATTGTTTGCTCACTTTTTCCTCTAAATCTCCGTAGTTTTATTTATTTTTACTTCATAAAAATAATTTTAATTTTATTTTTAATTTTGATATGAACGATGTGCTTACGAGTAGATCACTTATACAAACAAAATAACGAACACAACCCAACTGAAAACGATGGCGTTTTGAAGTCTACTATAACAATAATCTGTTACATAGAGCTGTCAGTTCAGCTATAAACGTTCTATTGGAATGTTATTCGTAAAAAATAATAAAAAATTGATAAAGCAAAAATTAAGATGGCGGAAAGTTGCGATGGATATGACAAAATAAATGAATGTGAAGGTTTAGAAACACTGTTTAAAGATAGTTTACAAAAATGTGTAAATAAATCAGATGTTGTGATCGTGTACGCGCATTACCTGCTAACTCAAGAGTTGGGTTACGGTTGTGTCGAAGTTGAACGAGACCAGAATGGGGAAATGAAAGAAATTTATAAAACAGGGAATTCTTTACCAACAAACTGGGATGAAGGTCATCTACCATACAATCTTAAATATAAAACAGAAAAGGAAACACGCATTTTATCGGCTCGGAAAAATAGTCGAAATATGATCGTCTACTTTTCTAATGAAGGTTGTGATCAAAATAAAATTAGTTCTGAAATTACACTGAACAATTATATTCCCAATCAATTCCTATGCACAAATGATTTATCTTTGATTGATGGACTAAGCGAGCTGCGTAGTATTTTACTTGCATGCTTTGAGAAAAATGATAAATTAAAAGCGAAACGAGATCATGATCAAGATTTGATACAGAATAAATTTAGTAGCCGGTGAGTGAAAATCTGTTTTGTTTGTTTTTTAATTTCAATAAATATTTATAATTTTGTAGTAAAAAATCAGCAAAAAAAGTTCCATTAATTACTAAAGAACTTATAGATCCATGTTATCCATTATTGTAAGTCAAAACATAATTAAACTTTATAATTTTAGGGTTGGTAATACGAATAATGAATAATCACTATTTTATGAAAATTGTAGAAATGATCGTGGCGATGCTAGGCCGCCCTTTTTGTGCCTTAAAAAAGCTGGCGAGGATTCGACGAGAGGGCAGTTTTGCTTACAAAAGAGAAATAAGCATATACCAATCGACAGTAACAGGGTGAATTCTGAATTTTTAAATGATCCAAACTATATTATAGCTGAAGATCCAGTTGGACCACCCGACGGAAGTTATATTAAATAAATGCTAAAAGATTTATGTTTTTTACTACATTGTAAATGTAAATTTGTAAAGTAGTAATTTTAAAATTATATACATTTTATTTAAAATTATGTATATGGTGAAAATACGTGAAATCACAAATTTTTGTAAGTCATGTTTTAATTTTATGATTTTTATGTTTTGAATGTGTAGCCTTGATTGAAAAAAAAAATTTGAAATACTTTAATTTGTTGTTGTTGTTGTTGTTGTTGTTGTTGTTGTTGTTGTTGTTGTTGTTGTTGTTGTTGTTGTTAAAGATATAGAGTGTCAAATTTTGAGAAAAACGATAATCATGATGTTGTATATATGTCAATAAAAAGAAAAATAAGTGTCCGATAATTATGATTTTGGGCTCATTTTAAAGGTAAGTTAATAAGGATTAATAAAAAAAATTTAAAATATCATGTTACTGAAATCCTTTTTCTTTAAATTTCCCGCCAAAATGTTCTTTTAGAATTTTCTCAAAACCCATTTTTTAAGCATTCGACAACTTATATTTTACAACATATCAAAAAACTAAAATCCCGTTATTTTTTGTTTTCTTGCAAAATGCGGTTTAGTAAGGGCAGTATTTCAGTTTTATATGGAAAAACTGTATTCCTGTGGATATTTCTCAGTGTTTTGAAGTTGTTTACAAAAGGATAGTTCAGTAAATTATTAATATTTATTATACAAATTTAATTGCATATATCTTAAATTTCAAACCCAAATTCTTTTGATAATTTTATTTTATTCTTTAACATTAAATCTTATTCAAATTAAAAATTACAATTTAAATTTAACATAATCGTCAGAATTAGAATATTTTTTACAATTCAAATAGCCACATTCTGTTGGAATAACTGCATGGAAACCGTGAGTTCCTTTTACTGTTTTTAAATTTTCAAACCTAGTTGCAAGTTTGATTTGCTTTGGTTTATGTTCTGTGTCTGAACAAAATCCAAAATTGATATCTGTCTTCAACGTTTTAGCCCATTTAAATAATTCATCTGCATTGGTTATTGTACTACTGCATTCCATTGTGAGACTGCGCCATCGGTAATATAATAAATTGTAGATAAACTGGATATTTTAGTTTTCAAGAAATGCATCAATTTTTCAATGAATAGGTGAACCGCTACAGTATCGTGGTGAAGACAATCCGATATTATAATGAAGATGTGGTGAAGTATTTGCCTTCCAAATTTTGGTAAATTACAAATGAATGTATAGTCGCTTGCATATTATTCCAATGAAATCCTTGTGCCTCATTTAATTAATGCATTATTAATGCATAATTTTCTGCAAAATCACATAAAACTATCACCTTCGTAGGCTTCACCGCTAATTTTTTATTTTTTAAGAAGCTGGACTGCTGAAGTGAAATGAAGCAATGAGGTAACAGATTCTTCAGATTATTTATGAAATAATCCAGAAATTCATCCAACGGTTGAGAAAAGGTCTCCATATTGCACCTATCGATAGAAACCCACTGACTAAATTTTAACTCAGCATCCTCGCAACCATGTTCCTGAAATGCATTTTTCAAATATTCTTTAAAGTTATCCAGTCCTGGGCAGCTTTCGCATTGTAGAAGGTAACATGTTGGTGTAGGCGCATCACATAAAATAGTTGAAATAGAATCCCGGGAGTGCGCTATCTTTCCGTTGGTAATAGTTTCCATTTTGATGCCATAAATAATTAATTTTACATGTTGATTTATGGTACACACGCAGATTGTGTGCGTTCCACTACTACCTGGTTGTACACAGTATTTTGGACGAAGTAGTGAAAATTTAGAAAATCCAATTATTTTTGATTCGTCATCCTGATACATCGTCTTATATCCTTCGTAGCACTCTTTCAATGTAAAGTTCAAAAGCGGCTAATGGTGTACATGTACATCATTAGCCGCTTTTGAACTTTAGCTTTATCGACTGTTAAACAATCGTTTTTGTCTGGCATTATCCGACTAACATCATCATCAGCATAATAAGATAATTCTGCTTGCTTCAGCTCTTCACTTATTCGCTTTCCTACTTTAGCTGCTGGACGACTTAGTGGACCATTCTTGTCTCGTAGATATTTAGCGGTTCGCACCATATGTTGCGTTGCCTTGAACTCATTCTGAATTTCTTGAATGGTTAGTGATTTTGGCAATATAGTAAGTAGCTTTTAGATCACCAATAAATTCATCATATAGTGCAACCTTCCTTTGATCTTCGGTTGACTGATTCAAAAGCGGCACGACTCCCGGAACCAAAGATGTTGATGGTGTTATTGAAGCTAAATCTATTACTTTTTGCTGCTGATGTTTTGGCCTGGCTTCTAACGTACTCGGATATAGGAGACTTTCCAAGAAAGGGTAACACTTCATTCATTTTTTCCAATACAGACACATTTTTTAAATAACACTCTTCACTATCACTGCTATTATCGTTATCGACTATTTGCGGTGTTAGAGGTGATATTGTTGATGGTCCCGCAACTAGTGACAACTCTGGTTCTATTTTTCGTCGTTTGCAGGTAATATTTATATAGCACGTTGAACAGAGATACAAATTATCTTGATTCTCAACTGATTGTCGCATAAATTGCTTAACATAATCCGTAACTCGTTTTAGTTTACTCGAACACTTTGAATCGCGATATGGTTTACAACACTTTCGAAATTTATCCATTATCAAATTAAGCGCACTAGTACTTATTTATCCACTTAAACTTACACTCAGTTTAACACACTGTTACTTTTCAAATTTTAAAAAATCTTGCTTCTTATTTAAAATGTTGTCTACAATCCACAATGTCAACTAATCAAAAAGTTAAATTTTTACTCTTATTTATATCAACAATGTTCATTTTTTGTTTTCAAAAGAAATACTCATCGTTTAACAGGTACGCTTGCGTCAAGTAAAAATAATCAACCCCCAATAAAAAAGGGGAAAACAACATATTATTTAATCTTTTATAAAATAACCCAAGAAAGAAAAGGAATTTATGGTACTACGGCTAACCAAACGATATAAACCAGGGGATGGCACCTTATAATTCTGTGACTCATACTTAAATATGACGCTTGTACAATAAATAATAAACAAAACACACAAATTAAGTGAACTACCTCTTTTGTAAACAATTTCAAAACACTGAGAAATATCTATATAGCTTTCCATATAAAAATGAAATACTTCTCTTACTAAAACGAATTTTACAAGAAAACAAAAAATAACGGGATTCTAATTTTTTGATATGTTGTAAAATATTAATTGTCGAATTCTAGAAAAAAAATAGGTTTTTGAGAAAATTTAAAAAGAACATTTTGGCGGGTAATTTATAGGAGATTTTTATATTTTTTTAGAAATCCTTATTAACTTACCTTTAAAATGAGCCCAAAATCTTAATTATCAGACGATTATTTTTCGTTTTATTGCGATAAATACAATACCATGATTATCATTTTTCTGAAATTTTGACACCCTGTATCTTTAACAACAAGAAGAACCAAAAAAAATTAAGTGTCTCAAAATGTTTGTTTAATCAAGGCTACACATTCAAAACATAAAAATCATAAAATTAAAACATGACTTATGGCTCCATAGAGCGAATTTGTGATTTCAGGAGTTTTTCACCATATACATTTTATTTCTGACACTGACCTGTTCTTTATTTAAATTTTTGTACTTGTGGCCTAATAAATTTAACTGATATTCTAAGTTGAAATGACACTGCCAAATGTGAACAATGTAAACACGGATTATTTTAAACTAAGGGATGGTATTATCGATACTATAATACCTTTTTCGATACTTTGGCTGCATGAAAAGTACTTCGAAACTTCCAAGTTATTTTTAGTACTTTTGAGGCTATTCAAAATGTTTCAATAGCAATTATTTACACAAAATTTTTTAGAAGCGAAGAATAACTATAATGAAATCTATTGGATTACCATTAGAAACTGAATGTTAACCGTTTATGATTTAAAACTTAATACTTTTTACGTTATTTGCCGTAGGCACTTGGCGAAACACACTTATACTTAATAAACTAAACTAATTTTTTAAACTTTTTGAAAAATATTCTGCGAAACAAAAACAAGTGATTAATAAAAATGTGTTTATTAAATTTAAAACTTAGAGAATTAATCAGTTTTAATGAGATATAAAATAAGAAAAACTTTTTTCAGTTTTGGCGTAATTTTACTTTACGTATACATCGAGAAAATCAGGTAAGGAATATAAATTTTGGAAATTTTTACAAGCAGGATTGTTTACTATCAGTTTTTAGGAAGGGGGAAGCTAAATTGAAAAATGTTCACTTTTCCGTAGTTCACTTTTCTAAATGTTTATTTTTTCAATATTTTATTTATTTTTATTAATAATAATTGCTTCGTCAACCTTGCAGACACAGATCAAAAAGTTTATAATTAAAATTGTATAATTTTAATTCGTTGTATACTTACTTTAGAGGATGGGGACTGCCCCCAAGCCCCCGTTTTTTCACAATTTATGCAATTCTTCAAGTGCCAAACTAAGTGAAAAATTGAAAAAATTTTAAAATTTTCCTGGAAAAATTGCAAAATTTTCCCGGAAAAATTACTTATACTGTCGAAAAACGGTTAAGATACAATCCTACTATCAAAATTTTTATAAAACTTACACATTTGAACGTATTTTGAATAAAATAATATTCATTTTTTTAAGTGAAAATTTCCCCGGAAAATGGAGTAAGTTTCCGGAGAAATCTAGCTTCCCCCTCCTATAAACTGTTGATAAACAATCCTGCATTTAAAAATTTTAAAAATTTATACTCCTTACATGATTTAAAGACAACTGATGCAGTGGTTAAAGCTTCGGCACTTGGACCGGGAGGTACTGGTGATGTTAATAAACACAACTAAGACCCTCTGATGGAGTGCAGAATTCAGCGCCGACCCACCGTCCATGTCAATGTACAGGTTGACATGGAGCTTGCAATGTGCAGGTGGTATACTGTAGTTGTGTGAGTAGGTGAATAGGTGAATGGGTTAATGATGTAGCATGAATGCGTGGTATCACAATGGGCCAAAAATGGCCTAAGTGTAAACCACTGAAACCTAAAAACCTACATGGTTTTCTCGTTGTATACGTAAAGTAAAGTTTAGCCTCAGTTTTAAATGGTGGTTCTAAATTTAATAAAGCTAGAAATAGAATTTAAATTACTCACGGCAAATTTTCTTTTCGAGTGGATCAATTACTACTCGAATTAAACGAACGATTGACTACCCGAATAAATTAAATAATCGTAATGAGTATGCAATCACGCTAGAAGTGATTAAAGGGGTCTTATGTGGCCCCTCGATTAGTTAATCCCAGTTCGCAATTTGTCTAGCTCATAAAAACTGATATATTTAATTTTCTAAATCGGTCAGCATGTCTAGGGCTAATACGGAATAACCATGAACCTCTATATATTTATCATTCATTTTGAGGAGCTATTTACATTTAAATTTATGCCTTTGGGTTGGTTGGCGAAGGCCAGTCCCATGATTAAACCTTCACTAAATTTAATGAACTTGTTTTAAAATTGTTCTTGTCAGGAAACAGGCTTAGATTCTAAAACATCTGCTATGGCGAAACTTTCATGTTTCAGAAGTTAATTATTTTGACCCACCGAAAAGATTACTGTTTATGATGACTATTTAATTAATTCATTTATTTTTCTAGATCACCCATTAGCATCAGCCTTCCTGCGGATGTGTATAAAGCAAACAGTAAATGATGGTAAACTTTGATTTAACTAAATTCACGTGATATGGTATTTTTTCTACTTGCGACTCTAACGGAATTGTTATGCTGCTATTTCCGCCCAAATTATTGCTACGTTTTTGCAGTGCATGTATACTAATGAAAATTGCGTGATAGTTGCCGCCAATTGCTAGTTTAGATTTGAGCACGATCAAACTAAAATGAGTTTGGGTTGGAATTTTATTCTGTGGAGTCGGCAAACATACAAAAAGTACTTCCAATCTGAATTCAGTACTATGTCCTACAAAAAATTTATATTTTAGATTTCTTAAACAACCCTGATGCGAGCGTCAAAATTAGCCAGTATAGATTGGGAAATCAAATATATGGGGGGCTATAATTACGTAAGCATTTCGAGTACGACTACGACTTTCGACTCAAACTAACTTTGAGAAATTTTCAACTAAATCAAAAAAGATCATTACAACCTGTGTTTCGAATTTATAAATGTGTACGACTAAAACAACAACCAAAAGTAACAATTACAATAACATAAAATGCTTTAAATAAAATATCCTTTTGACGTCATTTGCCGTAAGTCGATGTCGTAATGCTTACATAATCCTCTCTATGATATACCCACTCAAGAATATTGACAAAAAACAAATACATTTGGACGCCGTCAGATGGAAGAACCCGTCAATAAAAATTCAGCTATATAGGAACTCAATCTCCATAATTACAAAACCGACACCACACCAAAGTAAATAAACAAATGTAAAAAATGGAAGGGTAAATATGTTGTGGCTATATCATCCGGCCTTCTTTTACCAGGAATGTATACATAGTCTTGAATACATCACAGTTGGTTTCTAAAGTCTAAAAGTCGATTTCTAAAAACTAAACTTAAGGGTCTTTTCAAATTTCAGACAACCAACAATACCGGCATATCCTAATCCTGTGTGAACTTACGGTAGCTCTGGGGGGGAGGGGGCGGTACAAAGAAAACCAATGTCAGTATCATCCAGTCATTCCGAAGCAAAGTCCTACGTGGAATAGTTAATGCACCGTGGTACATAAGAAAGGTATGTTTCCATAGAGATCTGAAGATGGATTTCGTCAGTGAAGAAATAGCAAACAAAAAAAAAAATGCCGAAATAACTTAAGCAATGATCAAAAATCTATAAATGAAGAGACAAAATCACCTAGAACAGAAGTATGAAAATACAATTTCATAAAAAAGGCTTAACCGTAACAATTTTGAAGAAAGTAAAGTAAAAATGCAAAGTAAAATTTGCAGATTACATCAAATCAGCTCGTATCATCAACATACAATCCAACGAATTGAGCTTTCGTATATGACTGTATCTGTATATATGAAATTTAACATACGCAGAACTTTACCGGGAAACTCCACAACAAATCATCGCTGATAAAGTGTGTAACATTGGCGTATAAATAAAGCGTTTTACTAGGCTTAAACCAGATAATTGAAGAAGAAATATTACCAGAACCAATATTTTATTAATAAAATATTGCCTGCACATTGCAAGCTCCATTTCAACCTGTTCATTGACGTAGACGGTGGGTCAGCGCTGAATTCTGCACTCCATCAGAGGGTCTTAGTTGTATTTATTACCATCACCGATCGTAATCAATGGCGAAAATTCGAATTGCATCAAGCCTCTAATGGGATTTGAACCCAGTATCTCCCGGTCCAAGTGCCAAAGCTTTAGCCACTGCACCACTTAGTCGCAGCTGCGAAATAAAATTTTTGTCCTTGAGTCCGAAATGAAAAAATTGAATTGAAAATAGATAAGATAAATTTTTGTTTAAATTTTATTTTCGAGAGAACAGAATAAAACAATGCAAAAAAATTTGGTGTTTTAACCCATGTGAGTGACAAGGTACCCGGGTACCTTTTGCACTTTTAAACGTCCAGCTTTGTATGTTCCAGTCATAATAAAAAGTTTTAATTTTATGCGAACTTCTAGTTCAATTGATAGATTACGATCACATTTAAAAATGAGAATTTTTACAACTTGGACGCACGTGAGACCATAAAGTAGTTTAGTTATACGAATTAGAGTAACAAAGGTACCCGGGTACCTTTATAGATTTTACACTATATTTGAAAGAAATAGTATGTAAATATTTTATAGTTTTGTGGTATATGTCAATGTATTTCATTGTTTGTATTTCTGTTTATTTATTTCATTTAATTTATGTTTATATTTTTATTTATTTCAAAAAAACTAAACAAACATTTTTTTATTACTATCGATCATTTTTTTCACTGATGTGACACGTTGGATTATTTACGTTTTTACAGAATGTTTTTCGAAAACTGACATGTTGCGGCTAATACAAAACTGTTTTCAATTTATGTAGTTTTAGCAAAATCCGTTATAAATGTCATAATTGCAAAAAAAAATTGAAAAAAATTAGTTTCCAGAAAAATTGCATGTAATGTACCTTATACCCTTGACAGACTAGGATTAGCTAAACGCGTTTAATCATTTTTTCTTGTTTTTCTCTTAATGTGTCATCTTCGAGATTAACTAAACGAGTTTTATTTTAGGTTTAGTAACTAAACCGGCTTAGTGCACAAATCTCTCAATATTTTGAAGTTTATCGCATAAAAATGGGTTTAGCGAGAGCGCCATCTAACAATGAATGTTAAATTTATAAATAGGACAATGCCATTTAGTACTGTAATACAATAATAGATGCCGCTTTCTTTTTGAGTTATTCCTTTCGAGTTTTTTTGCTCCAATTTAAGTTTAAAATACAGAAATGTGTACCTATGTAAATAATGACAGGTTGTAATGTCTACCACATTTTACCGGATCTTAGTTAAATGGGAATTCTTGAAAAAAAACATAATAATTTGATAACACATAAATTAAATAATATGTTAATTACATATTTCTTTTTGATAACATCAATTATTTTATTATTATTAAAGCCTCGATTAGTCCGGTTTTAAATAGTACGGCAAAATGGTGGAACCGATTAACCGTACTATGCGAGGTATTCCTGTATTTCTTTTTGATAACATCAATTATTTTATTATTATTATAGTTAGTGTTGTTTTCCTGACGGAAACAAAATTAAGCGAAATGCACAAATGTGTATTGTGGTCTTCAACTTACACATAATTCTATGTTTCACACATTCGTTTCTTGTAATCGAAATTTACATACACAATTGTGTATACGGGTGGGGTAGGGGTTATATCCCTTTTCCTGCCTCCCATCATAATAGTGTTGGTAACGAAAACGTGTCATGTCAAAATTTATTTTTGTATCTGTTTTGGTCTAACACACATTTGTGCATTCCTCTTACCGTAGAGTAGTGCCGGAAAATATACCATGGTATTGTATTTGGAATTCATATTTTTTGTAATCTATATTCAAATCTCGCTGGAATCTGACAATTCTCGTGCAGAAAAAATATGGCGGATACACAGTGATGTATTAAATATATATTGTATATATATATTCATTTATTTTGTTTACATTTTTATGTTGTATTTGTATTAAAATGGAATAGGAATTTTGGGATACAATTAAAACACAAAGTTTAGGTTTTATAAATTAAATTGCGTTTAATTAAATTATTTTTTTTTTAATTGTACCATAATAACATTTGTTTAATACCGATTCCGGACAAACATAGCGCTACCGTATTTTATTATTGAAACAGGATTTGCTAAACTTCATAGTGTGTCAACCTAATTGGATTTGTAGTAGATTAACTAAACTAGTTTAACTAAACGCGTTTAGCTAAATCCTAGTCTGTCAAGGGTATTAGTCACTCAAATTAAGGTATTTTTTTCTTCACTCACATTAGGGTGTAAAATAAGGGTTTAGATTAATAATAAAAATCTATTGCGACTTAGTTTGAAACCAGAAACCAAAATCTCGTCTAGCTTGGTTCGTTATACATATTTGCAATTCTTAATTATATATAAATTATTACTAATACTACTGATACCGTTAAGAACACGGTATTTGAAGAACAAGGTTTCGAAGAATACGTTGTTTTTTTGTATATGATAATAAAAAATAAAACGTAAAGTTTTTTTTTCTTTTTTTTTCTAGTCCCGGACAACACGGGTTTAACGAACACGTAACGAACTAACCGTGTTCTTCGAGGGTTTCCTGTATTGGTACCTTTAGATATCCTAACTAGTCCACATTGTTTGATGGTTGATTGTTGCTCACTGTTTTCTCGTTGTTCTTCACAGATTCAATGTTCCTTACAACATTGAAGAAATCCATTTTTTGGTTTATTTATTTATGTGTATACCCAAATTGTAAGTGGGTATTTCCCCCACTTTCCTCCACCCCCCCCCCCCGGGAGAATGCAAATTTTAAAGTTTATTAATTATTGGAATTTTATACTTTATTTTAATTTATCACTGGTAAAAGGTTAAGATTCGGAAATATCTGGCAAGATCGCCATGTGAAGGAGGTTATTTTATCTTGTACAGTCACTTTATTACTTTATATTATATCTTCAAATAATCAACACAATTTTTAGTTTATCAGTTTATTGATTTATTTTATTACACTACAAACTTCCTTTCTAAGTTTGTCATCACTCACTATCTTCTTATTAACCATTCATTTTATTCTTTTATTATTACATTTTTATTAAAAGAAAGTACTTTTATGAATGTCCACCCTTTTTTTGACAAAATCCATTATTTTTACATATATCAACTTAATATTAATTATTACAATATTTCGTAATGCGGAATCGATTTTAGTTTTCGGTCAAAAACTTGTGTTTGCATAAAGCAATAAATTTTGGAATATAAAATATGTTTATTTTACAAAATACAATTTCATGGAATTTCTCGCATCATTAATTATTTTCGCGTGCCTATCTTACGAAATACTAAGTATATTGCAACGCGTATAATGTCAAAATTTCCAGGACAAGTGTGTGGCATTACACTATCGGTTTTATCTAGGTGTCTCCTATCGACCACTGCGGTTGGATGTTTCAAATAATGGTGTCAAATTAACATAATTTAGAGTCAGTAGAATTATCGTCAAATTCGTTTCGATTGCACTCCGGTTAATCGCGGAGAAATTGGATTAATTTTCCACGTCAGTACTATAAGCTGGCATGAAGGTATGCAATACGCAGATAGTTTTACGTAAATTGGACCTATATAACCGTACGTTCTCGATTTGTCTACTGTTTAAGGTAGGACGTTATAATCATATTTATGAGCTTAACCTTTCAAACGACATAAGTGTCATTTTCAAATGGATATACGAGTTTCTTCATTAAAAGGTAACACTAATTGGTTCGGAGAATCGGCACAAATTTAGTTGTAGAGCCAATTAGTGTAACCAATTGTGCTGCTACCTCTGGTGTGGTATCCATTTCTTTGCACCGGTTGAAGAATAATCAATAGAGAATTGAGATATTTCATAGCATGCTATTGTACTCGTATTGATCTTGTTGGATTATTTTTAGAATTTAATTCAAAAGCCTGCTATATGCATTTGACAATAAATCACTTTGTTGGCATACAATCTACGCAACACAAATAGCTTGAGAAGTCCCTTTGCAAATAAGGAACATTTTAAAAGATTCTACACGTACACAAGCTTCGAAATTTTATAGTCAGTTACCACCCACAATTTTTGCAACTAATAATCTTCATGAATTTTGTAGATTATTAAAAGATTGGTTACTTACAATTAGCAACATTGAAACTTTTTTTTGAAACATTTTGCTTCTTCAATTTCTTTTTTTTAACCACAATTATTTATTATTTTGCTTTTTTCTAAAGCTCCGAATTAATGTTAGTCTGAATATTGAGAATTTTTTATGATTTATTGATAACTCCATCCTTATTAATTATAAAATCAGTCTAATTATAAATTTTTATACTTTAGTTTGTCGATATTATACAGTTAAATTCATGATTTAACTTTTCTATAGGTTGTTCATTTTTGTTTAATTTAGAATCGTAGCTCCGATACATTTATTATAAATTAGGAGTTTACTATATTAGTTTTATCTCAAAAATTATTAAGTTATAAAGCAATTTTGTAAAATAAATAAGAGAAATAAAACTAGGTAATAAAATATATATGTAAATATATATATATATATATATATATATATATATATATATATATATATATATATATATATATATATATATATATATATATATATATATATATATATATATATATATATATATATTCGCACTATCCATACAAAAAGACTCTAAGTACTAGTTGGTGTCTTTTTGAATTATTGCATTTTAAAGCTCCCTGGACCAATCTCTATCGATGTCCTAAATTAGATTACTTCCACGTGACCTCCCTGTATAAGATAATTGGGTTTCAAAATTAAATTTACTATGAGCTTCCACTAGATTTTGCAGAGAAAAAGTGATTTCCTGAAAAATCAAGTTTTTGACTTAGAGTCTTTTTGTATGGACAGTGCGATATATATATATATATATATATATATATATATATATATATATATATATATATATATATATATATATATATATATATATATATATATATATATATATATATATATATATATATATATATATATATATATATATATATATATATATATATATATATATATATATATATATATATATATATATATATATATATATATATATATATATATATATATATATATATATATATATATATTTATATATATAATATATATATATATATATATATATATATATATATATATATATATATATATATATTATATATATATATATATATATCGACGATACTTGGATCGAACAACATAAGCGACATCGTACAAATTTTACAGCAGAAGATAAAATCGATTTTAATTTGATATTTAATTAAAAATACACTCGTTTGATTTTTATTGCATAATTTACTATTAGAGGAAGTTAAATATATACTTTTTTCTCCAATTGGTAACTCTTTTATTGAGTTATTGCAAAAAGAAATGTTTTTCGTCGCTTGGGTTTTAATGTTTATTAATTTGGCGCTTATGCTAAGGCGCTTGTGTTAATTATTTTAAATTGAATTTTAGAAGTTGTCGCTTGAGTAGCAGTTGTGTTTTAAGAAGTTAAAAGAAAAACGAAAATTGTCGTTTGAGCTTTAAGTTTAAATCAAATTAAGCATCAAATCAAATGTTTAAGCGTTAAATCAAAAAATATTTGCTATTTGTGATTAATTTACAAAATTAATTGTTTTAAAAATATTTATAAACTAATTAAAACATCAAGTAAAGTTGCGCTAAAATCATGAACAATAATGGTCGCTTGTGCCATTTTTAGTAACTTTCTTTATAGGACACAAACGACAATTTTTTTTCATTCATTAAACAATTTTAAACTATTTATTATTCTAAATATTGTGAATAATTTTATTCACATTTAGATATAATAAACACTTCTCACTTTTATTAATCGTATTCAATCAAGTAACTTACTGTCCAACCAAAACAAATTAATATTAACCCGGAGCAAACAGAACACTCTCTTTTTACAATATTGCACTGGTTTACGTCGCTTGGTTCAACTAAACTTGTGATTTTTGTCGCTTGGTCTATTTGAAAAAACGTTTTTTTAGAAAAAAGCGGGGTTTTCTCTAAAAAATATAAAATCAATTCAAACTATCGTATAGGATATTGTCAGCGCTTTCCAATGATATAAAATACACAAATTTGAAAAATTGTCGCTTGTGCTGTTCGATCCAAGTATCGTCGATATATATATATATATATATATATATATATATATATATATATATATATATATATATATATATATATATATATATATATATATTTCTTACACATAAAATTATGGGTTGGGAATCACTTTATACTGAATTGGTGATTTTTTTGAGTAGAACTCATTCAGTAAATTCGTTGAGAGTTGCACTTTACATGTTCAATAACATGAAATCATGTTTGTAGTGTTGTTTGTTGGCATTATATGGTACGATCTCTCTGATGTTATGTTATTAGCTATTAAATGTAAACCACGCTAGCTGCACAACGAAGATGAGATCTGCCCAAAATATCAAACGATACATCCGTTTTGAAATGACACCAATAGCGTTGATGTTGAAACAATATGCGCTGGCCGGACAGTATTGGCCAGAATGCGAGTTATGGCGGAAGAGAGGGGCAGCCCTAGACATAAAATGACATTTCAACTTCGGTTGACCTCAATTTCGTCCTTTCCGATACTGTTACGGTTTTTGCAAAACCCATTGCTTAACATTTCAGAGAAAAATAAAATATCAGTTCTATGAATTATTTGCCTATGCTTTAGAAATCTAGTAATACTATAATAGCTGTCCTTACTCTTTTTGCATATTTTTGTATTAGTAATTCTTCTCGCTAAGTATCAGCGCCAGTTTTGACGATTACGAAAAATAACTCTATAAATGACATAGTCGAAATAGTACGCTAAAAATGAATGAAAACCATCAATTAAAAAGTGTTAAGCTATCACCGAATTCCAGTTGAAATCCTTTAAGAGAAACTTTCGTTAAAACATCCCATTGTAAAACATAAAAAGTTGAACTTGCTTTGTATATTCCTAATCTGTTTTAGTTAAATTTGAATAATTTGAAGCGCAAAACGTTTAAGCTTCGTTATAAATTTTTTAGAATTAAATTTTATAAAACGGTTTTAACTGTTTTACAAACCTAATAAACCTTTCTCAAAATTTCATTATTTCAATTTAACAAATTAAACAATTTTCAAAGCTAGTTCAACTTTTTGTATTACAACGTGGGATTTTTGACAATTCAAATACATATTCAAATTTCCCATCGCTTAGAAAAATTTTCAAAATCGTAGGTTTCCCATAAATGTATCGTTGCAATTGTGATTCGGTTAGGAGCTGTGGGTCGTTGTATTTAATTTTAGATATGTTCATTTGCATACATCATGTATTTTGGATTAGTCATCTCCGGTTGCATCCAGTTTCACCCTAAGAATTGCTTTGTATATATGTATGTAGTTGTTTATTTATAATAATTAATTAATTACAACACGCTGTATATATTTATAATTTTAAACAATTAAATTGGAGGAAACAATTCTAAACATTCTAAAAATATTCATTTTTTTCTGTAGTAAATTCAAACGACACTCGTGAGCAACTAAATCGACTCAAACCTTCAGCGCTCACAGAAAGACGATTTTTTTTAAAACTTCTTAACTGAAACCCTGATATTGACTTTAAAATGACACTATTTTCATGAAAATTGGCTCAGTACTTTTTTTTATAATGCATTTTGAATGAAAACGTAATTGATTACAACAAAAAATTGAAGCAAAACCAAAACAATTGTATTGGTTAATACTTATATTATTGCCTCCCCGCCCCCCTGCGTCTGCAACGGTTCGCAAACGATTCCTCATTGAGCTTATTAAGGATTTGCCAAAGACTTGGAGGAACGCACCCCACTCCTCATCCAAGGCAATCTTGAGGTCACTGATGTTAGAAGGTGCCGGATTTCCGGCTCAGACTCTCCGCTTTAGTTCGTCCCATAAATGCTCAATTGGATTCGTTTCTGGAGTGAGGGCTGGTCACTTCATTGTCTCGAGTTCAACCACATCCATGAACTACCGAGTGGTTCGAGCTGTGTGACACCGGGCATTGTCATGCATCAATATGAAATTTTCTCCTACAAATCCTGCGTAGTGCACTACATGATCCTAGAGAATGTCCTCAATATAACTGACAGCGGTCAGACATCCTCTACGGCCTCCACCAGGTAATAAAAAAATATTTGTTTTTCCCTCAAGTGATATGCCAGCCAACACCATGCGCGAACCGCCACCGTACGGTACTGTTCCTGTAGTGGAGCTTGTTGAAGTGGGATTGGCTTCCTTCAAGCGTCTTCTTACAGTCCATTGATTAACAGATCCACCTCGAATTTGACTTAGCTCCTGCCAAACATCGACGCCCATGAGATAGTGATTTCGCAGTGAAGTTAGAACGATAAATCGATCGTCCCTCTCAGATGTATATACCGATACCGGCTGGTATGTCATCTCCGATTGAAGGTACCGGCCTCCTGAAACCTTCTGGATACACTTGAAATAGTAGATTGGCTCATGTTTATCTAACAAGCGACTTCTCATTGATTGCGTCTGTCATGCAATAAAGCAACAACTTGTGCGGAATTTTCTGATGTAGTATACATGATTTTGAAGAAACAAAGAATGGAACTAGTAGAGATTTGTTCAGGTCAACGTCTGATAAGTGACTGATGGTAAATATTGGTAAACGTGGTATTATAGAGGAGATTGCAGCACGCCAATTGTTTTCAACGAAACATCGCATTTTGCTACGATTCCTTTAATTTGAAAAGTACTGTATATATTTGAAAAGTACTGTATAGAAGGTGTTCTTGAAAAATACTAAGCTGTCAAAAACAAAGTTTTTTTTACGAAAATCGGTTCAGCCATTTGATAAAAATACCTGTTTATGCACGCGCAGAGGTTTGAGTTGATTTAGTTGCTCGCGAGTGTATAATAAATTTTGATACCACATCGTACAGAGTTTTTCTTTTAAATAAAACATTCAAGAAAAACTCCAGAGATAAAACACGAAATAAATTTAAATACATATGTACATGTGAATTTATATAAAATTTTAATATTCTAAATATTCAAGGTGATTTTAGTATTTTTGTTTTGTGATGAGATCGTCTCTCGAAATTTCATATACGCGTCATATTGGAAGCAAAAGACAAATAATATTTATTGTTGAATCAAAAAGACGATACACAAAGAGTTAAATAATTTATAAAATGATTCGGATCGGTAATGATCCATAAGATCGTTATGTTGGGTAATAATTTTCTTTAACTTAAAATAAATTATGAAATCTCTGCTTAGCATACATATAAAATACGTTTATTTTTGTATTTCAAATCACTTGATTCAAGTGATTCAAGAAATTTTAGACAATTCGAGTGTTTTAATTAGATGAGGGAATCAGCTAAATTTTGATCACGTTTCTGGTTAGTTTGATATTTTATGTCTAATTAAACTATCATCTACTAGGCTAGGTAAATGCATAAACGAAAATTATTCCACAGTTGTCAGTTTCCTCGTATTTTATGTTTATGGATTACGTTGCTTTTATTAATATGATCTTTTAAAATGTATTCACATACAAATAAAATTAATATATGTACATATATATGATCGTCCATGATCGACACATATATTTTTTGAGTTTTTTTGATTTTTTATTTATAAACACCGAAAATGTTATATTTGTATATGTGTTTTATGCGCGATACATAGGCGTTCTAAAATTTTCACTGCGAATGCACGAAAATTTAGAAAAACACCACTGCAAAAATTTCGTTTGAAACTGTTGAATAAAAGTGAATGCCCACAGTATTTTTCTTATGTAAATTTATTCTCTTACTTTTGTTTATCTTAAAAGGATGCTGAATGTTTTTTAACTTTATCTGTATTTTTTATATTTTTTGTAAAATGAGAAAAAAATAAACTTAGTTAGCGATTACACTTTTATCGCACATCACATTTATGTTCTTAAATAACATTTTTATTAAGTTTATCGTAAAACCATAGTGGAGTTTTAAGTGTATACTTAGTGTTGAGTTAAAGCAGACTTAAAGTAAAAATGCAAACCCAACGGTGGAATAAAAAACGTATTGTGGTATTGGTTGCCATATTTTTAGTATTTTACACAATATTTTGCTCGGGGTATAACACATACTCCTCGGAAGTGATAATTAAAAAAACTAGCCCCGATAAAGTGTGGAAATTTGTATCGGATTTTAGTAAAATGAGAATATTGAACCCCACAATGTAATTATGTATAAATAAAATAAAATAGTAAATAGTTAATTAATTAATTGTGCCTTGTGAAAATGTTTTAATTAAACATTTATAACACCTACTACTATTGATGACGGCCTAACCCCTAAATTTTAATTTTGAATGCGCGAAATCGCCTTTTTCTGTCTATTCCATTCGCGCATCATTCATTGTTGATTGCTTTATTTCAAATTGGATATTTCCATCTTCGCGATTATAAAGTTACGTTTGTAAGATGAATATTTTTGGGTGCATATAAAATATTTCGTATTTTGATGTGGGTGCTTCGCACTTTAAGCCAATACAATAATCGCTGAATCTACAATTTGGTAAAAATTGTTTGGTATTTTATTTAATTGTTTGTAAACATAAAGCATACATAATTTTGTTTGACAGTGTCTTTGACAATTTTATTGTTTTGCTTAGCGTCTTATCGTGAATTGATACGTTAAATGATTACTATCTGTTGAAGTTATACAACAAATCACAAACAATCTTCAACTTGTGTAACAGATCCCCCGTACAAATGTATCAAATATTGCAATGATTCGACATAATTTCCGACATAATGCACTATAGCTGTTCTGAATTACCTGAATAATCCGAATTAACTTATTTGAATATTGCGTTAGATTCGTACTCTTAAAGTGAAGAAATGTGATGAAATGTAAATTATGAACTATTTGGTGTGTTGTTTTGTGTGGAGGAAGTGACAGTGCGAAAAATTTACAAAATTTAAATTTATTGAATTTAATAAATACTCAAAAAATGAAATAAACTATTTTGAACTGACTCATTTCAGTTGCTGAATGAACTAAATAGTTACTTAATTTATGTGAATAGTTATTCTGAAATTTGAGTTTTATATTCATATAATTCCTTATGATCGAACAGAATTTATATAATATTAATGAAACAAATATGTATTGCATAATTATCTGTGTTGCATAATTGCAACGCATGCGCAACGTAAATTAAACATTAAACATTGATCCAATCCTTGAATAAGTGAATTTAATGTTAGTAATTAAACGGCCAATATAACTAAACGATTCAAAATTATTAGTTTGCGATCAATCTTAGAGTTCACGGATTTACTAACTATAGCCTAGCCAGAGAACTTCTGATTCTGATTTTATTTTAAGCTGGGAGGTTTTTCATTTTCTAGTCAAAATTGATCTTCCTATAAAGTTTAAGGATATCCAAATTTGCAAATACATACATATATGAAAACATACATACAAGTTTTTGTTTTTATGACAGATTTAGTCAGTTACCTTTCTTGTACTGCTTGATGTTAGTTCTAGATTTAAATAATTTTAAAATTAAACTAACAAAATTCCACCCTTGAAACTACACTTGAGTGCAAAAAATTCGCACAGTGGCATTGTTTTCTTTTATTTAAAGAAAGTGGCTAAAAGTAAAGTGGCGCGACAACTTAATGTGAACCGATTCTCCTTCATCCATAAGTGCAGGATGTGTTTACATAACAACGATGGGTGAGGAAGAGTATACAGGGGAGCGATTTGCACAATGTTGCATTGCAGAACGTGTCTCGTATAGCGGTAGATCTTGCGTGTTCTGGGGAGGCATGCCACTGGAGTCGAAAAAAGAGCTTATGTTCATCTCCTATCAATGGTACATTTAAGTAGTACTCGAGGACTACGTCGTACCTTTCACCGGGTTTACTGGTGAAAACTTTCTGTTTGTGTGCCTGTTATGGAGTGCCCAGCTCGAAGTCCGGACATCAATCGCATCAAACATTTATGGGACGAGTTGAATAAAGGAGTTTGAGCCAGAGATATTACTCCAACGAGTCTCCAGGATCTGCAACAGGCGATCGCAGAGGAATGGAAGGCGATACCTCAAGATTTGATGAAATCAATGAAACGCCGAAAGGAAGCTGTCATTCGGGCTATAGGGGAGGGAATACTTCTTATTAATAAAAATGTTTTCTTTGCTGATTTCCATGTTTAATTCGATTTTTACCACTAAGTTTCATGCTGACAAATTCACAAAAACCATGTACTTCAGATGTTGATCCCAAAAATGGCTTTGTTAGCATAAATAAGGTACCACTAGAAAGGTGTTGGAATGGACTTTGAATCTGCATTCAAGAAAATTAAACAAACATTGAATTTTTTAATATTTTTGAACTTTTGTTGAAAATTGACCAATGTGCGAATTTTTTGCACCCAAGTGTATGTTCCGTGATATTGAAATATTTAAAATTGTAAAAATTAATTTTCAAAGATTTTGCATAAAGTTTAGTTCTGTTTCACAACTCTACATATTTGTATTTGAACATTTGTCAATTCTTTGAACTTCCAAATTTTTCGAAAATGGATCGCTTTATGAAGTCGAGACTTTTAGCAAATATGCTAATTTTTAAAAATATTCAAAGAACTTATGAGGCAAACGTTTCTTAATTTTAAATTTTAATCCAATATCAAAAATTTTGTTTTCATACACGCGGATGAGTATGAAGTTGTTTGAAATAATATTTGTTCCAATTGGTTGTATACAGTCTGTTTTGTAATTGTTGCCAGTTTGTTATGTGTAAACAACAAGTGAATAATTTATGCAAATAATTTTTTATATATGTAGTTTGGTTCATTTGGACAACATATTCTTTGTCATCACTTGTTATAAATGTCAAAACATTCTCGCTGTTTGTTGGTTTTTGAGATCGCTCATTATAAATATGAGGTCAAAACGAACGAACTTAGAATTTTAAGTGGCTAATTTTAAATAAGGCGTGCGAATTTACAAGCGAGGATCAGTAACGATTTTTAGTAAGTCATGAAATCATATTTGTCTATTATTTACAGAAGGTAACAGATCTCTCACAATAGAATATTTGATTTTACGTTTTGCCTTAAACTTTAACCTTTTCAGTAGCTCGCGCACAATGAATCAAAAATTATTACCAAAAATTGGAATTGAAAACAACTTCGTTTTATTTTTTCCACACTAGTGATATTTTTAAAATCGTATTTTATATTACTAATTATAATTTTAAGATATGTTAAAACCGATAAATTCGTTTTTATTTGCTTTTTAACATTTGTCTGAAAAACGACAACAGAAACGCCGATTTTAAAATGTAGTTAACTTCATTAGTCTTTTCTTAAGGCAGCAGTTTGGAGTTTGCAAACTTTTTGCTTAAGGTAAAAACGATTTTTTTTCTCAAGTTTTATTTTTAAACAAATCTGTAAGGTAAACGGAAAATATTTTCTATGGTGAGAGCTCTGTAAGTGTATATAATTTTAATTACCGCCAAATCGATGAAAATACAAGGCTTCTTCGTATCACCCAAATTTGCTGAATTAATTAGGTAATTGGGTTTAGTAGCCAAGGTTATTTATATACATAATAACTCAATTATCTAAATAGCAAACCAATAACAATGAATATATTCGATTGCTATACTTTAAATCACTTCAAATAAATGTATTTATATAATTTTTCTCTAGCGATAATTTTAGAAAGTGCAACCACTAAGACGTAAAACGTACAACATACAACGTGAAAAATTCAGCTGTAATTTCGTCGTATTTCTTTCCTTATTTATTTCTTCATTTTACGATTTATTAAATTTAATTTTAAAAACCAAAATAGAGAAAAACTGTCAAAACCAGAAAAACAATTAGCTGAATCTGCTGCACGACCAAAATAAATTAATTCAGATAATTCAGTTGCTAAATATTTAACTGAAGTAAAGAGGTGCGAATCAAACAGCCAATTCGCTTCAGCAGTTTGATTTAATTGTGTGCCATTAAATCAAATTCCGCGCCATTGTGCGGGCGGCGAAATCCCTTCATGGGGTGTGAAAGCCAGAGAGAGAGAGAGAGAGTTTGATTTAATTCAGAATGTTCAGATAATTAACCCCAATCGAATACGCAAATTCCACTGTATTATTCAGTAAAAAATAATCAAATAAAAATAAAAAACATTTAATCATCAATAAGGGTAATTTCGTTTACTTCCATTTTACACTTTCCGTTTATGCTGTTCTTATGAGTAGTATCTCTTTCTACTATACGTGCCCTCCCAAGACGCTCTTGGTTTCTTCTAAATTTATCTACCGTTGGTTTTGTCTTTTGCTGACTATAAAGCTAACTCAAACGAATTTACGCTTTTGAGCTTTCATATTTTTTAACAATACTCCCCAGTACTTTGTTTTGGAATATTTGGATTATGTTCAAGTTTCTCGCTTTAGTGCAATATTTGCTTATATAACATCAGTGTATTATGTGCTAACAATTGGGAATTCCAATTGTCAAATTGGATTTCTCTCTGTTTGAGTCCAAGCTCATGGGATCCGTTCATAACTTCATATTTTAAAATTGCATTTCTCAAAACGGCATTTTAAAAACTGCATAAGGTACAAAATTGCATTTTTCAAAACTGCATATTTCAAAACAGCATAAGGTACGAAACGGCATAAGGTACAAAATTGCATTTTTCAAAACTGCATATTTCAAAACGGCATAAGGTACAAAACGGCATAAAGTACAAAATTGCATTTTTCAAAACTGCATTTTTCAAAACGGCATAAGGTTCGAAACGGCATAAAGTACAAAATTGTATTTTTTAAAACTGCATATTTCAAAACGGAATAAGGGTTAAAACAGCATTTTTCAAAACGGCATTTTTCTAAACGACATATTTCAAAACGACATTTTTCAGAATAGCATTTTTTAAAACTGCATATTTCAAAACGGCATAGGTACAAAACGGCATTTTTCAAAACGACATTTTTAAAACTGCACAAGACAGAATGAAGTATTTTAATCGATTATGAATCTCGAATTATCTTTTCATTAACTTCTGGAATATGACCAACAGGTACGGTTATTTATTACACGATGAAATTTTTGAACATTTGTGAACGATTCTTGGATTAAATTCTAGGATAAACTCAAATGAAACGGAACTTGACTATTTCTTAATCGAGTAAGATTTAATTTCACATGTTTAGATTTAGCATAGGTATGTTATAAATGACCTTCATGGAAATTAGAAATTATTTGATGATTTAGTATACATATAATATTCCCCTTCACCTAAATTTTTCTACCTATGTCGTTTCGAAAAATGAAATTTTGAAAAATGCCGTTTCGAAAAATGTCTTTTTAAAACATGTCGTTTTAAGAAATGCCGTTTTAAAAAATGCCGCTTTGTACCTATGTCGTTTTGAAACATGCAATTATGAAAAATGCCGTTTTAAAAAATGCAATTTTGTAAAATGTTTTTTTAAAAAATGCAGTTTAGAAAAATGCCGTTTTGAAAAATGCCGTTTTGTACCTATGTCCTTTCGTACCTTATGCAGTTTTGAAATATGCAGTTTTGAAAAATGTAATTTTATACCTTATGCCGTTTTGTACCTTATGACGTTTTAAAATATGCAGTTTTGAGGAATGTCGATTTTAAAAATATCATTTTAAAATATGCAATTTCGACCGGGACCCAAGCTCATCGTATTTCTTTTTGACACGGACCTTCTATGGCATGAGGTAATGGGGCATTATTTAGTACCACAGGTGATTAGTTTACTTATATGCTAAATATACCTATTGTTATATTATCAGTTAGGTGGAATGTCGCTTGTAAATAGAGGGAATAGTGCTGTTCCTAAGACCTCCTCTTCCTCCTTCGTGTGGCTCCCTCCACCACCGCACTCCTTCGTGCTAAACACGAATGTGCCTGTCTGTAATGTATGATTCAATAAGGTGTCAGAATTATGGTGGTAAAACTTTCCTAAGTTTCGATAATAGACCATCGTTTCAGACTTTGTTAAAAGCTCTTGACGGGGAAAACTGCTGAGTAGATCTTTTTTCTTAAAGTGCTTTTTCTATGATGCCCGTTATCCTATATGAACTTTATCGATTGTGGAATGACATAATAGGTAATAGTGTCATATTGGCGTATGGAACGTTATTTCTTTCTGAAGGCATATTTGATTCTGAAGGCTGCATTGATGAGAGTGGTTATTTGTCAATGCCAATTTACGAAAGCTTTTTAAGGACTTTTCCTGTTATCAGGTCAAAGCCTAGCGCTCTTTCTGGATTTATTTATTTCTTTGATCAGTTCCACAAGAGTGGAGAGGCTGTTTTCTTGATGTTCAGTTTCTTCTATTTCTTGTATTTTTTCGCTCTTCTGTACCTCAGTCGGCTGAAATATGCCATCTAGGTGATCAGCAAAGGCTTTTGATTTTTGTTCATTGCTTCTTGCCCAAGTACCCCCAGCAAGATTTTTGAGATAACTTTTCATTTGCGACATGTCTTCTGAAAGCATAAATGCGAAATGCTATTCGCAATGAGTTTTAAAAATCAACGGTTTGCGATAATTGCGATGAAAATAAACCAGAAAATGAAGGAGTTCACAATTGCGTAGTGAATCATTAAAATTCGCTAAGACATTGTGATTATACTTTGAATGTAAGTTCAAAGTATTTTCAATATTTTGTAGTTAGGCCACTTCAGTCTGATGAGATGACGGAATGTTTTAACATAAAGAATTCAATGTTTCATTAGTTCGAAACCAAACTTTCAACGTCTTGGTAACCACACCTTGATTTTAAATACACTATCTGGTTATTATCCAGAATAAGAATAATGCCTCAACCAGTCAGACTTAAGAGCTTAAGTTGTGCTCCGTTTTGGACCTAAGTGGTACGACCACCAAAGTTTTAGAGGTCAGTTGTTTATTTGTGACGAGAAGCCTATACAATTTTGGTGATTGTAACACTAACCGAAGTGGTGCAATCCGCGTGTAACATAAGCTCTTAAGATTTCATAATTTAATTGTATGAGTTGTTCGTGAGTGAGGTTAAAGTTAAACATTTGAGAATTATATGCGAGTCTGACGAGTACGTGCAGGGTATCCTGCAGTTTTACGAAAGTTTTGTTCTACGTAGTAGTAGTACTAGCGATATTCGACCGATGATCTTTAGCTCACCTAGGACCTAGGACCTATTTAAAAAAGATAAAGTAAAGATAAATTTCATAGTTTTTCATGCGTGGAGTCAAACTTATTCGTGTGACATTATTTGCGAATTAGGTAATATTGCGATTAGTCGTTGATGAGTATTTTACAGAAATTCTGCCGATAATCTGCAATCTTGCTGGGTATTATGCTTGTTCTTATGGGTGGAATCTGATCACAGGTGCAAGTTCGTTGCTTCATTTTTTATTCTCTTTATTTATCTCCTTTTTAACTGAGTCAAAATATTCAGTATATTTTTAACCTTGGGCATCCTAGGATGCTGCCACATCTCCTTAATTTTATGTTTTTCGCAAATGGGTCTCCAATTTCTTTTGGGTAATTTCTACCTTTTAATATCCTTTAGATGTCGCATGTATATTATTCCATGCTGACTGTTGTATGTCTAGTATGAATTTTCCAACTTCTTCATCCAATTGTTCTTTCTTTTTTAGAGATTCATTCATCTTTATTCTACTACTCAGTTCTTCCTTGAATATTTCCCAATCTGCAGATGTGTTTGTCAGGGTAGGATTGCTTGGTTTGGATATTATTTTGTCGCTGAAAGTGAGTAGTATGGACAAATGGTTAGAGCTCGAGTCAAAACCATCTTCGATACTAAAGTAAGTTATCGGCCATTTCCTAGATATAAATAAATCGAGTAGATCAGGTATTTTATTGACATCTCTGGGCCAGAAAGTTGGTTTTGCAGTAGAGTTCCAATTACAACCACATTTTGTGATTGCTCCGAAGAGCTCCTAGTAGAAACTATAGCCTTAATCTCCAAAGCAATTATGTTTAAATAATGTAATGTTGTATAGTAATATTATGTAGTTACAATAAGCAACAAGTATGTTTTGCATTGAAGTCTCCTCCGACAATGAACTTTTCTCCTAACCTCTTTAGGAACTTTATAAAGACATCTATCTTCAAGTTATTACATCGACTGAAAAGTTCCCGGTCTGACACATAGATGGTGTCACAAATTTAAAACCCATTTTTGATTTTTAAATTCTACCAACCTTCAAATCATACCTGTTGAAACTTCATGACATTTCGATCATTTAGTTTACAAGTTACAGTTGTTTTAGTGACGCTACTGTTGTTAATTTCAAAACAATGGAACAAAAAGATTTTTGTGTGTTGATTAAACACTGTTTTTTGGTGGGGAAAAATACCGTGCTAGCAAAGCAGTGGCTTGATAAGTGTTAACCGGCCTCTGAAATCCACGAAATTGTTTTGAAAGACCGTAAAGTAAAGTTGCGTAAGCTGACATTGCAAAGATATCGATGGAACGTGTTGGTCATATTTAAGCTGTGAAGAAAGCTGTGTTCGAAGTGGGTACCGCGTTTGCTCACAATGCACCATAAACGACAATGGATTTTTATGCGGTATGTGGCAATGGATGAAACATGGATCCACCACTATACATCAGAGTCAAATCGACAATCAGCTGAATGGTGAGAGGCCGGTGAACCTCGTCCAAAGCAACCAAAAGCACAACAATCGGCTGGAAAGATTATGGCGTCTGTATTTTGGGATACACGTGCACCCCTATTCCCCTAGTCGCATCACTTCAAGTGATGTGACTACTCATCTTCTCGGTTACTAGATCATTAAATCAAAACTTGCAAAATAATTGTTCATAAAAGTCGTTCTGGCTGTTCTTTAAACCTTAGTATGCTGCTTTATAAATATTTCCTATCGACTGCTGTCACTTCAAATGACAATTTCTATCACTTGGAATTTTGACGCGACAAATAAATCAAAAATAATCCAAACTAATGCAGCCCACTAAGATCTAAAAAATTTTCATTGAGAGTTTTGCACAAAACTATTTAGTAAATTTTGATTTTAAAATCTAGTAACCAGGAAGATCCATAGTCACGTCGCATGAAGTGATACGTCTAACGGAATTGAGTATGTGGTATAATATTCATTGACTACCTTGAGAAAGGAAAAAAGATCAATAGTGAATATTATATCGGGTTATTGGTACGTTTGAAGGAAGAAATCACTAAAACACGACCTCAAATGAAGAAGAAAAATTGTCCTTTCATCAAGACCACCATGTTACAAGTCGATCGCAACAATGGAAAAATTGTATGAATTGCACATTGAATTGCTTCCGCATCCACCGTGTTTGCCAGATTTTGCCCCCAGCGATTATTACTTGTTTGCAGACCTCAAAGCTCCAGGGAAAGAGATTTGGTTCCAATGAAAAAGTGATTGCCGAAACTGGAACTTATTTTGAAGACAAAGATAAATCGTTCTACAAAAAAGGAATCGAAATGATGAGAAAGGCGTTGGACTGATTTTACCGCTTTAGAAGGAAATTATGTTGATGAATAAAACGTAATTTTCCCAAAAAAAAATTGTGTTTTCTTTTTAGACCGGGAACTTTTCAGGTGATGTCTTATATTGTGGTGGACAATAAACCACAACAACGCTTAGTGAATGGTTTTTGTCCTGATGCTGATACTGGTTGTTTGTATATCTTTTTATACAATATTGTTGCATATTTTTGTGCTATGTTGTTGTTTTTAACTATTACACTGAGCGTGTTTTACTTAGGCGCGCATCGACAATTTTATGAAAAATACATCGTTAATTAAGTGTGATTTTATCTTTATTATATTTAAATATTAATATTATATTTATTGTGATACAAAGTTATTTAAAAGGTTTTCATTTACTGTACTAAATCATAAAAAATTTAAATTTGGATACGTACTATATATAGACACAACAAACTATTATTAAAAGCTTATTAAAAACAAAAAAATTGAAACAAATATATGCATTTTTCGCCTTTAATATTTAGTTTGGCCTTCTTTATTTTTGATTACAGCAAAAATCCGATTTGGAATAGAGTTTACTAAATTTGAAAGTAGTTCCACTTCAATTCCTTACCAGCAATCTAGTATAGATTGTCCAAGCTTCAAAACTGTTGCATATTGTCGGCTATTTGAATAGATGCGTCTGGCAAGTACACACGCGCCATTCTAAAAGAGATTAGCGGGCCATTCTAAAAGAGATACCAAACTAGATAAAAAAACTGTTTGGTGTATTTCAATACATGGATACTGGCAATGTCTTGTGTATAAATGAACCCCTTCTCGTTATTTTCATCTAAATATGTTATTAAAACGTCCTGTAACATCTCCACACATTTTCCGATGTCATTTTGGTGTCTATAACAAAGTTGTAGCTTGTTATAATATGAAAAGGCTGCCCATATTATCATTAACAAACCACTCCAAAGTTTCTGCTTATTGTGGGAGGATCATTATGACGGAGATCATGCCAATAAAAGCTTAACCCATCAAGCGCGTCTAAATTAAATTTCTTTTCATCTGAAAAGATAATGTTTCGCAACTCATTTTGCTAATGCATGTGATTTCTGGCAAATTGTAGTCTGGCAACTTTATGTTGAGAAGATAACACCGGTCGTTTTACTGGTTCTTCCATTTCATATTTGTATCTGACCTTAAAATTTGTTGTACACGACTTTTCTTAATTGTCAAATCCTACTTTGAAATAATTTGGATCGAGTTTAATTTATTTTTTGCGGCTTCAAATTTGATTTGATTATGCTGACATAATGTAAATTTTGTCACATTCCTTGTAAACGGGTATTTCCGTTTTTTCTGTGCCATTTAATAATTTTCTTCTCGCCATATTTATTACCTTTTTAATATTGAATATTTTTGTTCATCAAAATATTTAAAAATATGCTAAGTTATTAAGTAAAATAAAAATGCTCACATTTAGTTGATTATTATACCCAAACCACTAAGTTCAAATCACTGAGTCTAAGTAATTCAGCCAAGCTACACACGATTTCTTTTGGTTACAAACTAAGTCGTAATAGATTTTGATTGTTAATTTAAACCCTTATTTTATATTAAAACACTAATTTTTTTTGTATTGTTTTATTCTGTTTCATAGAACCATGCTACACGAGATTTTAGTTTCTAGTATCAAACTAAGTCGTAATACATTTTTATTGTTAATTTAAACCTTTATTTTATATTAAAACACTAAATTTTTTTGTATTGTTTTATTCTGTTCTCTCGAAAATAAAATTTAAACAAAAATCTACATCTCAAAAATGTCCTTAAATTTTTATATTTTCATTTCTATTTTTTCATTTCGGACTCAAGACAAAAATTGTATATCGCAGCTGCGACATAAAATTTTTGTCCTTGAGTCCGAAATGAAAAATTAGAAATTGAAAATACATAATTTAAGGACATTTTTGAGATGTACAATAGATTTTTGTTTAAATTTTATTTTCGAGAGAACAGAATAAAACAATACAAAAAAATTTAGTGTTTTAATATAAAATAAAGGTTTAAATTAACAATAAAAATCTATTACGACTTAGTTTGATACTAGAAACTAAAATCTCGTGTAGCATGGTTCTATGAAATAAAGAATTAACGTAGAATAGAATAAAATTAAATACCGTTAGTTTGCTTTACACGATCATATTTTTGTTTTTTAGCCATTTTGTGTTTTACTAACACAATTGTGTGGGCACGGCAAAAGTACCATGTCAAAAATTTATTTTTGTATGTGTTTTGCACCAACTTACATATTTGTGTATTTATTTCAAACTTATTTTCGTTCGAAAAAAAAAAACACTATAACTATACACACAATTGTGTTGGTTGTACTTCAAATCAAGTGAAATTTTTTATCAAAACGCCATTCCATACTATGATTTTTTACTCACACATTTGTGTGGTTTGGACTTTAATTGAGCCATTTTTTTTTGGTTGAAAAAGTGTATATTCCAAAAAATGTATATACATTTTTAACACAGGTGTTAATTGAGTATGTAATTTATTCACAAATTTAACTTCACAAAGCACCTAAGTAAATTACGCTCACTGTTTTATAGCACTTCCTCCTCTTACAGTGTTATCTGAGTGAATTGTGTCATATACTTGATGTCCTGTAAATTCTATACGTGATTATTTTGTGAAGTGTGTTTCGGATATGAGAGAAACATCAATTTTTTGAATATCAAAGAGAATTTGTAATTCCTGTTGATGTGTTGCCAAAGGCCATTGGGATTCTATGCTAATATTCTAATGTTATTCAATTTTATGCTTTTATTACAGCCATTGTGATAGTCTTTGGATAATTGATCCAAGAGCTTTGAATTGTTTCTCCTCTTGTTCATCCATTCTGTATGAAAAATTTCCAACTTTTGACATAGGTCAGAACCGTTGTTTATTTGTGTTACAGTTTAATCACTTCAGAATATTGTATTCGCTCGGTTTTAGCAGCTCATAGCACACCACCGCACCTTTCTGATCCAACCAAATGCACAACATAACCTTACTTCCATGAGTGTTTCAATTTGCTGTTGATGTGGATGGTTCGCCTGGATGAACCCATGATTTTTTGCGTCTAGGGTTATGGTAGTAAATCCACTTTTAATCGCCAGTCACAATTTGAGACAAAAATGCCATGTTTGGTGTCTTGTAAGCAAAGAATTGCAAACTATTAAACGATTTTCAATGTTGGGTTAGTCAGTTCATATGTAGTACCCATTTTCCTCCTTTTTGAATCATTTTTATGGCATGTAAACGTTTGCTTACGGCTGCAAGTTCTTTTCCTGTTTGAGCTGAGTTTTCTTCAATAATGCTTCCAATTATTCTTCATCTTCGAATTTTATTGGTTGACCAGAACGTTCTTTGTCACTGACATGCAGAATCACCACTTTTGAATCGTTTAAACCAGTTTTCACAAGTTCTTCTTTTGATTAAAGCAAAAAAGTAATGCTTCGCGCAAATGCTGTTTTGTTGGTACGAAAATCGGGATTAAAAAAAAGATATTAAAAACGGGATTAAAAAATATGTTGTTTACGCTTTCACGAATAATGACAAACTAAATTTTAATGTGGAATCTGGAATGACAACACTTTAAAAAGCCGTAGGTGTCATTATAAAATAATGTTTAGTACTAAAGTTACGCCATCTCTTAGAAAATCCAAAAAACTAAGTTATACACCCAATATTTAAAATATATCTAATTTCATAAATATTTTTTTAATTTCTTCTTTATCGAACGTTAGAATAAAGAATTTGAGTGACATCTTTAATTTTATATGTATCCGAAAGTAATTCTTTTTTATTTCCTCTTGTTGCCAGAACGCATGCAGCTTGGTCGGGACTGTTTGCCCTTGTACGAGCATTCTGTGCTACCCTTCTCATTAAAATAAACTGTAAGTTTTTTGTAGTTATTTCTGGAACTTTTACTTTAAAGTCTCCACTGTCCAGCAATGTTATTTGATATATACATTATCTGATTTGTATCTTTGAACGTTCATATATCCTGATAGTCTTCAACTTGATTACAGTTACTGGTGGTGGTTTTGTTTATTACGCCTTTTTACTTTCATCAATATTTTCGTGAGTGTTACATGGTTGTTGTGTTTCTTCTTTTTGGCTGTGTTCAGAAGATACGACTAGTGGTTTGTTGATTTTGTGCATTATTTCTGTTCTTTTTAGTCTGAGAGTCTTATACATCTGTTCTTTTTAGACTCAAAGTCTTATACAGAGTCTTATACGTTCGTTTTCTGTGGCCGGATCATCCTGGCCTGCCTTATTTGATAAAAGTAGAATTTCCAGAATAAAACCTGGTTCTTGCGGTCTTTCCGGTTGGTCCGCGATGAGTATTTTATATCCTCTCTAGCCTTCAGTATCCGTAGAAACTCGTATAAAACGCTCGAAAATGGCCATCGCAAATAATCAACGAAACTCAATAGGAAAACTCCTATGTTACGGGTTATTTATGCCATAAAATTAATCGATTATATATATAAGTATATGGAAAAGGGCATTTAATAAGCTTAAATACAACTTTTGTGCAAGTTATTGGTGATGTAGTGAAAGCTTTTTAAATGGAATATATTTGGTTCTAGTATATACTTAGCTCTTAATATTACCATTACGGATGCTTGAGTTGACTAAAGAAATTATACACGCTCTGCGTCATTGTTTTCTACAACATGAGTTACTAGCATAGCGTCGGAAGATATATGTAGCTTTAAAAATATTAAGCCAGTGGGTTTTTACAGGAATTTGTAATAGTTTGCATTATTATTGTGCCGAATGGAGTGTAAGGGCATTTGCGATTTTAAAATTTTGATAAGAGTATTGATTAAGTAAGTCAACATACGAGTTTCGAGACAATCTAATTTTGACAAATTTTCTATTCAACGAAATATCATCTATTATAATATGTACATCTATCTATATCATCTTTAATATGTACGAGTAAAACCAAAACGTAATTACGACAACCCAAAATGCATTAAATAAAAAAACCTTTTAACGTTTATTGTCTAAGTTGAAACTCGTTATTCGTACATAATCGATACTTTGCACGCTATTTGCCGTAGGCATTTGGCGAAACACACTAATACTTAATAAACACATTTTATTAAACACTTGTTTTTATTTCGCAAAATTAGAATTTTTGAATATTTTAATTAAAAAATTTGTTCAAAAAGTTTAAAAATTCTCCCGATCAATTTCGACTTGTTATGTCATCATCTACTATCTAGTAGATACTCCTGAGGATGACCTAACAAGTCGAAATCAATCGAGTGATTTTTAAACTTTTTGAACAATATTTTTAATTAAAACGTACGAATGCCTATAAATACAAAAACTGACAAAAATTTACGTTTTATCTATAAATCAGTATTTTCTGGCCTACTGAGAAAAATGGTGTTTCATGCAAATTTTTATAAATTGTAAATTTTTGGGACCAGTTCACAAATGCCAAACGTACCCCGCGCCACTAAGGGAAAAAGTTAGTGGTGATTTTTTTGGAAACTAAATCAAATTGAAAATAATTTTCTGAGGGACATTATTCTGGAAATCGGTGGAAATTTCCCTCATTGGAATATTATATGCTTTAAAATTCTGTATATTATTCGAATTTTTCGGCGGTTTTTAACATTTTTCAAAATTAGTTTTCAAGTTTGATAACATTTGTGGCCATAGGGAGAATTCCGAATCATTTTATCCAGTCTTAATTTATTTTAGTAGCGAAAGAAAAATTAAGAAATAAGCAAAGAAATTCTGAAATATTGTTAAAGCCTGCGAGAATTTCGAATAATTTACAAAATTCTATTGCAAATTATATACCGATGGGGGAAATTTCCAGCGATTTTAAGAATAAGGTCCCTCCTGGCAGAGTTAATTATTTACAATTTTATTTAGTTTCCAAAAAAATCACCACTAACTTTTTACCTTTTGGTGTGGCGCCCGTTTGGCAATTTTGTACTACCTAGCCTTCAAGGCAAACCCTGTAAAGATAACAGAAATTTGCACTTTCATTACAACAACCATACAAACACAACTTAGAAATATCAAGGAGTTATTAAATTGCAAAATATAAATTTTTATAATTTGTAAGGTACACACACCATGGCAACCTCTCATATGCGGAATATTACATAAAAGGCACTACTTGTTCTTCTAGCTGGAAAAATTTTTCCTCTTAAAGGATGATAATTGTACTAAATTTTACCAATCTCTTCGTTTAAATTTTGATTAGTTTTATAAACAATTCATGTTTTAATTTTTCAAATTTCAGCTTAGATTTCACAATAACATCAGATACACATCAACATGATGTCTGGAAATATACAGTTTTGTATACCGAACGGCTGTCTCACTGGCCATTTTGGATAAATAAAGCAAAAGCACATTTTGCTGTCCGGAAACTAACAATACAAGAAGGTGGTCAATATATTATTGAATCGGAACATCATACATGTTTTCTAAATGGGATGTACTGCTTAAAATCAAAAGGAGAATTTGCGTGTTCGCCATACAAATCGCAGGATTCCTATTGCACTGAAACCGTTTACTACCAATGTCCACCATTTTTGGGAGCATTTTGTCGCCGAGAAGTTGAATTTCAACGACGAGCTATTATGCAAAATTTAACATTTCATTTTAATAAAATAAAAATGTAAATATGTACATATCTAACAAAATTTTAACGGAAAATTGTTATTATATTTTTAGTACATCTACTTTACGAAAAATATTAACAGTGTAACACCTAATTGTGTAATTTGCAACTAACTTCACAAGAATAACAATCAAAACAAACGCAAAAATTATAAAAAATTATTTATATATTTTGACATTTCATTATCAGCTGCTTCAACAAAAACAATTAGCAAAAAATTGGTATCAATTATAATTCGATTTATGTTTAATAAGCAATTTATAAATTAAAAGTTTAATTTTGTTTGTTTTAAAATATTGTGTCGTTCGAGAAACTATTTTAGTTTTTCAAATTTGTTTAGTTTAAGCCATATAAAATGAAAATCTATTTTTAATAAAATTCATGAAAATAAAAAAGTTGTTATCAATCAAAGTGACTGTAATTACTAAAAATAAAATATTTATGTGTGTAGATCCTAGATTATATCATATGAAGAATTATTTGTAAATATAATACAGTTTTATGATGAATTGTGATTAAAGTGAATTTGAACAATACAGTTTATATTTTGTTTATGTTACTTTTATTATGATTTTGTGAGTGCAACAAAAACAATCCAATTCAAACTTTTACGGATTATAAAATTTATTTATCAAAAATGAAGGGAATTGAAGCTAAAATAGTCGTATTAGGATCTGAAGGTAAACTTAAAAATAGTTTTGTTTTAGAATTGTTGTCACTGTAGGTTTTGTGACTACATTTTTTACTCCACACACCTGTATAGTAAATACATTTTGTAATTTTCTATAATATAGAATTGTGACGATTTTCTTTGTTAATGGGATTAAATGGGTAAAAATAGTGATTGATCGATTTGTGTGTTCGAAAAAATTACTAATCTAGTATTGGAATCTAATGACTGAAGGAATGAGAAAAACTTTTATTATTAACTCTACGTTATATTGTATTGGATTATAACCTTGGCCTCTAATTTCTCTTATGCTACACATAATATGCTTGTGCATATACCTAGCTAATTCGAAATTTGAACTCTATAGAAATGAAATTGCACAAAGTATCCATAACGTCAATATTCCCAGAACGCAACAATTTTAGTCATTCTTTGCTTCTTTATCTAAAAAGTGCAGCTTGCATATCTTTTGTATATTTGCCGTTATCGCATTTTAACTTATATGGGAAAGGAATTTGGTTTAATATTTTATTGTGTATTAAAAACTTAATCAGCTGTCGAAATGCATTACAGTCTAATATTTTTATCTTACAAGCGTACATCAACTAAACAAAATTCATTATCATCAAGCAAATTTGAGTGTATGTGTGAATTGAACCAGACAATGCAAACGTCTCGGTCAGCAATAATATAGTTCCCTTCTAGTGACCACACAATTCGTATCATATTATATACCTAATTTAATTCAAATATTTATTCTTTGCAGTTTAATATAGTTAGTGGACTGATTAAGGTGAGCGTTTATATACCTAATTTGCATTGATTAATTTACAAATATGTAATATGTCAATCAGTATTTATGAACTTGAACCTCTAATACCGTAGACCGACACAAAAATCGTCGCGATTACTTCCAGTGACAGACACAAAGCCGATTTTGTAACTATTCCAAATATTCAAATTCATATTTATTTAATGAAATAAAACAATTTCAATGCGCGGTTTTGAATTACTTACATCAAATTAGTTACGATAACTTAATATAAACGAAATTTATAAATAATTTCTGTAACAGTATAAAAATTTTAAATTTAATTGGCAATCTAAATTTTTCTGAAAATTTAATGAAAATGATATTTATGCTCCTCATCTATTCTCCTCATCAAACTGATTTTTTCTTACATTTCACATTTATTTTGTTCTTACAACCCGATTGAAATGATCAAACGAAATTTGTTGTTTTGATGAAAATCGCGATATGACAGACCGGAGAAGTATCGTAATCAAGAATTCATGATTGTCTACTTTGTGGCTGTCTACGGTATAAGAATGAAATTTAGGGTTTTAATATCTTTAGCTTCTGTTCAAATAATTGAAATACTTAGGGACACATGCTCGATCAGAGTGCAAATTTTGTTCGAAAAGTGAGACTTAGAGTTGGGAGTTTTTCTGCTGTTTCACAAACCTACTAGATGCACAAACTTGATATTTTATTGTTGATTGCTGTAAATAATAATTAAATTTTATATTTACATCTAGTGCGCTGACGAAACAACATAAAAACTCCCAGCTCTCAATTCGCAGGATTTCGAACAAAATTTGTACACAGCTAGCAAGAAAACAATATGCTAGCGCAAACCCTGACTACTCAATAAATTTTACCAAGCAAATTTGAATTTGAATTAATTTTTTTATACGTTGTTTATTTTTGCGGTTGCACAGGAAAACCATAGAAAAATAAGTTAACCATAGATTTCTCATTTTGATGAACCGAAATTGCGCGCAATGTAAAAACACAAATACATTCATGACATTGGAAATATCAGAACTTTTTTACTCAACTCATTTTTGTTTCTCGATTTATAAAAATGAAAAATCTATGGTAAACTGATTTTTCTATGGTAAAACAATATAAAAATTTGTTGGATAGTTTTCAGCCGCAAAGTTCACTGTGCAATCGCAAAAAAATAAAAAAATTTATAAAAAAATGTTAATTCAAATTTAAATTTGCTTGGTAAAATTGGTTGAGTAGCCAGGTTTTGCGCTAGCATATTGCTTGCATGCTAGCTGATCGAGCATGTGCCCCTTAACCCTTTCAACACGATTTTTTTTATAATGTCGTCAATTAAGTACATAATACAAAAATCAAAAAATAAATTGCACAATCATATTGTTTATTCCTTTCAGCCCTGTCCTTTCACATATGGTCCTAAAAAAATTCTGATAAATACTAAAAAATTTTAGATGCTTACAATACGAAGTTTTCAAATATATTTTTAGTATGATGTTAACAGAACTTCTTCGGGACGATATGTCCCTACAGTGTTAAAGTAGATGGGGTTAAAGTAGATAAAATTATAATATGTATGTAAATCGGATGTAAATCGAAAGAGTAGATCAGACTGCCCTTACCTAGCCGAGCGTGATGTTTTTACTTCTGGGGTAAAGATTTATGAACTACGGAATTAATTAGAACAAAATATTCCAATACCAAATGTGTGTATACGTACGTATACATATAAATGTTTCACTGCGAGAGGTGTAAAATAATAATTTGAAATATTTCAGTTATTTTTGTTCTTTACAGTGATCTATCCTAGAACCCACAATGCTGACGGCTTTATAATAAAATTATTGACTCTTGATTTACCCGCTCTGCGATGAGTAAGCCCTGAAGTGCTTCTTCGACGAATGCTCCGCCGAGTTTAGGCAGCTCAGTTATGATCAGTTATCATTCAAATCAGGAAAGGAACTAGTACTACTAGTTCAAACCTATTTCCGTTGTCTTCAAGTACAACTAAAAATTATCCTTATTGAGCCTTGGCACACTTTGATTCTTTCGTCATGATTCAATGATTTCGAAAAATCAAACGCCGTCCACATTTGATTTCTTTGCGCGTTTCTTTTTTATGTATGTGCGTAAAATTGTGTTTATTGATTTATTCGAATAGTAAGAAATGTTTATTTGCTGCAAAAACTGCTTCCTTGGTTGGAAAAATATATTTTTTGCACACGAAGCAAAAATTAAACTAAAATTAACCCAAAAACGACAAGTAAAAAAAGGTGTCCTTGAAATATTTATCTTTGTAGTAGTGCGAGAATCAGTTGAATCAAAAAAAAATTGAAGCTGAAAAAAGGATCAAAAATTTCCCCGCCATAAAGTTAGTTTGTAGGTGAAGGGGAAGGAAACGAGGAAAGGATCTCGACGAAAGAATCAAAGTGTGGAACGACGGATTAGGCGGTAGACTAAATATGATAGGTAACAGATGGCTCATCTTCTGATTATGTGTTGTATTGTTTATTGAGTGTAGAAGACCAGGAGCTGATATATTTTTACCAAAAAAGCGTTTATATATTAATATAGCTAACCTTGACCCTTTTAAATATATCCAGGCCAAAATAATGAAAGTTTTCTATTATGCACAACAGATTTTAAAGTTCGATGTAATATTTCACTTCGCAAACTTCCTGTATGTTTTGTTTCAAATCACATGTTTTTGCTTGCTTATCTGCAAAAGGATTATCCTTGCGGATGCTGAGATTACGCGGAGCTTCAAAATAAATTTTATGTTCAAAGCCTATGATTATTACGCCTATGATTAAGCACAGAATAGACGGAAACGTCATAACTATTTTTGTATGGGCAAATATCGAATCATTTTGTTGACCTTGTTGCGCGAGAAGGTAGTAAAAATTGTTTGCAGGGTACCCAATAGAAGAAAAAATTCGTTATTTTTGAGTTTCAAATTTGAAATATATATTAATAAATATTAAATAAATTATTAAAATTTAAATATATTAATGTAAATATTAATAAATATTAAAATAATTACAGTTCAGGGTCGTAAAAAGAAGGAGGAAAATGGTCGATAGGTAATTTTTTCTTGGTCTACTCAATGGCGCTTCTGGATAATATCTATTCTGTGACTGAAGATTAATAACTGCAAATCATAGTTTGTATATGTACTATATTGTTGCCTTTTAACAAATTTCCCTCCCTAGGATTCTGTCATGCATATTGGAGCGTGGTGCCTTTTGCGTCTTTCGATTTAACTTAGTGTTTTGGAACTTGATTAAGGACTAGACACACCAAATGTCAACGGCGAGCGGCGAATTTAAATATGTATTAGTTTATGTATTGTATAGAAACCATAATACTATAAACAATTAAGGATTAGACACACCAAGCGTCGGCGGCGAGCGGCGAACTTAAATACGCATTAATTTATTTATGTATTGTATAGAAACGATAGTATAAACAATTATATACCAATTATTTATAAAAAACATTACAAATTTAGGGTTTTCAAAAGAAAAATTGTAATTTTAAGAAATTGTATTGAATGAAGTTGCATCCGCTGCCGCGAAATTATGTCCCACACCAAGCGGCCAAAAAAGTTCATCCATCGCCGCCGAACATAACCTAAAAATAATGATCCTCGATTGTGGTTCATACATTTCTCATTCGTCATTCAAGTAAGCACTAATATTATTTACCAAAATGAATGATTATTAAAACAAAAGTCTAAAATTCTCAAAATTATCTAAAACAAAAAAGTTGCCGCGCCGCCCTTGGTGTAAACGGATATGCGCGTCGAGTTGTATGGAACTTTTGGAATTTGACGCGCCGCGCTTGGTGTGTCTTGTCCTTAATACACTGCCGTTGCGAAATTATGTTCCACACCAAGCGGAACATAACCTAAAAATATTGATACTTCAATTGTGGTCTATACATTTCTCATTCGTTATTCACGTATGCATGTAAATATATGAAGATTAATTAAAACAAAAGTTCAAAATTCTAAAAATTATCCAAAACAAAAAAATCGCCGCGCCGCTCTTGGTGTGGAAGGTTATGCGCGTCGAGTTGTATTTATCATTTGGAATTTGATGCGCCGCGCTTGGTATGTCCTAGTTTTTTAGACTCTGCTACAATGTTTTTATTCCAGTTTCCTTTAAATTACAGCACTCATGAGGCAGCTTGACTCACACCCAATTACATGTTTTCTATCAAAATAGTATTCGTTATTTTTTGTCGGTAGTATGAGGGATTACTTTTTTATGAACGTTGACAAGGCTCTCGGGTAGAATTAAAATATTTGATTTTCAGGATTTATAAGGATGACTCAAACGATTAAAAATGTTTACTCAATTCATGTTGTCGAACCCATTTTATTGCAAATATTTTGAAAAGTATTTAGCATTTACGAAAAAAACGATTAAAACAAAATTAAATTTTAAACAAAATTAGTTCAGATAATTTTATAAACTTACCGAAAATAACGAGTTTTGATAAAAAATACTTTATTACACCAAAATTGGTCATCTCTACGTTCCAGACAAATTGGCTAACCCGAATGAAACTATTTACTTAAGAGCGTTCTTTACTAAATTAAAATTGTTGTTAAATCTAACCTAAAAATTAAATTTCAATGTGTCTATTTATAAATTTTTTCTTTGCCATTCGAACACCTAAAAGAAAAACTTTATCGGCAATTTTCTGAGTTAGTTTTCATTTTTTTTGAAATTAATTATTGATTACATATTTAATTTTTTTCTATAATATAAAATTAAAATATTTAAAAACAAACAAAATATGAATTTAACATTCTTGGTGCGAAAGAATTTTAGTATATTGTTGTTTTATATCCTGATCGAGCTTGGGCACGCCGTTTAGGTGTATAATCAAGATATATGCTGTGCCTCAGAAATTAAATGTTAATAACAATAATTTGTATTCCTAATAAAATCCTGTGAAATAAATGCTATGCATTCGACAGTCAAATACTTTATTAGATAGTTCAGTGATTTAGTTTGTACCAAGCAAATTCTAAGAATGGATTGTGAATCACACTTTATTCATACCTCTTTATCTTCTGACCTCCAAAACTATCAATTTCATTTGTTTGCTGATTTGGGCATTCTTTGAGTAAAATAAAATTAATTTGTGATGCTTTTTTATCATTTCTCTAGTAGTTCTAATTATTTTGAATATAAGTGAATCCATAAAAGTTTTTTTCATTTTCTAATAAAATCTTCAATTCATACATGGTATACAGATATGTATATAACACGGAGCCTTATAATATGTAACGGGAATTTTACACGGGAATACTACATCGCCTTCTTATCGTAAAGAAAACAAATTATAAACCCTAAATCAAACTTAGAGAGTTCCTGTTACATTTTTAAAAGTTGTCGACGTCGGCGAAATTATCGATGTTAACATAACTGTTGCAGACTAAAGTCGACATTTTCGACACGCTATTTTTGTAGGAGGTATTTTTTGAACTGGCATTTTAAAATTCGATATTACATGCAAAACCCTGTTTATTTATTAAAAGATTTTTTAAATTTAATTTCTACCGGTAGTAGATCTCCATACAAAAATCCTCGTTAATGGTCGTGAGGAAAATTGTTGTTATTTGTGTTTTTTACAATCTTTATATTTGTTCATAAAAATATTTTGAAATACAGATAAACGATCCCTCGTTTAACGATTTTCCTCGATTTAACGAACATCGTAAACTGATAAAAATCCTCGGTTTTCGAACAAAAACCTCGAATTAATGATAAATCATTTTTATCCAAAATTTTGTTTTGACTGTTATTTTGTTAATTGTTTGTTTTCCCATATAAAATAGTAAAAAACAATCCTCGCCTGACGAAATACCTCGGTTTACGAATTTACGATATACACATTGATTTGACATCGTTAAACGAAGTTTTAGTGTAATTGATTTTTCCTTTCGTGTAGCCGTGTTTTATTATTCGAGCACTATCCGGCGCCGAATGGGAAATTTCTACTGATACTGCGGCTATTATTCACTGGTATCGATGTACTATACAGATTAAAACTAAACTCATCCATAAAACAAACATTTAACGGCCTGAAATATACCAATTCACATTTATTTTGACATGACGTTTTAAACAAGAATTCATTTTACTGAGTTTTTATTTTTTATTGTAAGATTAAGTTTCTAATGGTTTCAAGGGTTTACAAAATAAAGGCCTTTTCGAATTTTCCATTGAAATGTTTAGCACTCCCAATAGCGGCTCCCGATAAATAGGTAGAGCAAAATATTTGTATATCGTTTTTTAACTAAAAAGTTGAATGAAAAATCTTAGTTTAGAGTTAAATAAATTAAAATTACACGCAAAAATAGCGCGCTAAATATAAATTTTGACATAGAAAATTGGGTGTTCCGGATAAATCTATCAAGCGCTAATAAAAAAACACGGCTTTTGTGTTTATCGATAAAGTTTCATATTTTTAGTTGGTAAGCTCGTGTTTTACGTGAGTATATTTTACAATATTTAAAAATTTATCAATTCTGGTAAGTCCCTGATAAATTGAAAAGCAAACCCTTATATTTGTGATTAAATGTATTTTTATATTACAATTATAAAAAAACTAGGCATAGAAACCAAAAACTTATCATATACATAGTGTTGTGAGATAAGTCTTCCGGTATTATAAACATTTGGAACTGTTTTTAAATACTGAAATTCTACTCTCATTGAACGGAGTAAAGCATTTTTCTAAAACGTTGCATTATCACAGATTATTGTAAAAATGGAAACATTTGATACTAGGAGAAGACGATAAGACATTGTAGTAAAAAAATATTCCAAAATACTTAACGTATGTTTACGTTATTTGAAGCAGAGTTATAGATTAAACGCAGCTGTTGAATGATTACTGAGCGATCGACCTTGTGAATTGCTCAGTTTTGATTTTATTTATATCGCTAACATAGCACATGTAATATATATTTAGGTGCCTGTACTTCAAAACAATTATAAAATTTTGGTATCATCCACATATAATTATGCGCGTCACTACGGCGTACATAAATGGTTAAGACGTTTAATCATAATCCCCATTTTATCAAATTAAGGTGCAGTATGTCTTAATTGAATACTTGAAGATTAGGTTAACTCGAGCTACTTATTTCCTTTATAATACTTATTTTCATTTTTGTCGCTTCAATTAGAAATCGCGATTCGCGATAATCAACTGTGAAATTTACGTAATGCTTGTTTTATATTTGTTTTTGAATTACAAATGTTTTATAGTAATTTCATTAAATAAAAACAACAAAAATGATGAACAAAAAAATGTTATCAAATTGAATTTTTGTCGTTATCAAAATACGAAGATTAGAAATAAATTTATACAAGCTTTTTAAATGGTAAAATACGAAGAACGTATTACGAGAGTTTGAATTTACATCTAAGGGTCAACTGCTATTATTAGGTATAATAAGGTATTGCGATAAAATATTTAATCTATATGATTCCTGTTGAATCGATTACAAATCTTGCTAAACGTCACTATACGTAAGTGAACGTAATTATATTATAAACGTGAACAGACACGTGTGAGTGAGATAACGGAAAACAAACTGTGGTGCAGATTACATTTTTGATTCGCACACAATTTTTATAGGTAGTATCTGAGTTTTCTCCCTAATTTTTTAAAACGCCTGAATTTGATCACATGAGATGTGGATGTTAGTGAGAATGAAAAAAAATTGAAAAAATGTCGGGAAGTCTAAAAAATATTTATTTATCTATTTATTTAATAAATGAATAGTTGCAAACAAAATTAAGGCGATGATACGAGTACAGATTTGGCATTTAACACATGCGTACTGATTGGTTTAAAATCGGCCATCTTGAATCACTTAAATGTAAAAATTTATAATTGAACAATTTTCAATTTTGTATAAGCAATATTTTCTTAACCTCCTCTTAACCTAAAAAAAAGTGAATAATAATACAACTGGACAGCAATCAGCTTCAATATCATTTTCCAGCACATGGTGTAATGAACTTGATATCTGAATTGACTTTGGCTATGGAATTCAAAATCTCTTTAGGCCGATAATATATTTAGATTTCATAGTTATCAGGTAAGTGATATTTAGTGTTGGAAATTATAGATAGTAGGTTATTTATATATACCATAAATAGAAATGGTCCTATAAGACTGAGTTTGGAGCACCCCATTTAGTAATATAAGCATCAAAAAAATAAGAAATTATCCTAATTGATCCGGCAGTTATAAAACAGAATTAAGCGACAAGGCAATATCGTAAATTTGAAAGAAAAGTACAATTTTCTGATTAAAATTAAGTGAAAAATTTTGTCGAATGCTTTACCGTAATCAAGCAATATCAGGATGCATATCAAGCATAATCGATAGAACGTCGGATATCACAATTGATATGAAGTAAAGCTTTACTTGTAGTATGCATCTTTTTGTTAAGAATAGGTGCAATTATTAATCTTTTGCACTCCACACAAAATTTCATATCCCCTACCACCAACTCCATGCCATTTTTTATGAGCACTAAAAATTAAAAGTGTTATTTTTTAAAGAAAATTTTATAAGGGCGTTTACATAGATTAGATTATATTTATATGTTTTATTGCATATATTTATATTTCTGTTGTGTTACAAAAAAAAACTTCATTTTTTGTGTTCAAATTCTTTCATGGTATGATATATAAAAACAATCTCCCGCATGCATCCTTAATTAATTTTTACAGGTATCGCAATAATACGCGGTAACATGCCTTCCACCTTTTTGTTCTCTGTTCGAACATACTACACAATCCCTTTTCCCCACTTTTCGCATTATATGTAGCATGTATGTCCATTTACCCTATTCTCGGAAGCAAAATTAGAAGCTCTTATATGCTCTTGAGAAGAATTTCCAACACATTGGTCCACTAAAAGTTTCAAAAATGTTAAGTGTGTCAATGGCTTCGACTTCATTATAACTTGGTAAAGAATATATAAAATGATCGCACACATCTCCATTCCCGAAAAAAAATTCGCTACCACTTGAGTGATTTTCTCATAAAGCAATATCTGAACGCATAGTGATCGATTCGATCTAGAGCACCCATAGAAGTTGTATAATCGGTAACAACATTAGGCGTTCGAATCATAATTTCTTTTCCACCTGGTAAAACTCTCCGCTTAGAGGTAAAACCTGGTGAGACTCCGCTGCATTATCACAAGTGGTCAATAGAGTTATCCTTCCAAGCTATCCTTTTTATATGCAACACCTTTTCTGTTAATTTGAATAGTACCAGACAAATGTCATTTTAGATTAGTTAACTCTTCGGCTAAAGGAATGCTGGTGAAATATTGATCTGTATATGACACCCTTGTGCGCTAGGAATTCATGATAAAGCTGTAGCAGAATTCTTGTTCTTACAGGTAAGTCTGGTTTAATAAGATTTTCAGTAGTTAAACTACCATAATATGGTAGAATGCCATAAGCGTATACTGTCTCATAATCTGCCAGTACATAAATTCTTCTACCCCACTTCGTAGGCTTATTGGGATTGTATGTGATGAATCTAATTCGACTCGTCTACGCAGATATTTTTTGCAGGTATACAATAATTAGAGAATTTTGAATTTATAAACTCCTAGAAGTGGCTTAATTTTTCTGTTCGAGTTTTTATATTTTGACTTTGAGTAACAGGTGTTTTTAAATGTAACATCCAAAATATTTGGTTGATCTGTGCCTGGTAAATATGAGAGAAAAATGGATTTTTACTGTTGGGTGGTTGACCAATATTCATTGTATGTAGCTACTGATATTGAGGATAACGCAAAGGAAAGCCCAAAACTATCTTTGTCCATATCTTCCCATGTCTTCCAAATTCAATTCTTTGTTTGTTTTTTCGATCTTATTTGAGTTTTTGCATAATTGTTAGTTCCATTTATAATCTCATTGACTAGTAGTGGTTCTACAACATTCGAGAAAACCTGTGGTCCGGGGATTTTGGATGTCACAGAGAAATTTATTCCTTCAAAAACATTTTCGTTTTCTGTAATATCAATTCCGTTATCATCATAATCTTCAGCAGAATCACTTTCGTTCTTTGAGTTTTCGTTCCCATTGAGCTATCCATGTAGCTACAATAATAATTGGCTTCATTTTCATTCACTATGGCAACAAAATCAATAAAATTGTCATTATGAAGTTCAAAATCTAATTCACTATCACTACTTTCAAAATCCTGTATATCGATTTTGTCTCGTGAGTTACTCATTTAAAATGAGTGAAGCAAAAAAAATCGAATACGTACACTGTGTATAATACACAATTATGTCTTTGTATTTTTCTTTTGTTCGTATTTGTGTCATTTGTATGATGAACAGTATCAAAATAACGCGATCCGGGCGAATCGGTTTAATTGTTATGCTGCTTATTTCCTTTTCTCAGCACATTACGTCTGGGGGTCGTTTTTTTCCAAAATTCGACAAGTTGACGAAATAACCGCAAGTATATAGTAGTGGTATGCGTGTTTGTGTTAGTGCGATGTGCGCCATTTAATTTTCTTGAATATGACATTTCTAGATTCATTTCATTTATAATTTAAAATTTGTAAATGCAATGCAAATATGCTTTAAATAAACTTAAATTTATTTAATTTTAGTTTTAAAATTATTTCTAATTCTGTGTTTCTGCGAAAACAAAACATTCATTCGACATCTCTCTCTCTCTCTCTGGCTTTCACATCCCATGAAGGGATTTCGCCGCCCGCACAATGGCCCTCCATCCATCCCGATCCATTGCTCTCGTCCTCCAGTTTCGACATCCTAATGCTTGCAGATCTTGTTCAATGTCGTCACGCCAGCGTAGTCGGGGTCTTCCTCTACGACGTACTCCGGCTGGTTGTTGGTGAAACACTTTATATATCATCCGTTGTTGTGGGGACCTTGCAACGTGGCCGAGCCATCTCACTCGATTGGATTTAATGAATCCGATGATATCGCTGCCTCCGAGGAGTTGCTTTATTTCGTGATTCATACGAATCCGATATTCGTTGTTCGCAACTTTAATTGGACCAAAAATTGAACGTATGACCTTCCTTTCGAATGTAGATAACAATCTACAATCGTTAGAGGTCATGGTCCAGCTCTCGCTTCCGAAAGTCAGCACAGGTCTTATTAGTGCTTTATAAAGTGCGAGCTTGCACGACTGCGATAGATGTTTCGAACGCAATAATCTTGATTGGGCGTAGAAAACTCGTTGTCCGGCAGCGATTCGGGCTTTTATTTCTGCCTGGATTTCATTCAGTGATGTTATAACTGACCCGAGGTATTTAAAGTTTTCGACACCATCAAAATTGTGGTCGCCAATTCCGAGATTTGCACTAGAGATGTTCCTGGGTGTTGTTAGATATTTGGTTTTACTGCTGTTCACCTCCAAACCAAGTCTTCTTGCGCAGCGATCGAGCGGTATGAAACTGTCTTTGATATCGCTTGGTCTTCGGCCAAGAAGCACGATATCATCTGCATATCCAAGAATTTGGCCGGATTTATTAAATATACAGCGCGAAGTTTCGATGTTGCTTTTTCTCACTACGTACTCAAGCGCCAAATTGAACAGCAAAGGCGCGAGTGCATCACCTTGTCGAACGCCAGATGTTATTTCAAAGGAGTCTGACACAGTTCCTTCAATTACGATTCTACATACAGACCCAGACGTTGTTAATTTACACAGCGAAACGAGTTTCTCTGGGATTCCTAGGCATATGAGCGCGGCCCATAGGTTGTCGCGGTTTATACTGTCATATGCCTGCCGGAAGTCTATATATAGTTGATGTATGGTTATGTTGTACTCCCAACATTTTTCCAAGATCATCCTCATGGTAAAACACTGGTCCATGGTTGATCGGTTGGGTCGAAAACCACATTGATAGTCGCCAATGATGTTTTCGGCGAAAGGGATGAGTCTGTCAAGTACAACATTAGCCAACACTTTGTAAGCAGCGTTCAATAAAGCTATGCCACGATAGTTTTCACATTTGAGACGGTCGCCTTTTTTATGCAGCGGACATATGAGCGCGGTCTTCCAATTCTCAGGCAGCTCTTCTTGGTCCCAAATACAGACGACGAGGTCGTATAGACTTGTTGCAAGAGTAGCGCCTCCGAGTTTAATCAATTCTGCGGGGATTCCATCGAGACCGGGTGCCTTTCCGTTTTTCAATCGACTAATAGCTGCGTCTACTTCCTCCACTGTGGGATATTCGACAAAGACCTCGTCACCTGGAGGAGCTATTGCTCTAATGGGGGTCACGTCGTCATTCCGATTTAGCAGATTTTGAAAGTAGGTTTGCCATACTGAGAGAACATCAGCCACGTTTGTTCTCAACTCTCCATTCCCGTCTTTGATGGCTGTACTTCTTGGGTGGAAGTCTTTAGTGAGATTCCTGGCGTTGGCAAAACAGTCCCTTGAGTTTCCTAGTTCCGCTTGGAAGCTGATGTTTTCGATGCATAGTCTCATATGTTCGCGTTTTTTTTGTCGAAGGTATTTAGTCGTGGCTTTCCTAGCGCGGAGATATTCTGCTAGAGTGCTTCTAGTGTTGCGAGCCAACCATTTTTCACGAAGCGTTCGTTTATTTTCGACGACCCTACGGCATTGGTCATCGAACCAATCATTGCGGGCTCTCGGAGGTCTTCTTCCGATGGTATTTTGCGCCGCGGTGGTTATGGCTGACTGTATAGCGTGCCACTGCTCCTCGATGTTAGAGGGAGCTTCTTCGTTGTTGCTGGGCCGCTCTAAATAGTTAGTGACAGCTGATTGGTAACTCTGCAATGACGCTTGGTCTTTTAGAGCATTGATATTCCATCGAACGGTCTTTTGTGCTTGTCTGTTAAACGTAGATGACAGTTTGCACTTATATTTAAATATGACAAGCATATGATCGCTGTCCATGTCTGCACCTCTGTAAGATCTAACGTCAGATATGCTGGTGGAGTGCCTCTTAGACACCATGACGTGATCGATTTGATTTTCCGTTCTCCCATCATTCGATCTCCATGTTACTTTGTGGATTCTCTTATGTGGGAAAAACGTACTTGATACAACTAAGTTGTACGTTATTGCCAGGTCGGTGACTCGTTGGCCGTTGTTATTACTAGTTAGGTGCAGGCTGTTAGGACCGATGTGCGATGTATTTTCTGCACTCCTACCGATTTTTGCATTAAAGTCGCCCACGATGATTTTAATGTCGTGGTCCGGTATGTTATTGATGACTTCCTCCAGTTCAACAAAGAAAAGATCTTTGATGTCATCTGATTTATCTTCGGTGGGTGCATGCACATTGACGATCGTGATGTTAAATTTCCTAGTGCGAAGTCTGACCGTGCATATCCGCATGTTGATAGGGCGGAAATCGATGATATGATGCTTCACGCGCCGATGGATGAGGAAGCCAACTCCAAATTCTCCTCCGTTCTGATGGCCGCTGTAATGAAGAGTGTAACCATTGGTGGTGTCATGGATCCCACTCCCAGACCATCTAAGCTCTTGTAGTGCAAGTACGTCTAATGTGTAACTCTTTGCTTGGTTCGATAGGTTCTGGAGATCTCCAGGTCTTAAGAGGCTAAGCACGTTCCATGTTCCCATTTTTAAAGCGTTGTCCGTGTACAATTTCCGAGGTCGAGTTTGTAATGAATCCGATATGGTTATCCGAGGCCTTTGTTTAGGGTTCATAACTTGGTGAGTTTTTATGAGGGGAGGTTGTTGGCCTTCCGCTCAACCCGCTTGTTACGTGTGTGGGTCACGTACTGGTGAGAATCTTGAGGCATCCAGTCCTACCTTGAACACATTTATATAGCGAGCCGCTTGATACAAGACAGACGCCCGCTTCAGCCGCTCCTAACCTGGAAAACAGACGCTGGTTTGGCATTGGTTTTGAGGCGCCAATGGCTCGCCCTGACATGTAGTGTCCATGACTATAAACAGGATTTAGCTGCTCGTCTCCACTACACCGCCTGATTCATTTAGCGTTACCCAGAGAGCACCGCGAGGAGGTATGAATCTCGGACTTCGCCCCCCATTCGACATCGCATTAAAAAAAATTAAAATATGTGTAGTTAAAATTTTTTTTCTTAACACATTGACGCACACTTTCTAAATGTGTGTGATACTCAGGAACACATTTTACTTTTGTAATTGCAATGATATTTTGTCGCGGGAGGAAATGTATTGTGAGAATTGAAAAATATGTCGAATTACTCCTTAAAAAATGAATGTTATTTCCGCAAACGTGTTAAAAAACTAAAAAGTTGTATGACCGCTATAGCAGTCATTTCCGCCAACGTGTTAACTCACCACTCAAGCCGTATACATACGTCGGATGGAAATCTGGGATTTTTACATCCGAGATTTTTTTCAACTCTTTTGTATGAAAAGAGGCGTGGCTGTTGTATAATTTACGTATGCGGTCTTACTTTGAGAAATTTACAACAACAATCCCATATATGTAATTCCAAATTGGAATTGTTTTAAATCAACTTTTTTGTTGGTATAGAATAATTCTATTCTACCGGTTGTAAATTAGTTACGATTTCTAATAATATTCAATATTATTCGGTCATATTACTATTTAATTAGATATATTTAGTTGTGTTTTCACGTTTTGTTTAACTTCAAAATGTAATTGTTCCCAACTAATAAAAATAAGTAAATACAATTTTTGGTTGTTACTTTGAGCACAATATTTATTCTATTCCAGCATGGATTTAACCGGTTCCAAAGTAAGACCGTAGTGATGTAATTATTGGTTAAAACGATGGGATAGAAAAATCCCGGATTTTTATCCGACGTATGTATACGGCTTCAAACACATGGCGAGATGTCAAAAAGCGAGATGACGAAGACGACATAAGCACCAAAAAACTGAACCGATTTGTACCGATTCATAACTTTTGATGCTTACATTGGCAGAAAACAAACAAATATAACCCAGTGCACCTAGATACTGTCTTCTAGGTGCATTGTATAACCACAGAAAAATTACACACACTAATATAAAATTGTACACTATACTCCTTAAGGTCGATTTATATTATCGGCGCAGCGCAGCACAGCTCATACCAAAAAAATATTGTTACATGAATTTATTATGAGAGTATTTATATTATAAGTGCATTTCGGTGCAGTACAGTACAGCGCATATCGTATAATCCAAAAAGAATATTTGAAAACAAAACGCAAACGAATATATACGAAAGAAAACCAAAATAGATACAAACAAAATAAATAAATACAACTCAAATATTCCATCGTAAAATGATAGATACGAACGCACACCAGAATAAATACGAACCCAATAGACCATTTTCCTCAAACGTCAAAATAACATTATGACAGTTGAACGTGTATGGCAAACCATTAAAATAAAATTGTATTTTTTTATTTTATTCCTAAATTCTCATAATGCTATTAAAATTTAACAATACAATTGTTTGTGGTTATGTTTTAAACATTAAACTTTAATAGTTTTGTCATAAACTTTAAAAATTACAAACAAAATTTAGTTTGTTCTTGTTTGCCATACAGCTTCAGCTGCCAAATTTTTTGGAGGAAAATGGTCTATATATGAGAGATATAAATCGTTGATGCATGAGACGATGCATGACTGAGCTGAGCCGCGCCGATAATATAAATCGACCTTTATATACGTATATGTACTATGTAGACCCCTGCTCTCGAGCTGTGGAGTGTCATTACTTAATATGCTAATATATTTTATATTTAACATTTTTTTAATCATAAATCAATTTTATATGTTTTAATAAAATTTTAAGTAAATTTATTTTAAATTCCATAAATTTTAAAAATAAAATGTTAAATATAAAAAAAATCGTAAATACATAAACGACACAAAAATATGGCGTTTACAATGGTTAACTCTTTGAGTGCCAAAAAGCGCGATCGTGCTCCTCAATACATCAGCCGAAATCATGTCAGCACTCAAAGGGTTAATATAAATAAACAAAGAAGAATGACACGTGGCTTGCGCAGTAAAACAATCATACGCACGAAAGAAACAAACAAAATGCTACTACTCTGTGGTGAAGATATAAAAGGTAATAACTCATTTCTTCAGTTTTTCAGTAACGCATATTTAAAATTTTCTGGTGTTTCGGAAAAAAATTATTAATCGTAGGGAACTTAATTTTTGCATAGTTTTGGGTATATACTTATCAAAATTTAAAATAAAATAAAAAAATACCGTTACAGTTTTTTATGGACAATTCGAATTAATGAAGAGATCTAAAATGTAACAAAATGACTTATTACCTTTTATATCTTCACCACAGAATTCCGGTTACACTCATTTGGTTCACACATTTTGAGACAAAATCCGTAAAATTGATTTTTATTATTTATGGGAAACAAATATTTAGTAATTCTGTGTCATTTACTGCAAAAAAAAATATTTAAAAAATAATACTCGAATGTGGGAAATCCTACTAAAATATGTTTATTTCTTATTCATGTCACCATATAGGAGTTAGTGGATTTGTGGTTAAACTTAGTATGTCACCGAATATGTGTCAGTGGAGTGCGAAAGGTTATGTGTCTCCATTCAGATTCAAAAATAGAAAACCCTGTTAGACTATAATTCCTTGTAGTAAATGATAGACGCATAGACGATGCAAAACAACTTCAGAAATTTCATCGATGGCAGCTGCTTTGAATTTAATAGAATCTAAAGCATAACTCGGCAAAATCAATATTCCTAAAGCTGAAGATACAGCATCAGGAGAATTTACTACATTATTCATAATATTAGTTTCAGATCCTAATGGATCAGTGCTATTATAAATGGAAGGTAATTGTTGAAATCGTCGTGGCAGTATTTTGCGTTTTACAGATGAAATCGAACCAGTGGATTTAATATTTTTTCAAAAAATTTCAAAGGTAACGGTGGATTTGACATATTTCTAATAGCGAATTCTTTTACGTTTTTGATGTAAATCAAATTTCCGATAGTTAAAAAGAACACGAAAAAAATTTTATATGTTTTTATCGTAGTGTGCCTAAATCCGAAAGGGATGCCGTAAACAATAACAAATCATTTTGAAAAAATTTCAATAGACGCGTTTGACATATTTACAATATTTACGATTGACGTATTATATGTATATAAATATGTGTATGTGGTAGTTAAAATGGAAGTAAAAATCTACATTTCCATTTTTTGATGTACATCAAATTTTTTTGCTATTTTTTCCGCTAAAAGAACGCGAAAATGTGATTTACATCAACAAATTTTGATGTACATCAAAATTTTTTGCCAGTTTTTTATAAAATGAAAACGCCATAAGTCTTTATATTTATCGTGTTAAAAATTTCATTATTATACCACGGTGGGCGGGTTTCTGAAACAGGCATCTGATTAAATTGGTAAATTAGAATTTAATTTAAAAAAAAAAAAAAAAAAAAAAAAAAATTGGTAAAGCCAATAAATAATTTTGTCTTTGGAATCGGAAATAGAATAAAGTAACTTTAAAGTTACTATAATATATAAGTGATAAAGCTTATTTATTGAAGTCGCGTATTGTAAAACTGGTTGTCGTTTTAGTGTGTTCTATATGCTATATCTATTTTCCTGCCTGCCCACACAATTGTGTGGGTAAGTCAAAATAATCATGTCAAAAATTTATTTTTGTATGTGTTTTGAACCAACTTACAGATTTGTGTATTCCTTTCATACTTATTTTCGTCCGAAAAAACCACTATAACTATACACACAATTGTGTTGATTGTACTTCAAATCAAGCGAAATTTTTTATCAAAAACGCCATTACATACTATGTTTTCCTACTCACACATTTACGTGGTTTGGACTTTAATTGAGCCAACAAATTTTTTTTTTTTGGTAGAAAAAGGGATATGAGAAACAAATAATGGTCAGTAGAAACTTGTTTCAGAAATATTACTTTGCCTGTATTTGATATTACCCAGTCCAATAAAGAAGACTACTTGTTATAAACAAATGTTGGCTCCCGGGTTGGATTTGAGGAAGAACTAATTCAGCAAACTTATTAATTTTCTTACTGAGGACATTACGATTACAACTGAAATCTCCACACTGCAAAATATCATAATAACTAGCCAACACTAAAATTTTCAAATATGATGTTTAAGTTTTCACAGATCTTCCTATAGGAGATTTATAACCTAACATCACAGAATTTTGCTATTATCATATTACAATCAAATTAGAAGAATCTCCAAATTGAGAGCAAAGTGTTATTTAATTACTTTGAAATTAATAAAAGATTTAAGATACATACAAAATCCGCAGTGTTTTCAACATTATCTAATTTTTGGTGTAATCGCAAACCGCTAAATCCGAGAAAGCAAATCAAAGCATCAGGAATACGATGGTGATGCAACGTTTCAACAAAATAAAGTTGATCAAGGTTCACGCCCTCCTAGTTTGTTCTCATAAGTTTAAAAATGAGATATTCAGCTATTTTGATTTCAGCTTTACATCTATTTATAGAAGCTTTAAGAACTACATTATTAATTAAAGAGGAGCACACGAATTTGCCCTTAAATTATTCATACAAAGTGCCCGTCATTAAATAATCAAAGTTATCAACTTTTGGAGTCATCCTGTTTCCAAAAAACCGTATGCAAAACATCAATAAAAACCATTTTTAGTAGTTCTGTGCTGTTGTCAGCGCTGTGCATAAATGCTGAGGGGTCGGACGTATAGTTTTGTTACTAAAACTTAATTTTAGTTAAAACTGTTTTGTATAATAAAAACTCCTCGTTGAAAATTTTGGGTTATATTTATTCGAACCTTTTAATTATGGGCGCTTTTAATAATTTATGGAAAAAACACGCATGAATTTTCATCCCGATCGGTTGGAATAGACGGATTCCAGTTGTAGAATTAATAAAGAAGTTTTATAAAATAAAATTTTTTGTCAAAAACCTATTCCGCTTAAATTTTAAACTAATTTTGCCACAAATTTAATTTTGATTATTTTCGTGTTAATGATTTTTTCGTATATGCGATGCTTTTCAAAATCTTTGTAAAAGCTTATAAAAATCGAAAAAGCTCCATAGGAGCTGCCCCTTCCGATACACAGATTCTTTGAATTTATGGAAAAGTGATGAACCTAAGCATGAAGTTTCATGCAGATTAGTCAATCCCTTTGGGCTATAGAGATGCAGAATTCTGGTGAAAACCCGTTTTTACCAAAACTTGTCATTTCAGCATACAATTTTAGAATAATGATCTGAACAAATTTTATAGCAAATTTAATTTAGAATATTTTTGTCATACTCGTTTTTTCGTAAATGCTCTCTCTCTCTCTCTCTCTAGCTTCACATCCCATGAAGGGATTTTGCCGCCCGCACTATGGTCCTCCAGCCGTCTCGGTCCATCGCTCTCGACCTCCAGTTTCGACATCCTAGTGCCTGTAGATCTTGTTCGACGTCGTCACGCCAGCGCAGTCGGGGTCTTCCTCTACGACGCACACCGGCTGGTTGTTGATGGAACACTTTATTGGTCATCCGTTGTTGTGGGGACCTTGCAACGTGGCGAAGCCATCTCACTCGATTGGATTTGATGAATCCGATAATATCGCAATCTCCAAGTATTTGCTTTATCTCGTGGTTCATGCGAATCCGATATTCATTGTTCGCGACTTTAATTGGACCAAAGATGGAACGAATGACCTTCCTTTCGAAAGTTGATAACAATCTACAATCATTAGTGGTCATGGTCCAGCTCTCGCTTCCGAAAGCCAGCACAGGTCTTATTAGTGCTTTATAAAGTGCGAGCTTGCACGACTGCGATAGATGTCTAGATCGCAATAATTTTGATTGGGCGTAGAAAACTCGATGTGCGGCAGCTATTCGGGCTTTTATTTCTGCCTGCATGTCATTTGATGATGTTATAACTGACCCGAGGTATTTGAAATTTTCAACGCGATCAAAATTGTGGTCGCCAATTCCGAGATTTGCCGCATGGGGATGTTCCTGGGTGTTGATACAAATTTGGTTTTGCTACTGTTCACCTTCAAACCAAGTCTTCTTGCGCAGCGATCGAGCGGCACGAAACTGTCTTTGATATCGCTAGGTCTTCGGCCAAGAAGCACGATATCATCTGCATATCCAAGAATTTGGCCTGATTTATTAAATATACAGCGCGAAGTTTCGATGTTGCTTTTCCTCACTACGTACTCAAGCGCCAAATTGAACAGCACAGGCGCGAGCGCATCTCCCTGTCGAACACCAGATGTTATTTCAAAGGAGTCTGACACAGTTCCTTCGATTACAATTCTACATACAGACCCAGACGTTGTTAATTTGCACAGAGAAACGAGTTTCTCTGGAATTCCTAGGCATATGAGCGCGGCCCATAGGTTATCGCGGTTTATACTGTCATATGCCTGACGGAAGTCTATATATAATTGATGTATGGTTATGTTATACTCCCAACATTTCTCCAGGATCATCCTCATGGTGAAACTCTGGTCAGTGGTCGATCGGTTGGGACGGAAACCACACTGATAATCGCCAATGATGTTTTCGGCGAAAGGGATGAGTCTGTCAAGTACAACATTAGCCAACACTTTGTAAGCAGTGTTCAATAGAGCTATACCACGATAGTTTTCACATTTAAGACGGTCGCCTTTTTTATGCAACGGACATATGAGCGCGGTCTTCCAATTCTCCGGCAGCTCTTCTTGGTCCCAAATACACACGATGAGATCGTGTAGACTTGTTGCAAGAGTAGCGCCTCCGAGTTTTATTAATTCTGCGGGGATTCCATCGAGACCGGGTGCCTTGCCGTTTTTCAATCGACTAATAGCTGCGTCTACTTCCTCCACTGTGGGATATTCGACGAAGACCTCATCACCTGGAGGAGCTATTGCTCTAATGGGGGTCACGTCGTCATTCCGATTTAGTAGATTTTGAAAGTAGGTTTGCCATACTGAGAGAACATCAGCCACGTTTGTTCTCAATTCTCCATTCCCGTCTTTGATGGCTGTACTTCTTGGGTGGAAGTCTTTAGTGAGATTCCTGGCATTAGCAAAACAGTCCCTTGAATTTCCTACTTCCGCTTGGAAGCTGATGTTTTCGATGCATAATCTCATATGATCGCGTTTCTTTTGACGAAGGTATTTAGTCGTGGCTTTCCTGGCGCGGAGATATTCTGCATGTGTGCTTCTAGTGTTGCGAGCCAACCATTTTTCTCGAAGCTTTTGTTTATTTGCGACGATCAGGCGACATTGATCATCGAACCAATCATTGCGGGGTCTCGGAGGTCTTCTTCCGATAGTGTTTTGCGCCGCGGTGGTAATGGCTGACTGTATTGTGTGCCACTGCTCCTGGATGTTAGAAGGAGCTTCTTCGTTGTTGCTAGGCCGCTCTAGATAGTTAGTGACAGCTGATTGGTAACTCTGCAGTGACGCTTGGTCTTTTAGAGCATCCACATTCCATCGAACGGTGTTTTGTGCTTGTCTGTTGAACGTTGATGACAGTTTGCACTTATATTGAAATATGACAAGCATATGATCGCTGTCCATATCTGCACCCCTGTAGGATCTAACGTCAGATATACTGGTCGAGTGTCTCTTAGACACCATGACGTGATCAATTTGGTTTTTCGTTCTTTCATCATTCGATCTCCACGTTACTTTGTGGATTCTCTTATGTGGGAAAAACGTACTTGATACAACTAAGTTGTACATTAATGCCAGGTCGGTGACGCGTTGGCCGTTGTTGTTACTAGTTAGATGCAGACTGTTAGGACCGATGTGCGATGTATTTTCTGCACTCCTGCCGATTTTTGCATTAAAGTCGCCCACGATGATTTTAATGTCGTGGTGCGGTATGTTATTGATGACTTCCTCCAGCTCGACAAAGAATAAATCTTTGATGTCATCCGATTTATCTTCGGTGGGTGCATGCACATTAACGATCGTGATGTTAAATTTCTTAGTGCGAAGTCTGACCGTGCACATCCGCATGTTGATCGGGCGGAAATCGATGATTTGGTGCTTCACGCGCCGATGGATGAGGAAGCCAACTCCAAATTCTCCTCCGTTCTGATGGCCGCTGTAATGAAGAGTGTAACCATTGGTGGTGTCATGGATCCCACTCCCCGACCATCTAAGCTCTTGTAGTGCAAGTACGTCTAATGTGTAACTCTTTGCTTGGTTCGAAAGGTTCTGGAGATCTCCAGGTCTTAAGAGGCTAAGCACGTTCCATGTTCCCATTTTTAAAGCGTTGTCCGTGTACAATTTCCGAGGTCGAGTTGGTAATGAATCCGATATGGTAATCCGAGGCCTTTGTTTAGGGTTCATAACTTAAATGGTTTTTATGAGGGAAGGTTGTTGGCCTGCCGCTCAACCCGCTTGTTACGTGTGTGGGTCACGTACTGGTGAGAATCTTAAGGCATCCAGTCCTACCATGAACACATTTATATAGCGAGCCGCTTGATACAAGACAGACGCCCGCTTCAGCCGCTCCTAACATGGAGAACAGACGCTGGTTTGGTATTGGTTTTAGGGCGCCAATAACCCGCCCTGACATGTAGTGTCCATGACTATAAACAGGATTTAGTCTGCTCGTCTCCACTACACCGCCGGATTCATTTAGCGTTACCCAGGGAGTACCGGCGAGGAGGTATGAATCTCGGACTTCGCCCCCTCGTAAATGCTACCACTTTAGAAAATATTTGCAAAATCAAATATTCCAAATTTTGCTAAATCCTCTAAAAATCAACGAGAACTTCTTTTGTTGCAAATTTAATTTAATATCTTTTTGTTACTTATAATTTTTCTTAAATGATAGACTTTTCAATATATGTAATTGCAAATATGAGAGATCTCCTATAGCTTCCACTTCCGATGAACCGATTTCGACCAAAAATCACTGGGATCTCCGAAGTAATGGAAAAGCTTAAATCTGAAGAGGGGTACATACATTTGTTTCTCGATTCCACCGTAAGGCTTTCTCTAGAAAAGTTTATTATACTTGAAGTGCAACCGTTCGCACCAAAAAAAACATTAAACAAAAAACGATGAAACAATATTTTTTAAAAACAACCGAGGCCAATATTGAGATACATAATGTATTTTGTATAATTTACGATCGAGAACTGGAACTTAATTTAATTTCTCGAACATTCCGTCTCGTTTTATTAAAAAATGATTAAGACGCCTAAGACCATTATAAGAATGACCGTTTAATTCGAAACAATTAACTGCATTTTACAAAATTTTGTTTTTTGAACCTCCCGAATAGATCGCCTAGGTGATTTTAATGAGGAAGACAGTAGTCCTTTTCGGTAGTCGCTGACTTTCGCTACTATATCCCTTCCAACCAATTTCTTTCAGTTTATTTGGCTTTAAAACGTAAACCAAAAAAATTATTAGGATTACACTACACAGATCATTACACAGATCATCGTGAACAGATTTTTCCGAAAATCGAGGATCTTTAATGCAACTCTTACCTACGAAAAACTGTAAAAACAACAAAAACTGATATTTTACCTTCGAATTTTTATCTACCGTACCGTCAGTTCACTTTAACATCTTACAACAATGTTGGGTCTTCTATGATTGTTTCTGTCAACCGGCGTTCCTTGAAATTTACGTTCGCAACAAAATATGTTCCCAATAAATAATCTCTATTCTTCAAAGTCGGATTCGAAAACAATCCAATTTTAATCTATAAAAGTAATTGGGCCGATCACGCGCGTAATTTGCGTTGGTAGCTGAGATCAATTTACATTTATTGAATGTCATCTTTTCTATGTCATTTCATTTTAGCAACACTCTATATTTGTGCTTTTAGATGAAGAGCATAGGTTAAAAAGCTTAAGTTTGGTCTTACTGATCTATTTTATGAAATCAATAAGTTGTTTTAAGTTATTGCCTTAGTTCTGCTAAGATAACTGATTGCACAGGTCTGCATGCTTTTCAAACATACGAATATCGTTGTTCGTCACCTCCGGTTTGATTATTAAATAAAGAGTCCTGTCAATCTTAGTTGAAATGCTATCTTGGTAATGGGTCTAAAAATATAAATTAACCAGCTCTGCAGAAATTTCGCTTGCCCATTTTCTCTTTTAGTTCTAATGGTTACCATGCTTTAGTGTGCCGATAGTAATTGTAATTTTTTACTATTGATGTTGGCAACATTTTCATTCGAGAAGGTTGTGGTGCCGTCTTATAACGGGGTCCCATAGGGAACGGCACATTTCACAATAGTGCAATTTTGGGTTATTCTACCACCCAAAAAAATCTAAAATTTCACTGTTGTGAAATGTGCCGTTCCGTATGGTCAGAAATGTAAAATTTCACAACAGGATGTGCTAAAACAAGATGTCATAAAACAGGATATCACAAAACAGTACATAGTACACTAAAGTACATGGTACTCGACAGGATTGAAACAATTCGCCAAAAAACAGTACATAGGATAGTAAGTGGAGGAAAGTTTTTACTTAAAGTCAATCTTCAAACAAAATTATTTTATATTACTTGAACTGAAGATAAATCTCCGCTTGATAATCTACTAATAAAATCTATTACTGTACAATGTATTGTTTTGAGATGCCTATTTTTAATCAGTCTTGTTCCGTACCAGGTACTGATTTATTATGTCCTGTTTTGAAAGTGCCATAGTGAGCGGCTTCGCTTATAAAAATGCACGATGTTTTGTGTGTTGCTTATCAATTAATTATATGTACATATACGTTGCGCCAAGCTTCAAACTGCGATGTATCTTATTTCTTTTCGATTAATGGCGGTATTACAATGGCTGCGTGACACAGGTACTTGTGTTAAGAATTCGTAATTCAACCAGTTTCCGAAGTGGTTATGGGATTCTGTTTGTGATCCATGAAGAATCTCCTAACACGATGTCATAGATTTTATAGGCCATATTGTCGGTGGTCATCGCAATTGAATCGGCTGGGCAATGTCATCATAAACAGACGCTGGACCACGCTTGATTTCTTTAACCCATAATTAATGGTTTATCGACGGTGTATGGTCCTTATAAACGGAATGCATCTTTACTTTGATTTTCTTTGAAAAACGGAATCGAATCACTGACCGATATTGCTCTTCTGCATATATGTGGTTGCAAAGAAACACAAACTTGTCCTCTTTCAAAAGTAATCAAGATTGCCCAATAAATCTGCCGATAGTGTTAAGTAAGTGTGTATTTCGAAAAATGGTATTAAGACGTTATATCAGTCGTTAAACGGGCGCTTGTCATAAAGCCCTCTTTTATTTATTTACATATTTAGCTACATAAATGTAAAATCAGTAACCGAAAATTGAAATATTTACTAAATATTAACAAAAATTATTTATGCCACGGGAAAACACAGATAATTATTTATGCCACGGTAAGATACAGATAATTATTATTCGCTTGCATTTAAATACTCATTTTTAAATAAACCGACCTAAGAAGCTTATTTTATAACAAAGTTTCTCTGCGTAGATCTTTAGTTAACGATGAACCAAAGTAAAGTACTACGTCTAATGTATCAGTCTTCCAGTTCCCCGTTGAGAGTCTACACCGGTCGAATCTAATCGAGCAGTACAGTTTTCTAACTTCTTATCTTATTATATTCCTTTTTTGTTCTTGGTTCAGAATCTGAATTTGGTCAATGATGGTAGGTAACATTTGAGAAGAGTACCTTTAAAAACCTTTAAACCACTCTAAGAAATCTGGTTCAATTAAAAGTATCGTCTGCACATCAAGAAACCCCTTAAATTTCTTCGCTGAACACATTCTGATAGAACTTCGTTTTGTGAATCCTCAGCTTTGCTTGTATACTCGCTAGCTAATAAACTTTTCCACAATACACAACAAGACACCTTTAAATACTTGGGAGCTGTTCTTTGTTAACCTTTATGGTTAGAGTTGTTATCTAATACAAAAGAGTAGCCTATTGATTAGGCGCCGGACAATTCTTCCGTGCACCAAAGGGTTCTATATATGGATGAAACATATACCGTTCGTTCTAAAATAATTAATTGCTAATAGGTTCGTAATATTCGTATGTATAATAAGTAGGTGTTGATTTTAGTGGAAAGTTTAATCTCTTAGAATTTCTTCTCCCCTTTGACTTTTTGGGTATTAAAGTATATATTTCCGCTATTTCGTTTAACTCGGATTTTTTGTTAGAGGTCATCAAGGGCAGGTTCCCGCTCCACTGCAAACATTCAGCCGATTTCGATTTCTAAAAATAAATAATCGTGCGTTTTGATTTAAAACGTATTACTATGTTGTAATTTGTTTCATTTATCCAACACATATAATAAAACTCATTGGAAAACCCTGGATATCGTCGAGCTAAATTTTTGTGCTACAAATGCTACATATTCTGTATCGTATTCCGGGTATTTTACTTTTCAGTCAACTCATTATCAGTAAAACAATCTAATTTTCTATTAAAATTCCGCATTCTTACTTTGTCTAGGCCTCAATAGAGTTCATGTACATTATTATTATTATTACGATAGTTGTTAATTTTTAATCTTAATTAGGTTATTCTGTTCATATTACGATTTGTTATTGTTAATTAAAACAGAATAATGAAAAGAAAATAAATTTTACAAGAAATGTAAATATTTCAAGTGTGAAATTACACATAATGGGTGGATTCAGTTAAGATTTCTAATTATTTTTTATGTTTCATTTACAGGTGTTGGTAAAACAAGTTTGGTTGTGCGGTACGTCTCCAATATGTATTCGAGAGAAATTGCGCCTACGATAGGAGCATCATTTTTCACCTGCAAAGTTAATCTAGATGATACTAAAGTAAAAATGCAAGTATGGGATACAGCTGGACAGGAACGATTTCGTGCCATGGCCCCAATGTACTATCGGAATGCAAACGCTGCGCTTTTAGTGTTCGATTTAACAAAATATAAAACATTTACGGAAATTAAAGAATGGGTACAGGAATTACAGAAAAACGTCCAAGAACCAATGGTATTAACGCTTGTGGGTAATAAAAGTGACTTAGAAGAAGAGCGTGCCGTTTCGCGGCAAGAAGCGCACTCATTTGCAACATTGATTGGTGGCAATTACTATGAGACATCAGCTGTAAAAGATCAAGGTATTGAACAAGTTTTTATTACCACCGCATTGGGACTCATAAAGATGTCGAATGAAAATCGTTTTACAACCATGAAACGATACGAATCTATGGACTCGCTGATAAGTCAATCTGCCGTTAATTACATAGGAAATGGACCGTCCGCTATTCAAATTGGTATACCTGTGGATGGGCAATCAACGGTACATATCGACGGTACTGGGCGACTGGAACCCGTTTCACACTCTATCGACCACATAGCACATGGAAACGAATATAAGGGCTGGTGTTGTTATTAAGATTGCAGAAGGCTTGTCTGTAATTCTTATTTGTGATATTTTAGTTTTAAAACGACAAAAAACTAATTTGTACGGGAATATCCTTATATTTTAAGATTAGAATAGAACACGTGCTTATTTTACATTTTCACCAAATAGATATTCCCATTTTATATTTATTTTTTATATTAAAGTAAATATTATGAGTTATATAATTACATGTATATAATCATAAAATGTAATAAACATTTATGTCAATTTTAAATAATAATAATTACTTTTAAGAAAACCCCACCGTGTTCTATAACGAAACAATTATTTAAAATTCTAAAAAAACGAAATTTGAAATAAAAGTACTATAATTTTAGTACAGATGAACTACAACTACATTATACTATTCATACTTAAATAATATAGAAATTATATAAAAACGCGCTTTGATATTTTATTATTTTAAATTATTAATCATGAAATTTTATATCGCTTAATTTCACATAGCTAATAAAAACCTTATAAATATATAAAATTTCAATTTTAAAATCAAATAATTTTTATTTTACGGAACCTGTGTACAACGAACATAGAATATGTTCTAAAAATGTGTCTTTACTTTTCATAAGTAAGAAAAACGGTTAGTAGATGACACCGTAAATATATTTGGTAATGTGATTTGTTTACATAAAAATAACCGGTTTATGTTTTTGACGTTTAGTTTGTTTTGGTTGTTTCACGCCTCTGGATACCAAGTGTTTGGTTTGATCTTTTGAATGCATTTTTCTGTTGTACAATTTAAATTAATATAAAATTAAATATGTCCAATAAAATCGTGAAAAAGTCATTTGAGTTATTAAACAATAATGATGGGTATGTAAATAAAAAATCATTAGAAGATTAGTGATAAAATTATAAAAATAATTTTCTCTAGAAATATTATGAATATTCATCATACGATTCAAAATGAGGCAGGTGAATTTGTTCGCATCAAGTTTGTACGTGTAATTATAAGTGATTCGAATGAGACGGTTGTTTGTGTTGATCACAGGTAAATAGAAACTGTTACTATAAATTTCGCACCGTTAATGCGTTTTTTAATGCAAGATAATTGTCTTTGACCCCAATATTTTATTTTGTATCCCTTGGTGCACCACCTTTCAAAATTTAAGTTACCTAAACGGTGTTTGTCATTTTATTTTTTATTATTACTGTTACTAATTAAAACAACGGTGTATTTTATGTTAACTATCCTTTTATTTTCCTGGCAGGCAAAACATATTCGTATTTGATATGATTGTAAAAAAGTTTTGGTTGATCAAAAATAAGTTTAAATCAAAATGTACCGCTGGCAAGTTTCTACCAGGCCGAGAAACCCACATTGTATTTGGAACAAATGATGGGTACCTTATAAGAATCGATTTAAGTAAGTAAATTTAACTTAAGCTTAGAAAATAATTACGTATATTTCAGAGTGTGTTAATCTGTTACCGGGTTATTTTATGGTTCATTCTGTGTAAAAATCGTATCAGGAGTGGTCCATTTATGTTATCCTCTGAGTTGCAGGCTATATTATTAGGTACATATATAACTCATAGTAGCTGGTTGCGAGTATTGTTGTAGGTACATTAAGTTTAATATGTACTGTGAGATGTGCTCGATGCGAATAATAAATTAAGACCGACTTTGGCTTAAAGAACGACCCTTTTCTGCGACGCCAAACCTTTTCAAGCCCATACTCCCACCATTCATCCATCCTTAGTAAATCTTTCATTTATTACTAGCCTTTACACTTATTTCCTAATCGTCATTTGGCGGTTCGAAAAATTCTGAATATAGTATAAAAAAAAATAAGTTTAAATTTGCGGGTTATACGAGTGCGGGTTATACCTACGTCATATAACTATATATATATATTATAAAGTACATATTCTATATTCTGTGATTACGTAAATACGTGAATATATTTTTTTTATTATTAAAATTATCGTGCGGGCGATTCCCAGGAAAATATGGTATATATTATAAAATAATTTCCAAAATATTTAACGTACGTTAAACGTGACGTTGAAACTCATTAAGCTTACAGTTTTAATTTGAGTACTGTTAATGCCCGGTTGCACAGAAAAATGACTAACGGCCGGTTAGTTGTGCGCCAGTTAAATGTTTTATATGAAAACTGTTTTCGCAACCAGAAAAAAATCAACGCAAACTTGATTAAATATTTTTTATTTCTAGATTATAAAATATTGACGGTTAAAATTTTTAACTTTTAATTCATTTAGTACACACGCTAACCGTTTATTTCTTTGCATACTCTGTGGTAAGTCATAAAGTCTAAGGGTCTCAAGTCTGAGATTAAATCCTTTCCTAAAACGTAAATGATTAAATAACGATGAATTTTTATGTTTTTTAATCATAGTATGATTTCTATTTTATGTAAAACTATCATTTGCAAACATTTTTATTATAAAAAAAATGGAGGGGTGAATATGTTATGACCATCAATTCGACCTTCTTTTACAAAGAATCTTTTTACATATTTCTCGAATACACCACAGTTGATTTCTAACGTGAAAAATTAAACTTACCAGACTGTTGGTAAAAACAATGTTTCAAAATTTCTGAAACCTTGTCGAAAATTTAATATTTAAATTGTTTTAAAATATTTTATTTCTTTGCCGTTTCTTGTAAATGCTGTACTTTTCAACATCATTGCAAAAATTGACATGTTCATAAGGAATCTGTCAACTCGGCACACAAATATCCACCACATTTCGAAGAATCTCCCAATTAATGGAAACCAGCTTAACTATGAATTTTCATTCCGAATTGTTAATCCACCTTGACTAGAGTAGAGATGCCGAATTTTGGTGAGTTAAAGTTTTTTTTTGTTAAAACCCACCATTTCCGGTAAAATTTAAAAAAGTTATCTGAAAATATTATGTTTGCAATTTAATTTACAATCGTTTTGTTTTGAACCGTGGTTTCCTAAATGCCATATACTTTTTAAATACATTACTTGAAAAAATCGAGAAAACTCCTATGGAAGCTACCACTTCCGTTGGGTCGATTTCGCCCAACATCAATTTATGAAAAAAGATTATATTATGGAAAAGGAGTTTCATCCGCCTTGGCTGTATAGGACTGAATTGTTGCTAAAAATCAGTATTTTGTTAAAAAACGTCATTTCCGCTTAAATTTTGGAAAACTGATGTGAACCGATATTGTTGCAAAATGCCCCAATTATGTAAAAAAGTGATCGAAAATTTCGACCAAAGGATCAACTTCGACAAACGAACGTTCTCATGGTGGACATTTATCAGATATTATTTTTCATTAAATTTCAAGTTTAAAAAACTTCTTATTGACCATTTATATCGCCATCGATACGGAAAGTAGAACGCTTGCTCCTATATTCGAGGGTGATGGGTTCGATTCCCGTTGGAGTCGAGACAAAAAGTTACTATACTGGTTTTTTTTAATGTGTCATGTGGTTTATGTACGTTTTTTAAATATCTGTAGCCATAGCCAAAAAATGAACGACAACGAATTTAACTTGGAAATTTCGTTTTTTATGACCTTGCGCCATCTCAGGTAACATACGAATGCCGTCGCGAAAGAAACTTCCAGGCTTCGACGCGATAAAGTCATTGGTGAATTTACGCACATCGTCCTGTGTTTTGAACTGATAATCCAGTAAGACGTACTGCATTGCCCGGATGAAATGGTACGCGGATGGCGCCAAATCTGGTGAATATGCCACGTGCGGGAGAACTTCCCATCGCAAGTTGAAGAAAGTTTATGAGTCACGTGAGCAACGTGAGGTCGAGCGTTGTCATGTAACAGTGTGACTTACTTGCTTCCTTGCCCGGTAAATGACCTTTTCTGATCAAGTTCTTCACTCAGTTTGTATAAATTGTCGACTGTAGCGTTCTGCAGTCACCGTCTGACCAGTTTCCAAAAGTTTGTAGTAAATCACACTCTTCATGTTCCATCTGATACACCGAAGAAGCTTCTTTAAGTGGACGACTTTTCACGTTTGGAATTCTCGTAAAAAATATACTTTTCATCACCCGTCACAATTTTGCACTAGAACGTGTTCATAACTTGATCTGCAAACGATTGGAAATAGCTGTTTGGGTCACTCTTAGCTGAGCTGCAAGCTCTTGTTGCGTTAGCAACTGTGTTGTCTTCATCCTGTAGAGCTTGCAATTCTGCATCTTCAAGAATTCGTTTAGAATCCAGTGCCGAATGTGCTGTTTGTCAGTTGCTATCGTAAACTTTGCTATTCTGGGAGATTATGTAAGTCACGTAGACTTCTGGTGCGGTGTTCTGAAACCTTGTGTCCGATCCTGTAAAAACCACAAAATATTGTGAAATTATTACTATTTTAAATATAATTTTAAGCTCGAAGAAAAAATCTGTAAAAATTAAGTCATACACCTAATATTTTAATAATTAGAAAATGATTTAAAGAAGCGCGTTCGGCATCTGGATTTTCAAAATATTTGCAAAAAACGGGAAATTTTCTATGGAAGGTGCCAGTTTCAGTGGCCTAAAATCATCGTTGAAGAATAAAAAGTGTGTATGTGAGTAAACTTTTAGTTTATTTATTTATATTTGAGTTTATTCCATTGTGTCATCTAGGAGGCGATAGCGGACATATTATATAGGTAGGTCAAATGTCTTATTGTAGTAGATACTCATAGCAACTGAAATTATCAATGCAGTGAATTGTTGTTAGCCATAAGCATATGTATAAACTACCTTTCTCTGAACCTAAGCTCTCTGCAAAAGGAAAATAAATTCGTCACCTGTGGCATTATTCTGGTAATTCCCCGGGAATAGGGAACTGGTAAAAGAATTTATATGTAATTTCTGTTGAAATATTTTTTTTCCGGCCTACTTTTACTATATTGATGTTATGGTGTTGTGTGTACAGGATGTTCCACCGTCTTATGCAATTAGTATGGAAAATTAAGTAGATATGGAAAATTAAAAATGAGATTTTTTCTTTTGGGAAATATTTAAATTTTACATATCATACGAAAAAAAATATGAGATTAAGAAACGATAGGCTGAATTTATATTTTATTTTTTTTTATTATTTAATCTTTGCAATCTGTTCTGGGGCCGAAGAACTCTTTCGCAGTTCGCTTTTCACGTCCTTGCCTTACGCAGTCGCCTGCCAAATCGAGGTCGTACGGCTATAGGTTCGATTTTATCACAATCTGCTCATTGCACAGCTCCATGCCAGCAGATTGGCATGGAAGGTGGGCCGGCCCATATTCGTATTATTGGTAGTATTTGATTCATCCATTTTCATTTTCTTGTATTTAAATGAAAAAAGAGTGGTGTTCGACTTTGAAATCTAGCCGGTAGCTAAATTTTTTCACTTAACTTAGTGATATTCAGATTCCGGCTCCCTGAAACACCCTGTCTGTATAGTGATTGCTAACTTACAGGGTGGCTGAGACCAAGTGTTACCAAATGAAAACGCTGTAATTTTTTTAATTTTAATTATTTTTTATTGAAATTTCATTGAATATGTTGAAAACATATTACATTTTATGAAAAACATATTACTGCTCGATATGACCTCCTTTGGCTCTGATTATTTTATTCAGTCTTCCAGAGAAAGCATTGCATGCTGACCGAACGTGATGAGATTCCAAAAATTGTCTTTTCTGATGAGAAAATTTTCACCATTCAACAGTATGTGAATAAACAAAATGATCGTGTTTGGTTAGAGCACAAGTCCAACGATAATTTGGACACAAGAGTTGCCATGCGCAAGCAATCACCAGCTTATGTTATGGTTTGGGCTGCAGTGACTGCAGATGGACGCACTCCTCTGGTTTTCATCGGACATGGAGTCAAGGTAAACCAAGAGGTGTACCGCCAAAAGATCCTGAACGATGCTTTGCTACCTTGGGCACGTAAACACTTTGGTACGGACCGTTGGACATTCCAACAGGACTCGGCACCGTCACACAAAGTTCGAGCGACACAACAATTTTTACAAAATTGCGTTCCGCGGCTGATTTCGTCGAAAGAATGGCCACCATATTCACCAGACTTGAACCCCATGGATTTCTCCATATGGTCCATTTTGGAGAGTAAGGTGTCCACTAAAAAATACGAAAGTGTTGATGCATTGAAGTCAGCTCTTGTTCGAGAATGGAATAAAATTCCGCAAGCCCACGTTCGGTCAGCATGCAATGCTTTCTATGGAAGACTGAATCAATTAATCAGAGCCAAAAGAGGTCATATCGAGCAGTAACATGTTTTTCATAAAATGTAATATGTTTTCAACATATTCCATGAAATTTCAATAAAGAATAATCAAAATTAAAAAAATTACAGCGTCTCAGCCGGTCTCAGCCACCCTGTAATGTTTCGTTCCATTTGCATTCTATTCGTGCACTATAACGCTTAAAATAACGAGTGTATTTAGTTATTTATTTGTTTACTAATTTGATAAACAAATCAAATATTGCCATTTCATGTAGCGCTATGATTGATCAAATTTTAGTTGAGAGTAGTGATATTTGTTGGTGAGATGTGAGACGATTGTCATTGTTACGCAAAATAATTGGGACGAGTCCGAACGAGTAGGGCGTGTAGCTAGTTAAACCTCTAGAAGAAAAGTCTACTTCGCGCTTATCCTAGAAAATAAACCGTTACCCACTTAAATTGCATTTCAAATTTTTTACCATGTAAATGCCAATAATTCTTCTAAAAATTAAGATAACTCATTTGTTTTTCTGTAATTTAAAAGGCACAAAGCTCTTTTTTCTTCCCGTGAATGAAAATTTTCATCCATAGTGCTTTCCATAAAGAAAACATTGGCCGAATTAAAAAAATTGTGTGCAAAATAAAAAAATAAAAAAGTTTAGATTCACAATTGGACCCGGTAGGTGGCACTGCAATCGGGTTCTAGGATTTTTTTTTTGTTTTTTGACAAATTTTTATTTTTTATTTTAATTTTCTGCATATCCGAACATATAACCCCAAAAATTCCACCACCCCTCAATCTTTTTATATATACATATATAATTTTTCTGTACGTGTTACATACACACGTACTGAACTCCTCCTAAATGGCTGGACTCTTTATGGTTTACTCTTAAACAACGAGGAACAAAATCCTTTATAAATTATTTGTTATTTGTCATCCAGTTTATGGACAGACGAATCAACATTTAAATCCACTTATTAAGCGAAAACCATCATTTCGAAAACGATTTAGTGTTAATGTATGGTGTGGTATAATTGGAAATAATTTTATTGGGCCAATTTTACTACTTGAAAAATTGAACTCATAAAACTATCTTCAATTTTTGATTAAAACCGGCCTCGTTGTGCTAGATTCAGTTCCACTCATCATGAGAAGTACTTCTTGTTTCAACAAGGTGGAGCTCCTGCACACTGTGGAACACAAATTCGTGATTGGTTTGATGTAAATTATCCAGGGTGTTGGATTGGTCACAACGGGCCTATAGCTTAACCGCCTAGATATCCAGTTTTAACACAACTACATTTTTATGTATGGAGATATTTAAAAGGATAATCCAACATTCAGAGTAGGGAGCAGTTGGTTGCTCGAATAAATAATGCCGGCAACAAAATAGAAGAAAATTTAGGAAATTTCAAAATGGTTGCTACCATTAGAAGATGGCTCTAACTATGCTTGTTACAAAATGGAAATTTTTTTGAAATTAAATTTTAAATTTTTTACTTATTACAAATTATAATATTTTTTTTAAACAGTACAACATTGAATTATTATTATTTCCAAAACTATGAGTGATTATATAAAAAACGGAATAATAGTTTTTTAGTTAATCGTCTGATAAATTTAAATTTGAAATAAAAAACAAAAATTATTAAGTGATTTTTTTTAGAAAAAATGAATTAAATGATATACATAAATATTTTTTGTTATGACAAAATTTTTCGAAAAGTGTATGATTTCAAAGATATGAGCAAACAAATTTCTCTAAGCTCTAACACTATTTCGTATTAACAGGAGCTGAAAATAAATCAAAATCAGATCTTCTTTGACTTATTAAGCAAATTTTTAATTTAAATACTGCTAAGTCAAAAAAAATTATTTTATTTATTTTTATTTCAGTTTTTGAACCAGTTTTAAAACTTAAAGAAAATTGTTTGCTTATATCTCTGAAGCCATACACCTTTCGCTTTGGCCATATAAGTTCCCGGCAGTTCAAATGGGCGAATTATCTTTCCGTTCAATATGCCGGCCCAATAATTTATTTTGAATTTGTATTGGGTTCTGTTTTCTCGCATTAGATGAGGATCCGCAAGTTGCCAGGTGTGAAGATTGTGCATGTTAAAGCATCCATCTCTATTCAGTGTTGATTCATCGCTCCATAGAATAGGTATTATTAAAGAATTGCGGATCTTGTTCTCTTTTCTGCATCTGTCGGTAAAAACACAATCTTGCGTAGTAGTTTCTTGGTTCCAGAGTTTGCACGCGTCCAATATGGTTGGGGTAGAACTTATTTTTTTCAATACACTGCCCGTTCGATTTTGCGATTAAAATGCGTCGTGCTATTGTTCTTGTAGAGGTAGACGGATCTCGCTCAATTTTCTCAAGCACCGTTTCTTCAGTGTCAATATTAGTAACTCTTCCAGTGCTAGTACCACCAGCACTGCTGCCAAGTAACCTTCCTTCCGAGTAACAACCGTGGATTCTGATGAATACGCGATAATCCGGGTGACGCGCGTTTGGGTATCTGTCCCTATAAAGGACTGCAGCTGCATTTGCGTGCACATGCGTGGCATTTTGATACACAAAAATTCACCTAGATACAAGCCAGAAAAACGGATAAACACATGCGATGTCGAACAATCGAGTGACGCATTAAATTATTATTGTTTAATAATGTTAATGTTTAATTATTTAACGTTTAATACATTTTATACATTTTATTAACCTCTTATTTGCATTAAAAAGATAAAAGGATGTATTATACCATTTTAGATTCTGCATTAAACACGCATATTTTTAAAATAGTTGGCTACTTAGGTTCTCGTACATTTTTCTTCACCAAAGATGCTCAAACTTTGATAAAAAAAATATTTACCACATTTCATGCTGAAAATTGAAGTTTAGATTTTTTTTACAAAAAATGTGCAACAGCTACTCATACTATTTACTGCATATCTATTAATATAGTCCATTATGAATATTATAACGTCAAAAAACCGATGGATTTAATTTATTTGTAGCCGTGGTGATCAGAAACGTAAACTAATGTGAAAAAATGGATTTTTTTTAAAAAAATGATTTATCTTACGTACTACTTGGGATATACTTTTTTTAAATTTTATTTTGAGCGCTCAATAGCTCTACTATAAGGTGTTTCAGGCTTATCCATTCATTCTGGGACACCATACAGAACAAAACTTCCGTTTATAAAGCCGAGTTACATTTTATCAATACCATTTTAGTATATATTGGAAATTATACTGTTACAGAGCTTATATACTGAATTAGATCAATAGATTTAGAGAAACACATTCGTCTGATTGTCATGAAAAAAATTAATTATTTGTACAATACGTTTTTTTCTATTTCAGGTTGCGGATTTACAATATTTGAAATAAACCTTTTTAATGATTCAATAATTGATATTCAAATTTCTTCACCGGAGGGAACAACTTCTCCATCATCAACACCATCTTCAGGATCATCGTTAACATCAGCATCGCCTAAATTGAATGAGAAACGAGAAAAGTTGTGTTGGGAAACAACGTCAGCACCTCCACCTTCGCCATCAAACCCATCAGTTTCAACCAATACAAAATTATTTTTATTACGAACAAAGTATGAAATTAAACTCTTTTCTAAAGATTGTTGGCGCACAAAGTTCGAGTATAAAATGGACAACGGCTTAAAGATTATCGAAGCAAATTTTATACCAAAAACAACAACTATATATTTAATAGCAAACAATAATCATATTTATATATTAAATTATCAACATGCACATTTAATTAATAAAATTCCATTATTATCGAACATAAACAAATTTCACGCGAGTATTATCAATTTTGATAATAATGAGTTTAGTAATAGTGCAAAAACTAATTATATCAATGATAATAATAATAGCGCTGGTGGTGATAGTTATCCGCAATACATAATTAAATCAGAATTTATTTGTTGTAATGCTAATACGTATTTATATTTAATAACAAATGAAAATTTATTAATAATATACGATTTAATTAAATTATGTATTGTCAAAATTATAAAATTAATAAATATCAATGTTAAAAATATTAATTTATTGGTGAAGACACAACAATGTAATAATAACATTTATGGATTAGTGCAAACTACTGATAATAATTTATATTTGATTAATCTAAGTTATGGAAATGTTAAATTAAAATTAAATTATAGCGGTAATGCTTACAAAATTTATTCAAATATTAATAACACAAAATATTTTGGGGTGGTTTTATGTGATGGTGAAATTGTTATTGAACATACGAGATATTATGTGCAACGAATTGAGGAATATCACAAAAATGTAAAGGAATTAAATAAGGCCAATGATTTATGTGGCAAGGAAGAATTGTTGCAGAACGTTTACCGCGTGGTAAGTAAACTGTTTGGTTTTCTTTAAAGATATTTTTTATAGACTTTTTAAGTTAAATTAGATTGGTTAAATATTTAATATTTTACATCGGTGAGATTTAATTGAACTATTTTTTACGAAAAAGGCTAGCCAGACTTATTATATGCCACACTCTAAAGTTTCAGTAATAATTTAAAAAAAAAAATATTTTTCCCTATAAACTTTTTTTGGAACAAAAGCTTCCCAATTAACTTTTGGAAAATTTTGCTCGCGGATCGTTGACACTCACAGTACCATGTGTAAAGGAATACTTACATATATCAAGTATCTGAAAGACAGCAGCACTTATGAATGTGATTTTTTAATGGCACGCAGGAAAAGGGATATAACCCTTTTCCGACCTGTATACACAATTGTGTATGTAAATTTCGATTACGAGAAACGAATGTGTGAAACATAGAATTATGTGCATATAGAGGACCACATTACACACTTGTGCATTTCACTTGATTTTGTTTTCGTCTGAAAAACTATAACTAACAAACTAACTAACTATAAACGAAAAACTAACTATAATAATAATAAAATAATTGATATGTTATCAAATAAACAACAAATAATTAATATGTTATCAAATTATTATGTTTTTTTATCAAGAACTCCCATTTAACTAAGATTCGTTAAAATACGGAAGACATTACAACCTGTCATTATTACCTACACATTTGTGTATGTTGAACTTAAATTGAAGTAAAATAAAAATTTTTTGAACTCGAAAGGGATAACTCAAAAAGTAAGCGGCATCTATCATTGTATCACAGTACTAAATGGCATTGTCCTATTTATAAATTATAACCTTCAGGTGGCGCTCTCGCTAAACCCATTTTTATGCGATAAACTTCAAAATATTGAGAGATTTGTGCACTAAACCCGTTTAGTTACTAAACCTAGAACAAAACCCGTTTAGCTTATCTCGAATTTGACACATTAAGAGATAAACTCAAAAAAATGATTAAACGCGTTTAGCTAATCGCTAGTCTGTCAAGTGTATAAGCTAATATAAGCTAAACAACTTTAGCTAATTTTTGTTCTTCAAAACCTTTCAAGCGATATATCACATGATTATACGGGAAAGAGAAAAATCCTGCTGCTCCCAGCGCCACAACTAAATTGCATCACCTAAATTTGTGATATTATTCAAAACTTTTTCAATGATATGCAACACGTATGTATATATTCGATAGTAATTCATGATTTAATATGTGTGAATACCATACATATTATGGTCCATCTAATAAAAATTTCCTATAAGTTAGAAAGTACCAACGATATACGTTAAAATTTTATAACAGTCCAACTATTAGTTTACAAGCTATAGTTGTTTTAGTAACTATTGTTAGTGTTAGATAGCAGTTGCTATTTTTTTATTTTTATAACAATGGACAAACAATGCTGTTTTTTGATGGGAAAAATACCGTTCAAGCAAAGCAATGGCTTAATAAGTGTTATAGGGACTCAGCTCCTTCGAAAGCAACCGTCGAACGTTGGTTTGCTGAGCTTAAAATTGGCCGTACAAATTTCGATGACGCTGAATGCTCTGCTCGGAATTAGACAGTTATTCCAGAATAAAATCCCAAGTTTGAGCCTAAGGCTAAAAATTTAAACATCCAAGATGGGGGTTGAAATTTTGCTTAATGCCTAAATAGAAAAGCTTAAGCCTATTGATTTGTTTTGGGCTAGAGTACTTGTATTTATATAGACCTAAAAATAAAAAAGTTTGAGCCCAAAAATTGATTTTCGGCTATTAAATTTTGTTAATGCTTGAAAAAAAAAAATTAAAATATTACACTCACTAATTGATATCGTAAGTGGACTGAGAGAGCACAAAACAAAATTGGCGCACCAGCGTGTTTTGGTTCTCTCGTATTTACTTTATTTTTTTGTTTTTTTTATTTCGTTGCATATTTTTGGGACAAAATTTCGTTGCATTTTTCTATACAATGCGACCCCAAAAACATCTTTGATGTTTAAATAAAAATGTGCACAAAACTGTTTTGAAAGACCGAAAAGTGAAGTTGCGTGAGATAACTGACACCTTAAAAATCTTAAAAGAAGTGTATATACTATTTTACATGAACAATTGTCCATGAGACAGCTCTGTTCAAACAACGTGTGGCGCTTGCTCACATTGGATCAAAAATAGCGACGATGATTTAGAGTACTGTTTGGAGCTGTTTAACCGTAATAAACATGATGTTTTGCGTCGGTATGTGAAAATCGATGAAACATGGATCCACCACTACACTCCGGAATCAAATCGTCAATCAGCTGAGTAGACAGCAACCGGTGAACGTCGTTGGAAGCGGCCAAAAACGTAAATGTCGGCCGGTAAGGTTGAGAAAGGAAAGACCATCAACAACGAATATTCCATGGCGTTATTGGTGACTCTCACCAAGACAATGTACCGTGTCACAAGTCGTTGTCTATGATGGAAAATTGCAGGAATTGAAGTACGAATTGCTTCCCTATCCACTGTATGTGGACTGAGTCCTGCGACTCTTACCTGTTCGCTGACCTGAAAAAAACGGTCCAAAAAAAAATGTACGTGAAATGCTCAGATCATAGCCAAAGATAAATCGTTCTACAATAAATGCATCGAAATGTTAGAAAAGCATTTGCTGAATGTTGAAGGAAACTATGTTGATGAATAAAGTTGAATTTTTCAATAAAATGTTTTTTAGTAGCTAGCCTCGGGACTTATTGACCAACGGGCGACGAGTTAAAGCGTTGATTACAAAAGCTTGCTTCTTCCAAGGCCTTTCAAAAGATAGGCCACATGCTAATTGAAAATGAAACAAATTGTAACTGCTTCCAGCGCCAGAACGGTAGTTTTGAGTTCTAAGGTGCAGGCAAAATTACAACATTCTTCAAAACCTTTTTAAAGATTTACGACAAGTATATACTGTATAATATAAAGGGTGTTTTTTAAGCCCGATAGAACTTGAAATTGTAAAAAATATCACAAAAAATTAAGTTGTAATCAAATTTTTTTTATTCGAAAGCTATTTGAAAATGATTTCGGGCATATGGCAACCGCGGCTGTTCTTGACGGAACGCATTCTGGACGTCCGATTTTGGGCCACTTTTTCGAGCACTGCTAGCTGTATGTCACGAATAACACGAACAATGCTGGCCTCCAAGGCGTCAATTGTTGCTGGGGTATCAGCATAATCCAGTGACTTTACGTAGCTGCACAGGAAATAATCGAAAGGTGTCAAATCGCACGACCTTGGAGGCCAATTGACAGGTCCATTTCTCGAAATCAACTTATCGCCAAATTTTGATTTTAATAAGTCGATGATTGCGATTGCCGTATGCCACGTAGCGCCATCCTGTTGAAACCACATCTCGTCCGGATCAATGTCATCCATATTTTCAAACAAAAATCATTGATCATGGTGCGATAATGATCTCTATTGACCGTAACGCGATCTCCGGTCTTATTTTTGAAGAAATAAGGTCCGATGATGCAACCAGCGTGTAAACCGCACCAAACGGTTCATTTTTCCGGATGTAATGCAGTCTGTAGGGTCTTTTGTGGGTTGGTCTCACTTCGTATGCGGCAATTTTATTTATTAGCAAACTGGTTAAGCAAAAAATGAGCCTCATCGCTGAACACAATTTGACGATAAAACAATCGCGCGAATCGACGACTGATTTTCAAGTAAATTTTAATAATTTCGTAGCGTTGTTCAAGCGTAAATCTATTCATGATGATTTGCCAGAGTATACTGAGATCTGCCAGAGTATATTTTTCATAAAAATTTAATTTTTTGTTTTATTTTTTCCAATTTCAAGTTCTATTAGGCTTAAAAAACACCTGTTACCATAAAATCAAATGTCTGATCCTAATCCTTTCAAACGAAATACTACACAGTATATTAGGATAATGTAAAGTAATATCGTGGTATGGGGTGTTTTTTTTATAGTTTCGTATGGCGTGTACCCGACCTCTTTGAGGTAGAGATCCCGAAAAGTTTTTCAACTTGCTGAATAATATACGAAGATTGGCAATAAAAAACATCGGAACCGAAATTAATCCACTCAAACGGATCCAACTATAGAAAAAAATACATTTTTGGTCTTTGTTATGTCTAGACATAACTCATAGTAAGATAGCATTTATCGTTAGATCTGTCCGTATATTAACCAAAAAAAAATTCTAATTAATTTACTTTGTCCGTAAGATTGATCAAATTAGGTTATTTGATACACCAAAAAACAAATGGAAAGAAAGGAAACAAGTGCAGATTTTGGGAAGTAGTAATTAAGCTTCATTTAGAAAATCATTCGCTTGGTGAAATAGCGACAATAGTCAAAATAGCATCTTTAAAAAAAACCGGTAGCATCGATTATAAGAAAAGAACAGGATGAAATCGGGTACTAAATGAGAGGTCCGGAAGAATTGTTTTACAGATGGTTCGTAAAAATCCAAGAACATCCGGTACTATTATGCAGCAAATTGTTCCCACAACTGCGAAAAGAACGTAAGTTCCCGAATCGTTCAACGGTTGCTAATAGGAAGGGGTATTTTTTCTGAGTTGTTAGAAAACTCATTAGCAAGTAAATAAAATAAAAAGGATAGAGTTCGCTAGCCGCACAAGAATAAGGAAAACTTCTTCTGGTAAACGGTTTTGTTCACATAATAATTTCAATATTTTTGGAATAAAAAAGTATAATAATAACTTTCGGGCGTTCTAAAGTGTTGCGGGAAAAGGGGCAATTACTTGAAGGTTCAAACTATAGAAGATTAAAGGAAATGGAGTATGGAGTGTAATTAAAGAAAATTATAAAAGTTTGTTAAGTGCAAATTCTGCAATATACTAGCGAAAACATGTCGATGAATGAAGAATTTAAGAATTAATTTGAGTCAACTTTTGAACATTTCCAATCATGGGTCTCGTGTTTGATTTGAAAAAATTATAATTCGGGAAATCCCATAGGGACTTTAAATGATTTATTGTCGATGTTCTGAAAAGTTGCAAACTAGGAAGAACCTAATATTTACAATTCAGTCGATTAGCATCCACAAGTCAAGTTTTTAGCTATGAAAATCTAAAGACAAAATTTAGTTTGCTTTGGCTGGTTCATAGAACTAGCTATTATACGAATTTGCCCTGTCAAATTTGGTTCGTCTCACTGGATTTTAAATACTTTTATAGAATTAATAAATAATCTTTGAATAATTTCCTAATATTTACTTAACACTTACCACTACTGAAATATTTCCAAAAATAACAGAAATATCACACCAAAACAAATAATTTCCACACATATTTATTAATTCATTCACAACACCATTTACAATTATTTTTAATCGCACCATTATGTTCACTTAACACCACTTATTACTTTCCCACTATTTACTTTCGCCTTTATTCGATTGCGTGTTGCGTCTTTACCAAGATTCACCAAAGACTAACTTAAGACTCATTCTTGCGTTCATCGCACCCGTATTTATATACCGCTCTGAATTTTCCAGTTTGTTACTGCTATAAAACTACTTCTAATCCTACTTCCATCTACTACACTTTACGAACCAAGCACAATAGGAGAAATCGTAACGGTATGCATGTAAATTGTACATAAAACAACACTATACAATTAGTTGCAACCTTAGATTATGAAAATTAAATAGTTTAATAACTTTAAGTTTGATACTAGGTTAGTATCTATTATAATATTACGAGTATGTATTATATATGTATAATACATATAACATATAGATATAATCTTACATCGAAAAATTTCTAAGTACGCTCATATTTCATATTTGTAGTTTTTCTTTATCTTAGCTAAATAAATATAATAGAATAAGCCAATTTATGATGCGGGTTTGATGGCATAAACCAACTTTTTGGGTGTTCCGTATCATCTGTGAATTTTATACCACCATCTACAAGTAGCATAGATTTTATTTTAAGAAATAGAATAAATCTAATTATGGATTAAAAGTATTATGTTCATTGTACTTATGTAACAATTTTATTGCTCTAAATTTAGTTTTTCCTCATTACCTTGTACAGACAGAATGAAAAATTTATTTTATACACTTACTGGTGCAGAAGGTACAAAATGGCAGAAGATTATTTTGTTCTTGTGTTAGGTGCATACCTTAATTTTTACAGATTTTTCAGCAAATTTATTTTATATAAAAAATAGACAACGACGAATTTAATCTTGGAAATATTGTCCATCGTTTTTTATGTCACATTGGACCATTTCAAGTAACATACGAATGCCGTCGCGAAAGAAAATTGCAGGATTCGACGCGATAAAGTCATCGACGAATTTACGCATATCGTGCAGCGTTTTGAACTGTTTATCCACTAAGGCGTGCTGTATTGACGGGAAGAAATGTTAGTTGGATGGGGCTAAGTCTGGTGAATATTCCACGTGCGGGAGAACTTCCCATCCCAAGTTCAAAAGGGTCTTCTGAGTCATGCAACCAACATGAGGTCGAGTATGACTTACTTGCTTTCTTGTCCAGTAAATGACCTTTTCTGATCAAGCTCTTCGCTCAATTTATTCAAATGTCGTCTGTAGCGTTCCGCGGTTTCCAGGAGTTTTGTAATAAAGCACACTCTTCATGCCCATGGAAAACCTTCTTTAAGTGAATGTTCTGTTTCGGCGCTGATGTACTGGGTTTGCTGGGATCTATCCACGACTTTTACGTTTGGTATTCTCGTAAAAAATATACTTTTCATCAACCGTTACAATTTTCTACAAAAAGTCATTTTTTTGCTGCCGGACAGGCAGTGAAAGGCACGTGTTCATACGTTGACTTAGGTTGTGTTCGGTCAATACATGTGGGACCCACCTTCCAAGTTTTTGAATTTTTGTCATTTGGTGCAAACACTTGGAAATAGCTGTTTGGGTGATTCCAAGCTGAGCTGCAAGCTTTGGTTGCTTTTGCGTTGTGACTTCATTCAGCAGAGCTTGCAGTTCCGCACCTTGAAACTATCGAGGCTCTCCACTAAGATCGAAATCCACTTCTAAAATGTTTGTACCAATAATTACTCGTTTCATAAGACGCAAAGTCGGTACCAAGAACAAATTGATTCCCGTGCTTTAGAAGCATTTTTTGCTTGTTGGGATTCGTATAGAATGCAGTGCCGAATGCGCTGTTTATCATTTGCCAACGTAAACGTTGCTATTCTGCGAGGTTAAGTAACTCAGGTAGACTTGTCGTTCGGTGTTCTGAAATCTTGAACATATTTCTATTTTAAATAAATATAATTTTAAGTTCGAAGAAAAAATCGGTAAAAATCAGGTCATACCACAGAAACGACAGAAACGTCATAACGCTATTTTAATATAGGAAAATATCGACTCATTTTTTTGACCTTGCTTCGCGAAGAGGTAGGAAAAATTGTTTACAGGGTACCCAATAGAAGGAAAAATTCGTTATTTTTGAGTTTTAAATTTGAAATATGTATTAATAAATATTAAATATTAAATAAATTAACATTTAAATATATTAATCTAAATATTAAAATAATTACAGTTCAGAGTCGTAAAAAAGGTAGGAAAATGGTCGATAGGTAATTTTTCCTTGGTCTACTCAATGGCGCTTCTAGATAATATCTATTCTGTCGTCATGCACCTAATATTAGTAAATACAATATAAACACGTGGCTTACTATAAAATACATGTATGGCACATTGGCATTAACCGATCATTACTCATCTATTGCTAGATTTTTGTATCATTAATATATATATATATTTGATTTTATTTATTTATTCAAAATTACACATCAAGCTGTAGGATGGACTACAGTCTGACGTGTAATTTTTGAATAAATAAATAAAAGGTGTGTTGTAATTTGTGTTGTAGTCCAGAAAAGAATCATCTCCTTTTTTTTTATTTACGTATAATACACAGGTATAAAATACATTACAACACGAACAAGGATACATAAAAAAATTGAGTTGAAAAGTTTATCAATTATACGATTTGGCCGTACACATTCGCTTAATTGTCCAAATTTCGTTTTACAAAATTTCCAACCGTGATTGTTTCCACAGGGGCTCCACTATGATAACCACGTTCGGTTCCATTTTTATCTTACTAATAATATTAATTTAAATTATTCGTGGTGTCCAAAAACCTGAAAAATACACAAAACATCAGTTAAAGTTTTGATATAAAAAATACTGTATTGCTGTTTTATGACGATGTAAAGTTCAAAATATAACCAAATTTATAAGAAAATTATTTTTTGCTTAATAAATTCCATTAAATTTTGTTTTATCAGTAAATTTATGAAATGCAATTTGGACTAGGTGCAATTTAATAATTATATAGTTCAATAATTCCCGAGACTAACTACTAAAAAACATTTGTTTGTAAAATTCGATTTTATTCAGTAGTTTCCTTAAAGAGGGATACATTCATTCCAACACTTCTCTAACATTTCGATGCCTTTTTGTACAACGATTCACCTTTGGCCTTTGTTTCGGTTTTGGCTGTGAAGCAGTTGACGCCAATCTCTTTTCCTGGTTCATTTTTTGAGAATACGGTAGATAGGGAAGCATTACTCTAACGCCAATTCGTGCAATTTTGGTATTGTAGTCCAAGACTTTTGAGACGATGTATTGTCTTGATGAAAGAGTATTTTTTTCTTTTGTAATTGGGGACGGTTTTTGTAATTTGTTCCTTCAAATATTCCAATAATGTCATGTAATGCTCTCTTTTGATGGTATCTCCTTGCTCAAGATAGTCGACGAATAAAGTGCCTTTCGCATTCCAAAACACGAAAACTAAAACCTTACCGGCCGACATTTGCGTTTTTGGTTGCTTCGAACGCATTTCACCGGTTGCTGTCTCCTCAGCTGATTGACCATTTGATTCCGGAGTGTAGTGATGGACCCATGTTTCATTCATTGTCACACACCGACACAAAAAATCCTGTTTCTTTCGGTTAAACTGGAGCGGTATCGGAAAACTTCGAATCGAAAAAAGTCGAATTCGAAAAAAGTCGAATCGAAAAAGTGAAAGTTGTATCATTTTTGCTTTTCGAAAACGATACGACATATCGCCATTCGACTTTTTTCGAATTTCGATTTGTAAGTGATGGTACAACATACCGCCCCAGGTCTAAACAGCGCTCTGAATCATTGGCGCATTGCTGTTTTTGATTCAATGTGACCAAGCAAGCACGGCATTCACTTTGCACAGAGTTTTCTCATGAATAAATGTTCATGCAAAATAGTGTATACTGCTTTTTGATATCTTTAAGGTGTCATCTATCTCATGCAACAACACTTTAAGGTCTTCACTATTTTTTGTACATTTTTTTATCTTTTCTGGAGTTCTGGCGATCCAGCTGTTATACTTTCACAAAAAAGAAGAAATCTGGAAGTGTTACATCAGGGGATCATGAAGGCAGTCGATATCTCCACGTTTTCATATTATTCGGCCGGGAAAAATTTCAAATATTCAAAATTTCAAATAATTTTAGGTGGAGGCTTTTTAACACCATCTGCTAGCGCATATCTGATACCTTTCAATATTTGCCTTGCATTCTAAGTTTCGCATTTGAGTTCATCCCATATAAGCTTGGACTTCTTATCAGCCTTCATTACAATAAATTTATTTTCCCAAAATTTACATTCAAATTTTAGTTTATTAATAATAGCAATTGAGTGATTATTTTTTATTCCACACTTTAATTTGCTGTACCATTTTTTTTTAAATTTTAATAACATCGTTTAGTTCACTGTCGATCCGAGGCTTCATCGGTCACTTCTTGAGTTGAAGTATTGTCTGTTTTTTTCACTGTAAATTTATTTTTCTTATTAATCTGTTTCTCCTTAAACGATCAACATATTCGTTACAATTTATATTTAAGTCGGTGCTAATAGGGTTATTGAGAAGGCCGTCATGAACTAATTTATTATTGGTGTTTTCGTATGATATTATTTGACGTTTATTATGTTTTTGAAGAATTGTTCTAGAAATCCATAAAGCATAACATTATGATCAGAAATATTAGTAGTTGCTATTTTCATTTTTTGTTTTCTATTCGACTACATGGATACACATAAACTTTGCTTTTGTTGAACCTAACCTAAAAATTTATTTTCTATATGTGTCCATTTATACTTTTTTCTTTACCATTCAAACCTATCTAATAGAAAAACTATTTACATACCAAACAATCCTCGGCCCTCGGCAATTTTCTGAGTTAGTTTTCATTTTTATATTTGGAAATTATGGGTAATCTGTTGTTATTTATAATATAAAATTAATGTAATTGTAATATATTCTATAATATACAATTAATGTAAAATAAATTAAATAAAATTACTATAATTAATTAAAACAAACACAACAGGCACGAGATTATGGATTTAACATTATTTCTGTTCCGTTATTTCCTTTCCATAATATAGGGTTTTCCAACAGGAATGATATGATATTTAAGTGATGTTTCGGCCATTTGTAATATGTCATGATCTGTCATTTTTTATTTCATTGTATTCGGTAATGTTTACAATTTCATCATGGTGAGATATACGCAAGAACAACGTTTACAAATTATTCAGGTTTATTATCAAAATAATCGGTCTCCAATTCCAACTTTTCGTGCGCTTTTGCTATTTTATAGTCGTAATAATCGTCCAAGTGTGCTCGCTATTCGTCGAATTGTTGAAAATTTTGAGCGTACATTTTCTTTACATAATGTTCAAGTGCCAATAAGACAAAGAAACGCTCGAAGTAATGCAAATATTGCTGCCGTTGAGGCAAGTGTTGCTGAAGACCGCAATTTGTCGATTCCAAGATGTTCTCAAGAATTGGGACTGTCTCAAACCACAACCTGGCGGATTTTGAGAAAGGATTTGGGTTTTCATCTGTATAAAATTGTTCTCACTCAAGAACTGAAGCCATTGGACCACCGTAAACGTCGTGAATTTGCAGATTTTGCCTTGGAATAACTTGAAAACGATAACGATTTTTTAAGAAAATCATCTTCTCCGATGAGGCTCACTTTCATCTGAGTGGTGCGGTAAATAAACAAAACTGTCGATTCTGGTGCGAAGAAAATCCACAAATTATTCATGTAAAACCATTACATTCACCTAAATTAACAGTTGGTGTGGTTTTTGGTCTGGTGGAATCATCGGTCCGTATTTTTTTCGAAATGAAGCTGGTAACACCGTTACTGTCAATGGAGATCGGTATAGATCGATGATAACCAACTTTTTATGGCCGAAATTGGAAGAAGTTAATCTTGACAACATTTGGTTCCAACAAGACGGGGCTACGTGCCACACAGGAAGTGCAACAATTGAATTATTGCGAGAAAATTTTTGAAGATTCGATTATTTCAAGAAATTGTGATATTGAATGACCTCCAAGAAGTTGTGATTTAACACCATTAGACTATTTCTTGTGGGGTTATTTGAAGTCATTGGTCTTTAGCAATAAACCAAACTCTCTTCAAGCTATTCAAGTCAATACTGAACGTGCTATTCATGACATACGAAATCAAGTTTAGTGGAAAAAGTACTCGAAAATTGGGTCATCGAATTCGTTCCTGCAGAAGAAGTCGTGGAAGCCATTTGAATGACGTTTTATTCAGAACTTAATTGTATCGATTGTACTTCACATTAAATAAGAAACATTTCAATTTCCTTAACAATTAGTGTGTTTTTTTATGAAATCATATCATTCTTATTGGAAAACTCTATAACTATTGAATATCAAAAAAATCTAGAAGAAAACGTTCCCACAGATGCTTATCGAACCTTCACAACTTACCCTTACTTTAGTACAGAGTACTCTTAAGTTTAATAGAATGGAAGAAATAACAATATGCAAAGACAAAGATAACCCATTATTGCTGAACGATCAATTTCCAAACAGCCATGTATTATAATTACTCCAAGTTTTCAGATTTACAACTGGAATATTTTAAAAGTTGACAAAAAAGCAAGGGGCTAGAATAATGTACTTTAGTTTAATTAAATAAACTTATCGAAAATAGAAATTATATTCTATATTCTCGTTGTTATTTGTTTAAATTTAACTAATTAGACTGCTGGAGAATTAAAATTTGCATTTTTACAGTTAGACTGAAAATTCGGAGGTAGATTAAGAAATATACAGAATAACCTATAGCTATACCTTTTTAAATCGTCGTTTTTATTTATGATTTCCTTTGAATTCTGTTGAATTTTGAAATCAATTATGTTTCCAGGGTTGATTAACATTCGTAACATAGGTAAAAAATATAAAAGTTTTACTCTGATTCCTGAATTTAAAACAAATTAAACAGTAAAGTATGCTTCACCATAAGACCAACATTCTGTAAGAATATTTCCTCATTCCAACATTATTCTTTCATCACGAGTCTATCATACTTGAAAAATCATCAATTTTATTTTTATGGTTGTAATAAAAATAATAATAATACATAAATAAATAATATTTTCTTAAGCAGCGAAAAAATGGTACAGATATAGAAAAAACCGATCCCAACAGCTGAATTACAATAAATCATTTCAATTATAAAAAAGCGAAGGAAGAAAAACAACTTTCAACTGGGAGCCTATTTTCAGTTATCCAAATTTTTTTTAATATAGCAAAAAAATCATAAATTTATTGGAAAATATTAAATTTTTTTTTCTCTTATTTGCAAAAAGCTTAAGAATCTATAACAAATTTATTTCTCAATAAAAATCAATAATAGAATGAAAAATTGATAAGATTTATTAACATAAAAAACCTAACAGAATTTATAATTTTATTCGGCAGCGTGGAAAATTATACAGAATTTTGTAATCGAAAATTTGCATGTCCGGGAGTTTTTGTGATGTTGCTGGTTCGTGTGACATTTTTTGTGCGGTGCATAACGTATTTTATTTTTTTATTCATTAATCTGTTATTAACATGTTTTGATATTTATTATGCAGAGTTTATTCAAAGCCTAAGACTGAATGTAATAAAATTATAAATAAACAGCTTTATTTGTATTCTATGTGATGGTTTATGATTGGTCTATAATTCACGGATCTTATTATTATCTGAATGACTTCATTTAAAAGACTCAGAAAAGAAACCCAAGTGAATAACAATATTCCGAAAAATACGGAAAGAAGAAAACAATAATAATAATAATAATAATAATAATAATAATAATAATAACAAATTTATCCAATTTTCCGCCTAACTCTTAATTAATTATAGATATAAAAAAAATGAAAATATACAAAAGAAAATCTTAGATTATAATTTTCTAAGAACTTAAGCAATCTACAATCAAACAAGAAGAGGCTTTAATATACTTTTCGTATATACAAAAGAAAAATTCGACACAGAAAAGGAAAATCTGAACGAATGAAAATGTCTTTAATAATCGATAAGATAATAGAGTCCTTAAAATTTATTTGTTCTTAACGTGCATTGTATACGTTGAACATAAAAATAGATATTGTTGTACATACATACATAATATATAAGAGACGCGCGTTAGTGGCCTTAAAATGAAATGAAACGAGGAAAATTCTAAGAAATCTCTTCAAACTTTCCTTTCAAAGAAACACAGTTTATCGATCGATTTCTATATGTTAATTATTGGTATTGATTGCGGCTTTAATATAAATGAATCCTTTTATTATTATTTGCTCCATTTATTGGTGAAATTTTTATGGTAGAATTAGCCCTATCGTATTTTAAAGGAGCTACAAATTACTGATTGTTCATAATTATTCATGTGTTTCGAGTTATTAGAATATCTAGGAGTAAGGGAACTTTACTCCTACAAAAAAATATTTATTTATTTCATTATCATAAGAGTCAAAACCAAACACAATCATATTCTATGAACCAAGCTATACACGATTTCAGCTTCTTTTTTCAAACTAAGTCGCAATAGATTTTTATTGTTAATTTAAACCCTTATTTTATATTAAACCACCGAATTTTTTTGTATTGTTTTATTCTGTTCTCTCGAAAATAAAATAGAAAAATCTACATCTCAAAAAAGGCCTTAAATTTTTTTATTTTCCTTTCTATTTTTTCACTTCGGCTTCAAGGACAAATTTTTATGTCGCAATCAGCTATGCTACACACAATTTTGGTTTCTGGATTCAAACTATTGCGCAATAGATTTTAATTTTTAATTTTAAACCCTTATTTTAAATTAAATCATTAAATTTTTTTGTCTTGTTTTATTCTGTTCTCTCGAAAATAAAATTTAAACAAAAATCTACATCTCAAAAATGTCCGTAAATTTTTTTATTTTCATTTCAATTTTTTTCATTTCGGATTCACGGACAAAAATTTTATTACGCAGCTGCGACGTAAAAATTTTGACCGTGAATCCGAAATGAAAAAATTTGAAATGAAAATAAAAAAATTTACGGACATTTTTGAGATGTAGATTTTTGTTTAAAGTTTATTTTCGAGAGAACAGAATAAAACAAGACAAACAAATTTAATGATTTAATTTAAAATAAGGGTTTAAAATTAAAAATTAAAATCTATTGCGCAATAGTATGAATCCAGAAACCAAAATTGTGTGTAGCATAGCTGAATAAGATGGATGGTGAAGCCGAAATGAAAAAATAGAAATGAAAATAAAAAAATTTAAGGCTATTTTTAAGATGTAGATTTTTGTTGGGGTAGATACTCGATCCGCTAGCAAGCAAGCAATTCGCTAGCCAAAATCCTGACTACAGGAAAATCCAAAATCCTGACTACTACACAATTTTACAAAGGAAATTTAAATTCAAATTATATTTTCAATACGCTTATTGTTTATTTTGTGCGATTGCACAGTAGAACAACACAAAATTTGTTGTTTAATAACTTGGTAAAAAGAGATATATCTTCGATAATATCGAAAAAGTGATTGTACAACATCCCACCCCTGTTGACTTTTTAACTGCTTGCTGACCAACCCTCGAGTTGTGGCCGGTGAGGATCCTCTAATCTGTAAACTAGGGACTCGTCTGATACTATTTACAAGTTCCATTCGGAAACGAGATCCTCTCAGCAAAACAGAAACAAATTTATGTTAACGCGGTATCAACATCGCTGTGCCGAAAAATGAATTCTAAGCATAACTAATAAATTAAACTAAGCATAGATATATACTACATAACAATGGCCACATATAAATAAAAAATGTATAAGGTGTGCAAACCTAGTATTTTCTAAATTTCTGCTCAGCCATTAAACGTAACTCTGTCAATTTAACATTTTCTAACTGTTATAATATGCCATTAAATGGTTTTATTACGTTAATGTGAAAACGTTTCTAAATTAAGATTTAATGTCTGTATTACACAGTTATGTGAGTGTGAAAGTTATATTAGCCGAGTTTATAATATTTAATGTATTCTCGTACATGAGATCTCCAGTAAAACCACAAATCTCAGATTTTTGTGATTTTAGATTACATATGGTACATACTCGTATATGTCCTTAAAAAACACTAAATTTCCATTGTATCACGTACCGTATTTACATTCCATCAGCGGTTCGAAAAAAATACTATACACGGAAAATATTTCTCTTCAATTTCGAGTTCTTCCTTTCTTCCATCAGTATGTAGTGTTGAGTAGTGTATGTCGTATATTTCTAGTCAGATCAAAAAATCCAAATTGTTAATGAGCTTAGGCTGACGAACATCATTATACCTGAAGATTAACATTTAGTAAAAAAATTTAACGCCGGAAAACTTTTGTTAAATTATTTTGTATAATAACGGTGATATCAATTATCAATAATGCCAAACAACAGCATACAATAAATGTGGGCCAACAGCGTCATAATTTAAGGTTTATATAATATAAGAATAGAACCGTCAAAAACAACTTCCCTTAAATTAACACATTTCGGAAGGTGTTGTTGCGTTAATTAATATTCAGAGCAAATCAAAATTAAAACAAATAAAAAACACCCCCTCTGCTATCAGATGATACACGTTTTCTTATTTTCGAACAGTATAAAAAAGTATTTTTTGAACAAAATAATTAGTTATGCCTGTAAGGTAAACAATACGAAATGATAAAAATTACAATTAATTAGGCTTGTTAATTAAAAATATTTATTATTACTCTCTTTTAATTAATTCGATATAATTAATTTTTTATTTACCATCGATGTTGTTGCCGTTGCTGCTATACCATATATAGTTTTGATAACAACTCCTACAACCCTCATATATATATTGCTCTTTATATTACTATTACAACACGTAATAACATCTTATGTACCTACTTAAGATTCTTCGATTGTATAAGACATATTTCATTTCGGTGCTTCCTCGCTTTTGCGTATACGAGTATATAGAATGTAAGGTTCAACGCCAGAAATGAAAAATAGAAAATAAATTTTGTAAACGTGATAAGTAAATTTACCCTTTTATTGGCATCAACATTATAGTGGTTTTCAGCTCATAGCACTAATTTTGAAAATAGTATTTACATGAAAAGTGTCATCTGAGAGTGATTGTAGTAATATTACAACTGATTCACAGATCATTTAGAAAGTTATCTTTCGATAGAACAATCGACAGTAATCCGTTTCCTGTTTGACAGAAGATGGCCCTTTTGGTTATTGCTGTTACAAAATATGTATTACAAATTTTCAACTTGTTCTAATTTGAACTGCTCAGCTCCAAAGATTTTTTCCTTTGAAGCTTTCTCGCTATACATTGGTGGCATATGCACATATGCGTGTCTATTTGTTGACTGTCGTATTCGATCTTTAACCGAAAGAAAGAGATATTCTTTTAAAGAGATAAAAGTTTTATAAATTTTTATGTACCATGACTCGTTAATAACGTTAACACTTTATTTTGAAACCATTGTATCATTGGAACATTGGTGTTGAATCAAATTGTCCTATATTGTATGGTCAACATTTTTACCATTAGAAAAAAAAAATAAATAAATTAAATAAAAAAATTTTTTTGCACTTGATATGCGACACTTCCGTTTTTCATTACGTTTTTCATTTTATTTTGGTTATGGTAAGTTTGTGAAGTTTTGCGTGAACTGTGTTTTAATTCTCTAAGCAGTAAAATAATTTGTAAATGTGTAAACGAAAATTTAATTTGTCTTTCAATTGCATATCAAGATAAAGTGTTAACCGTTTACGAGAAATAAATGTCAAATCTTAACACACTTTCATGATTTATAGATTCCTTAGTATTAAGCTTTCTTAATTATCGTTTCCATTTAAATTTCAACTTTAATTTTGTGAATACAAATTATTCTTTTATGGGTTGTGATATGGATAATTTTACAGAAACAATTTTATTCTCTGTAAAAGCAGTTTCCCAGCATTTTAAAAACGTATGCTCTAAACATTTTTTTTACCCAAGATAAAATTATTGACGAATATGTGAATTATTGCGAGTGAACTAGAAAATATTAAACGTGAAAACGAGAATTTAATTTATTTGTTTCGGATGGATAAAGATATAAAACAAATCAAAATGTTTGAAAAAGAACATTACCACAGCCAAATATTTCTTTGTTATAAATGGTAAAGAGGTATTCAATAATAGCTGTGTTCCTTGACGCTAGATCTGATCCAGTTCAGTTCATGTTTCATGAAACAACACAAAAACGCTTGCTAGATTTAAAATCAAAATTTGTGATCTAAAACAAAATTTGGATCAAGTTTTACCATATAAAATTTGAACTGATTCGGATCAATGAACGTCAAGAAACACGGCAAATATAATGCTTACGTACAATTCGTCCGATGAACTTGTAACAGTTTCAATAGCAAGGCATAGATAGAACTGTTAACAGTATAATACTATCTTAGTCCCGGTAATGGCTGTCTCATTCCGGCTATGACTCAGGAGCTAATTTGGGGTGGGATATTTTTTGAAGAGTAACCTAGATATAACCGCAGTAAAATAAAAATAAAATAATAATCATAAAAAAAACAAATTAAATTAGGCCATGATGCATAAATTAATTTTTGCCCACAGCTTACACTGGCTTGGAAGAATGATCGGCCATGTGTTCCATTTAATCACAGATCGTAATCTGTAGTTGCATCATGCCTCTATCGGGATTCGAACCCTGTACCTCCCGGGTTGGTAGAGAAGTACCTTCTTTTTCGGTTTGCTCTTCTCAAATCAATACTCTCATCCGTTCGAAACTTATTGTGGTTGCGATTCTTACACATTTTATGTCTAAAGTCAAAAATTCAAATGTAAGAACATAGTTTTACGATCTAAAAGGTAGTGTAGAAAATTACTGCATATTATCTTTCCTTGCGTTTGCGGTTTTTGTTGATTCTTTTCCATTTGCGCGTAGTCACAACGAGAGTCGACTTTCGCAAGTAATTTTTTGAAAATGGCAGGCCCGTAAAGAAATTATCATTGGTTACATTTCCTCTGTAGCCTAAATATGGGTCCGTAAGTTTGAGAACGACGAATTCGCTCAGAGGTATGTTTGACGCTCGAGTATCATCCTTGCCCAAATATGGGAAACTATTTATAACATATTTGCTTCTGACATCCGATGCTAACCAAAATTTGATCCCACATTTTTCTGGTTTCTGAGGCATATATATTGAGTGAAGTGGAACCAGGCTTAAAGCAGTTCTGGCTATTTTGAATGAATTTATTCCAAATTTAGAAATCAGTGCCAATTTGGCTTTTTTCAAACATCTGTCATCTGACAACTTCTGTCATTTTTTTTTGTCAAATCGTACAAATCGAACGATTCCCATAAATATAAATTTGTCTCTGAGCGTTGATTGGGAGAAGAAGTTGGGGTCCCATTTCTTCGACTATAAATCTAAAGTCTTCAACGATTTTGCCTCATACGCTCCTCGGGCATACAGAATTGATAGAAAAACATGCAGTCGTGGCTCTGCTCAGTACAACTTTTGATATGATTTATCATACTTTCATCAAATATCAGCTGAAATGCGCTTCTTACATTACCGAGCATAATTTTTCTCTTAGCATACGCAGTTGGACCTGATACATCTTTGAATATAGCATCACTATCTCTAGAATTAGCCATTCCCCATCAATAATTTTTGTTCCAATTGGATTTAGCAGGAGGTGTATGCAGCAACCTCCATGTCACTTTCGTTTTCAGAGCACGAATTCTTTTTTTGCAACTTTGTATGTATATTACGAAAATTTTCACCTTCAGAGTTGGAAAGTTCAATTTCCTTGTTTTCATCTACAATTTCATCAGGGATTTCACATAAAACTGCATCAAGTGCATCAGAAGCTTATGCGGTGATAACTCAGTTCATTTATGCTGGTTATTTTGAGCAGCAATTCTACGTCTTTCCCTGACTTCTTCATAATGGCCCCTGGTCATCAAAATAAAAATAAATATGGGACAAAATTGTTTTTATCCTTTTATTTTCAAATTACCTTCTAACATCAAATATTCGTTCATGAAATAAAATTGAAATGATGTGAAGACAAGAAGCCAACTTTTCATAATAAACACATACTAACACGTCAACCGTTATTATACTACTAATTCTTTTTCGGTCAGTCGGAATGAGAAAAAAACGTAGTCATCCGTCAAACGATTTTTATCTAAATTTATGATTCATAAAGTTACGTTGCAAACTAATAACGAACTAAAGAAAACTACCTACAAAAGCAGAAAATGAAATTTTCTGTAATACTGTCACTTTACACTCCGTTTGCAGACATTTTCATTTGCCTCACTTACTAGTAAAATTGTTTATCGGGAAATATAACAAGAATAATTTGAGAGAATCAGTTTATTCCCTATATTTGCACACGCACAACAAAATAGAATATATGATACATATTTTCTCGCTTTTTTCAATGCATATACGATGCCACATGCGAAGTTCCTAAGTTTCGAACGAAGACAAATCACAATCGACTGCCTGCTGCTTCTGCGGAAGCTGCTGCTTCCGGTACACAGATTTTCACTATGTTTCGTAAGAATCTACTGCTTATGCAAAAGCTTTCGTTTAAAATTTCATCCCAAATAATCAATCAAGTAAAAATTGCGAATTTTGGTGAAATAAAAAACTTATCATTTCCGGTAAAATTTAAAAAGAGTATGTGAACTAGTTTTGTATGATTAGTTAACCATTTTTTTGATTTTAACCGTTCTTTTAGTAAATGTAATATACTTATATAAAAATAATTGCAAAAAAATAAAAATGCTCCTATGGAAGCTGCCACTTCCGCTTGACCCATTTCGGCCGAATGCCACTGAGCCCTCCATTTATGCAAAAAGCTTAAGTATGACGATTCGCCTGTGCTATGTTATAAGGAGGTCGAATTTTTGTTGAAAAACAGTTTTTGACAATAATCGTTATTTCCGCTTAAATTTTGGAAAACTAATCTGACCGATATTGTCGTAAATTTAATTTGGAATTTTTTAGTTCATATATTTGTTTTTATCATAAATCATATACAGTAAAATCCACTTATTGCATATTCACATAACGCAATAATTTGCATAATGCAACTACACACATAACGAATTTTTTTGACAACCTAATCCACATAACGCAATATTTTTTTCATCCTTTGTTTCTCTTCTCTACGAATTAGACGAAAAATGTAAAAATATGTATATCCCTTTTCCGGCCCGCAAACACAATTGTGTACGTAAAAATCGTGTGCGAAAGAGAATCATTAAAAAAACAAAAAACTATTACAAACCATGGTGATTTACTTACACATATGTGTGTTGTGGACCTAAATTGAAGCAAAAAAAATTCTTTAATGGCCGGAAAATATGTACTTGTAAAAGTGAGAATCATTTTACTATGCATATATGCATACTACTCGTATTTGTCTAAAATTTAAGTTAAAACAATCTATTTAAAATGACATACCAAATTTACAAAACGCATAATTATTCAGTAACCGCATAATTTTTGAGAAAATTGATTCAAAAAAAATGCGATAAGTGAATCGCATACTGTACTTTTCAAAATATTTCCAAAAAATAAAAAAGTTCTTATGGAAGCTGCCGTTTCCGGTGGACCGATTTCGGCCAAATATTACTGGAACCTCCCAAAATATGCTAAAAGCTTAAGTTTGAACTTGCACCCCTATCAGCTAATCCGTCTGGACAGTAAAGACGACGCAAACTTTTAGTATGCGTACTGTGCCACACACACATAGATATTTTTCAGAAAATATTTTCTTGACTTCGGCAGTATAAGCTAATAGTGCATATCCACACTAGGGTAACTTTTAACTGGTAACTTTTTCGTTTCTTTCCCCTTTACCAATAAAATCATTTTTATCTGCGCCGCAATTTTTTGTTTTTATTGGTAAAGGGGAAACACACAAAGAAGTTACCGGATACCAGTTACCCTAGTGTGGCATCAGCCATAGTGAATCTGCAAAATCTCGAGGTCAAATTTTTTCATATTACTATACTTTATTTTACTACGTAAAAGAAAGACGAATGTTTTTTTTTGTCAAATATCGTTATTTCAGTAAAACAATAGGCGATGATTATCAACTGTTGTTATGAGATTAAATATGTTTTCACATTTGTGTAGTTTTAGCACTTATTTAAATTAATTATAAATAAAGACTAGGTTTATTTTTTTGAACTGTTAAAAATATTTATTAAATCTTCTTTATAGTGATAATAATTTTTTATTATTTGATTTTTTAAAAGATCGAATTTTTCCTTTCTCAGTTTATCAATAACTATTGTAGAAAGAATATAGTTATTGAGAAACTGAGGATGGAAAAATATCCGAAATCGACCTTTAAAAATCAAATAAATATTCAAATTATATTCAAATAATATTCAATTCAAAAAAATAAAACGAGTTTTTATTTATAAGTAATTTAGTCATCAACTCGTTTGTTTAAATGTTGAAAAAAGAAAAATTAGTTTAAAGAAATTGACTAGTGTTGCGAATCAAAAATTCTAAATAATCTAAGAAAATTAGTATTATAATTGCATAGTTCTCAGGTGAGGAGTACATAGATATCCATTTTGTTTAAGGCAGATTTTGCGATGGTAATGCATCACGAAATCGCAATGAATATCAACCCAGATTTGCAATGCGTTACGGCTTTCCTGATGCAAAGTATTTACAAATATTCAGACTGCGCGGTATAGCAACAACATCAAATACGCGGGCGAATCTCCATTGTGTCATCAGGAGGCTTGCTTTACAATTGAACGTCTCTCGTTATTTACAATTTTGACAAAACGTTGCTATTTTAAGTATTGGAAGTATAACTCAGTTTTTTGGATTTTTTTGCAGAAAAACCCCGTTTATTTCTAAGAAATGGTAAATTTTATTTTAATCAAAATATTTTCAATTGTTATCTATGACTTTTGACCATATTTCTGGCAATGTATGGGTTCCATCGAAAAAAAATTGATTGTCTTTTGATGCGATCTGGTGGGTTCTGAAGTGCTGGTCTTGATCATCGCTTTGCATTGTTCGGAATAAATAGTAATCTGGTGGGGCACAATATGGTGAATAGGGGGCATGCGGTAGACTTTCCCATTTAAGTACTCCAGTGTATCTTTTACTTGTTTTGCGACATGTGGTCGAGCATTGACGTGCAACAAAATTACTTTACACTGTTTGTTGGCTGGAATCGGACGGTTTTCGTTTAATGGTCCAAATCTATCAATTGTTGTTGGTAACGTTCAGGAGTAATAGTTTCGTTCGGTTTTAGCAGCTCATAGTACACCACGACCACTCTTTTCTGATTCCACCAAATGCACAACATAACCTTACTTCCATGAATGTTTCGTTTTGCTGTTGATGTGGATGGTTCGCCTGGGTGAACCCATGATTTTTTGCGTTTAGGGTTAAGGTATAGTAAATCCACTTTTCATCCCCAGTCACAATTTGAGACAAAAATGCCATCTTCGGTGTCTTGTAGGCAAAGAATTGCAAACCATTAAACGATTTTCAATGTTGGCTTAGTCAGTTCATGTGGTACCCAGTCTCCTAACTTTTAAATCATTTCTATGACATGTAAACGTTTGCTTATGGCTGCTTGAGTGACAACTGATCTGCAAGTTTTTTTTTGTTGGCCAGAACGTTCTTTGTCACTGACATCAAAATCACCAGTTTTGAATCGTTTAAACTAGTTTTTGCAAGTTTGTTGAATTGGTGACAAACTAATTTTTAATGTCCACTTTAGAATGCTGTAGTTGTGTCATTGTAAAAGAATGTTTAGTACTAAATTTACGACATCTCTTACGACAAATCCAAAAAATTTACGACAAATCCAAAAAACTAAGTTATACACCCAATAGAATCTTGCAAACATACCAATATGATGGATGGTGTACCTATAGTCACAATCACAACACTATAAATGTTAAGAAGGAATGGTCCAATTCATTGGCCTGCCAGATCCGCCGTTCTAATTGTATTATACTTTTATGAATTTGGAACAATGAGGCGCTTGTATTTATTCCAAACAAATTGAAACGAAAGAAGAACAAATACAACGAATACACACAGCTGCTCAACAGATAAGGGAAGAATTACTAAAAATTGAAATAATCAAAGCCATACTTAAACGAATATTATCCTGTATAATCACAAGAAGCACAAACACCTTTTGTAACTCCATGTAGTACGTTTAAGCCTCAACCAGTCAGACTTAAAAGCTTAAGTTACACGCCGATTGCACCACTTCGGTTAGTGCTACAATCACCAAAATTTTATAGGCTTCTCGTCACAAATAAACAACTGACCTCTAAAATTTTGGTGGTCGTACCGCTCTCCTAAGTGGTCCAAAACGGAGCACAACTTAAGCACAAGTTTAACTGGTTGAAATTTTACTCTTAAGCCAAACTTTGTATTGGGGGATTGTAGGAGATGTTGATAGGAGATCATGTTTTTTTTTGAGAAAAACTTAATTTTATAAAAAAAATAATTTGTTTTTTACTTTAAAGCAACATAGCTCTGAAACAGATGCAGATGCATGAAATTCATTTCAATCTTAAATAAGCCTTTACAATTACCAGTCAAATCAGACTAAGTTGGTTGCTCTTCGATAAGTGGAAGTTACAGTTTAATATTTGTGGGTATTTTTTTCTGAACTAAATTTTTAAACAGACCCTCCTCACCCTCCCATACAATTGTTTCACAGAATAAACCAAGGAACTACCCTTTAACGGATTGACATCCCAAACTCGGACACCAAGCGAAACCGTATTTTGCAGATGGTGTGAATGATAATTTGTAGAAATTACTGAAATTTCTCTCAGCTTAATCTTTATCAATTGCTTTAAATACTACACAGATCACAAATCCAAAATATTGAAGGAAACACATATTGCCACTCTAAAGTACAAAGTCTAGTTTTTGTGAATATTCCGTGCCAAATTGAACAACCATAAATATCCAAAATTGGTACGAGTTTAGCATAACTACATATTATTTTTGTCATCTAAATATTTAGATTTTTATTTCACAAATTATTTCTATAGTTTTTATTCTAAGTTTCCATACAATCTAGTGATGAGAGAGGGAAGACCGTTTCTATACCAACAAAAATTCATGAGCATTTTCATGTCGTTATAAAATTTATTTTTACATAAAATAATAAGTTTTCCGTATGTTAGCCTTGTGTATTACTGCTATAATACATAAAATGTGAAATCGAGAGAAATATGTATACACATGTGAATTTTTGTGGAAATGGGAAGTTTATATGATACGAATTATACATGGATCGACAGGAAAAAACGAGCGTTTTATCGTACTATTCTTGTTTTTTAAATTTTTTTTATTTCGTCTGTATATTTATATATTGACTATGAAACATAATATTTCATCTAAAATAATAAATTATATTTAAAAATTAAAAGCTTTTATAAAATTAGTTAAATTTTAATTCAAATATAAAATTGCTTCCTGAAGAAGAGTATTGCATATGAACATGTGTCGAAATGTATGGTGATGTGATTTTAAACCCGCTTTAAAATAATAGTACTGAATACATGGCTATCGTAAGTTATTCCACGTAACAAATTGTTAAAATTTTAAGATTTCATTAACGGTCATATCCTGCAATCCAATTCCAACAGTTTCAAAACCTAACTTATTCTTCTAAGCGTTCGAGAAAAGTTAGGAATGTTGAATTAATACGCTTGGACGTGTACCCTTATATGTGTTAGACTTCATGAAACCCTTGGAACTCAAAACATTACGCAAACTGACGCAATACTTACTTTCATTATGCAATGTGATGAAATATCAAAAATCAAAAAAAAAAAAACAAAATGGTCAACGTCAATTAGCTAATTAAATTAATCACATTCATTTATGTTCTGATTTGATTGAAATTTTGAAAGAACAAAGTAGATTGTACTGAATAAATGTTTTTCATACCGCACTGAGAGAAATTATAGCTCACATAGATATAACTATATCTCGTTTCGGGAAAAGAATATTTTATATCAAATTTTTTATAACGTTTAGAGACGTAAACATATCGCTCTTAGCTCGGTATATACTCCTCAACGTTAAAACAAATACTATAGCATAAAAAAGCACCTTTTTATGACCATAGCATAAACAAGCACTTATAAAACAGAAAAAAATATTTCTAATGTAAGAATTTGAATACCTCATTGCAATAAAATTCACGAGATATGCGATTATGCTATTTGAGATATATTTTTGATTGAACTTGTTAATTTTTATACACATGCTTCTATATTTATTTCCAAATCGGTCAAATGTTGCAGATAAATCAATATATCTATATGGAAAATAATTTTTTTTTCAGTGCGCATAAAAAAAATCGCACAAAAAAATGAGCGCACAAAAAAACCGCGCAAAAAAGGGCGCACAAAAAAATCGCACAAATAAAGACCGCACAAAAACAGGTTTGACTGTACTTCTCACAAACCTACGAATTATCTACTGCACACTTTTAATGCCAGGCCGTTTGAAAAGTCCCAGAGTTGAGTAAAAAAACTGTATCTTTTTGAAAAACTCACATTTATTTTTCAACATAGTTTCATACAACTCGATAAACTTATTACAAATTTCCAACGAATTTTTATAGTAGTCGGTACACAATTCCTCAAAATAGGCATGTGTTTCGGCAACAACATCTTCATTTGAGTAAAATCTTCGGCTAGCTAGCTATCTTTTTAAGTTTGGAAACAGATAATAATCGCAGGGTGTCCAATCTGGAAAATTCGGGGTATGGGTATGGGATGCATTGTTTTGATGAAACAGGAATTTTTCATCGCCAAATGCTCGTCAATTTTCAATAATTTATTTTTATCCCATAATTTATTTTAATATTGTGCATATTTGACGGTTACAAAACTTCACAAAAACTTCTGCCGATTATGCTTGAGCATGTCCAAGTTGTATTGAGAAACTTCACTCTTTCTAATTTTTGATGATTGGTAAGCATGCGCATCAATTATGTTGTGCACATTCAGATGTTTACCGTCTCAACAATCTGGAGCACCTTCAGTTTACGATCACCAGTCACCAAACGTAAAATCTTTTTTAAAGGTGGTGTAGTCACGTAAGCAGGCCTACCTGAAAGCTGTTCGTAATTTTTGCTCGTACGACGAAGCTTAAACTGCTAGTGGTTGCAACCGTTTGATCCTTGTATTCAATGGAGCAGATGTGCCATAATACTTATGAATTATTATGGTACTTTTCTTTCCTTTATTTACCCATTTTGCCTATTAAATAATAAGTCCCTCGAGTCCCGACCGCTCGGTCAAAGTTAGATGAATATGAATTTGTTTGCTATTAAGTATAAACATTTCAAAATTGGTACGCTCATTTGTTATTGTAATACCGTGTAAAATGGGAGACTATTATTATACATTATACAAAACCGAAATAATAATTTGCTTCTTTAATTCTAAATACAAAAGAATTATGATAAATTATCATATCACCAAACAAATAAATACATTCTTTTTATTTTCACGAACCATCGTTTTCCATGGGTTCGTAATTCCTTTTCGAACTAGTATTTGCTGGAGCTAAACCTCTCTGATGCTTCATGTTAGGTGTATTATTAAATAAGTTTTCTTACCAGCTAATAATAAAATAATTACATCACACTTGGCTAAGTAACATAAACATAGTACCAACCGAGTTACATACTATTCATTTGAAAAGGGTCTTCGTTCCGTACAATTTATTTATTTTCAAAAATCACATCCGGAACTCATTTATAATACGGAACCTTATATTTAATATACAAACACAGTGTTATCCCAAATGGTTAAAAAATGACTTAGGTTATTTTAAATTACAATTTCCCAAAGGCATGTCGTACAACGGCTAAACCGGAGGAGCACTTAGCCAATTTCCAGAAATCATAATCCTCATTGCAGTCATATCATAACACTCGAAAGCCTCACCCTCAATTTTTTTCAAAATCGCTCGAGTCGATTTTTTTAAATAGGAACCCGGACCCTATCTGAGAACACTCTAAACGAATTTTCCCAAACTTAGAACTCATCACAATTGATTCTTAGCACTCGAGAACTGATCCATTACAGTCGTTTCTTGTCACTCGAAAATACTCACTATTACAAAATCAAATATAAAAAATTTTATAGTGTTAAATAATGAAAATTTAATAAATATTTTTAAAAATTCAAAAAAAAAAAAAAACAATAAAAAACTAATATTTATTTATAATTAATTTAAGTGAAAGTGATAGAAGTACACAAAGGTGAAGACATATTTATTTATTCATGAAATAAAAGAACGTTTTATTGGGATTTGATTTATTCTATTTTATTTTGTTCGATTTCTTTTTTCTAATGTAAATATTGGAATTTAATTCTTTTAGATAGATAGCTTTATTTTGAAATAGTTTTATTTATATGTATCAGCAGGGTTGCCATATTGAACTACATATAACCTTTGATTTGAATTTTTGACTTATAGATGTAAAATGTGTAAGAATCACAACAATCAGCTTCGAACGGATGAGATTACTGATTTGAAAAAATCAACCTTCTCATCAGGTCGTACGAAATTCGGTTCTCTCACATTTCTCATCAACAATAATTGTATGTATATTTATCTGTATTTTTTTTCTCGATAACGGCACTATTTTTTTGTGAAAATTGGCATACTACCATTCTCCGGTGTGAAAAAACGATCTAGATAGGTCACGACTTTGGGAAAATTCGTTTAAGGACTTAATTTTGGAAAAAACCTTTTTCATATGAATGACGTCACAAATACTTGGAATAGTTATAAAATAAATTTTGTTAAGATGAGTGTCTGTGCTAACAAGCACATAACAATTTAATTTGATTGTTGATAGTATAGAATAATTTGTCGGTATAAATATGCAAAAAGGTTTGAATCGCATCTTATATCAAAATTATTCTCCGCACATTCAAAATTGTTGGTGTCCAAAAGCTGGTCAAAATCTTGCATATATGAAAATCAAGGTCTGTCATATTAAAATAAAAGTCTTATTATCAAAAAAAAGTGAAAACAAAATATTTTTTGCACTAAATTTGACATTCAGAAATTATTGTATCAAAAACCAAAAAGAATAACTTTTGCGAAATAAAAATAAAAAATATTTTGCCAAGTAATAAAAATCGTGATAAAAAACTTAAATTTAAAATAAAGAAAACTTTATAAATGCATAATTTAGATATTTTGATATGTAACCACGTAGTTAAAGCACAAATAATTACTGGGGGAAAAGCTGGACAAGAAGTACACATTCCTCGAGTTACGCTCAACCCCAGTAAAGGTCAACTTGGATGTACAATACAACATCAATTTCCACTTTGACCAGCGTTTGCGTTGACCGTGCGTAAATCTCAAGAGCAAACGTTCAAATTTGTTGGCATCGTACACCTCTTTTTAATCGCGGTATGTTGTACGTATAGCATTTTCCCGTGTTAAACGACAAAATAGCTTGAAAGTTCTGTTACCACGTCCTGAAATGAACGTCGCACGTTTAATGTTGTGTGGAAAGAAGCATTGAACGCTTCTGATGAAACTTTTATTAAGTCTTGATAGTGACAGTAACGACGGTTACCTCGGCAACATCGATTTTTATGTCTCGGCCGAATAAAATATAATGGAATTAAAGTTGTTTTGCGAAAGAGTTTAAAAAACCTATCTTTTTTTTCACCGAGGAAGCTCGTTCCCCTGGTGCTTCTGTTTACACAACTAACTTTTCATGTTAACGAATTTATTATATTTTACTTTGGTTTTTCGTGGTGGTGTTTGTGATTGTTCCGTATATTGATTTATTTTCAGCACTCTCGAATTAAATACACGGAACAATCACAAACACCATTATACAATCGAGAAACCAAAGTGAAATATAATAATTTCGTAAACACGAAAAGTTATAGTTGTGTAAATAGAATATAGATGAGAAATGTGAAAGAATCGTATGTTATGCAGTAATTCGCTAGTATAGTACAACTACATGGTATTGTTCTATATATAACTATAAACAATATTCCAATGTAAAATAATACTACATCAGTCGTCGTGACCTGATGAGAAGACTGATTTTTTCAAATCAGTAATCTCATCCGTTCGAAACTGATTGTCGAACACATTTTCCATATATAAGTCAAAAATTCAAATTTATCTGCGATCCAGCGTTAATGGAAAGAAAAGTATGGGGTGGTTGGGAAGTTGATTGTGATTGCGTATATAAGTAAGTGTCGATTATCATAGTCGTTGTCATACGGATTGACGCTAAATGGAAGAATTTCCTATACGGTTGTGTATTTAATTGGAGAGTGCTGAAAATAGACCAATATACGGAACAATCACAAACAACAACTGCAACAACTGCATCACAACAACCACTGCAATCGAAAAACCAAAGTAAAATACATATCCCTTTTGCTGCCCAGTAACACAATTATGTGGGAACGGCAAAAGTACCATGTCAAAAATATATGTTTCTATTTGTTTTTAACAAACTTACACATTTGTGTTTTCCATTCAAACTTATTTTCGTTCGAAAAAACACTATAACTATACTCACAATTGTGTGAATGGATTTAAATTAGGCCATTTTTTTTGGTTGAAAAAGGGATATAACCGTTTTTCGGGATTTTAATCGTTCAAATTTCATAGAAGTATGAATTCTAACCAAATCGTACCTCCAGCAAATCAAATAAATGCTTGTTACCAAATTGTTCTTTACCCACCTCTTTAAATAATCCTCCGTTTTTGGAAATGCATATCCTCGTGGTGTTAGAATTAGTGATCATATAGTTAGGATAAAATTGGTAACAAATCGGTACTATATCGTAATGTATTCGTCGTACTGCAGATACCGCCCCTATAGCGCTCTGAAACCCTAAGAAATACAAGTTCTCCATATAACATTAATTTTACCGGTTTCGAAATGCCGTATAGGATTAAAATAGACACCTAGATTTGTTCGATTTTTTATTCAAACCGACCTTTGGAAGCGGCCACTGGATGAAATATGTGCGTAAGCTTGGCCTTAGTAGTAGTACTTTTTCAAAAATAAACAAAATAAAAAAAAACATCGATTTTATCGAGTAATCATTATTGTCATAAAAAAGAACATTTATTTTTTAAAGATTATTTCTTTCAAATGTTGCCCGTAACTGCGGTTAACATGGTCCTTTCTGAACTTCTAATTTTCGATGATGCGTTCGAGCATTTCGAGTGGTATTTAGCCAATGAAGTGCGTAATGTTGGCTTCTAATTCCTCAATCGTAACCGGCTTATCCATGTAGGCTTTCGACTTTACGTAGCCCCAAAGGAAAAAGTCTAAAGGTGTGATATCACATGATCTAGTTGGCCAATTCCCCGGTCCGAAGCGTTAAATTAACTTCACCGAATTGCTCTCGCAATAAAGCTATGGTTTCACAGGCGGTCTGGTAAGAAGCGCCGTCTTTTATGAACCAAATGTAATCGAGATCACGAGTTTCAGTTTCAGGCAGCAAATAGTCCGTTATGATAGCGGGATAACAGGCGCAATTCACAGTTAGGGTCTGGCCGGCCTCATTTTTGAAAAAATATGGACCGATGATTCCACCAGCCGATAAACCACACCAAACCTTTGTTTTGTCTGGATATAATGGTGAACGTCTTGAACGTCTTCGGGTTGTTCTTCAGCCCAAATATGGCAATTTTGCTTTTTAACGTTGGCTACGTTGGCCAGAAATGGGCCTCATCGTTGAACAAAATTTTGGTCGAAAACAGTGGATTTTTCAAGCTTTTCAAGAGCCCAAAAACTGAAATGGTGATGATTTTTACGATCGGCGGGCTTCAATTCTTGCACGAGTTGAATTTTGTATGCCCTTAAACCGTGGCCCTTACGTAAAATAAGCCAAGTTATGTTGCATACGACAAGCCAATCTGTTGTGAACGGTGCCGTATCGATTGACTTCATACACTCTCAGCTACTGCCGCTATATTTTCTTCACTACGTGATTGATGTGGTCTATTTGGTCGCGTATTATCCAATAATGAAAATTGAGTTTCAAAATTTTCGATGGTATAGCGAATTGTACGTTCGGTAGGCCGATTATGTGGAGCATAAGTTGCTCTAAGCGCACGAAACAAATTCCTGGTAGAACGCTTATTTTCGTACTACAGCTGAATAATTTGTAGACGATGTGCCGGGCTAAATCTTTCCATGATGAAATGTCAAACAATATTGAACAAAATACCATACGATATACTGAAAAAAGTCGCTCTAAATGAATCACCCGTTAGCTTGTAAAGTAGCTGTAGATAAAACTCGTTAATTTTACTGATTTGGAATAACTGAAAAAAATCATTAACATTTTCTAGCCTTTGATCAATCAAATAAAAATAAAATGCCTAACTCAGAATAGACTTTCAGGGTTGGTTATAGCCATAATATTTTAGTATCTAACATTTTTATTGTAAATCACAGTGATGAAACTAAAATAATTTTATAAGATAATTAGTTGATTTAATTGATATTTCAAATGAAGATGGTTTATGGGTGAAAATATATTTTGAATCATTTTCCTAATTTTGGTTTTATGTTTTGAAAAATATAATAATTCTAAATGTATGTAATTTTCATTTTCTAATTTACTTGTTTGCTTTCATTTCAGTTAAAATCATCACTCACACCACCCGAACTACAGAACATACTCAAGGAATATGGTGAATTTCCAACCAAATATCGGTCGCTAATTTGGCGAACAATTTTGAAATTGCCACAAAACTTTGAATTATTTCATGATTTGTTGCGGAAAGGGGAGCATAAATGTGTTGAAAATTATAGTAAATTATATCCGCTACGTGACATAACCTCATTGAGAAATATGAAGAAAATCATCTCGTGTTTATCGTACTGGTGTATACTTTTCTCAAATGTTGACTACCTGCCAGAATTTGTTTTTCCATTTTTGAAAATATTTCACAATGATTTACTCGCTTGCTTGGAAACATTAATGATGATTCTTACAAATCACTGTTGTATGTGGTTTGAGTATTATCCGATCGAGCCACTAAATTATCTAGGCATGATAGAAATGATTTTGACACATTTTGACCCCGCACTCATCCAATTCTATATAAAAAATCACATCACCGTAACTGAATATGGCTACGAACTGATGAAAAATGGCATGTCGATAGTTTTATGCGACACTGATTGGATGGCACTTTGGGATCATTTGATACTTGAAAAACCATATTTTTTATTGTTTGCCATAGTCGCGTATAATTTAATACAGAAAAATCAGATTATTAATTTACAATCGATGGTTGATATACGAAATTATTTCTTCGAACAAAATTTTTGTAATCGTAAGCAATTTATACGGAAAATATACGAAATCGACGAGAAATGTCCGGAAAATTTACATCCTCGGAACTTTATTTCATCCGAGCTGACTTACATGGAAGTAGGGTTTTACAAAAAATTTTTGAATTATCCAAAAATGTTGATGGAGAAAAATATTAAAACTATGGATAAGTTGCAAGTGGAGAATGTGAGACTTGAACAGAAAATGTTTCAAATGGAAAAGCAGGAGAAGTTACTCAGCGATCGTTTGAATCGTAATTTGGTAAAAGAGGAGCATGAAAAAAGGCTTCAAGGTAAGTGCAACTTTTTTTTTTAATATTTTATTATGAAAATTATTTTTGTGGTTATGTAATTAGGAAATCAATAAGATTTAATGCGTTTTTAATATATTCTAATCTAAAAATGTAATTTTTATACAGCTTGTCTTTTCGAAAAAGTTTAATTTTACAATGTTATAAAGATAATGGGGTTCGGTACGGTAGTATCGTGCAAAGTTTCACGAAAGTAAATTTTATAATAATTTTTACCTGGAACCAAGAAAACAACAAAAGTATCTTCAGATTTTCTAGACTAATACTAACATTGTTTATCTTTATCAATATCCTCGAGCTAGAATATACTTATAAACTACCCAAGCCCATTGTCTGAAATTAATAAAAAAACAATCAACCATAATCAATTCTCCCAAAAAATATAAAGTTAAAAATAAGGAAAAATTGATAAAAAAATTGTTACAGAAAGTCTACTTTAATAATTTATTAAAAACCTATCAATGTATATTTTCCAACAAAATATGGAAAAATGGAGGAAAATATATAAGAAAAATTAAAGGGGGTTAAAAATATATAAAAATTCATCTCTCGACTAACTCCATAAAATTTCAATAAATACAAATAAGCAAAGGCGAAAAAAAAAAAAGAAAATTAAAAAAAAAAAAGAAATCCCAATATTTCCCAGATACCTACTCTCTACCCACTGCTTATAACGCATACGTTCGAGCAAAAAAAAAATATCTGAACAAAAATATGATTACAAAAAGACAAAGTTTTTCCCTTTATTTACTGATTTTTTCCACTTTGTTCCCATATTTTGTCGATTTTAATTTTCCATTTTCACAAGAAAAACACAAATATTTCTTATGTTTTATAAAAACGAAAAAGCAAACAAAACGACGAACCAAACACAAAAATCATCAAATTTTGATATTTTCCATGGCAAACGAAAAATCTTAAATGAAACCAGCAAAGAAAAAATTATAAAAGAAAATGTGGTTCTTATTCGCAGCATCCCAAAGCGAGAGAGAGAGGGACTGAATTTGAAAGGAAATTCATTAATTTACAATGTCTAGAAAAAGTCTTTAATCCCTCATTTGTTTTCCTACCATTTTTTTATTTTTCGGGTTTAATTTTTTGTTTGTGGCAAACCGCAATAATAAAAAAAGATCTACTTTATCTTGCCACTCTTTTGCTGGGTAAATCGAAAAAAAAACTTGTTTTATTTTGAGAATGTTATGTGAGAGGCAGGCAAGCAAGTTACACAAAGGAAGGCCGAAGGTATAAATATAACAAAGAATATATACCAGAACTTTTATATGATTATATTAAACCATACTCATTTTCATGTCACGTATTCATATACAATAGGAATCTTACCATACAAATCGACAAGCCACATCATCTCCAAACAAACATACAAAACAACAGGAAACAAGGAAACCACGAGCCAAAAAGAACAGAAATTCGTTTTTATCGAGATGCGATTAGTTGATTTGGGCCAAATTTATTATACCAACCATTTACGTGCGTGACTTTTGAGGTAAATTAATGTTAAGATTATCGTTTTTTTTTAATTCTAAAGATCATAATGAGATTTGATTATGGAGAACGAAAAGGTTAAATAACACTGGAACTGTGCCTTTTGCTTCATGATCTTTTTTCTGTTTAATCAGTTTGGAACCTTTATATATAGAAATCAGAATATATTAAGCAAGTAGTATTATGCTTGGCTTACAATTACATCGCATAATATATTTTTCAAAACTGACCGCTCAGATCGTAGTAGTTTTTTGGGTGAAACTATGAAATTTTCGGATTCAATTTTTTCTCTATTTTCAATTGTTATTAACAGGAGAATTTACTTACAGAAGTGCTGGTTGGTCCAAAATAAATATATTAACCGTGTCATTCTGACATTTACTAATTTAATTTATACAAACCAGGGCTGGCGTGTTCTAACATCACCATTTTCCGATAATTTATCGAAGTTTATTTCTCGTTTCTGTAGAATAAAATTTGTCTCTGTTTCAATTTTTCCATCATTTATCAGCCGGCTAGATTGCAACATTGTGATGTTTCTACTGCGTTTGTATCACCAAATAATTTATTTTCAATTCTAGAACGAAAATAAGTGAAATAGATATTGTTCAAATATATTCTAGTAGGATGTGATAGCAATAGAGAAGAAATAATTGTTAAACGAAACACAAGTTACATTAATTCTTTAGCAGAAACAGACGTAGACTTCGAGAAAATAGCGAAAAAGGTGATGTTAGAACACCCCAGCTCTGTGTTGGGATCATTTTCACCATGGCAAGTTTAACCGACCAAACGGCACAGTGGTTAAAACTTTGGCGTTTGGGTCGGGAGGTACCGGGTAGGGGCAAGATGAAAGAAGTGGTTTTTCGTCATCTGATTACGATCGCTCATGAGAATGAAAATAGCTGTGGCGCTCTATCAGGGTGCAGAACTTATGGGCCGACCCATCTTCTATATCAGTACTATAGGCTGTCATGGAGTAGGGTAAGACGTTAATAGTCAACAGCGAAAGAGTTGGACGTGCTTCGACCCCAAAACAGATGGCAAAAAATTGATAAACAAACAAACATGGCAAGTATAACTTAACTTGAATTCCTCCACAAATCGGATAATTAATTGTTAAACTATAAAATATTTACACATATGGGTTACCAAAACATCATATTGACAAGTTTGCTGATCGATGAAGATTTTGATATATGAATTTTCTTAGAATCAAAATTTCTTTTACATACAAACTGGATTGATGGAAAGCGAGCAGTACGGAACCTTATTCAAAAATGTATAAAATGCTTCCGCCATTAACTCCACTTCTCGGAACAACTAATGGGAACATAACCAGGGGCGGCATTTTGTAACATCACATTTTCGATGTTCAGAATACGACATGTAGAGACATGTAGATAATTAGTCTGAAATATTTCTAGACACCCGACTCCGATGTAGTAAACATTTCTTTTTACAATTTTGTGTTTCGTCTATTTCATCTAAACTGTTTAGACAGCAGGCATTTTATTTATAAATAAAACGTTTTAAGTAAAAGTAAATAAAAATTAAATACAATCAATAAGAGTATAGTTCTCTGAATATTTGGACCTCACTAGTGGTAATCTAAATAATCATACTACAAAATCAGTACAGAGAAACTGATCACATAAACTATATTTAAACTTGATCAAACTTCAGTAATATGATTTGATTGCATCAAAGCCTTCATTTATTGTTGAGAATGCTGTATCTCATAATGATTTCCATTTATTGCATCAGCCACCGGTTGAGATCCATTCGGCTGCTGAGTTGTAGAAAAGAGTTTGATGATTTTATTCAAGCTGCAATTCATGTCGTTGGACATTTGGAGATTCTTTTACACTAAGAATTTATTACATTCTTACTTACACCAATGTGACTGGACAAGACAAGTGGTGCAGTGGTTAAATCTTCGACATTTGGACCGGGAGGTACTGGGTTCGAACCCCATCAGAGGCTAGATGCAAATCGAATTTTCATCATCGATTACAATCGGTGATGTTAATAAACACAACTAAGACTCTCTGATGGAGTGCATAATTCAGCGCCGACCCACCGTCCCCGTCAATGTACCGGTTGACATGGTGCTTGCAATGTGCCGGTGGTATACTGTAATTGGTGAGTAGGTGAATAGGTGATTGGGTTAATGAAGTGGCATGAATGCGTGGTATCACAATGGGCCAAAATTAGCCTAAGTGTCAACCACTGAAATCTAATCCACACGAATGCAATTGAAGGATAAATTTCGTTTAACTACAAATGGTGAACCCGGTACTTGATTTTTAATGACACTTTTCCGTAAATATCAATTTCGGCTGACCAAGGCTCAGAAAATTAGTACCCCAATTATCGAAATCGTCTCATTTCAAGTGACGTGATTAGAGTCGCGTCAAAATTGATATTGTTGAAGTCGATTCAAGAGACACATTAAAAACTACATAACCAATAATTATTTATAAAAAAAATAACTACCGTCTACGTTCCATTTTAACTATACTAGTCACTTCTTTTCACTTGTAAAATTGATGTAACGAGAATGATATTTTAAGTGACATTTGTCGATTAAAATGACTAGAGACGTAAGAAACGACTATTATAATATCAAAAATGAAGTGATATGACTATAACAATTGGGGTGTTATATATAAGGTTTTCCAATAAGAGGTTTAATTTTGAATAGCCTGCTATTTGGGCAGCTGTCAATTTTGAAGCTGTCATCATTTGAAATTTGACAAGTAAAAACTACGCCATTACTAAAAATGGTACGAATCACGCTTCAACAACGCACTGAAGTTGTAAAAATTCACTACAAAAATAATAAAAAATTTTCATTCACAGTTCGAAAAACTAAAGCAATTTTGGGTCGTCGTGAAATAATTTCTCGGCCGGATATAGTGAAACTGGTGGAAAATTTTGAGCTGTTGGGACAAGATAGTGATGTGAAGAATCGAAACCATGTGCGGCGCTCAAGAACAACTGAGAATATGAGAATATTGCTGCTGTAGCCCGTAGTGTTGACGAAATCCCAGGTTTATCGATTCCTCGTCGATCTTTGGAATTAGACATTCCACAAACTACATTACACCGTATTTTGCATAAAGACTTAGGTCTTAAGGCTTTTAAAGTTCAGTTAACACAAGAACTCAAGCCGATCGATCACCATAAACGTCGTATTTTCGCTGATTGGGTCCTTCAAATGCATCAAAATGATCCGGATTTTTATCTCGGAGGCCACGTTAATAAGCAGAATTGTCGCATTTGGGGCTCAGAAAATCAAAGAATGATTGTTGAAAAGCCTCTCCATCCTCAACGTGTCACTCTTTGGTGCGGTTTTTGGGCTGGCGATGTGACTGGACCTTCCTTATTCGAAAATGAGGCTGGTGCAACTGTTGCGGTGAATGGATTGCGCTACCGAATTATGATTAATGATTTTTTATGGCCGGAATTGGAAGATATTGATGTGGACGACGTTTATTTTCAGCAAGACTGCGCTGCGTGCCACACAAGCAACGAAACAAACGCAATTTTGCGAGAAAAGTTTCCTGACCGTGTTATTTCTCGAAGAGATGATCACAATTCGCCACCGAGATCTAGTGATTTAACACGTTTACACTTTTTTCTTTGGGGCCGCTTAAAGATGGAATTCGTAAAGTTATCGAGGACGTACAGCCGCAGTCATGGAAAATTTCATGAAAAGGATATGGTGCTGCAAGCCTAGCCGTGGCGGCCATTTGCCTGATATCGTTTTCAAATGTTAATGGCATACCGTCCTCCTTACAAAGAAATAAACATTCATTGATTTCCCTTAAAAATACTCGTTTTTCTAATATCAAAATAAAACTTCTTATTGGAAAACCCTTTACTACCACGTACTTTACCGAAAAGAGTTCACTGAGTTTACAATAATTTTTTTTTTCAAATCGGGCTTTTATTTTTAACATTTCATTATACGTCTTTATACTTGGAACAAAGCGGATTAAAAATGCCCTGTACACAATTATTTTTATATGATATATGCTCCAAAGAGCCTCATTTCATGTTATATACATAATTCAATTAGGGTCGTTACTTTAATTTTTGTGTTTCAAATCGAGCTTTATTATATTTGGAGTTGGCTTAAAAGTTTAAAAATGCCAAGGACCGTTTCTACTAGAAACAAGGCCGATAGTGATATTGGAGTGGCATCAGGCTGCTCGCTTCACTGCCCGCAACCCACCGCCACTCTCACTACCGGTTCGTTATTTCTTATGACATTTTAATATCGAAGATGTTTTTCAGGTTGCATTCAGCGGTGTTTTCTGGTGAAGTTCGCCGAACGACTAAACAATTTTTGATCTTTATTCTATTTCTAAAAAATTTATTTTTATTAGTGAAAATTTTATTTTTATTTAATTTTATTTTAAATTATTGGTTTCTAATATTATTTTTTTAATAAATTTTAATAATTTTGGCTGATCAAAATCCGAACAGAACACCTTGAATGCACAACCAGGAAACGCCACTGGTTGCATTATATAGAAAAATGCAAAGAAATTTTGTCCTAAGAATATGCATCAAAATAAAAAAAACAAAAAAATAAAGTAAATGGCTGATGCCACACGGGGTATCACAGAAACCGTATTTTTTTCGTTTCTTTCCCCGTTTACCTATGATACCGGTTTTAATTACGACTTAAACAAATTTTCGGTGCAACCACACTAACACAAACATAAATGAAATAAAAAATATTTAACCTTGCTTTAATCCAATGTCATTATTCTCCATCCATTCGTTAATTTTTACACCCCGAATGTTGTTAGCAGAATTTTCCCATTTTTTATGCATTGCGTTGAAATCTCCAGCAATTATATAATAATTATTGGATTTTTTAAATCATATTTTATGAAGATTTCTTCCATTTCTTCCATTGCTTTTGCTGTTCATTTTATTAATTGTTGTATGTGTGATTAGTGTTAAATTTGCTGTATTTGTTGCCTCTGTTGGTTGACTTAGTGTTGCTGTTCGCTGTCTTCTTCCTCCCTTCAGCATGTTTGCAAATATCCCATTCGCTTCATTAACATAAGTGTTTTTCGTAATAGGTATATTTGCTGGTGTATGTATTTGTGTGCGTTTTTCATTTATTTTAAATTTTAATCTGGCCACAGAAGCCTGAGATATTGGGCATCCTTTGTACGATGCCGGATGTCCGGCAATAAATGCAATGAATTTTCCGGCAAATGAATTTTCGCAGTATACGCCTTCCTTATTAATTTTGTCCCTTGGTTGCACATTGGCCAGGCTATTGTGTTTAATCAAATTTAACACATTGAAAGTGTGAGTTACAATTTGTTGCGGCGTGTCTAAATCGTTGGTACTGGTGGCATTGCATGATTGCTTCTTGTTTTTTTAGTTTCTCCCAAGTTACTGCTTAGTAATTTGGTGTTTTAATCTTATATATGTTGCCCATGTCTGTATCAGGTGAGCAAAGTTTACAATCATGGCACTATGGTACCCCAGTTATAACAATTTTAATTGATTGAATTTTATTGATCAGTTTTCGCTTAAATTTTTAGATTTTTCTTGCACACTTATTTTGTTGAGATGTGTATTGCCGTACCAAATCAATAATATTTGTATTGTCAAATGTCGGGTAATTACCGATTTTTAGACATGGAAAACAAAATTAAAATTTTTCTAATAAGTTTGTCCTTTGTACAAAGCACAGTAATCCTCTCTAGAGCATTACTTTCCTGGTTTAAAGGCTGATCCGCGAGTTGTGTTCATCCCATTGACCCGGAACAATTCAAACTTCATATGAAAAACTATGTTTAAATCACGATTTTTCCTTAGGAATCTTCGTGTTTTCCACGAGAAAGAATCAATCATAACCTTTTGAAAATATGTCTACTTACAAAACTCGCTTACTATTCAAAAATATTTTAATTATTTTAATTTTGTTTGATATTTTGTTTGATATTTAAGGGATATACACGGGTAGTTATGTTTGCGAACAACCTAAAAGCAAAAAAAAAATAATCCATTGTTTGGGGCGATAATAAGCCGATAAGCTTTTTATGCTAGCTAGTTTGCTATTAATTTAAATTAAATGTTGCCTTTCAAATAAAGCTACGTGAAAATATCACTTCATGTCAATAACACTATAAGGAAAACATCTTCCGCCTATTTATTCTTACTCTCGTATATAAATACATTGAAGATAAACATAAAACATCCCAGTTTCAACATCTTTAAACGAATTCTACGGTTTAATTCTGAACAGGCAAAAAATAAACTTCTATATGTTGTATGTTCGAAAACACATTATAATCCGCACAACGACACAATAATGATCATCAATGTACATATTGACGACAACAATGACGATGATGATTTTACAAGAAAGCTTAAAAATCCTATATGCAGGGGGGAAATTGTGTATGTAGGTATTTTTCATAGAAATACGGAAAACATTTTCAATACACGTACCCACATTGTGTTGACGGTATTATAGTGAATAGTGATGTTGCTCTTAACAGCACAAAAAATATCGAATAATCTTTAATAATAATAAAAGTAAATTACAACAAGCTATATAAGAGAGCAATTACAAAATAAAATTATGTTGTTTGCCATCTCCTGAGACAAATTACATTGCAATAAATTTTCATTTTAGTATTTTGTTCTGTACCGAATTTTGCAAGTACATATGATCAGCACCATGATATGGCAAAAGAAAAAACTGACATCACATATTTTTATTATATTTTTAGTTGACTATTATATAGGTGTTTATAGGTCTGAGTATGGCATGTTTTGTCAACAATGATTATTGATAATTATGTTCATTCTAAGCAGGTAGAATTTATCTTAAGTATATACGTTGTCAGTAGAATTGATAAAAATGTCATACATCCCTTCCAAAGTACATTGACTGTTTTAGTCGTGAATAGCCCTAGTTCTAGTAATGTTTTATAATAAGTTCACTATGTAGTGCGGGAATATTAGTCGTATTATCCATGTACGAAATGTTTACTTTCTCTAGGCACATTTCCGCTAACTCCACGCACCCCAAGTCCACTAAAGATTATTTCCACGTGTTCAATTTTAGTCGATCATTTATTCTAAGGAAAAAAGACTAAGCGTTGACAGAATGTGTGGCAGGGCTAAATGAGGTGCGTCGGAGGAGGTAGGGCGTGGCTTAGTACTAAGATATCTCACTCGCCGCGAAGAAGTGTTAAAATTAATTTTTATACGACCGGCTCTTGACATAAGATGCAGAAGTACCACCATAAAATTATTCGCCATAATCCGAAAATACAGTTTTTTACAATTTTAGTTAAAGTTCTCTATCCAGTATAGTAATTCCCAATTGAATTCCGATTCGATTATATTTTTTTTTTTTTTTATGTAATAAATTTATGTATTTATTTATACAATATTACAACTGATTCAGAGATCATCTAGTAATTTATCTTTCTTAAATTAAGTTCTCGGATTAAGATGAGTAACCTATTGGTTACTCATTTTATAATACTTTCTTCTAAAACAAACTGCCCAGCTCCAGCGGTTTCTGCCTTTGGAGTCTCCTCACGCCGTTAGTGGTGTCCAACATACGACGGATATCTGCATTTTCGTGTAGAGATAAGCGCTGTACGTGTTTCCTTGCATGGTTCTTTATTTCATCGGTGACGTATTCCATCTTCAAGTCTCTATGGATGTTGTCATTCCTAATGTACCATGGGGCGTTCACAATCCCTCGTAGCACTTTATTTTGGAAGCATTGGATTATTTATACATTGGTTTTCTTGGCACAACCCCAAAGCTGGATACCATAGGTCCATACTGGTTTTAGCATTTGCCTGTATAGAAGCAATTTGTTGTGTATTGAGAGCTCAGAGTTTCTACCCATGAGCCAGTACATTTTTCTATATTAGATGTTTAACTCTTCTTTTTTCTATTTGATGTGTTCTTTCCATCTTAGCTTAGCATCGAGGGTCATGCCAAGGTATTTAGCTGTATTTGCATATGGAATTTGGTTTGAGTTGAGAACCACGGGAATACAGTTTACATTTTGATTTGTAAAGTTGACGTGTACTGATTTGGCTTCATTTAATGAGATGCGCCATTTTTTAGTCCAGTTGCTCACCGTGTTAACTGCACTTTCAAGCTTGCTTATTGCTTCCGAAATATCTTTTCCAACTGCAAGAATAGCTGCATCGTCTGCAAATGTTGCTACTGTGGTACCTTCAATATTCGGTAAGTCTCTCGTATAAAGAATAAACAGAATAGGTCCAAGTACGCTACCTTGTGGTATACCTGCTGATATTCTTTTTATTTCAGAGTACTCATTTTCAAGTTTGACTCTAAAGTGTCGATCAGCTATGCACGATTTAAGAATTTGATAAAATGGCTTAGGCAGGTCTCGATGTAGTTTAAATTCAAGCCCTTGGTGCCAAACTTTGTCAAAAGCTTGAGCTACATCTAAAAAAATACTGGAGCATATTTTCTTATTCTCGAGTGCATCCTCAATGACATCCGTTATTCTGTGAACTTGTTCAACTGTAGAGTGATTTTCTCTAAACCCAAATTGGTGTGGTGGAATTAGGCATCTCTCTTCTATTATAGGTTTGAGTCTTTTCAGCAACAGTTTTTCAAATATTTTTGATATGATTGGAAGTAGTAATATCGGTCTATATGATTTTTTATCGTTGCCTGGTTTGCCTGGTTTAGGAATCATTATTACTTCGGCCACCTTCCATTGTCGTGGAACATATTTCAATCTGAAGCTGCATTAATTATTTGATTTAATTTACGCAAACCTTTCTCGGGAATGGCTTTCACAATTTGCCCAGTTATTAAATCATAACCTGGAGCTTTTCTGATGCTTAAGTTACTATTGATTTCAGTTTTAAGTTTAGTTTTAATCGCAGGATTTGGAGTGATGAAAACCCACACGAAACTGTTCAGACACCATTACATCCAAATAAAGTCACTGTGTGGTGTGCAATTCATGCTGGTGCAGTGATTGGTTTGATTGGATTCCTTTGAAGAAATTGGTCGAAGAGTAACAGTCAACGGAGAACGATACAGAACAATGTTAAATGATCTATTTTCTTGCTGTTGTTGAGAATAATAAGGAAGATATGTGGTTTCAACAAGACGGTGCCACTTACCACACAGCCACCTCAACAATCTATTTATTGAAAACAAAATTTGGTGATGAAATTATCTCAAGATTTGGTCCAGTTAATTATCCTCCCAGGTCGTGTGATTTAACACCTTGTGATTTCTTTCTTTGGGGATATGTTAAGTCACAAGTTTGTGCTGATAATCCAACAACAGTTGAGCAATTAAAATCAACATATATGAAAAAGTGATAATAAATTGGGCTGACAGGATGCAGTACGTACGGAGATGTCGTAGGCATTTGAATGATGTTATTTTCCATACATAATGGCGAATAAAAAAAAAAAAATTTTGGTCTCACTTTTGGTATAGAGGAATTGAGTCTAATTTCACCTCAACGGGACGCTACTACTACAATATTTTCGAATGCGGTTGGCTCCATAGATAAGCCTATCATGTCAAAATTGCGGTACCTCACCTAACCTTAATGACCAATATACAAACCATAAATAATTGTGCATGATCAAAGAGACTTGATAGATCAGGCAATTTCCATCCCCATAATCACTACTTACTGAGGGATCATACGATAGCAATGAGGTTTGACACATGTGCCTTTAATAACTGCTTGTTCGAAAGATCGTACATTGACAGCAGAAGAAATACGTTTATTTTTATTACACTTTAAGCCTGAACCGCTATAGAAAATGCCTTTAGCTGAATGAATACAAGGTGACGGAATTAAAAATGGAAATTAACAAATAAAGATGCAATAAAATTCTAATATTTACTTTTCCAAATCAATGTGAAATTTATGTTTCAAATCGAACAAAAAAACAAAATTGATGTGATTTTATGTATGTATTGGACATATTAAATAGGATTTTGTAGTTTAGAAATGCCACATCCAAACGACATCAGTTGTGCACTCCATTATATGAAATTTTACGTACATATATATTTCCGAACGAAAAATCGTCACATATTTATTCATGAACGATTAAAATATATTTCAATTAAATTTAAAATACTTGCTTTAATTTATTTATAATTTAACAAACCAATTGACATTTCTACAAAAATTAATGTTTCATCGAAAAAAAAAATACGGGAAAATGTAAATTTTTTAAAATTGTTGTACGAGTACCTCAAAATAAAATGGAGGTTGTCATTTGTAGCAATCCATTTATTTTTTATGTAGATATTAAATTTAACTCTTCTGTTTTCTTTTGACATGCTCTTTCCATTTTAGTTTCGCGTTCAGAGTAATGCCTAGATATTTTCCAGTGTTAGGATAAGGAATTTGCTGAGAGTTCAATTCTACTGGTATCCAATTGACTTTTTTGTTTGTGAAATTTACATGAAGAGATTTTGCATCATTCACTGACAGACAATACTAGTAGCACTTTCCAATTTGCTTGTCAATTCTTGTATGCTATCAATGACTACTAAGAGAGCCGTGCCATCGCAAACGTTGATTTGTTAGTCTCCTCTGGGTTCCCGGTTTTAAAATCTCTGTTTTCAAAATCTCGGTTTTCAAAATCCCGGTTTTCAAAATTCCGGTTTTCAATATCCCGGTTTTTAAAATCCCCGTTTTCAAATCCCGGTTTTCTTTTCTTCTAGTTCTAATTGCCCAAAATAATTAGTAAAGTTTTTTAATTGCAAGATTTGGTACTTGCAATATTTTGTAATTGCAACATTTTGAAGTTGCAAGCAAAAAGCAATATTTTGTTAATGCAACATTTTAAAATGCAATAATTGTAGAGGCTAATGGCTTCGATAACTGTCACGGGCACGCAAGAGATCCATGCGCTTCCCGTCGCTTAGTCCTCTGAGGGGCTTTAGATTTGAACTTCGGGGGACGTAGAAGCCGAGATCAGCAAACATGTCACACTGCGTGCCGCACAGGAGCGGATTATATAGAATCTATTAATCCATCATTTGTCTCCGAAGAGCAGCCATTGACCCGCTAGCTATAGTCGGTGTTGGTTATGGGCCTTCGGAAAACAATGGATATAAGTATTTCTCTCTCTCTCTCTCTCTGGCACTTTATCCCATCAAGGGATTTCGCCGCCTCAAATGAGGTTTTATAATCATATTTTCATTTCGGATAATGTGTGATTAATTCATTGATCCTAAACCAGCCGTGAAATTTTTTCCTTGTCACCACCAGGAATCGAACCTGGGACCTCCGGTAGCTGGAGCAAGCATGCTGACCAATTTCCCATCGGAGCGGGGGATATAAGTATAGCTGTTTAAAAAAAATCAAATAAACACGCGAACACGATTATCACTTAATGATCATTCAACCCATTCCTCCCACCCCCCCCCCCCCCCAAATTAAAAAAAATTATTTTATTAGACCTGCGTAGTGTCGTACATAGGACACTAAATCCTTTCACTAAAACCAAACAACGATCGTGGATAAACGTTAAAATGTGAATGCGTTATTTAATACAATAATATAATTATTAAGAAAGCAACTATAAATCACTTACCATACTACAGCCTGGATCAAGCGCTTCCCCATTAAGTTATATATATATATATATATGTACTGTTCCGTATATTTAACGTATCAATGTAGTATAATGCTATATAAGAAAAAAGAAAAACAGCTTTTCAAAATTTGATTTTAAATAAAACTAGATTCCTGGTAGCTGTAGCACTGTTATCACTTTTCACTAATATAAATTGATGTACCTTCCGAATTTTAACGTAAATTAATTATAGAACAATTTACTTTAATAAATTCGGTCCTAAGAAATTACACATTTAAACATTATTTAAACTAAATCAAATTAAATTATACTACTAAGAAATTAGCATAATAAAAGCCTTAGCGTACACTAGGGCTAATTATTAGGAATCCGCTAAACACTAGATTTCCTGTTGTGAACAGCACAAATTGTACCCCAGAATTAACGTATAATTCGTATCCGCTTAACGTATAATAACTAGGGTGTCTACTACACCGGTAACAGTTGTTTGAGTGGATCCTTGAAATCCGGTAAATTTAATATCTCACTGTGGCCGCGATTTCTTCACACGCAATCGTGAATCTTTATGTACTACACACGTTCTTTTAACAAGACTAAATAAATCCGAAACCGAAAATTAGTTTTTTTGTAATTAAAGCTAAAATAAGACACAAAAGGAATTACCTGCTGTATAAATATAATTTGGATATTCCAAATAGAGACGGCCGCAAGTATTTATATTTGAACAACCTAAATCTGGCAGATGGTTAAGCTGGTCTTTAATAATGTACGTAGTAATTACTATACGAAAGCTTTGGAAAGACTGTTTGTCATAAACCCAAAATCGATAAGTGGTAAAATATATTATCCGGCAAGGCATCACACGCACAGTATTTTTGCATGCCGTGATCGTGAAGCAATAGCGACGGCATACTATAATTAGAAATCATTATGCAAGAGACATTAACACCAATACCTTTGTCAGTGTGCTTCAATGATCGTATACACATTACACGTCGATTGGATTTTGATGATAAGGCATACTAATTGTATTTTGATTTTATTGGTAATGGTAATTGAGAGTATAATTCGATTGTAATATTCTTAAAAAGCTTAAACCAATTCTGCAAGAGAAAAGTATTATACCGGATCACAAGTTTGGATTTAGAGAAGATCATGGAACCATAGAACATAGGATCGTATCAGAAATCAGAAACTCTTTTGAACAAAAAAAAGTACCGCTCTGCAGCATTTTAGATATTGTCCAAGCTTTCGATAAAGTATGGCATGAAGACCTTGTGCATAAATATGCTTATCATGCGATCAATAAAAAGTACATGCTAAACCGGAAATTCTTGGTGAAATATAATAGTGCATCTTCCAATTTAACATAAATGAAATCGGATCCGCTCGAAACGCGATATTTCAAAATGCGATATCTCAAAACGAGATATGACAAAACGAGATATGGTACAAAACGAGATATTTCAAAACGTCATATTTAAAAACGCGATATGGTACAGAATATGCGTTGCGAAGCGACGGGAGCGCAGCGACCCACCTGATATCGATCCTATGTACTATCGTTCCTATCGACTTTTAAATTCCTATAAACTGAAATTAAATTTCCCCTTCACCCGCCTGATATAACCCGATCCTAAACTCCCGTTTTGTACCATATCGCGTTTTGTACTATATCGCGTTTTGAAATATCGCATTTTGAAATATCGCGTTTTGTACCATATCGCGTTTTGTACTGTATCGCGTTTCGAAATATCGCATTTTAAAATTTTGCGTTTTGTACCATATCGCGTTTTGTACCGTATCGCGTTTTGAAATATCGCGTTTTGAAATATCGCGTTTTGATAAATCGCGTTTTAAAATATAGCGTTTCAAATGGGACCCAAATGAAATACGCGCGGGTGTTCCACAATGCAGTGGACTGTGTCCAGTGTTATATGTAATTTACACAACGGACCTTCCTACTACAAATTATACCGAGTGTTTCTTTTAAACTGAGACGATCAAATATCTCGAAAAATAGCATCTCTACGGAAAAAATGTCCATAATCAAAATTTAATCATACCGCGGGGGAAAAACATTAGTGCAAAAAAATAGTCCCCCACCCCCCGCTTTGTAGGTGGGGCGGAGGTAACTTTTAAACTAAGATAGGAAGCCATATTTTTTATTACAGATATGAATTCTACGACTAAAATTACGTATGATTTGAATGAAATATTTTGTTCGGTTCATGATAGATGGCGTTGTAATCGACGAAATTCAATTTTTTCAAGTTCTTCTTCTTAGAACACACGCATTCGATTCTGCAATACGTTTGAAATAAAAAACATCACGTTTTCATTGGAAATACTTGAAATTCGTCATCAAAACAATTTATTAATGTAAATGGCAGGTGAATAGAATAATTTTAGCTTAAAATAAGTGTTCAAAATGATGGCCTGCGTCTTCAATGCACTTATTAATACGCATTTCCAATGATTGTACACAACTGAGAAGTGTGTTTGGTTGAATTTCAGCACACGCATTTCTGATTCGCTCAATCATGTTCTCACGTGTTGTTGGTTCTTGTTTGTAAACTTTGTCTTTGAGATAACCCCACAAAAAAGAAATCTGGCGAAGTAAGATCTGGTGATCTGGCGGGCCAATTTATCGGACCAGCTCTACCGATCCAGCGACAATTGAAATCACGATCAAGTATTTCACGTGCCACCACCGAATAGTGTGCAGGACAACTAACATGTTGAAACCACATGTTCCGTCTCACTTCTAAGTTCAAATTTTCAAGTAATATTGGCAGTTCATTTTCCAAAAAGTTTCGGTACATTTGACCATTCAAGTTGCCTTCAATAATGTGGGGGCCTATGAGTTTGTTGCCAATTATTCCACACCACACGTTGACAGTCCAAGGACGCTGATGTTCAACTTGACGAAGCCAGTGTGGATTTGTAACACTCCAATAATGCATGTTGTGTCGATTAACCGTTCCATGGTTTGTAAAAGACGATTCGTCAGAGAACATTACGCAACGAAAAAAAATTGGGGTTTTGTTGTATTTGTTCACGTGCCCATTGACAAAAATTTACCCGATTTCGGAAATCAGCGCCATGAAGATCTTGGTGTAAAGACACATGATATGGATGATACTTGTGCCGTTTTAAAATTCTCCAAACACTGGTGAGGGACAATCCGGAATCGCGAACTATTTCTCGTGTACTAACATGAGGATTATGAGCCACTGCTGCCAATACAGCAATTTCATTATTTTCTCCAGTGACTGTTGCTCTACGGGTCCTCTTTTTCGGTTGAACATTTCCATCAGTAATAAATTATTTGATAGTACGGCCAAATGAAGTACGTGAACGAATCCTATCCGGAAAACGTTGAGCGTAAATAGCAACAGCATTTTCAAGATTTCTGCCAGCTTCTCCATAAACCAGAACCATTTCAATTTTCTCTGGCACAGTTAAACGCTCCATTCTAAAGTATTTTATCGTTTATTTTGCAATTACGAAATACATTAAGATAAGAAATAACACAAACGTTAAATGTGATTTACAAAACTGAATAAATTGTTTTGATGACGAATTTCAAGTATTTCCAATGAAAACGTGATGTTTTTTATTTCAAACGTATTGCAGAATCGAATGCGTGTGTTCTAAGAAGAAGAAATTGAAAAATTTGAATTTTGTCGATTACAACGCCATTTATCATGAACCGAACAAAATATTTCATTCAAATCATACGTACTTTTAGTCGTAGAATCCGTATCTGCAATAAAAAATATGGCTTCCTATCTTAGTTTAAAAGTTACCCCCGCCCCACCTACAAAGCAGGGGTGGGGGACTATCGCACTAATGTATTTCCCCCGCGGTATGATTAAATTTTGATTATGGACATTTTTTCCGTAGAGATGCTATTTTACGAGATATTTGATCGTCTCAGTTTAAAAGAAACACTCGGTATAACTGTTTCAAAAATTTGCAGATGATACAGCATTTTTAAAGACACATTAAAACCCTCAAGTAGCATCAAGAGTCCTGCAAGAACACTTAGAAGAAATAGCTAAGTGGCTATCAAAATAGAGAATAAAACCAAACGAGCAGAAATCAGCACACATTACATTCAGTCTCCGTAAACAAACCGGCCCTCAGGTCAGGTTAAATAACATCAATGCAAAACCATTAAACACCTAGGTCTACATCTAGATAGAAGATTGACATGGAAAAAGCATATCGAAACAAAACGACAACAAATCAACATCAAAAGTGGTAATTTAAATCGGTAAATCTGAAAACATTCTAAATTAACTCTAGACTGCATCGCCTTGTTGCACAAAATGGTACTAAAACCAATCCGGACTTACTGAATACAATTGTGGGGCTCAGCCTGTACCTCAAATATAATAAAATTGCAACGTGTACAATCAAAAATACTACGAAGGATGGTAAACGCACTTTGATACATACGTAACACAAACATTCACCGTGATCTCAACATCGAAACTGTGGCAGATACAATACAGCAGTACAGCAGAAAATACCAAACTAAGTTAGAACCACATCCCAACACATTAGCTCGGGAAATATTATGGAGGCCTAGATATCGGCACCTTAAAAGAAAAGATCCCTTAGATCTAGCTAATTGATTCATATAAACAACTGTTACGGCTGCATTAATTACCGCTGCTGACATCAGCTGATTTAGATCCCAATTAATTTTTTTTGTTGTTGTTTGTGTACGGCGTCTCCGATGACGTGTTGAAGGAGATTCCTGGTTTCGTTAATATAGGCCAATGCAACAAAAAAAAAATTGGATTACGTAACTTTTCAGTTTTGTTTTGTTTTCTATGTTTATATAGGTAAGTAAACGTATGAACGTACGAAGAGTTAATCATTATAACCAATGCCTTCTAAACTACTGGCCGCTTACACCAAATGATGACGACACGCTAAGTCGACGTTGTTGTTGCTTTCTCTAGTTGCTTTGTTAGTGTAAATATCCTAAAATTATTATTGCGCAGTCTCGGTATAGACTTAAATTGACGTCATGTGCGAAAAATGAGAGTAGTAAAAGGCCAGTAGTATAGAAGGCATTGTTATAACCATCAATATCGACCATATACCATTGCGTATTTTTGTTTGTGTAGTTCGGACTGGTTAATGTACCAATAAACATTTTTTGTTTTGTGTGGCTGTATTATATAGGTCATACAGTTATATTGTATTGAAAATATTTGATACATAGTCTCAACCACCTTGATATAATGGTATATACCGAAATAATGAACAGTGTGTATGCTGCAATAAGTACAGGTACATAAGGTCCTATATATATACATATATTCTTTTTCTTGTTTGATTGTACAGCCGATTACTCGTGAAATGCTAATTTATTTATTATCAGTGAGGCTTCATTCAGAGTGTGACATAAACTGTTAGAGAATAAATATATTAAACGGATATTTTCTGTGTTTTAAATTTAAACATACTCCTCTGAATCTACTTTTGGCATCACATTATTTTTGATAATTAATGGTAAGTGATGTGATAACTTCAATCTCAAGTGAACTCGTGTGTTGAATTTGCTTTTTTTTCAAAAATTCCCCCCCCCCGTAGCCACCAAGGCGATATAGGTAACTACCGCTATTACTTGTACGCACCTATTTATATATTTGGCGAAGAGCAATTACATTTACGAAAAGCCAGCCTGGATGTATTAAATTGTTAAGGGGTAGTTAGGCATCTCGCTATTGGGTAAGTCTAGATAGCGTATTTTTCCAGTGACTAGGCTTACTTAAAGACGAACACGTTTTTTTAAACCTATTTATAGCGGAGCCTCAAGTTTAATTATATACTGCTAACCGCAAACGTTCGAGAGTATTCGGATAAACTATATCTTAGCGATCCCGGTTAAGCCACGATTTCCTTTGAAGGTCAAATAGGAAAAAAAAAACAAAGAAATCTTAACCGTGTTAAAAGAACGCTATACTACATATCAGTGATAATTATTATTGTCGTGTGCTGGGTTTTTTTTGAAAAAATACAATGTGTGACAAAAAAATAATAATATGTGCGAGTTTGACCGCAAACCAAAATAAAAAAAAAAAAAAAAATCTTATTCTAAACAATTATAAAAAAAAATTGAGTAATATTGAATAATTGAATATAAAATAGTGTTTAGTCTTGTGTGTCATACATAGTTCTTAGTGATCACAAATATTTTGTTTTAAGTAAAAGGAAGAGGGTTTGTGAACAGTGTTCGGAGCAGAAAAACACAAAAATTAAATTTAATTTCTAGATACCGCAGATGGACCTTTGAGCTCGGATGAAAATTTGGTGAGTTTTTTTAATTAACGTAAATTCTTTTAACTATATGCTCCTACACGTCACTTTGCCTCAATTAGGTTTTTTTTTAGAGATCTTATAATGTTTGTTTATAAATTTCAATTTGAATTTATTTATTTGTTATTTATTTATTTATTTTATTTAATATAAATGTGTGAAGTGTGTGAATTCATACCAAATGTGTGAATTCATACCATAATAAATATATTCATAGCATGGAATAGATTCTTTTACTGAGGTGATGATGGAGGGGTGTGAAATAAGATGTGAGTGGTTCAAAAGTGTTAAGATTATACGTGTAGGTTTTTGTTGGATCATTTTTTTTGTTGTTCAAAACCGGCGACTATGTGAATCCCCCTATATCCACTAGAAGCTATCCATAATAAGACACGTGGTGTCGCCGAGGATCGAGTAACACAACAAACCATATAGTGCATATTAAAATTGGGAATTAACATAGGTTAAGACTAAATTTTTTTTGTTTAATTAGCTTGTAAGATTTGAAAACAACTTGTGAGTTTCCCAAGATAGGAAAGATTCAAGAATAAAGCCAAAGGCAGCTAAAAAAAATTTACTATGGTGGTATGTTTTCTTCTGATTTTTGTCTAGATAGAGGCTGCGGAGCGTGTTCTCGAGGTGGGTTGCAAACAAAGAAGCTTTTTCCTTTGCACGTGTAGTCCATGTTCCATCTTCACGTTTAACTGGTGGAATTTGAAGTTTAGAATGTTTTAAACTTTTTTCGCTTACCAAAGGGAATACGCTGTATCTTTTTCTCAAGTACCATAAGGCCACCCTGGTATTTATTAATGAATCCGTTCTAGATTTCTTTAATTAGCAACTTTAGTTTATTGGACAAAAGATTTGGAGTTGTTTTATTTCCTGACGTTCGACTTCTTTGCCAGGCCTTTCTTGCTATTTGGTTTGCTGCACTCAGTTCACTAGCTTCCAGAGGATAAATAATATGTCGGCACATTTATTTTGAACTTGACAGGGTACTACTTCACGGCGCTTTTTGTTAGCTAATGTTGAGTTCTGTAATGTAGGTCTTCTTCTAGTTATATCGGAACTTTAATTAATACCTGAAGATTAGTATTATCCTCAACTAATTTCTGGAATTTTTTTCCAACAGCTTTTATTATTGCTATGCCAAGCCGAAATTGGGGCATATTTCCTTGGTTCTGATAGTATCTAGCTTAAATCCCCTGAAAACCATTTCATTCTCATTATAGTTTATTGGACGATTTACAAAATGTAAATACAATATTCGTTGGATTATCAGTGAAGTGCATTGTTTCTGATTCGCTTCGAGTTTACCTTTGGTTTGAATCGTTGATCGATTCAGCGGCATTGTGAATCAGCTAAAGTATCCGCCATAATTGAAGTTTTTAAATTCGAGATTCATTGAAATTTTTTTTATGTTGTCTTATTGAAAGTGGAAGTTCAGTGAGAATCGTAAATTTCCTACCGTAGATGTACTCTGTTCTCTTTCATTTGTCGCATTGGGACTTGGGATAGATAACTATTAAATTTGGTTTCGAAAGCGGGTGGTAAATTTTAAATTTCCTTTTTTGATGACACCCTACTTTTAAGCCTAGTTTTGTTAAATAAGTGAACTTGCCGCCTAGGTAATCCAAAGTTTCCTTACTTTGACTCAGTCCCTCTCATTTAACATCCACGCCATGACCTTTTAATTTTATTTCGCTAATGCCCAGTAGACTTATCTAATTTCGACGCCTTTATAATTCGACGAACGTGCTACAGCCCGATCCTTGTACGAAAGCTTAAAGTCGAAATATTTGTTGTGAACAGTTTACTTGTGAGACAGTTTAGTTTATGTTTCTTCTGCAACGAGGAGTCTCCATGTGGGTGAACAGACCCTTCAGGTTTAATTAGGTTTAAGGCTTCATAATTTCAAATGCACCTCTTAACCTTTCGTTTGCCTTCTCTTACTTATTAGACAGTCGTTCGCCTGGCTTACTGAATAATTCGCAACCCTAGATGTATAACTAAAGTAGGCATACAGACTTACAGAGTGTACTACTACTACGTTCAAATTTTTGTTCGAGTATATTATGCACATGATGAATATGCATACAAGGTAGATATTAATTTGACTGTTGCTACACCAACACAAAATGGATAGAGTTAGGTGCCACATTAATATCTTATGTGTAGCTGTCTAAATGCATTACAGTAGCATGCTTTTGACAACCTAAGTGAGTTAAATATAACATATATACGAACTTTATTAAGTTTTATATCAGGGAGATCGTTCAATATAAAATAAAAACGATAATCCATCATATGTAGACACGAGAATTGGAGAATTCGAAAAATTTATGTTCCTTAGTTCATTTACTACAAACGTTTCATGTAGGTACGATACATAAATACAAATAAATTGAAATATAACCAGATCCGCTACAAATAACCTACAACATGACTGTTATTTATTTTAATCTAAATTTAATTATTTTTTATTTATTTTTCAACTTTGGGGCATCATATTTTATTTTTGAACGTAAATTTATAAAATTACGAACGGAAACAAAATTTGTTGTAGTGATTTTCCTCATTTCCCACTAAAATTTATAAAGCGCAAAAATTTATATTTTATATATAAGTGGGGTGGCGGGCGAAATACGAAACAGGTTCATGTTTCTGTATTTGCGCGCGAGTTGTGTATACAAACAAGTATACATATCTATGTACACTCAGTGAAGTTCGTATAGCCGCAACTACTTTTTTAGATTTTTAAGAGTTACGGTAGTAACCAAATTTATATTTGTATTGGTTGGGAAATGAACTAAAGATGGTCTAAACACATTGTGGGAATTTCGAACGGTAGTAGGCCTGAATTCAATGGACCGATCAGCCGTTATTCCGAAAATTACCTGTTTATTTGCCTTAAAATTGAGGTGGCCAAATCTCTACATAAGATGTAGCACAATAAAATAAATAAATTAAAATAGAGCTTGCGAGGAAAATTCCTTAAGAAATGCAGAATGATCCTCTGCCAGGTCTGGAAGGTAATCGAAAACATATGTAACGGGGGATGGCTTTTGGTAGATTATTGCTGTAGCACATTTGCAGATCTCGCAGACATTTACAAAATTTCTCACACTATTTATGATTATGAGCCAATAAGCGGAAGTTTTCGGATTCAACTTGAGAGACGTAGAATGATTAAGATTTGGATTTAAATTAATCTACGCGGTTCCATCGATTGACGTCAAATTGCTTGAATTCGTATTTCATTCAATTTCAAGTAAGAATTAACTTTCTTTTAATATGAACTGAGTCCGTCTTCCCTTTACTCATGTTTCTGAAAAAAGACCACTAATACTCCAATGCAACTGGTATCGCTTGAATCAAAATGGTTTACAGAAATCCGGAATTAGTAGAATTGGAGCAAAAGTTAGCATTGATTTAATATTGTTAATTGATTGCCTGGGCTCTACGGACCACTGAAAGTGGTGACTTTCTCAGTAGGTTTGTTATTAGAGCATAAATTTATAAAACGTCGATACCACTCCGAAGCAATCTTCTTACATGTCGTACGATTTTCTGCAATGGTTCTCCTCTAGTCTATCCCGGTTTATTCTTATTCGTTTCTGGCACCCAACATAACTGCGATTTATAATCTCTTTTATTAAAATTGGGGCGGGTTTCCACATTGATAGGAGGACAGAAGGACTTTTCCGGTTCAAACTTGATTTAAAAATGGTCTTGTCTAGTTAGTCGGAAACCCATTAATAACGGGAAGAACATAGCTTTATTTTTCGGTGAATCTTTTGTGGCAAATGCCATCGCAGAGTACCATGAGCTTTTGCTCTCTTTAGTGACGCCGTTCTCAGTCTTGTAATTTGGTTTAATTTCATAATACCTTTATATTTGCTCCTCGTTAGTGTAAGTGACAGCCTTGACCTTGTTACCTGATCCTTATTTATTAATACAACAATATAATGATGATGTTTTTATGTATGCGAGTATTTTAAACAGATTATTTTGTTTTTGTCGATAAAATCATCCTAACCATTTTACCTTGGCGTTACTGGCCTCATAACTATCATCAACTCCCGAAAACATGCACCGATGTTGACTTCTCTTACGATAGACTGTCATTCTATTTGGAACCGCTTGTAAGATATTTCCCGAAATTTTAATAAGAACACGCGTTTTGTGATGAAATTAGTATAGATCACATTTTCGTGATTTGGGCGGAACTCGAGTAGTTAAACTATGGTTTTTATAAGAAATTTATTTTGGAAAGGTTGACTTCAATTTCTGATTGTCAGGGTATGTTTGTGGTTTGAATCGCTGTAATATTGGCCGGGAATAATTCAAGCATTTGATTTTCATTTCCAAATTTAATTTCAGAATGTACTCCGCTCCACACGCACAACAGAAAATTCTTTCCAGGTAAAACATCTCATCCTGTAAGGCAAAGGCCAATTTGCCGCAGTTCCAACAAAGCTATAACGATTGTCGGTATACGACTGTAAAAGGTGTCTATGGTTCCGTTTCTCTTACAACAGAAAAATCCGGCTGGTGGTATGTAGTTTGCTGTATGCCAGGGTCTTTGTCGACTTGATTTCATCTATTAGTCGGTTATACGGTCTTAAGGCCTTCGGTACACCTCCGGTTAGCTCGCTGGTAGTTTATTTATGGGTTTTAAAGTTTTCAGGCTGCCCACGGAACCTCTTAAAAACATTATCCAATGCAACACAACTCTTAATTAGCTCATTAATAGATGAGAAATTTCTGTCTCTGTTAAATGATACCCGTATTACAAATAATGCTACATGTTCCTATTCAATATATACGGAGTTCGACATTACAGTGTTAAGATATTATCATATAACTCAATGAAACTCTCATTCGAATATCTTTCTGAAGTCAACCGTGCGTCCTTCTTCAAAATTGGTATGTCGATCATTGGAGTGTGCAGTGAAATCTCTCTTAAGGTCGATCTAATTGCCCCCCTAGATGTTAGAGGATAAGTCTAATATTAATGCAAAGTGACATCTTTTAGATCAACCAATAATGTTACAGATTTTAAATTCATTTTATGAAATGCCACGGTCCCTAACTGGACGGAAATCATGCCACATCGTGACAGTTGCTTAATGCCAATAATGATGTATTGAGCAGTGTGCAATTTATCGTACGACAAAGAGTATTAATAGAATGTATCTTACTCTTAAAGAATACGTGTATAAATTGTACTTCGCTGACTGTAAATTGTATTATTTACTCGTAATGTAAATATCATTGTGTAAAATACTCTTATAGTACGTACACATCCAATGTATAGACTGATGATAATATTTTTTTAATACTCGGTAATTAAATTTGATATATGTATATACAAATTTTGTATTGACTTTTAAATTTATTTATAATTTGTTCAAGCTTTTTTCCGATGAAAGTGCTTTATTTATAGGATTTTTTGAAATTAAAGTTAATTAACTTAGTATCTAGTGTTTTATTTTATTTGGAAATTTAAAGCTTTGAATATTTATTTTGTTGGTGAAAATTAAATTTTATTTTTGTTGATTTTTGAAATTAAATTATTTATGGTACACCTGGTAGTTTGACGGTGAATATGAATATGTAGTGTAGCTTTACATATATGTACATACTTAAAATGTAAAGCGAAACAGGAAAAACAAAATAATATAAAATTCCGAAATATTATTCAGAAAATTAAATCTTCTGCTTCCTCGTTTATGAAATTAGCTATAATGATACCTAGAAACCGGTAACCACATGTACTGACGTACAGGTAAACTGTGAAAAGGAAATAGGGTCGAATAAATCATTTCCCTATTTTGATTAAATATGTATTTTGAATGTATAATCATTATGAAGTCAGTTTTCATTTCGATTAGTTTTACTTATAAAGGCGCGTAGGTTTCGGGCACTAATCCATTGTAGCGTTTGATATTCCATATTTCCATTAAAATCGGTACTTCCAAAGTACGAAACGGACTGAGCGAATTTATTTAATAGTAGATGTTGGATGTAGAGAGCCGTTATTGTTTAAAAAAAGTGTGATAAAATTCTGATACATTATTACTGCGGTTGTGCTGTATCTTAATAATGTAGTATATATATTATCATTAATAAATTTTCGGCAAATTATTTTTTATTTTCCTTCACAAGAAGTTTCTATAACCGAGGTTAATTGACATAAGCGGCTCCACTCTTTTAATTAGCTTAAAATTCAAAAAAAGAAGAACATTTATAATTGGGTGGTAATGAATACAAACATTATGATACTTTTTTTATAGATGGGCGACGGTCGCTGGAACTATTGGATATTGCGACGTAAGATAAATAAATTTTGAAATACCTTGATATTGGTACATGACAGCTAATTTTTTTGGATGTATGGCAGTTTAAATTTTATTAAAACGCCTACAAATCGTGATAATAGTCAAATATAATCGTGGACATGTAAGACAGTGGCTAACTCGAATAAGCCGAAATGAGAAAGTCGCAACTTTCAACCATGGCGAATGTTGAGTTCCATGGTATCTGGAATAATCAAAACGTGCTAAATCATACGACCATGAAAACAAATTCACAGGTTCATTACGCGAAATTATACACTCATTAAATATTTCCTTCAATAAATCGATTATGCATGCGCGTGTTGCTACATTATTACCATTCAATTGGGGAACGTAGAAGATAATATAGTGGCTCCGTGGTCTTCCATTGACTATAATGTTCTCGGCGGCACCATTTTTGAAATATAAAAATGTTGTTTGTAGAAAAACTTTGCTAATTAAATATTTGTGGCGAAAATAAAGATTTAAAGCCTCAGTTCAGTTCACGTTTTATGAAACAAGGCAAAGGCGCTTACCAGATTTTGAAGACGACTGGATCGACAAAAATGACGTGGCCTTCCGATATGTAATTATAAAATGATAATTTTTGAGCAAATTGACCGATAGAATACAGTAATTTTTACGAGTGTTTTTACGAACATATTCGACGCACGAAAGTTTTCAAAACGTGATAATTCAATGACCTATTTTGTTTTTCGGGAGATAAGTATTTCAGACTGCGTTACTATCGACATTAGGAAAATTGATTTCAGCGCTTAGATCGAAGCCTGACTCCCAATAAAAATATAATACTTCCTTTCAGATATTGCATTATATCTTAACCCAGTCTATGGATTCTATTACCGTAACTAGAACACCTTGAAGCACGCTCAGTGGCCGAAAGGACAGAAAAAAGTTTAAGTTCATTACATCACAAAAAACCCCACCGTCAATCATACTATCCACTTTTGAAGCACCCATAAATGTTTGTTTATCTGTATGACATCCGAATTATGGAAATGAAAAAAATCTGTAGTGCTCCTTAGTGCCCCACCAACATGAAAATGTAGCTGCTGAAGTATAGGTACTTTTATCAATACTAAATTCCAGTATTTTTATGAAAGCTAAAGTCTTTGCTTACCTAAGTTCTTGGCCAAAACATTTACAGCCGGCTATCAGTTCAACATACTTATATAAAGATAATATGTATATACGTTTTAGAATAATGAAAACGACGTTTACGACGTACTACAACTAAAACTAAAACGAAAGACATTGCTCCCGACACTAAAATGCTTGGTAAAAAACATGGTATATAGATCAAATGTTAAAAGTGTAGAGCCAGTGTACGATAAAGTTCCTCAAACCCCATCTTTTCCTAATTCACTTTTAAATAGTAAAGCGTTATACGGAGTAGGCCAAAAGCACATGCGTATAGAATCAAGTGGTAGTCAACTGGTAAAAGTGGTTGGGTAAATTGAACCTTGTATGAATGCATGTGTAAATGCCGAGATAAAATCCGCCAAAGTGATGTTCTAGACATTTCCAGTTGTCCAGAACGTCTTCGGGTTGATGTTTCTGGATATTCTTCAACATTGTCCCGTACACGATCAATGTTCACCTGGTTCTGAACTATTTTCGGTCTTCCCTTTCGTGACAAGTCTGACACTGAACCTTGTTGTGGAAAACGTGCGATTAAACGATTAATTGTGGTTTGGCTAAGTGAATTTCTGGTGTTGAAATAATTTCGGTAGACTCTTTGAATCAGTAAAATTGAATTCCCATTGGAAAAGTAAAATTCTACCACTTTGGTCCGTTGCTCGTTCGTGTAATTTTGCATGTTGCTGTAGTTGCTTTTTTACTCTTACTGTCTTTCTTCTCCAAAATGGGACGCAAGTAATTCGCTTTGTCTGGGTAAGTTTTTATGTTAGGGGGATAATTTTGCTTAACAGCGCTTGATTTATCCAGCCTATATGAGTGACTCGCCCACACCCAGACTAGTCAGTGTTCATGTATGTGAAGTTAGCTCGAAAAGTAGCCCGAAAAAATATGTCCTTGCTACAACTTTAATATTTTCAGGCCAGTCCAAAAAATTTATAAAAACGGCATTATCTTAAATTCTCATTTTGAATTTTTGTGCTCTGATCATTATGTACGGACTCCGGTTTATATGAACCTTCTATCTCACTGATATGATAAATATTGTATATATTTACATTCGTGATATTGATCACTTTTTCGTAGCACTTGCACTAGTTTTTGAAAATTTCTGTGAGGCGACCATGTAACCATATATTTAGTATAAATTTTCAACGATCATTTATGATTTTGTTTTAATTATTATTATTATGTGGTGGCAAACAAAATGTTTTTTTATTGTGTGTTCTTATATTATTTAATTTTTCAAAAATCAAATAGCATAATATACGAGAAAACAATTATTTCGAGATGAGAATTTAAGACAATGCAGTTTTTATAAATTTTATGGGGACCCTTCACCATCTATGATAACCGTATTTAAACGTGGTCGTTCACCTGTTTTTGATGATGAGCCGCCAGGCTGCCCGGCAGACGTTGCTACTTATACCGAAGAAGATATATACTGAAGATATTATACCGAAGAAGATTTTCACTGACTGAAAGGTCATTCCAAGCTAAGTGCGCGAAGTAGCAGTGGCCGTAGGCGTGCCGTACAGAACGGCAATTAATATTGTATCGATTGCTGAAATTGCGATTCGGAATTGGTGCGGGCAATTTGCATGAACTGCACTACAGTAAGAATTATACTGCCGCGCCCACCGTACCCGCCCAACTTGGCTCCCTGCGGTTTTTTTCTGTTTTCTAATATGAAGTCATGGCTTGAAGTTCAGCTCAAACGAGGAAGGTATCATCGGGACAGAAGCGTATTTTGAAGAGTTTGATAAATCGTATTTTTTGGAGGGTTTAAAGAAATGTTGGGAAAAACGTGTCGACCTAAAAGAAGATTACGTTGAAAAATAAAAACATAAAAATTTAAAAAATTTGCGTCTTCATTCCTAACACGGGTACTTATTGATCGACCCTCATATATACATATTTAATTTGTTTTCAAAATTCCGATTTATTAGCAAGATAGCATAAAGCTTAAACATTATTTAAATATATATCACGTGTTGAGTCAAATATGCTTGTATATTTTAGAGAAAATATGCTAAATTTTCATTACAATGAGAGCTAGTTTACAATAAGCCATTACAAACGCTGTCAACATATAAAAGAAACGAAATAAATCTTTTTTCAGTAGAACCTTAAAATTTTTCTCATAAAGTACGCTCCACCGTTGTTCCACATCATAAAAGTCTAGAAACCACCCGCATAATAATTTTTGAAATACATTTCTATGCCACTTGTATACTCCACTCTATATTATACTACCATACTATAGTAATATCAACATTCCTCATCATCACTATATAAAACAACCATTCAATTTCCATATCATTACCGATAAAGCTTTTTCCCAAAATAGCATAGCATAAAACAAACAAAAAATAATGAAAATTACCCTTTTCCACTTAGTTTAAAAAACAACAACAAGTGATAAATTAACTTTGTCATTTTTTATATTTCGCGATATTGTTAACATTATGTGCCCTAGAAATAAACCAAACCCAACAACAAAAAAATAAAACAAAAAAAATACGAAATGAAACAAAAAAGCTCAAAACAAACAAATGAATAAATCACCATTGAATATCGAAAGCAATAAATTCCACAGTTTCCATTCATTTCCCAGAACATATTTTTTTCACTTCTCTCTGTCTCTCGATTTTTCTTTTAATTTGTTTGATTAAAAAAGTGATTTTTTTGTTTCATTGTGAGAAGTACAATGGAGGTACAAAAACAACAAGCAATGAACAATATAACACGGTGTAAGAAACATTCGACATAGAAATAAAATTATAATTAAACTTGTTTTTGTTGTTGTTGGTACCGGAGTACACAAACAATGGAAACACGTCTTAAGCACTTTCACAAAAAAAAATTCCTCCAAATATTTAATTTTTTCTAATTTTTCCATGTACCATCCCTCTATACTCGTGTACATACGAAAAAATCTAATTTGTGAAAATTCATTTTAATGTCGTAATCGAACGAGTTCGATTTCAAGCAAACGACTATCTAAAAAATATTTATATGTGGGGTAACAAAAAAAAAAAAAAAAAAAAAAAAAGCGGCGACAGATCTATATATTGTTAATTATTCGACATGATTCTCTGGTATGCAGGAAGAATGGTATTATTTTTCTTAAGTTATTATCTGAAGTTAAACGAGAATAAAAAGAAATCACTTGTTTTTCGTTGTTTAATTGCTTGAAGATAATAATAAATTTCTTTTCATTTTATCGCTTTATTTTTATTAGACCGTGAATTGGAGAGAAAACATCTGCTATATCGAATATAAAATAATGTATTATACCTAGGACTTATAGCGAAAGGTGATTTGGCAATAAAACTTAATAGCGTTTCGAATATTTTCCACTGTATAAATGAAATTGATTGAGTTATAGCCATTATGACAAAGGATTACGTAAGATTTTATTTTTGTTTTATATAGACTCGTTCTCAAGTATGATCTCGATTTTTTTTTACTTCTTTAGGCGTCTCTTGTAATATTTCTGGGCGAAATATTTACATGTGGTCTCAGTCGCATTTTCTGATTTAACGGATTCGTTAAGGCCCTATGCTTTGCGTTTGAAGTTGTTTAACATTAATATGTATGATTACAAGAAATTTCGACGTATATTAGACAAGTACAACTTAATACTTTTATACATGACAGCATTAAGCTTTCGATACAAGTAACGCAGCAGATAATAATAAAAATCTTATTAATAATGCACAAATATCCGTAGCTTTTTTCAGCTCGAGAAGAGTAATAGGTAGAAAGTTGATATTTGGCACGCTTTTAGGGTTCGGTGAGAAAATTACATAGCCGTTGGAATTACACTGATAGGTTCTTCCTGGGCTGAGCTGTGGCGGATCAAAGTTTCAGAAACTTCCCATTGAAAATACATGGGATTCAAAAATTGATATTTTGAAATTTTGCAACATAAAAATACTACTTATTACAATGTTTAGAGGTATATTAATTGCTTTATTTATTTTTTATTTTTAGTTTTATTTTTTTTTTAATTTTTATTTTAATTCATCTTCTATTTCTAATCAAATCATAAATTCCGACCCATGAATGCCGGTTGATCGATTTTCGAGAAATTTTAACGTAAACTAATACAACAAACATTAATAATTACCAAAATAATACAGATTTTTTAATAATATAAAGTAAAATGCAACATTGTAGAATAGTATAAACTATACGCGATTTCCACTTGAGTGTAAATAGCGTTAATTTCTACGTCTGCAACGGAGAATCCAATGTTTTTATTGTGCATAGCCAATAATATATTTTCTCCATAGGGACTAAAGTAGATGGGTTACTGGGGCTCTTCCCCAAACACCGACTTATTTGTGGATACCGACTTATTCAAATAAGTCACCTCGCGAGGAGTTGAGTAAGTACGTCTACACAGAAATGTCTCCAAACACGTGTCTTGGCTAAATGTAATCATCGAGCAATAAATATATAAGAGAAATCAAGTAGTGCAAATTTTATAAGCCAATTTCTCCGAGGTTAATCTTATTTTATAGTTTTCATATATATATACATAAATTTATTTTTTTTTATATTCAAAACATATACATATACGTATCTTATAAACATATCGGCATAGTTATTTTTTAGTTCATTGTTCTTGTTAGTCTTATACAAATTGCTAATAGTAAAATAGATTAACCTCGGAATGTCTACATGATTCCTTTTATGTATATTTTGCTCTATGATGTAATACATGCAGTTTTTATTTTCAAATCTAGTGGTAACGACCAACATATCAAAAAATGTATTTTTTTCATATCATAGAAATTGCGTTTTGTTTTTTGTTATTACGTCACAAATAAGCCGGTACAATGAATTGGAATGACTTTACCGAGTTATTCAATATGGCTTGAATAAGTCCAAGATGGCGTCAAATAAGTCAACAAGTCTCTAATAAGTCGGTGTTTCGGAAGGGCCTAGATCCTATTATAGGTTACTGTTAGTTTGCGTGTGTAGACTTTCCAAAAATAATAAAACCAAAATTAAAAAAAACAAACGCAAATTATTCAACTTACTTGAAACAAATTTCGTGTAAGCCGGAATTAATTTTCAATGACAACTCGATCGCAATATAAAACCTGATCGTGGATATATTTTATGCAGAAAACATATTTACTGAAAACTACTTCTTATAATAATAATATTTTTAATAAATATAGAGCCACAGAAAAAACATTGCATGCAACTCGGAAGGACACAGTGTCGATTAGTGTCTTCGTTCAGTTAGTACCATTGGTAAATAATCTACTATCCACACGATATCACAAACAACTGGGTATAATCAACTTACCTTGGTTATTATGGAACCGCACTGGAACCGCCACATTTCACCAATAGCAGAACATACAAAATGAAAAATGTAATAGATTAGCGGTGTCCAACTGCTGGCCCGTGGGCCATATACGAATCCCGATAGGGGTTGGATGCAAAAGGAAATTTTCATCAACAGATTACGATCTGTGATTAAAAGGAACACAACTACGACCCCCTATCGTTGTGCAAAACTCATGGGTCGGCCCATCTTCACTGAAAAAAATTTTGAGCATTATATTTATGAATCTCGTCCATTAAATCAAATTCATACTATTTATGTCAAATTCATCACATTGATGCACAAAACCAAAAAAATAAAATTTTTCGTAAAGATTATTGCGTAAGAATCGAAATCATTAACCTTTATTAAATTTATTTAACGTAGCATAATATAATTTATTCATAATAGTTATGAATTTGTCATTAAAATTTAGACCATATGAATTTGTTAGTAATAATTATGAACAAGTTCATAGTTTAAAAATTTATTATTAAATTTTTTAATATTACGATGGTTCAGTAGATCACAAGAAATATGTTTTAATATTTGTGAACAAATGAATAGTCTTTACAATTTTTGCGTTTTATTGAAGTTTCCGATTGTAAAATTCTTTAAAATCAAACAAAAAAAGGACGCTTACTCCATTTTGCATTTTTTTCAATCATTGTAGCATTGGCATGACGTCTAAACAGTTTGAAAAAACTTATTTGTTAATTTCAATTTTAATAGTAATTTTTTTATTTATAATTGTTAATTCAATGTGATTGTTACGAGTGCGCATGCTGATTATATTAACCTGTGGGAAATAATAATAAGGTAAATATTATAAAAATTCTAATTGTGTAAAATGTGATAAGTTGAGTTAATAAATAAATTAAAATGAAATTGTGCGCTGCTTTTTCTTGTGAATAAAGTGGTTCTTGGTTATACCAAATAAATTAAAATTCTAGTTTCTAAATTAAATTCATTATTTTTCTAAATAGCTTTGTGTTTGTGCTTTAAATTGGCTAATGCATCTAATGTGGTTCTTTCTATTTTACATATTATTATTAGATGACGCCGACAACTCCGAACTCGACGTGATATAAAATGTTAACTTGGAAGATGCGGTGTATCTGGCTCACTGGATTTGAGAATATTGTAACATGGGAGCAGGGTCAAATTTACCTAATTACACATTCCAAAGGAGCAAGTTTATGTTTACAGCTATATATAGTTTGATGAAATTTTTAAATAAAATTGACGTTAAAACTAATTAAAAATATGGATTCGAGTTTTTATTTAACATTTAAATTTCGGAATGAGTTTTTTTGTGTTGGTAATAAAACATTTTTTTCGATCCAAAAATACAAGAAGAAATTACTTAATATTATGAATTCCGGCGTTAATTGTAACTAATATTTCTTGCGTTAATATTACGAAATACGTCGAATTGCATTCTCGTAATAAAAGACTTTTTACTAACCTTTATGAATGAAATCATAAATATCACATTTTACAGGAGCAAATTTTTTTTTAAGAAATTTAAATTTTACGTAATATTTATGAACCATACTTTGTACTGTTAATGAAAGCCTGCATCGGCGCAGTTTTTACGCATTTTTCTTACTATTAATGCTGGTTTTCACGCTGTACGAGTATATATTTTTTCAGTGTTCCATGTCCAGTATAGGCTGGCATGGAGCTATGCAATGCGCAGATGGTAGTTTAAATCGGCCCTATAGCTGTACGTGTTCGATTTGGCAGATGATGCCTAAAGTAAGAGGGGAAAAAACCGCGAAAGAGCAGGGAGTGCTTCGACCCCAAAACAGATAGCATGGATTAAATAAAAAAAAATGTTTTGTGGGTCATTCTTCTAAATACAAATTTAGTTCAATTTGGCCGCATTAAGGATGAAGTAAAATTTCAAATTATTTTTATTAAGGCTGTATGGTACTCAGAAAAAAAATCTGTTTTGATGTCGATATTTAAATGCCCAAGAATGTGTCCAAGCTAAACCTTTTTTCTCTTTTTCCTCTAAACGATATAATATTATATATGTATATGTTTTTGTTTTATTTTGTTACTGTGCTCTTTGTGTATTGTATTGATTACTATAAAGCTCTGATAGTATTAGTTTTGCGTACATAAACGGAACGAAATTGTGTATGGTTAAAATTGAATACGAGAAATTAAAAGCGACTCAATTGCAAGAAAATAATTCAAATTTCGTTTAGTAGTAAAATATGTATATTTTAAACAACGGCGTTTGGCTTTTATAGATATTTTAAATCTCAATATGAAATTTTAAATTTATTTTCAATTTTGTGCAGTCGCATAGTAAAGTTTACTGTTTATAATAATAGTAATATGATCTAATTCTGATGATGTAGCGGTTATATGGGAGCTATGTTTGTCATAGCTGTGAAATAAACACAGCAATATGAAAATGTTTTTGATTATGATTTTACATTACTAACTTATTTTGAGATATTTTCAAACCAAATTAATTGTTAATCCCTGTATGGTTGCATTTGAAACAAGGCAAGTTTGAATGGGATGCAATGAAATGGAACCAGCTTCACTAGTACAAATAGACCGAAGTGTCTGGGTTTCATCTATGACAGAAAATTAAACTAGACACCTATAAGTTATTAATAAGCTGAACTAGTAATAATAAATAATACTCATTTGTTCTAAACATATCTCTAATACTACCGACTACTCCTCAAAACATGTTTTGATGAGAGATTTGGAACTCATATTTGGCCAAATTACCCTAAAGAATTACGCTAGAATAGACAGCAAAAATTCACGGTAGCTTATTCTTATTTCAAATCGTATCATAAACTCTCTCGATGAATTTAGACATTATGATTGAAATATGAAAATTAAATTAGTGCCCGATTACTTGAATTTGACATAAAAACCAATTTAAATTCAGAAGGTTTTATAATAAGATAATTATTCAAAAGCCAACTGTGTTGACAGAATATACTTGCTACAGAGATTGTCGAAGATCGCTTTACTCATTATTGTATTGGTCAGTAAGTTTTTCAAAATACAACGAGTTACCGGCATTAGTGATGAAATAAGAGTTAGTGCACTTACTACATTTTCCACTTGGTCATGTGGCTTTTTAAATATTTATTTGAAAAATAATTCATGAATCATTGTATCAACTATACCTTTGTCATTAATATCGAAGACGAGCTATATATTTTTGTTAAAGCAACACTTATTGTGAACTTCAAATCTAATTTAAAACGATCGAAGCGCATGGTTGTCCTTAAAATATAATATAACAAACCTGGATTTATTTTGATTCTATTTACTCTATGGTGCTGTATTTGTTTAATTAAACACAGCAACCAACTCAATGTAACGGGAACGGGTCGACCGGTCCACCGTGTAGGACCTCCTAGAAGTTTGGCTTAAAAAAGTGCACATCGAACCAAAATATAAGTATTACCAACATACAGTCAGTAACGAAAATAATATACACACTGATTTTTGAGAAAATTTTAGAAAATATAAGGACTAGGGAACTTATTTTGAAGTTTTTTTTAATTAAATTTTACAAATTAAATCCAAAAATACTAAATAAAATGTCATTTACCGTTTATAATAAAAAAACAAAAAAAAATCAAGATTTTTTTGGAACGAAAATTATCATACACTTATTGTATGATCCTTGAATTTTTTTTTAAATCATTTACATAAATTATGAATGAAAATGTAATGATTGCGAGTTGTTTGGCCGGTGTTAGAAATCAAACTACAAACGGAGGACGCCAAATAGTAATTAATATGAAACGTACTGGAAAATCTATGTGCGTTAGATTGGAAAATTATTTGGCCGAAATTATTCTACGGGGGCCCAAATAATATCCAGATTCAAAGTCACACAATCGGCTGAAAACGGGCAGCGAACAGGGCGAAAAGCAACATTTTCCAATCGGGACGAGTGAAATATTTTGGATTTGGTGAGAGAAAATCCAAATTCAAGCGCTCCAAAACTAGCTTAGGAAATGGAGAAGGTACTTAATAAAGCTACCCGCCCCCAAAATATTACAAGGGTTTTGTGGAAACATGGATATCATGGCCATTCATTTCGAATGTTAATTCCAAAAAAGAATTGAATTTGCAGAAAAATTAAAAATAGAAGACTTCAACTTCTGGAAGACGTTTGTTTTTACGGAGCCGATTTTCAAAGCCGATGAATGAGGTACAATTCGGAGAAAACCCCAACTATTAAACATGATGGTGGTTCAGTTATGCTAAGGGGTTCAATCTCGGCGAGTGAGGTAGGTAAACTTGTTTTTATAAATTAAAATTTGGATCGCTGGAAATACATGGTATTCTAAAGGACAATTGGAAACCATCCGTGGAACAAATGAAGCCAATGCCATCATGAATCTTCTAGCAAGACAACAATCCTAAGCATACGGTACAAAAATACGGAAAGAATGGATTCTGAATAACGTCCCAAACCAGTTACATTTACCACCTCAATCGCCTGACCTGAACTCCAATGAACATTTATGGGATCACCTGGAACGCCAAATTAGAAAATACAGGATCACCAGCAAAAAATTTTGTAAGAAACAATAATGAACGAATTGGGTAAAATTTCACCGGAAGTTACCCAGAAGTTAGTAGAATCGTTTTTTGAATACATAAAGATATTACTACTCTGAATTCTGTCGCTACGTTTGGTTAATGTCTCTACTAGTCACATGTATAGGGTGTTCCAACAAGAGCGCAGGATTTAATTTTAAAGAAAACACATTTATTTTTCAATTAAACAAACATTTGTATTTCACATTATACGCGTGCAAATGCAGATCTTTTACCAAAATTCGTTGCACAACGCTTCTGGAAATGTTTAATTATTGACCACGATGCCGAGTGGAAGTCCATGGATTCTCGGCCACAGATTCCCTTACTGTGGCTATATTTTCGAGTGACCAACAAGGACGACGACGAACAATGATTTTTTGATCCATCAGCGTAATTTTGGTCGCAAATTTTGTAATTAAACGCTTCACTGTCGATTCATTTGGCGCATTATTGCGACCGAAAACTTGACGTAAAACTTTCACCATTTTTGTAATGTATTTTTAGAATAATTAAACGTTGTTGGTTTGATTACTTCTCCATATTCTTAAATCGCGTGGTCTGTACGTGACAATTGTCAAAAAAAAAATCACCGTACAACTCATATTAACAAAATGGCGGGAAATTTAAATCCGACGCTCTTGTAGGGACACCCTCGTGCGAGAGTTATTTTTCCTTTCTAGCAACATAAAAACGGAACAATTTAATAAAATTGTTTTAATAATTGTTGTTGTTTTTTCTCTATAAAAATTGCATTTGTATTGTATACATATTAACATTTAATTACATAAAAAAATATTATTTTGATATGTTACGACTGTTATTTCACTTACTCTTATTATATACAATTGTACAAGCTCTGATTGTACCATCAGTATATAACAAAATAAATATAAGGTTGTATGGAGTTATCATTGACAGAGTCTACACTATGCAAATTCACTGATATTTTCTATCAGGGTATCGATGTATGTGTAGGTATTTTATATAAATTTTGACGCTGACAGAAAATATCAGTGAATTTGCATAGTGTAGACTGTAGGACCCAGGTGAATGAGCTAACCTTAGTTTTAATTTTTTTCGAAAAATATAAAAAATAAAATTTAGTACTTAATACAGATAGCATGTGCTACAGAATTCTTTGACACATAAAAAGTCAAAAATTTGTCATTTATCATCCTAGAGTCGCTAACAACACAACAACGCGTTTTGATTGTCCAAATTAATTTCGTTCAAAAACAACAACATTTCGTAAATTACGTGAGAGTTTTGGTCGATATGAACTTCTTACTGAGCGTGCCATTGGCAAAACTATGGATCGTTTTGAAAAAACTGGTTCAGTGGAAGGTCGTAGACCGTATCAGCTTGTTCATCCAGTTCCTACTCTTGATGCAGTGCCAGCTGTTACTCAAAGTGTTTTTAATCCAAGCCCATCAACTAGGCAATGTTCACAAGAACTAAACATTTCACGAACCACATTACGACGCATTTTGCATGTTGGTCTTCATTTGCATCCATAAAAATTCAACTAATTCAAAATTGTCGAATTTGGGAAGCGGAAAATCCTCATGTTATTCAGGAAGCAGAACTTAATCCTCCAAGAGTCACTGTTTGGTGTGGTTATGGGGCTTTTGTGACCGAAATTGAATAAATTGCGTGTCAACGACCTTTGGTTTCAACAAGACGGAGCGACATGTCACGCAAGTAGTGCAACAATCCATTTATTGTTAACAAAATTTACTGCAAGCATAATTTCATGAAATTGTGAAGTTCCTTGGCTATCAAGTAGCCCGGATTTAACACCACTTGACTATTTTTTGTGGGGTTATTTAAAAGGTAAGGTGTATGCTAATCACCCACAAACAATTCAACAACTTAAAAACAACATTCGAGGTCATTAATCCGCTTTTATTGGAAAAGGTCATCGAAAAATATGATATTTGGATGCGAGGCTGTAGACGAAGCCGAGGTGGGCGTATGACCGATATTGTTTTTCATACATAAATGGCATTCAAGATGGTTGATCTTGATGTTTGCACCTTTCTATTGATATATACTTATATATAAGACCTAATTTAGCCAGTACAAAATTTTAAATCTATTCCTTTTATCATCGATTTTATTATAACACCAGAGTAAAAAGAGAAAGACTTTCTAAATTTGGGCCTATTGTTATAGATATTGGTAGATAATTGACCTTTATTTGAGGTTAGGTTTCAATGGTTTGACACTTAGGCCAATTTTGACCCATTATGATGATACCACGCATTCACGCCACTTCATTAACCCATTCGCCTATTCACCCACTCTCACACAACAACAGTATACCACCTGCACATTGAAAGCTCCATGTTAACCTGTACATTGACGTAGACGGGGGGCCGGCACTGAATTCTGAACTCCATCAGAGGGTCTTAGTCGTGTTTATTAACATCACCGATTGTAAACGATGATTAAAATTCCATTTGCATCTAGCCTCTGATGGGATTCGAACCCAGTACATCCCGGCAAGTGCCGAAGCTTTAACCACTGCACCACTTGTCCGGTGAACTTTCTTTAAAATGGGTAAACTTTTGAAACATAAAATGTTTATTTCGAGCCTACATTAGAGCCTCCAAACTTGAAATAATTTAATTTTTGACACTCTTTTGCTACAAATTAGTCACAGATATACCAGTAGATAAACAAACAATGACGTAAGAAATTTGTTCCGTACATTATCGAGTGTTATTTTGACAAGAAAAACAGACACGTATATTTTTGTTGGTTTTTGACCTTCAGTTATCCCGTTATACGGTTAGGGAATTCGTCGGTTTTTCCAATTTTTAATAATTTTATTTACCAGTTAAATTGAACTGATGTACAATATTTCCGGTTTTACTGAAGAAATGGTTAAAATTAGTACAACTTTAGAAAGACCTTAGATGGTGTTAAAAAGTTCAATAAACTATTTCATGAAAGTACCATTATTTTATGTGCTTTTGTGAAATGAATGTAGCCAAATGTTTTGACGTGTAGGGGGCGCAACTGAATTCTATAAAGAAGTGTGACCCACCGTTCGTAAGGTAAAGGTTGTACCTTTCTAGATATTAACTTTGAATTTGTACAAGACCTAGTTTCATCGGTACAGCTGTTTCTATATTGTAAGTATTTCAAAAATGAGGTATTCCAATTTACTTCTAACATTATTTTAATGTATCGGCTAAACTCATAAATTAATTTTATATTTATTAGTAAAATTTTATAAATAAATTTACTTTAAATTTTAAAAATAAAATGTTAATTACTAAATATAAAAAAAAATCGAAAATATGTACATAAATTATTTAAAAAGTAACACTGTCTTATAAACAACACAAAAATATCTCGTTTTATGAATAAACAAAAACAATGACACGTGACTTGCATGTGCAGTAAAGCAATTCGCGCAACACAAATACTACTATACCATATCTGCCCGGCTACACACATTTTGGAAAAAACGATATACAAAAATAGGAAAAGACGATTAAGGATTTATATACATATGTATATTTATATACACATATAATATACATATAATATACTTATATACAATAAGGCAATAAACGCAAATGTTTTACAAAACGTACTTTTTCTTAAATTATATAACATTATTTATGATTAATTATAGAATTATCACAATAATATTTTAAATTTGAATGTGTTATGTACCTCAAATAAAACAAAAATTCAACATCTGTTTTCTTATTATAAAACCACCAAACGATAAGTTTCAAATCGTGTCTCCGCTAATTTTTTGTTGTAATATTAAGAATTTTTGAGTATGCCATCTATATTATAATTTAGCAATTAATTTTCAGCCGAGACATTGTACATGACAAAAATATCCTATCGTTATCAATCGATAAATATAGTGATGTTGATCGTTTTTTAATTATATCTTTGTTATTTTTATGTTAATCTTTATAATCATGAATTAATCCCTCGAAAATATCATTGTGTACATGCCAATATAAAAAACAAACATAATTTGGTGGAAAAAAATTGAATAAAACGATTCGTAAGAAAGCAACATTTTTTAAAAATTCGTCAACTTTAAATAATAATTGCGGATTAAATATGCGGAATTTTAAAATAATCATGTATTAATCCCTCAAAAATACCTTTAGCTTTACGTTAAAACAAAAATTATGTCATTAGCTAAATTTTTGTAGCAACTAGGTGATTTGCGCGTAACCCTTATTTTGATAAAATGAGTACCATACAGCCTTAATGTACATGTTACGAAATATATTTGAGTGCAAACACATTGCTAAATAAATTAAATTTAATTGTTTTTAATGGTAATGAAAAGTAAAAAGGAATGGAGAGAATACAATACATAATTAGAAACCAGAATATCGCATTTTGAGGCATATCAATTGAACTTTTCGATAAGATGAAAGAACTTAACGGTTGCTTACAATTCCAGAAGCTTGTTGACCAGACGATTTTCAGATTTTGTTAATGAAACACAGGAATTTAATCAGTGACAACAAATTAGAAGAAAATCTCAATAAATAAAAATAAGCAAATTTCAATAACAAACATAAATTACGGCAATCATTTTTTTTATCAGGACACATTTATTAGCAGTTATCACAATGAAACCTTTGAAACATATAGAAACTGAAATAATAATATTTATTTAAATGTTAAATAACAATTATTGCTTAAATATGTACCAAATAATATCTTGGCCCGCCTAAACATTTAATAATATTGCGAATATTGTGAAGTTGCACTGCGCTGTTATAGATTTATATTGTACTACATATGTATAAGAATAAACTGTTAAAAATCTACAAATTTAAAAATTACTTTATAGTAATATAATAACTATTCGGGAAAAGAAACTAATGAAAATGGAAAAAATGCAAAATGTAGATTCAACCGTTAATGGTGATCATTTTGAGAATTTATTGTAAATATTTGTACATAATATTATTTAATTCAAATTCATATTTGTAACAACATACTTGGGTCTACATAAGGAACTACAAAATTTTAATTGTGAACTTTTATTTTTTTTAGATAACATAATATAGCAAATATGACAAATAGTTATTTTTTCTAGCCACGACTAAATACCTTCGACAAAAAAAGCGCGAACATATGAGATTATGCATCGAAAACATCAGCTTCCAAGCGGAACTAGGAAAAACTCAAGGGACTGTTTTGCCAACGCCAGGAATCTCACTAAAGACTTCCACCCAAGAAGTACAGCCATCAAAGACGGGAATGGAGAGTTGAGAACAAACGTGGCTGATGTTCTCTCAGTATGGCAAACCTACTTTCAAAATCTGCTAAATCGGAATGATGACGTGACCCCCATTAGAGCAATAGCTCCTCCAGGTGAAGAGGTCTTTGTCGAATATCCCACAGTGGAGGAAGTAGACGCAGCTATTAGTCGATTGAAAAACGGAAAGGCACCCGGTCTCGATGGAATCCCCGCAGAATTGATTAAACTCGGAGGCGCTACTCTTGCAACAAGTCTATACGACCTCGTCGTCTGTATTTGGGACCAAGAAGAGCTGCCTGAGAATTGGAAGACCGCGCTCATATGTCCGCTGCATAAAAAAGGCAACCGTCTTAAATGTGAAAACTATCGTGGCATAGCCCTATTGAACGCTGCTTACAAAGTGTTGGCTAATGTTGTACTTCCCAGACTCATCCCTTTCGCTGAAAACATCATTGGCGACTATCAATGTGGTTTTCGACCCAACCGATCAACCACGGACCAGTGTTTTACCATGAGGATGATCTTGGAAAAATGTTGGGAGTACAACATAACCATACATCAACTATATATAGACTTCCGGCAGGCATATGACAGTAAAAACCGCGACAACTTATGGGCCGCGCTCATATGCCTAGGAATCCCAGAGAAACTCGTTTCGCTGTGTAAATTAACAACGTATGGGTCTGTATGTAGAATTGTAATTGAAGGAACTGTGTCAGACTCCTTTGAAATAACATCTGGCGTTCGACAAGGTGATGCACCCGCGCCTTTGCTGTTCAATTTGGCGCTTGAGTACGTAGTGAGAAAAAGCAACATCGAAACTTCGCGCTGTATATTTAATAAATCCGGCCAAATTCTTGGATATGCAGATGATATCGTGCTTCTTCGCCGAAGACCTAGCGATATCAAAGACAGTTTCATACCGCTCGATCGCTGCGCAAGAAGACTTGGTTTGGAGGTGAACAGCAGTAAAACCAAATATCTAACAACACCCAGGAACATCTCCAGTGCAAATCTCGGAATTGGCGACCACAATTTTGATGGTGTCGAAAACTTTAAATACCTCGGGTCAGTTATAACATCATTGAATGAAATGCAGGCAGAAATAAAAGCCCGAATCGCTGCCGGACAACGAGTTTTCTACGCCCAATCAAGATTATTGCGTTCGAAATATCTATCGCAGTCGTGCAAGCTCGCACTTTATAAAGCACTAATAAGACCTGTGCTGACTTTCGGAAGCGAGAGCTGGACCATGACCTCTAATGATTGTAGATTGTTATCTACATTCGAAAGGAAGGTGATCCGTTCAATTTTTGGTCCAATTAAAGTTGCGAACAACGAATATCGGATTCGTATGAATCACGAAATAAAGCAACTCCTCGGAGGCAGCGATATCATCGGATTCATTAAATCCAATCGAGTGAGATGGCTCGGCCACGTTACAAGGTCCCCACAACAACGGATGATAAATAAAGTGTTTCACCAACAACCAGCCGGAGTACGTCGTAGAGGAAGACCCCGACTACGCTGGCGTGACGACATTGAACAAGATCTGCAAGCATTAGGATGTCGAAACTGGAGGACGAGAGCAATGGATCGGGATGGATGGAGGGTCATTGTGCGGGCGGCGAAATCCCTTCATGGGATGTGAAAGCCAGAGAGAGAGAGAGAGAGGTCCTTCAAGTATTTCAAAACCTTTTTCGCCTTGTGAATGGATGCGTTATCCTGTTGTAAGAGAAAATCCTCCCCTATTAATCGTTGGCCTTTTGGAATGGCTACATCTTTTAGCAACGTTAAGTAAACGTCGGCATTTATTTTTCCCTCGAACACCACTATTTTTCCTACTCCATGTGCTGTCATGAAGCCCCATACCATCAAACCTTTTCCAAGTGATTTCATTGTTGGTTTTGAACAAGTATATGAAAATTCTTCACCTTTTCTACGCCATACGTTGATTCTTCCGTGACTATATGACATGCGTATCATGCTCTCGTCGGTCGGAATATTTTTCCCCAAAATTCAGATGATTTTAGGACATACTGATTGTAAAAACCCATTCTCTTTTGTTTATTTATTTTGCTAACTAATGGTAGCTTCCGAACTGCTCGTCCACTAAAGCCACTTTCATTTGTGATTCATACGAATCCGATATTCGTTGTTCGCAACTTTAATTGGACCAAAAATTGAACGGATGGCCTTCCTTTCGAATGTAGATAACAATCTACAATCATTAGAGGTCATCGTCCAGCTCTCGCTTCCGAAAGTCAGCACAGGTCTTATTAGTGCTTTATAAAGTGCGAGCTTGCACGACTGCGATAGATATTTCGAACGCAATAATCTTGATTGGGCGTAGAAAACTCGTTGTCCGGCAGCGATTCGGGCTTTTATTTCTGCCTGCATTTCATTCAATGATGTTATAACTGACCCGAGGTATTTAAAGTTTTCGACACCATCAAAATTGTGGTCGCCAATTCCGAGATTTGCACTGGAGATGTTCCTGGGTGTTGTTAGATATTTGGTTTTACTGCTGTTCACCTCCAAACCAAGTCTTCTTGCGCAGCGATCGAGCGGTATGAAACTGTCTTTGATATCGCTAGGTCTTCGGCCAAGAAGCACGATATCATCTGCATATCCAAGAATTTGGCCGGATTTATTAAATATACAGCGCGAAGTTTCGATGTTGCTTTTTCTCACTACGTACTCAAGCGCCCAATTGAACAGCAAAGGCGCGAGTGCATCACCTTGTCGAACGCCAGATGTTATTTCAAAGGAGTCTGACACAGTTCCTTCAATTACAATTCTACATACAGACCCATACGTTGTTAATTTACACAGCGAAACGACTTTCTCTGGGATACCTAGGCATATGAGTGCGGCCCATAAGTTGTCGCGGTTTATACTGTCATATGCCTGCCGGAAGTCTATATATAGTTGATGTATGGTTATGTTGTACTCCCAACATTTTTCCAAGATCATCCTCATGGTAAAACACTGGTCCGTGGTTGATCGGTTGGGTCGAAAACCACATTGATAGTCGCCAATGATGTTTTCGGCGAAAGGGATGAGTCTGGCAAGTACAACATTAGCCAACACTTTGTAAGCAGCGTTCAATAGGGCTATGCCACGATAGTTTTCACATTTAAGACGGTCGCCTTTTTTATGCAGCGGACATATGAGCGCGGTCTTCCAATTCTCAGGCAGCTCTTCTTGGTCCCAAATACAGACGACGAGATCGTATAGACTTGTTGCAAGAGTAGCGCCTCCGAGTTTAATCAATTCTGCGGGGATTCCATCGAGACCGGGTGCCTTTCCGTTTTTCAATCGACTAATAGCTGCGTCTACTTCCTCTACTGTGGGATATTCGACAAAGACCTCGTCACCTGGAGGAGCTATTGCTCTAATGGGGGTCACGTCGTCATTCCGATTTAGCAGATTTTGAAAGTAGGTTTGCCATACTGAGAGAACATCAGCCACGTTTGTTCTCAACTCTCCATTCCCGTCTTTGATGGCTGTACTTCTTGGGTGGAAGTCTTTAGTGGGATTCCTGGCGTTGGCAAAACAGTCCCTTGAGTTTCCCAGTTCCGCTTGGAAGCTGATGTTTTCGATGCATAATCTCATATGTTCGCGCTTTTTTTGTCGAAGGTATTTAGTCGTGGCTTTCCTAGCGCGGAGATATTCTGCTAGAGTGCTTCTAGTGTTGCGAGCCAACCATTTTTCACGAAGCGTTCGTTTATTTTCGACGACCCTACGGCATTGGTCACCGAACCAATCTTTGCGGGGCCTCGGAGGTCTTCTTCCGATGGTATTTTGCGCCGCGGTGGTTATGGCTGACTGTATAGCGTGCCACTGCTCCTCGATGTTAGAGGGAGCTTCTTCGTTGTTGCTGGGCCGCTCTAAATAGTTAGTGACAGCTGATTGGTAACTCTGCAATGACGCTTGGTCTTTTAGAGCATTCATCCGACAGTCACAATAAATGGAATATTTTCATTATATTCTATCTCAAGTATAATTTTTGTTTAAATTTAAAAATTATACTAAAATTATATTGCCATAACCTACTAAAATTATACTTAAAAGATCCTTATTCTGGTTCTTGTGTTATCTTAATTAATACATAAAATACACTGATATTGGTATTAATTTTATAACGCAATATACAAAAATTATACTTTTAACTAGATAATTATCGAAAGTATAATTTCTGTTTAATTTCAAAAATTATACTAAAATTATATTGCCATAACCTACTAAAATTATACAAAAATTATCATTAGATTTCTATGAAATCGTAAGTTTATTTTTAGTATAAAAACTTTCAATTTTTCCACTAGGGAAGCGGCTTGGTACTATTTTTCTTAAGGTCGCCGCTGAGACCTTAAGATTTAGTAGTTTGGGGAATTAGTATGTGCAATCCCGCCATATGGAGCGTTGAATCTACATGGTTTAGAGCATTTCGTTGCTACAGGGCAAAACCTGTTGTGATATCAACACCAGTTTTGTGGTTGTCGGTACGATGTATTTGCTTGTTGCGTTGTTGCTGCGCTTGCTGCTGGTAGTAATTAGTACTCAGATTGTTTGTTGTCGGGCGATAATGTTGTTGTCTACCTGGAGAAAATGTTTTTCTCCTAGGAGACTTGCTGTGTGTATTTTGTGTGCTATGAAATTGTGTACTATGTTACAGTTTGTCCAGCCTGTCAATTACTTTACATAGGGTTTGTTCCAAATTTGTGCTATTGGAACAATGTATGTCTGTCTGTTGGTTGCTGAAAAGTATTTTGCTGTAATGCATTTACACGATTTTGTTTACTGCAAAGTAATTCGTGTAATTTATTTGCTATGCAAGCAAGAGCTTCCTCTTGCTTATCTTGCTGTGGAACTAGTGTTGCTTGTATGAAACCAGGTAATTGCCTGATCCATAGCTGTTTAATGATTTTGGGCGAAAATTCCCGGTCTGCCAGCGATTGAATTTGATGCAGGAAATCGGAAGGACGCTGATCACCAATCTCCACTTTGCTGAAGATAGTCTCCAATTTACGCTCCTCGGATATGGCGTAACGCTCCATAAGAACTCGTTTAACCGCCTCGTACTTATTTTCTAACGGCGGATCATGCAAAATAAAATTTATTTTGTCCGCTTGCGTTTCCGAGAGCGATGCGACTACGTAAGCAAACTTTCTTTTGTCACTAGTGATGCGGTTCGCGTCGAACGCGATCTCTGCTGACAAAAACCAGCATTTAGGACTCGTCTCCCAAAATGCTGGTAGTTTGATGCTGTGGCTTGTTGTTGCTGCCACTTGTCCTTGCGCCGTAGTCTTGCTTAAATGCTGAGGTTGCTGCGTGGTGCCGCTGGAACCGGGTTCGAACGCGTTGTCCGACATATTTCGCTTTTACTTTCGTCCAAAAATCACTAAACTGTGTGTGTGTTGTTTACTTGTGTGTCTTTTAGATACGCGGACACAAAAATTACTGTATTTACAAATGCTGAAACGCTTTTTTTTAAAATAACGCTTTTTTAAAAATATTTTTAAAAAAAAAAAATACAAAAAAAATAAAATAATTCACAGCGTGTTTTTGACTAGTGCAGACTGGCCGCTGTTGGGAGGAATTTTATATGTACTGGCTAATTACATATGCTACGGGAAATAAATTAAAATGAAACGCTGCCTGTTTATATTGCGGCTGTTAAACACACTAATTTATTTTTATTTAAATAAAATTGGTAAAAACTTACGATTTTAAATATCCTGATTCCTAAAAAGGAGCGTCGGGGTCACAAATGTGGGGTTTTATTGCAGTTGTCGTGTTGGTAAAATTTGATTAGATGAACACTTATAATCCCCAATTAATTATATAAAATAAAAACACAATAACTCAAATTTAATTTAAATACTGGTTTATTATTTGTTAAAAACACACACGTTTATTTTGATTAAAAACTAGAACCTTCGCCTTTTCTGGTTTTTGTTGGCTCTGCCGTTTAATATGTTGCTGGATGAAGTTTTGGGTTAATTCTAATTTTTTCATGAAAATTAAAAAAAACAATAATTAGTTATTTGAAAACATTGTTTCAAACGAATTGCTGTGATCAGCGTGTCGCTTGCAATTCGTTTGTGGAATGCATTGCAAGGTATTTTCCTAAACACAGAAAATACTCTGCAATGCTATGCGCGGTGTTCCTGAGTTTGCGGGAACTGACCGTTGCAACATTCAAACAACACAACTACACACTACACAGTAGCATGCAGGAAGAAGTTTTCTCAATCGAAGTCCGGATAACACTTATCAGCCACTGCTGCTGCTTGGATAGTATATTTTCCTATCAAAATACATTGTTTGATCAACATACGAAATTCTTTTTTTCCATTGTTTTGAAATTAACAACAGTAGTATCACTACAACAACTGTAACTTGCAATTGAAGGTTGGTGGGATTTAAAAATCATATGGGTTTTAAATTTGTGGCACCATTTATGTGTCAGACCGGAAACTTTTCAGACGATGTACTATATGTATTAATTCCAGTTTAAATAGGAGTTGAATGGAATAAAAAACTACGAGGCTTGAAAGGGTATTGTGAAACTAACCCGGATCCACTTAGTTCTGCACGTAAAATTAATTTTATTATTCAAATTTTTAAACAACACATCAACAGGTACCATACTCGTAGTTCCCGTTCTATATCATATTTTAATCTATTTAAAACCCGTTTTAACTAAGTTTAGAAAAAAAAATCGTTTGTTCAAAGAAGTATTGGATTGATTAATCAATCAAACATCGGGATAAAGTGTAATCTGCAAAAGTTGCTGAAAAGTTTAGAACGCCTAATTTTTTATAATTTTTTAACTAATGTTAGATCTATTTTGAACTATACCTCTCCATATAAATGGAGGATCGTAATTGAAATGAAATTTAAATGGGTTTCTTCGAAAATTTCATATACATATGTACTCGTAAATAAATATTATGACTTTTGTAACCTAGCACAATTGTAATTTATTACCCCCCAAATATAACGGCACAAATGTCCTGGGACCAAAACAATATAATAATTTTTAAGCTCATTTATCACATTACAGAGTTTATATAATATTTTTCTCTTATCAGAAATTCAAATCCCTTAATTTTTTTCCAGAATTTTTCCCCATCCCATTTCCTCTTTCTACGAGAAACACATTTTTGTTTTTAGTAAACTTTACAGTTAATTTGCGTCTATTTTAACATATTCAATTTCATATCTTGTAGTACGTAAGAGCAAGGTTGGGAATTTTATACCGTACAGAGCTTAGAAATCTTTTCCGAATAATCTAAATAATAATAATAGTAATGATAATAATAACAATAATGATGATGATAATATTAGGTACTATGGAGCATCTTGGAAAATTAAAAGTTTTCTAATTACACAAAAACAAAAGTATGTTTATCTTATTTTAAGGTAAGAAAAGATTCTTCTCTAAAGTGTTTTTGTAATACTGAAAATCAGATCCTTTTATTTTTTGTGTTTTTAATTTAACCTTTTCATAATGGTTGTATACTTATTGTTATACACATTAAGTTTCAGATTTTTATTATTATTTTTATTGAGATGCTTTAAAATAATTTTTCTTCCGTAAATTCCAGCGGAAATAATGTTAGGTCAAGAAAAAATTTTGTATTAAGAACAGTATTGCTCGAAGCGGTTTTCTCCTTTCAAATGCTAAAGCGGTTTATTTTGATATGCCAAGAATTAAGCAGCCTAACTTGTTTTTCAAATGCACAACTAGAAGTTTTGGTGTGTACAATTTTTAATTAAATTAGTTTTCTTTCACAATTTTGTTCTCATGTCGAGACTAAAAGTTATAGACTAGAAAACCGAGTGTTTCAAAACTTATTCATATTTCAAATTAAATTTAATTAATTTTTTACATGTTTCACTAATTTAATCGGAACATTATACATTGTCGCTTTCAGGGCACCCAACAGTTGGGTTGAGTACACAATATGTTGAGTAAAATTGCGACCAACGCTATGACAATCTTTAGCACTATCAAATTTTAAAATCAATTTGGCGATGATTTTACTAATGGGGACTTATTTTATAGGGGAACTGAAAGTGCCCATTGACAACAAATTTGTTACAGATCAGGTAAAATTAAGTGGCACTCTGGAAATAATCCAATTGAATATTATAAGGATGCCGCAGTACCAAGTACTTGTAGAAAGCAATTTTAAAAAGTGTGTTAGTTGACGAAATGATCTAACATTTAGTATATCACCTTAAAATAAATTGCATATTAAGAGCAAGAAGAGGCCTTTCTCTAGTGGAGTAGTATAACAGAGTAGAGTTAAATAACACCATCGCTCATATAGAGAGGACGTCTAAAAAGCAACAAAAAATTCAACAACAGAAGACGACAGCGTCTCATTTTCTAAGTAAAAATCAAAAAATGAAATGATGAAAATCAATTTTCAAAAGTCAAAATCTAAGTAGTTATTCGTTTATTTTAAATGTTGTTCGGATTAATGATATGTTAGTCCATTGAATCTTAGTCAGGTCCGGGGCCTGCTAGAAGGTGTATACGATTTCTGGATGAAACATACTGGCATGCCTATGAGAAGATGATCATATACTCCTACAATTTGTATGCTGTTCTCATGTGGTTACTCCGAGAAAATGGGTAACAATTTCACCATCGGCGTCAGCAAACGTTTCTTGAGTTAGTACAAACTAAGTTAATAAACGGTTGCTTGACGTCGATGGTGAAGTTGTTGCCCGTTATCTCTCTAATAAGCGCCTTCCATCTTTTATAGATGTTGAACTATCATTTTCGCCATAATCAATGAAATGTTCATTTACATGAGTTTCAAATAATATTTTTCAACCACTTAATTGATTAGAAAGAATTAAGTAGCAAATTTTCTCAACATTTTGACATAATCGTCAATTACCTGCATGATTAAATCCTAGATTAATCTAGGGTACATTTATATAATTTAACACTATGTACAATATTTCTAATCTTGTAGAATCCAAACAAAAACTTTCCAAAGTCTTTCTTAGTATTTCGAGTATATGAAAACTTAATCTTTATTATCTTATACAAAGTACTGGAATATCTTATTTAGGCAATCAATTATTTGGATATCCGCTTAAAACAGTTCAAAGTTTGCGACAGGCAGATGCCAACTTTACACTTTAGATGTCAATTAATAGACTTAATAAATGCTTAAAAAATAATCTTCTATTATCAAAAGGGTTAAGCCACTCGAGGAAAATAATTTTCATTTTCCATCATTATCTTTTATCTTGTTGCGGGTGTTATTAAGAGTTTCGATAATAGTTTTTCCCTCTCGCTCTTTCCTACAAATTATATGTATAACATATATATAAATAGATTTTAATTACAATTTGGGAAGAAATGTGCTTCGTTCAAATTATTTTAGATAATAACTGTATAATCCATATGAAATTTATATAATAAAATGGGAAATACAATAAAAACATTCTATCATTTTTATCTATGTGTGTGTGTATTAACACCTTCTTCCCCAAGCTCACATATTCACATGTAAATACATCTATCGATTTTTATTTATTTCCAACTTAGAAGATTATCTCTTACAATAAATAGAACGCTCGTGGTAGTTCTTGATACACACAGATGCGCATAAATTACTATGTAAATGTTTGTGTAACATCTGCAGAACTTTTTTCTCATGCAAGTTGGTGCAGTATTTAAGATTTTGTAACAAAAATCTTCGTATCTGGTATTTAAATACTCTTTAAATTAATTATCCAGGCCAATTAAATGTTTTGATAAATAAAACAAAACTTACGAGTACATAAATTATAATACGATTTTTGCAACATTTTACCACTTTATAGTGAATGCACTTTGTTCTACTTCATATTATTCTGAAACATAATGTAGGAAAAAAGTCTTAGAATATAATTTTTTCTCATGTCACGGTTATAAAACTTTTTTCCCCCAAGAAATACAAAGTTGGTACGAGGGATAATTTTCACAGTAAATTTTTACTCATTTCTATTTTACAACAAAAAAAAAAACTCCCGTCTAACTTAATCTCTAATTACAGACAGCGCACACATTTTTTTTTATTTTTTTTCTGCTTCAATTTTTTTAGGAGAAGAAAATGTGAAAAAGCGGGTTATTTTATCTCACAATATAATGGACAACGAAATGAAATATTATCGTTTCATGTTATACGAGTTTATATAGCCAGAAACCAAACAAACAATTGGAGCATTGGGAATGCTCGAGATGAATGCGAGATGATTTGTCTTCTTTAAAGTTCACAGCTTTAAGGACTGGTGTATTAAGAAAAAAAAAATAACATACTTCACATAATAAAGAAAATCTTATTTGCTCTCATCTGGCAATTTATTTTCAGTTTTCCTGATTATTTATTAATTTTCAACCGGTTATTAAGAATTTTTATCCGTTTCACTTAAACACAAGTATCGTTGTTATTGGAAAATTAAATATTAAACGGGAATTGAATTAAATCACGTAACAACAGTATCGCTTCGATAGAGATAAGAGTCGATATTTTATTTATAAAGATAGATAGATAGATAGTTTGGTTTAAAAAAAGAAATCCAAGAATTTACAAACATAAGAAGAAACGGTGTTAATCTTATATACGTGGAATTTTATTTTATTTTCTACTTCGCCATCCTCATATCCATTCCGTTCAAGTATAATCGTGCATGTTACATAATCTAGTCGATGTTGTGATTTTTATGTATCGCGAACGGTTGTTCAGGATAAAATATTCGAATAATTTATTGTTATTAGTATGATTATCTGGGATTTTAATGTGGAATGTGTTTTTTGCTTTCATATTTGATGTGAAAGGATGCAGTGAAATGTTATGGAATTTTAATGATTTCCTAATCTTTGTTTGAGGATCCCAGTCATTTTTGTAAAATTATTTCAGTTCCATTAAAATCAGTGGTTGTATGATGTAGGTCTGTAACAACTGCCTTAAATTATATGTTTTTGGGATGCACTCTAAATGTAGAGGCACTCTTAATAAACACATTTCACTAAACACTTGTTTTTTATTTCACAAAAATAACAAAAGATATAAAGAAGATAACAGAATGATAAAGTGGATAAAAAAGAAGAAGGCAAAAAGGAAGTGTTTAGTAAAATGTGTTTATTAAGTGTTCGTGTGTTTCGTTAAGTGCCTACGGCAAATAGTGTTAAAAGTTTAAAGCCACTCAGTAAGTGACGATCTGCTGCAGACATCGTTTTCATTCATCAACTATTATCTGGTAGGGTAGATTCTTCAGCTCTACTTGAAAAGATAACTCTTAATGAAAACGCTCGTGCTTTGTACCTGCTCCTCACAGAACGACCTGGAGCCATAACGAGACTATTACAAGAATTCTGCGCGAGACTAACAAACATTTCGAATTTTTTGACTACCACATTAGAAAAATCGCTAGTAAGAAGTTATTATTTGCTACCAATTGACCAATAAACTTTACTTTTATCTATTTGACTTAAATACTTTATTGAGTATATATAATTTTAAACATTCTTCCTCTCCCCATTTGCGTTTCATTTAATTTTATTAATTTTTACTTATCTCGTTTCCTCCCCCAGGTTTTAACAGCTCATAATAGACCACGCCCCTCTAGTCCCACCAAACTCAGAACATTGTTTTTGTGCCAAAGCGATTCGGTCTTGTGGTCGATGTGGATAGTGCGCCTGAATCCACCCATGTTGTTTTGCAATTGGGATTCTCAACATAAATCCACTTTTCATCCCTTGTAACTATATGATGCAAAAACCACTTCCTTTTATACCGAGCGAGCAAAATGTCACACGTGTTTTTGTACTTTTCCATATGCCTGTCGATCAACTCATGTGGTACCCATCTACCGGTCTTCTGAATCTTTCCCATCTCTCGTAGCCGATTGGAAACAGCTTCTTGATTAACGCCCAATTGCTCGGCGAATTGTTTTTGTATTTGCGAATCATCATCGTCCAACATTGCTTGTAATTGCACATTGTGGTATTTTTTGGAGGTTTTCCACGTTCCTTATCTGCAACATCGAAGTCACCACTTTTAAAACGCCGAAATCATTGTTCACACGTATCTTGTGACGGAGCATGGTCACCAAAGGTTTCTCGAAGTAACCGGTATGATTCAGCAGCAGTTTTCTTTAAATGAAAACAAAAAATAAACTTTTTTATTGTAACTCCAAAATGCTTAATGAACTCGTTTTACGAGTTAAATAATAAACTTAGAATGTCCAACTCTTCGAATGTACATTTAGTGTTTCTTTAACTTTCATATGGTTTTTGTTTCAATTTTTTTTCTTTCAAATTATAACGGTAATTTTAAATTTGGTCAACATAAAAGCCCTGCTGACCTCATATTTTACTATGAAAATAAGCGAAAAAATTTTGTATGCAACTTTACTTCTGTTTATATTTATTTTTTTCTGTGGTCGAGGGTTATAACAAGCGTGGACTATTAATAGTATAGCTTCAAGGGTGGTGTCCATTTATACTATTTTGTCCACTAAAGTACCACCTTATGATGATTTATTGATAAGAAAGTAAATAAACTGAGCGAAATACTTGTTTTTGATTTTTTAAATTTTAATCGAGGTGGCCCGAATTTCCAACACAAGATATGTGTTTTATTGTGGTAACGTATTATTACCATATTTCCATGACAGAATTAAGCCAGGTTTATGTGCGTGGAAACGCAGGTTAATGTTGAATTTCGTTAAATCTGTTTTAACTCGATGAAACTAGTTCGATTGGATTCGGTTCTATTTCTCAACGATTTAACATCAATAAATTGTTAACTGAATGAAACGGTGACCTGAAAATTTGGTCACATTTAATAGTTAATATTCATCAATCATCCATACGTAATTAATACAACAAAACGCCTACAAAAATAATCCATACACAAACTACTGTACCACATAACTTCTATTACGTACAAAAACAAATGGTACAAAAATATTTTTGTATGAACTCAATGTATTTAATTTAAATAAAAAAAAATAAGCTTATTACGCCGTATAAAAATTGAGTTCCTGTTGATTAACATACAAAATGAATTCCTGTTCTATAAAATGTTTCATACAAACTGGTAAAGATATGGATTAGTTCCATTCTATATAACTTATTATCGATATCAACTCCCGACTCATATTTGAATATCATTTTCATCTTGCAGGCCTAGGTTTATTCGGATTTGTTGGAAAATGGCACAGCAACAGTTAAATTGTCCATTTTACACATCGCTTGATGTTGTTCCATACAACTTGACTTAATTGATTGACGCATGGTTCACCTTCATTAAAATTGACTGTTGTTCCCGTTGACCCCCGAGCAACATGTAAAATTAATTTCTGCTTTATAAATAACCTATATGCGCCTGATGACGGTAACCCATTTTATAATCTTCTTAATATCGATATAATAATCAAATTTCGGGGAATTATAAAATTTCTATAAGGAATCCCTTTGGAATCCGAAAAATGTTCGAAAACGATTTGTGCGAAGATACAATTCATTGAAAGTATTCTAAATCGCATGTGTTTGAGTTGCTTTTGTAATTATTAGTTTTTACAGAATTTTCGGAGAATCATTATGGGCAGGTAGAATCGTCGGTCCGTATTTTGTCAAAAATTACAATAGCCGCAAAGTTACCGTCAATGGCTATCATTCGATGACTTGGAACTTTTTTTGTCCAAATTGCATGAACTGAATTTGCTCGATATGTGGTTTCAGCAAGTCGGTGCCACATGCCACACAGCACGCAAAACCATCTACTTATTGAGAAATGAGTTCGGGGATAGATCAGACGATTGAAATAATCTTTAAAAAGTAAATGGCAAACATTGATTTATCGATTCATATAAAAATTACAATTATTTTTTTAAATTATAAACCAAACGCTTAAAAAATCACCCATTACAAGAAACAAAATATTCAAGACTTATATACATAAATCGAATTTCACTCACTCCATTTTGAGCATATCAGCGAAATTCTTACTCCGTTTCTAAACTAAAAAGTCTCCCGTGTTTTTTTCTTGCAGTTATTTTCTCTCCTAATAAGCAGAAATTATTTTTGGTCCCATTCGGCAGTAATACTATGTGGCCTAGAAACTATATTCACCCGCAGTCGAATCAACTGTTATTATTTTTTTTTCATTTTCAAGTTGGTTTCGTAAGGTTCCTTCAAATATTATGGTACTTATTTTTCTAACAATTCCTTTTATATAAAAATAAAAATAATTTAGAAAATAAGGATGAACAACAAAATACAAAACTGTTCGACGCGAAAGTCACATGCTACTAAAAATAAGCGAACTGTGATGAATAATTTTTGATTGCTGATGATAAATTCAGATCAAACACTACTAATTTGAAAACTGGCCTCTGTTATTTTCATTCTCAACCAAATACGGAACGAATTTAGTACACGCTGCAGTTTTGGAAGGTATATATTTACATATTAAACTATCATAAAAAAATCTAAGCCTTCATTTTAAAGTAATCTGCAACTATTATATGTAATTCAGAAAAAAATGTTGTTTTCTACATTTGTAAATTTCACGTTTTTTACTTTTCGTATAGTTTTCAAGACAACTTAATCGGCTAATTAAGTTGTCTTGAAAACTATAATTTTTGTTAATAATTCTAGCTTTATCAAGAAATCAATTCAAATCCGTCCAGTATAAAACATTCTAGTGCGGAGTATATCGTTGATAGCGCTGAATCAAGTGTGAGCAAACAGATATACACCCCTCATTTAAAACATGTTAGTTTTATCAATTTTGATAAAACTCTTCAATTAAATGAAATTAAATTAAAAATCGTTCACACCAAATATTATTATTCAGCTGTTGTATAAGCATAATTACAAAACATACCACTTTTTGAGTGTGACTGTGTGACCCATATTGAAACGTTTTGTTGTAGAACGTGCATGTTGAAAAGATAATGAAAATAACCCGTCCACCCATAACCTGATGTACTTTTTTTTACAAGAACCAAAAGAACAGAACAAAAATATAAATGTTTCAATTTTCTAAACTAAATATTGTACGAGTAAACAAAAAATGTGAGACCAAATGTTGCCACACACACCAAGCATGACTTGGAAAATTTTCTAATTTTTTTTTGTCTTACATAGTATTTAGTTCTAGCTTCTAGCAAAATATAAAATTATGTACAATAATTATCTTCTAATTGTTGCTATTTCCCATTTACAGTTTTTATATTGAGGTTGGATTGTATTTTTTTGTAGTAAAACTTAGTCTCTCATATTATTTTAAAATACGAACAACATCAACAATATGGCAAGTGTCTGTTTTATCTGACGATACACATAAATACACACACCCAACACTCTTATATTATTTTCCACAGTCGTTTTTAGAAAAGTTGTGTTTTTCACTTTGTAATTAATTTTTGGAAATAAAACAATCATCATGATTATAATTTAAAAATTAAGTGTTAAGCTCTCTCGGGCTTCCTTTTCTTTTTATTTATATGACATTTTTAACTTTGTTTCTGTTTCGGTTGCTTTTAAAAAGTTAACTTTGTTTATTGTCTTTTATTTTCCACAAAATATTAAATTTCAAATTGTAGCGAAATGAATTTTTAATAATAATCTACGGCTTGTTTAATATCACGAGTATTGCACAACATTATCATGTATTTCTGATCTGGGGAATTTGAGGGAAACAAAAATGGAATTAAGTTTTGTTCACCTAATTTAATTTTTTTACGTAGGATTTTCCAGTTCGTTTGGTATGATAGTATTTTATGTTAAGTTGGTATGTTTCCAGTTTATTTTTATTTATTTTACAGTGTTGCCTGAAAACTAGATTACCTAATAGAACCAGACTGATGATTACCTCTATGTATCTAGTAAATCTCATATTTTTTTTATTTATGTAGTTATATTTCTTAAAGCTTGATTTTTCGAAAATCGGGGGGCAATACGGTACTGGTATTGGTATCCATATTAGACATTGGTAAATGGTTTTTATACTATGTTTTCATAATATTGGTTTTTTTTTCTTGTTATAGTTTTCATAGACATCGAGTGATGATAAATGCTAATTTTGTCGCCTTCCAATACCTAAATGAAATTTTTACCTTATCGTATACGGTAATATATTGAAACTAAAACACTTTGTTGGCAGCTATTTGTACAAAATGAGCCAAAATACGGTACTCCAACAACGCCGACAGAAGAACTTGCAAAAACAAAAGAACTCAATATATTTCTATATCTCAGTTAATCGTATATAATACGGAAGGATTAATTAAACTGAAAGGCTGATAAAAGTTTTTTTTAAATTAAAGTTTACAAAAAGCGTCCAACACTGTAATTTGTAATAATTGTAAATATCGTTATTAGGCTTTTAATTAATTTTTTAAATTTCAATTGTTTTCTAAAGAGTAAGCCTACAATTAAACTTCACTGTTACAGTGCCAACGTTTCAAATATTGATTTATATTTTGCATCTGTAAAACTATAAACTTATCATAAATCAAAAAAGTATATTTTATGACCAAAATGATAAACAATTTTATGATATTCTTCTTGACCTTTGAACTTAACTCCGAATAAGTTTATGTCAAACCCGAGTGAACGACCTAATCGAATAAAATATAAATTGATTTTGTACGTCAAAACATTACTGACGGTGTCATAACAAAAATTTATTTTGTACTGATTCTAAATTGTTTTTCACAATAGTTTAACACCACATATTTTCTTAGCTAATACAGCAAACCCGGGCAATACATCGTATTTCAGGTTAGAAGATTTGCAGATGATTGTACATGTTAAGAATCTTGCACAAGTCGTTTTTTGGTAGTATTTGTGTGTGTAAGAGCAAGCAAATCTATGTATAACAACTATATACAGGTATCCCAAAATTGGCAGATTAAACGAAGCAGTGTGGTAGGGAAGCTCATTTCCAACAAAAACAGCCAAGTAAAATTTATTGAATTGTTGATGGTGCAAAAGCTATTCCACAAAAAAATTAATTTAAGAGCAACCAAGAGTTCTTTTGTTTAACTTTCTGTTTTAATACGTCTAGAACAGTGTGCCTTTCCCATAAAATCATTTTTATAAGCTGCATTATCTTCTGTCAATTAAAAACTTTGGTTTTGTAAACTTTTTTGTTTCTCAAAATTTTTTGTTGATGTTTAAGCCAACGGGAAAAGAATGTACTACAGAAAAATGACCCACTATTAGAAAAATGCGACACTAATGCAGACTTTAAAATGGTATCACACACCGGGCTATTTACAATAATCAATTTTTTTCACAAAGTAAGTCGTGTTTATTAAAAACGCACTCAACAAAAATTCGAGTTCTAAAATAGATGCTTTGTCAGAAATAAAACAACATGAATATAATAATTTTTGTTTATTAATTTTAAATATTATTATACGATTTTCCTTAACAATTTCCCGGATTTTTCTTGGATTTCCACAAAATTTTCCGGATTTCCCGGTTTTCTTCCGGATTTCTCCCAGATTTCTCGGGTTGTTCGAGATTTTTGCCAGATTTCTCCCTCATTTTTCGAATTTCCCAGGATTTCCCTCGGGTTTTCAGGATTTCCCTCGAATTGTTCAGAATTTTTCCGGATTTCTCGATGTTTTTTTGGATTTCCTGGATTCCGGGGGAAACCCGGTGGAAATTTAGTGGAAATCCGGGGGAAATATAAATTCAGGGAATTCAGGTGTTATCATAATAATTCTTATTAATTGGGTTGAATATTCTCATCATAATAACTACATATTTAATCATAGCGATGGCCAATCCAATCATAGTTTGTATGATAAATACTTCACTGTGTGTTAAATACAATTATTTCAAATGATTGGTTGTATCATATAATGATATTCTTAATCATTGCATATAATCATAACAATGATGGTTACTTTTATGATCAGCTCAATCATATTTTTCCGTAAGTAGTTACACTGAATATTTTCAGTTACTTGTATGCCTTTATGGAATGTCATAAGGTCATGCTGCTCTCCCATAGACCTCTGTTATGTCTGAGGCTCTGTATAAGCGGAGGAACCTAAATGAATATGTTCATTATCTAAGTTCATTTCAGAGTTTTATTTCTCTAGAATCTGTTAGCACTAAAAATTAAGCAGAAACGTTAAAATTACAAATTTGACTTATAATATTATGATAAATGTATACATACCAAAGTTTGGAAATATTTCTTTGTCTTAGTCGATTATATCTAGCTCGAATTTTTTGGTACACTTTTTTGCTACTGTTCATTGTTGACGGCGAAAGGTTCCTTGTTGGAAAAGCAAAGCTTAATAGTCTAGACTTGGCACGTTTTGTTCGCAAAATAGGTACAATTATTCGATTCTTTTTAAATTGACGACTGCAAATTCAAAAATCACCTACTTCCGGTTGTTTAGAACATTATATGGGACTTTGTGTAACGAAATAGATGGTTTTCTGTATGTATGGCATTGTGGAACGCCGCAATATTGCCCCGAGATCTCATACTATAAATGTGAATAATAGTTGTCCACCCACTATAAAAACTAATCAAAACTTATTAGTTTTAAAAATACTTATTACAATTTTAATATGAGCTGTCAAAGCTTGTGTATGAACTTGTATCTAAATAAAGCTTTACAAAGAATCGGCTAGACGTCATGTTACCCATAGTCAATTCAAAAAGAAAGTTCTTAAACTTAAACTAGAGCGATTTTTTTGTGCCACCCTGTATTTTCTTATATGGTGGAGGACATTTTGAGTAAAGGAGAGAATGGCAGACGATTCTTTCGAAAGTGTGACTGTCGTCAATGAAGGCACTATTCTGTGGCACTATTCTGGCGTTCTCTGGTGGTATAAAATTGGGAAATAATATACTTGAATAGCCTTTTTGTCTGAATTATATTTTTCTAGCCTACCTGGTAGAATCTGTTTAGTGAAAATATTTTAAAAACAAAGTTGAATAGGAAAGATTTGTTTCATTAATGTTTATTGGAAAAAATAATTTGCTAGATAACTTGTTCTGAAAATATTTACATCAAACTGTATCCCCTCAGTAGGCCAGAAAGTACAATTTAAACAAAAAGATGAACATATTTTTCCAATTCCCTATTCCCAGGGAAAGCCAGAATAATGCCGCTGAAAGATTTAATTCCTTTAAGTTGCCTTAAGTTGCTGCCTTTAGGGGTATATCCTCTATCCGGTCGCAAGTTAATTATTTGCGATCAAAAATATGGTTACTAGATTTATTTTGCCATGCCAATTCATACATCTTTTTAAATTATAATTTGTTTTGCGATTGTAAAGTAGAAATCCACGAAAAGTCTGCTACGCATTTTCCGAGGTCGCAGTCTTTTTATGCATTTCTACTTAACCCTCGTCCGGCGGCATAATTTTACTACGCTGAAAGGCGGCAGACGTACAATTTTACTTTCATATATTTTATATGAATATCGTCACTGTAGTCATAATTTTTGATAATAGATAAAATTTGGAATTTCAACATTATTAAAATGTAGAGATCTCACAAAGCTTTAACTCTCTCCGGCTTCTACAAGAGGACTTATTAGTATTTAAAAACAGGAAAGGTACAATTGTACCTATGCCACCTGACGAAGGTTAACAATCGCAAAACAAATTTAAATTAAAAAAAGATGTAAGGGATGACAAAATAGATCTAGTAACCATATTTATTTATTTATATATTTATTTAATTATAATTCACAATGACAATTTCTATTGACCTTAATCCACTCAAAATCTAACACACCTCATTTTGAGCAATAGTTGCTCATTCATAATGAGATATGCAGGTCGGGGTGGACTGTACAATTTTAACATAGAACCCAGTATGTTTCTTCTGCACATATTCCTTGGAATAATATTCTTGGTGTATCTTTTTTTATTATTTATTCCTAAAATACATCATCCTCTGATGCTCTGGTGAACGGGTTGTAACTTCGCTGTGACACCGGTGTGAAGTTTTCAACATTTATCAAATGTAGCTACACAAATTAACAAAAAATAAAATTGTAGATACACAATTCAACAAAAAGTGTAGAACTACATAAAAAATTATGTCAGGGTGAATTTGTTATTTATCCGATACTTTTACAAAAAAATTTGAAAATCGCTAGAGAAAAATTTCAAATAAGCAAAATATTACAGAATTATTGGTGTCGATTCCGTGTGAAAGTTCGATTTTCTTTCAATTTCGAACCTGAAAGATACATAGAAGATTTCCACTGTTTCATCACCAATTTTTGATTTTTTTATCACCTAATAATTCTATATATTATTAACTAGTTACTACAATTTTTAGTGATACGCGGAATATCACTGCGACCTTCGGGGAATTTTTTTTCCTTAAGTGTAAATGGAAATAATATCGTAAAAAATGTAAACCGGGTCTTGTGGTTGCTTAAGGGCCATTAACACTTAATTCTAGAGATGGCAGCACAACTCTGAGTATACTGGCATTTCAGGGACACTTTCGAGAATTTTTGCTTATATGCGGCATATACCTGCGACCTTCGGGGAATTTTTTTCCTTAAGTGTAAATGGAAATAGTATCGTAAAAACATGTAAACCGGGTCTTGTGGATGCTTAAGGGCCATTAACACTTAATTCTAGAGATGGCAGCACAACTCTGAGTATGCTGGCATTTCGGGGCACTTTCGAGAGTTTTTGCTTATATGCGGCATATCGCTGCGACCTTCGGGGCATTTTTTTTCTTATGTGTAAATGGAAATAATATCGTAACAAGTGTAAACCGGGTCTTGTGGATGCTTAAGGGCCATTAACACTTAATTCTGGAGATGGCAGCGCAACTCTGAGTATACTGGCATTTCAGGGACACTTTCGAAAATTGTTGGTCATATGCAGCATATCACTGCGACCTTCGGGGCATTTTTTTTCTTAAGTGTAAATGGAAATAATATCGTAAAAAGTGTAAACCAGGTCTTGTGGATGCTTAAGGGCCATTAACACTTAATTCTAGAGATGGCAGCACAACTCTGAGTATACTGGAATTTCGGGGACACTTTCGAGAATTTTTGCTTATATGCGGCATATACCTGCGACCTTCGGGGAATTTTTTTCCTTAAGTGTAAATGGAAATAGTATCGTAAAAACATGTAAACCGGGTCTTGTGGATGCTTAAGGGCCATTAACACTTAATTCTAGAGATGGCAGCACAACTCTGAGTATGCTGGCATTTCGGGGCACTTTCGAGAGTTTTTGCTTATATGCGGCATATCGCTGCGACCTTCGGGGCATTTTTTTTCTTATGTGTAAATGGAAATAATATCGTAAAAAGTGTAAACCGGGTCTTGTGGATGCTTAAGGGCCATTAACACTTAATTCTGGAGATGGCAGCGCAACTCTGAGTATACTGGCATTTCAGGGACACTTTCGAGAATTTTTGGTCATATGCGGCATATCACTGCGACCTTCGGGGAATTTTTTTTCCTTAAGTGTAAATGGAAATAATATCGTAAAAAATGTAAACAGGGTCTTGTGGATGCTTAAGGGCCATTAACACTTAATTCTAGAGATGGCAGCACAACTCTGAGTATACTGGCATTTCAGGGACACTTTCCAGAATTTTTGGTCATAAGCGGCATACCACTGCGACCTTTGGGGAATTTTTTTTCCTTAAGTGAAAATGGAAATAATATCGTAAAAAATGTAAACCGGGTCTTGTGGATGCTTAAGGGCCATTAACACTTAATTCTGGAGATGGCAGCACAACTCTGAGTATGCTGGCATTTCAGGGACACTTTCGAGAATTTTGGTCATATGCGGCATATCACTGCGACCTTCGGGGAATTTTTTTTCCTTAAGTGTAAATGGAAATAATATCGTAAAAAATGTAAACCGGGTCTTGTGGTTGCTTAAGGGCCATTAACACTTAATTCTAGAGATGGCAGCGCAACTCTGAGTATACTGGCATTTCGGGGACACTTTCGAGAATTTTTGTCCATATGCGGCATATCACTCCGACCTTCGGGAATTTTTTTTTCCTTAAGTGTAAATGGAAATAATATCGTAAAAAATGTAAACCGGGTCTTGTGGATGCTTAAGGGCCATTAACACTTAATTATAGAGATGGCAGCACAACTCTGAGTATACTGGCATTTCAGGGACACTTTCGAGAATTTTTGCTTATATGCGGCATATCCCTGCGACCTTCGGGGAATTTTTTTCCTAAAGTGAAAATGGAAATAGTATCGTAAAAAATGTAAACTGGGTCTTGTGGATGCTTAAGGGCCATTAACACTTAATTCTGGAGATGGCAGCACAACTCTGAGTATACTGGCATTTCGGGGACACTTAATAAATAATTAGTAATTAGTATTTAGTAACTAATAATTAGTATTTAGAAATTAGTAATTAGTAATAAATAATTAGTAATTAATAATTAGTAATCAGTAATTAGTAATCAATAATTAATAATTAATAATTAGTAATCAGTAATTAGTAATTAGTAATTAGTAATTAGTCATTAGTAATTAATAATTAGTCATTAGTATTTAGTAACTAATAATTAGTAATTAGAAGTTAGTAATAAGCAATCAATAACTAGTAATTAATAATTCCTAATAAGTAATCAGAAATTAGTAATTAGGGATTAGTAATTAATAGTCATTAGTAATTAATAATTAGTAATAAGTATGTAATTCGTATTTAGTAATTAAGTAGTAACCCCGAAATGCCAGTATACTCAGAGTTGTGCTGCCATCTCTAGAATTAATTGTTAATGGCCCTTAAGCAACCACAAGACCCGGTTTACACTTTTTACGATATCATTTCCATTTACACATAAGAAAAAAAATGCCCCGAAGGTCGCAGTGATATGCCGCATATGACCAAAAATTTTCGAAAGTGTCTCTGAAATGCCAGTATACTCAGAGTTGTGCTGCCATCTCCAAAATTAAGTGTTAATGGCCCTTAAGCATCCACAAGACCCGGTTTACACTTTTTACGATATTATTTCCATTTACACTTAAGAAAAAAAAAAATCCCTGAAGGTCGCAGTGATATGTAAGCAAAAACTCTCGAAAGTGTCCCCGAAATGCCAGTATACTCAGAGTTGTGCTGCCATCTTTAGAGTTAAGTGATAATGGCCCTTAAGCATCCACAAGACCCGGTTTACATTTTTTTACGATATTATTTCCATTTACACTTAAGGAAAAAAATTCCCCGAATTTCGCAGGGATATGCCGCATATAAGCAAAAATTCTCGAAAGTGTCCCCGAAATGCCAGTATACTCAGAGTTGTGCTGCCATCTCTAGAATTAATTGTTAATGGCCCTTAAGGATCCACAAGACCCGGTTTACACTTTTTACGATATTATTACCATTTACACTTAAGGAAAAAAAATTCCCCGAAGGTCGCAGTGATATTCCGCGTATTACTAAAAATTGTAGTAACTAGTTAATAATATATAGAATTATTAGGTGATAAAAAATCAAAAATTGGTGACGAAACAGTTTAAATCTTCTATGTATCTTTCAGATTCTAAATTGAAAGAAAATCAAACTTTCACACGGAATTGACACCAATAATTCTGTAATATTTTGCTTATTTGAAATTTTTCTCTAGCGATTTTCCAATTTTTTTGTAAAAGTATCGGATAAATAACAAATTCAACCCTGACATAATTTTTTATGTAGTTCTACACTTTTTGTTGAATTGTGTATCTACATTTTTATTTTTTGTTAATTTGTGTAGCTACACTTTTGATAAATGTTGAAAACTTCACACCGGTCGCTGTGACGCCTGTTGTGTGAACAGTTGCCTTTCGTTATGTCAGCGATGGAATGTTCTATTTTGTGCATTTAGATTTTCCTCGAGAACGCTTACATTGCCAATTCCAATTTACAGTTTAACAAAATTTGGAAAATAAAAAAAAAAAACCAAAAAATGTAAACCGTTTGACTCGAAAGTCGAAGACAACTAACTAACTTGTGACCGAATAGAGGATATACCCCTAAATTCATGAACTTTTTCGTTTTCGTGGTAATCTTGATAACCATTGTCAAGAGTGAACCAATAGCAGTGAGAAAACGCATACTTTACTACGCACACAATCAGTGAGTGAAATTCGTACATGTGATGTGAAGTTTTGACAAAAATAAAATTTGTTAAATTAACAAAAACAAACAGTCGGTAAAAACAATGTTAACAATGGAAACCTGACAATAGCCGAATTTAGTTTATTTAAAAACGTTTACCAAAAGTTAATTTAAATCAATGAAAAAAATTTAATTTAGAAATATTTACAGAAGTAAGATACAAAATTTAATATAAGTTAATATATAATGCTATAAATTGAAGTATGCAATATTTAAGATTCAGTTAAATATTGGCACAGTAATGAAATCATAGAACATCTATGCGGATTTTTGGGTTTCAGTGTATTAATGTTATTGGCTATATCACAGACATTCTACCGAGTAGTGACTAGTATCAAGTGATGGCTCCTTCGCTCCTTAGTTAAAACAAAAATTTCAGTTTATAGGAATTTAAAAACCGATAGACCGGGTTATAACAGGCGGGACGCTTCTGTACCATAACGCGTTTTGTACTATATCGCGTTTTGAAATATTGCGTTTCGAAATATCGCATTTTAAAATATTGCGTTTTGTACCATATCTCGTTTTGTCATATCTCGTTTCGAAATATCGCGTTTTGAAATATCGCGGTTCGAGCGGTTAACATTGTTTTTACAGACTGTTTGTTTTTTGTTAATTTAACAAATTTTGTTTTTTGTTAATTTTGTTAAAAACTTCACATCCACCATTTTTTACCGATCATCTGGCAAAAAAAAACTGATAATATAAAAAAAATGAAAACAACCACGGTGGTATTAAATTTTTTATTTAATAGCGATATGAAATCACATTGCAATGTAAAGTAGCTTTAGTACTATAATATGCAGTTTAATCTTAAAATTGTTTTCAACAAAGTATGTTACATTTCCTCCGTATTTTGGATTAAGCAAATCGGCTTAAGAGCGTTTTCTAGAAGTCTATATTTACATTATTAACAGCTCTTTAATTACGAACGTTGTATATTTTAGTAAAATTTAGTCGTATATTATATAATATTACAATCAAGCATTTGGTGAAAGCTAGATTAGAAAGAATCTTTGTGTGCAAAGGTAGTAATCCTTGATTCATAAAGGAATACAAATATAATACCAAAAAACATTTTAGTAAATTTTGATGTAAATAAAATATTCAGAAAAAATTATAAAATGATAATCATCTTACTAGAACAGTTTTTATATAAAATTAAAATAGATTATTTATAAATTTTACAGTTACTTAACTATCGTCTTACAATATTTTATTACTCTTAGCAAAATAAAAACACTCAGCTAAGTAGTTTCCCCTTCCTTTCCCTTAGCTCTATATACATATATATTTAATTCAAAGGATAAAGTTTTCATCTGTTTTTGAATATATTATAAACAATTAATTTTTGAAAAATAATTAAAAAGTATAATACAAAATTCTTTTTAGAAACAATGTTCTTACGTTTTTCCATAAGGATACGTATGTACGTTTCATTTTCAAAACCCAATTAATTTTTCAAAATACAGCTCAAAAAATTACTATTTCAGGTCACCAAAGTTTATAGTTTATATATCTCTATTAATTATGGAAATGCTAAGGTGCAAATTTGCTGTGTATGAAAATCGTATTCATACGAATTTCCTTTTTGAATAAATCATGAGAAGTATAAATTACCATGCATAAACAAATTTATTTTTGATTAGTAAGAGATCCCAACAAAACAACGAAAATAAAAAAATCTTGAATAAATTAACATCATCATTCATTTCAATTCAAGTGTGTACTCTTCATGTTTCGAATTCGAAGAAAACAATTTTCGGCTAGTTGTGCGAAAAATTGAAGAAAATCTAAAATTATTAAAATTACACGTATTTTTATTTTCAGATTTGCAAAACGATCCTTTCTTGTCTCTTCTTAACATGAAACTTTTGTATCCAGTGCTGGGCACAATTTATTGTGTAATGTTCCTTTTTTCTTTATAATTTGGAATCTAGACCGAATATTTTGTTCTGATAATAATAGCAACAGCAACAACTATATTCGGCCATTTTAGCTAAGCGGCGTTGAATAATATTTCTTTGAAAGTGCCCTTAAAAAATGCTAATCTTGCGTTCTTGAACATTAAGTAATAAATGATTTACTAAAATCGTAATGCTGAATCTGCCGATCATATATTCCACACATTATGGTAAAATTGCAGAGGACGTTGTAGAGTAAAATCAGATCAGGACCAATAAATTGAATAGAAATATCAGATGAAATTTAATGAATTTTTATGTTGAAGTGAAATTTAATAGTAAGTGTACTAATTTGAACCATATGAATAAATAACGCAAGTTATCGGATGCGAATTTCTTATTTATTTTTACTTTGAAAGCCATAGAACTTCGCGACTAAGAAGAGAAGTAGAATGCACGAATATAGAAAATTTCTGTACAATCCTTTTCGAGTCTTTTACCGCACGGTACCTGCCCTTTCCGGCTGCATCTGGAGAGTAGTACCGTACCTAGCTAGTTCGTCTGCCCTGCAGTTTCCCGTGGCGTCAGAGTGCCCAGGGACCCAGATTATCTGGATACTGAAATACTCGCTCATCTCATTAAGAGATGATTGGCAATCCAGTGCCACCCGTGACTTCAGGTAAACTGCCTCTAGTGACCTGAGTGCCGCTTGACTGTGCACATAAATCGCGATATCCCTCACAGATACCACGTTATGTTTCAACCATGTCAGGACTTCCCCTGTCGCCACCACTTCAGCCTGGTACACGCTGCAGTAGTCAGGGAGACGAACAGAAATATTAACATTGAGCTTCTCGCACAGAAGACTCCGGCTCCTATTTTGCCGTCTAGCTTAGAGCCGTCCGTGAAAAATTGCAGTGCTTCGTTTTAAAGTATTGATCCGTTCCTCCAGGATTCCCTCGAAGGGCAGATGATTGGGAAACCTTTATCGAAGCACAACGTTGGTTTAATATAATCTAGATTCACTAATTCTTCCCTTAGTGATCTAACTATCGTCGAGTGTCCCGCCTGAAGACACTTCCATTGAGAGCCTCGTAGCTACCTTGGCTGTCATTTGTTTACCAAAAAATTCGATTGGAATATGGTGGAACATAACCTGTAAAGCGCGCGTAGGCGTTGTCCTAAGTGTCCCGCTCGTAACCATACAGGCCATTCTTTGCACCTTATCCAACATCATTATGTAAGTTACTTTTTCCAGAGCCGGCCACCACACGCCCACCCCGTACATCAGCACAGGTCTTACCACTGCGGTATAGAGCCAGTGTACCAGCTCTGGTTTCAAACCCCATCTCTTACCTATGGCGTTCCTACACGAGTAAATGTTTACATTAGCCTTATTCACCCTTTCTACAATGTTAGACTTCCAGCTGAGCTTAATGTCCAAGATTATGCCCAAAAATCTCGCTCTATCAGCAAAAGCTAGTCTAATGCCGTTCACGGTAGGGTGGCTAACTACCGGAATTTTATATTTCTTAGTAAATAGTACCAGCTCTGTCTTGGAAGGGTTAATCCCTAATCCGCATTTGCCGGCCCATTTCGTAACGATCAGCACCCAAATTCCGGTTCAATGATAAATGGTAATGAGAAATGGTAATGGTTATATTTTCGACCAGTCATTTACCATTTCCATAAAATTTTCGATTCCGGTTCAACAAATGGGTTTTAACCTGGGAAAAATTTAATAAATTACGTTTTTTGGTCCATTGGGCTATATTTTGACAGAAATTGTTTTTCTTGCGATGAGCAAACATATCAAAATACATAAAATATAAATATGTATATATAATATACTACAAAATGATTGTAAGAAATATTCAAAATAAATTACAAAATTAATTGAATTTTAACATAATTCTATTTTCAGTGAAAATTTTAAAAAGATCCGTATCGAATATAATCGGAAATATTCTGCTACCACAAATTTTGGGTGAATTATAATCCTAAATCCTAACTAAAATCGAAAGGAAGCAGCTGACTGAATACCACATCGCCGTTTCACCGTATGAATTTTGGAGAACTACCTATAAAGCGTACGGCTACCAGTGCATCGAAAAGGGATATGCACTAAGCGCGGTCCAATATATCTTAGCGATACACGAAATTAACGATGCCATTGAATCTCTATGTAAAGGGAATTACTATCGTTGTCAAATTATACAAGGAAACGAATGATCCGTGCCCAGGTGGAATTTTTGATAAGTGGTCGGAATATTTAACGTTTTGTGGAAATTTTGTAAGATTAGCGCTGCTGTAAGTGATTTGTCATCTTTATCTCCACTTATGTTTCAATATATACTTAATATAAAATAAATCTTGATGTTACCGCTATCAAAATAATATTTTTTTAATTTGAAAATACAAAACCAACCAATTCTCATGAAAAAAATTCTTATGGTGTTTTTTGACATTAGTTATGGGTTTTATTTTCTCAGTCATTTAACAGGAATCGCTTTTCTGGGTTTTTATACCAATTGCATATTTTCGACTAATAAAAACCATAATGGTAAATTTACCACCGAACCGGAATTTGGCCGCAGGAGTGAATTCTGCATGACGTCCCTAATCGTATCCAGATATTTTCCTGAGACAGCTATCGCTACATCATCTGCATACGCTACATCCCCCAGCACCTTTTTCTCCAGTTCCAATAGCAATCCATTCACCACTGCACTCCAAAGAGAGGGGGACATTACTCCTCCCTGCGGAGTTCCTCTAACCACTCGCCTTCTAATAGTGGACTCCCCTAGTTCCGAGGTAATAATTATATTACCAGCATCTGATTTATCAACCTACTTATAGGGCAATCCACCTCCAAAAATGACAATCCTTCCATGATCGCCTCCGTTTTTACATTAATAAAGGCACGCTCATGTCGACAGATGCTACCATACAAAACTCTTGCGAGTAAATTGACTTCTCAATCATGCGTACTAGATCGTGCAGAGCTGTGTCCACCGACTTCCCCTTACAGTACGCATGCTGCGACATTGCCCAATTCCTTAGCTCAACTTTCGTTCGAATAAGTACATCTATCAACCTTTCCAAGGTTTGCAACAGATAGGATGATAGAGTTACAGGCCTCAGGTCCTTTGGATAAGCTCGTGAGCTCTTTCTCGATTTCGGGATAAAAACCACTCTGACCTCAGTCCATTTCCTGGGAATATAGACCAGTTGCAGACATCCCCTGAAAATCACATCCAGCCAAGGGAGGATAACTGCAGAGTTCCTTTGGATTTTGGTAGGATCTGATCAGGTATGATCTGATCGGGGCTCGTCGATTTATACGGCTTAAAACCATTCAGCGCCCACCGGATTCGTTCCCTGGCCACGATGCCATCCACATTCGTTAAAGGTATTCCTCGATGAGGTCCAGGCTCCATCGAGCCATCAACGCTTCCCGGAAAATGGGTCTCAATGAGAAGCTCCAATGATTCCGCACTTGAAGCTGTCCATAACCCGTCCGGCCTAATCAAGCAACTAGGACTGGTTGGATTAGTAGATAGAATTTTCCTAAGGCGAGAAGTCTCAGAGACCTCCATTTTTCAACAGAAGAGTCTCCAAGACCCCCTTTGTACCTTCCTCAACTCTTTTTTGTACTTTCTTAGGTCCTCCTTATAGGAGTCCTAATCCCGATTTCCCCTCGTGTTCTTAGCCTTATTAAAGGCTGTCCTACACGCTTTCCGTTAGGTTCCCAACTCCGTGGTCCACCATGTCGGTTTCTGCCTGCCCTTAGGTTTTATCAGGAGGCACGCAACATTAAATGAAAGATTGCATGCCTTTGTGACAATATCAACCATGTAATCTAATTCCTCTACTGTCGCCGGAAGTCCAGGAACTTCCAGCTGCAATAGTTCCTCCAACACCTCCCCATATTTGTTCCAGTTTGTCCTTCTGGGATTCCTGAAGGCTTTCCGGGCAACAGGTTTGATGTTGATGTTATACGTTACGTATCGGTGATCAGAGAATGAGTGCTCATTCGCCACTCTTCACTCGCTGATCATATGAAAAATTGTTTTTGACACAAAGGTCACATCTAGAACCTCCTGTCGATTTTTAACAATGAATGTTGGTTCACACCCAATATTGCAAACAACAAGGTTAGTATTTAATAAGTAATCAAAAAATAACTCACCCCTCTCGTTAATGTCTGCGTGCTTCCCCAGATTGTATCATGCGCGTTTGCTTTACATCCAAGTATAACACCTACCTTTCTCTGACCTGCTTCCCGGATCAGTTCCCCCAGGTTATCCGGTGGAACCTCCTTCTCGCGATCCATATAGGCCTCAACGCTCACCGCTGTAACATCCCCGCTACTAAATTGTTAAAGAAGAAAAATATTCAAATTATTTTTCACTAAAATACACGATCTGATCTTTTCAGAGTTGCTTGAGTACAATACTTTATACCATTTCATTCTGAGGCCACAGATCCTGCTATTGTTAATCCAAGGTTATTGGATTAACACCAACTTCTCATCTGACTTACTCAGTCTGAGCACGAGAGCCTTCGTGTGATGTAGGTTTATTTGTACAATGCTAACCATTGTAGTCTACCTTACTCACCTCTCCCTGCATCAGGATAGTGTCATCTGGCTCATTGATTTGGTCGCCAGCCCCCTCTCGTCGTTTGTTGGACGGGTTTTTCCCATCGGACTCTAGAGAGAGGAGGCTACCTTTCCTCACCAACCTCTCCTCGTCCGAAATATCGGAATGAATACCCTGGTCGCCCTCGGCCCGCTTGATCATCTCCTGCTGGGCCCGTTCACCGTCGCCCTGGCTGATCTTCCGCGACCTTATCGACCTCATCTTCCCTATAAACTTTAAGCGTGATCGACCCGAAACCGAAGTTGATCACTCCCTTTCATCTAGCAAGGGAAGTTGGGGATTCCTTATTGATCAGCATGATTGCCAATCTTAAGCCCCCCTTAGCCTCCTCCTGCTTGACAATCCTGCATCCTTCCGTTGAAAGATCGGGATTACTTGCCCGAATAATCTCAATGACCTCCTCTCGCTTGTCCGGCTCGGTTGGTAACAAGACGCGTGCCCTCGGCCTGCTCGGGATTTCCCCTCTGCTGAGTGCCTTAAGCCTGCCGGCCGGCCACAATTCGCCTACTTCGGCCACTGCTCGTTTATAGAGATCAACCGATCTCTGGTCCGAGCACGCAGTTAACTTAACGCGCCCTTGGTGCCATCCCGCGTCTCTGCAATACGGAGGGGATCCCAGATTTTCCCTCAGAATCCTTAAGAATATGGAGTTTAGTGCATAGTAGACTACTCTCCACTTCTCCGGCGTGATGCTTCCATCTTCCTGACCTCTGTCAATGACCGCTAGCATCAACACGTGCTCCTTCAGGATTTCACTAAATAACTTCAGTTTCTGCTCTTTAGAAGCACCCGACGACGTGTCTGCTTGCACTTTAGCCCGCTTACTGACACCCGCTTCAAGCTCCTCCTGGACCTCTGTCTTTTAGACACAAGGACCCTCTCCGAGCTATCACAGCCGACAGTTTTCTTAGCACATGCTACAGATTTCTTCTGTTCTACTGTAAGCTGCCCCTCATGGGTCGCACCCAGTTTCTCCAGAATTTTAAATGCCGACCGTCTCTCCTTGTACCTTCGCTTTGCTGGGGGGATCTCTCTCAATCCCCCGCTCTTCTATTTGGCTGTTTTGCTTCCACCTGGTTTCGATACCATGGTGTCGTTTACCCCTGCCTCAGATGAGGGAGCTCCAGCTTTCTGGTTAGAGTTACTACTCTCTTTCACACTCTCCGGTTTTTCATGGGTACCGGTCCCCTTGTTTTTATTTGTAAAATCTTCCATGTTTTTCCCAAGAGTATCAGAGAACTACAGGTTCACCTGCGCAGAGATCCGTATACGCAGGTAAGGCTAAATACAACTGGAGGTCGCCAGGTATCCAGAGGGCTCCATTCACGACTGGGCTTTGTTAAATGGGCCTCCAGTCTAGCCGATCATCTGCACGGGTCGCATAACACCTTAATCCAGCCTATTGGCTCTCCGAGCACCCCGCCCCCGTGCCTCCGTCCTCCTCCCACATTCACTCACCCATTCAACCATTCAAATGGATATTCCAAACCAATGGGACCCATTTCATTCAGGGGACTCCCGTTTATAGGGTTCCCCACTCACTACCTGGAGACCCGGGAGCGCAGGGAGACGTGATGCTCAGTTCACCGTGGTTGTTGGTCGATGGTTTTATGGCACCATCAGTTCGCCTTTCCCTACTGAGTATCATAGGCACTCAGAATTTAGTGAACAAAGGTTAACCACTCCCCCGTTCTTTGAGACTCTCCTCCCAGCAGACTTATTGCATAGCTCCTAGCTATTGCATAGCTAAATCAGTCAATAATAAAATTAATTAAAAGATCAAAACAAAGTGGTGGTGACAAATATAAAATAATATACTACATATCGATAAGAGGTTGTCAAGAGGATTGACAGTTTGTTTTAACTAACGAGATTTTTTAATACTTTAATTAAAACATTCAAACAAACTAATAAAATGGCGCTCTATTAACTGGAAGTTTACAATAATCCCTATAATCAATTTTACTTTTAAGCTCGTTTCCGTTATGATTTGTTACTTGGATTTCATTTGTACCGCTAAAATCGGATTCCCCAAATTTTTCACAGACAGCTTACAATATTTTCTTTTACGGCGAGTACGGGTCAATTTCTAATAACATAATTCTATAATCTACAGTTTTAATTTTTAGAAAATGATCTGGACCAGTTTGTTGCAATATATTTTTCTTAATCGCAAATGCCGTACATTTTAAAATTTTTGTAAAAACGGGAAAGAGCCTATATAGTGGCCATATCCGATGGGCGAATTACTGCCAAATCGAGACAGTCCAATTTTGAAAAAACTTAATTAGGAAGTTTCATCAAAATCAGTCAATCCGCCTTAAACCCATTTTCCAGACATCGGTGATTTAGCAAATGGTAAATGTGAAATATATCGAGGTCGAAAATTTTCTTGATTACTATTGCCATCGACTATATACTAGACGCGTCAAAAGAAAGAATATTATTTTTATTGTCTAAATATTCTATATGGATATAGGCTAAACAAATTAAAATTTATAAAAGCATGTTTTATGTTATTTAGGGACCCTCTGCAGAATTTTCCAAATAAGCTGTTCCACTTTGGGTAACTAGTCCCAGCCATACAAACGTTGATAACACTTTGATATAGATTGAAACATTTGCACACGTTGAAGCGAGCAAACAAAAATATATGTATCTCGGTTTCTTTTATCCACTGAATTTACCCCCCACCTAATCTCTAGTTTGCAGTTTTCAGAGTGAGAATACAACAACAATTTATGACAACACTAACAGAGACTGAACAAAAATGAGAAATATGTAATAGGAGAATAAAACAAAACAACTAGCAAAATAATACTGACTCGGGTACAAAACGGCTTACAAAAAGAACAACAAGAAAATCTGAAAAATGAACGAGTCAAACAATTTGTAGATACACGAGTATACAAGCTAACATGTAATAATTGAACCAAGTTCTACACTGGACAAGCCGGAAGTTCTTTTTAACAGGTTCTTTGAACACGTGAGCGATATAAATAAAGCAGATCGAAAATCAAATTACGCATAACACTTGAAATCTGAAAAACATAATTATACAGACTTTGACACTAACTTAACCGTTTTCTATAAAGCTAGAAAAGGACATGCACTCAATCGATTAGAACAACTTGAAATATACAAGAATAAGGTCAAAGACCAATTAATGAACGATAAACTCGACACTAAAACTAATAAAATTTATGATCTAATAACAGGAGGATCTGAATCATTAAGAAATACGTAGTATATAAGTAGAAAAAGAGAATAATCCAATTCTAGTTAATAAATATACGGATAGGGATAGTTTCAAAATATACCTTGAAGAAAAAATAAATTTGGTTGTAAACAATGATTAACTAGACATGGAAGTAGAAAAAATGATCAGAGACATACGACAATCTGCTTGGCAAAATACTCCAGAAATAAAAAAAGACTAAAAAGAAATAAGTATCCAAAAGACATAACGGATCTCTTGATAGACACAAGAAAATAGAGAGAAAAGTGGCAGTAAACCGGAGATTCACAACTTCACAAGATAAAAAAATTAAACAACCTACTCAGGTCAAGAGAAATTCAGTAATAAAAAATAAGGCAATTAACTCTTACTTCAGTAAGTTGACAAATGAAAAAAATTCTGACTATTCAGTTTTAAAAGATCAAAATGCAGCTTTATGCTGTCAGGGAAGCGGTTGGGACTAGGGCAAGAAATATTAAAGAAAAACCGGAAAACTTCATAAGAATCTTGAAAATAATATACACTGCGCGAAATAGCTATATGGGAGGATTACATTTTTTTCGTTTTTGTAAACAAACTTTTAGTTCATTTTCATTTGCGTCAGAACATTTGCCAATGCAGATTGCATATAGATGTCAATTCGATTAGTTTTCATTGTACCTACATCGTTATGTACAGCAGTTTATTCTGATTGGTCTAAGGAAATAACTATATAGGACTTAGAATTCATTTAATAAAATTCGATTAATAACAAAAATAACACATGGACTGAAAAGTCCCGGACCTAACAAAGAAAAATCGTTTTTTTTTGTTCAATTTTTTTTGTTCAGTTGGTAATAACCTTCAAAAGACAGCTGTCAAAATTTCATTATGTTCTATTCATTAGTTTGTGAGTTATTGTGTTAAGAGTGACGCTACTTTTGTAAAAATTTAGTTTCATCAAGGCAACGCACCGAGTCACAAGTCAATCAAAACAATGGCAAAACTACATGAATTGAGCTTCGAATTGCTCCCACATCCACCGTATTCGCCAGATTTGGCTCCCAGCGAAGCAACTACTGGCTGTTCGCAGACCTCAAAAAAAAGATTTCTGTTAAGAAATTTTTGAATGTTGTTATCACTGAAACTGAGGCCTATTTTGAGGCAAAAGATAAATCGTTTTGTATTGAAATGTTAGAGCGGCGCTGGAATGATTGTGTTGCTCTTGATGGAGATTACGTTGATGAATTGTGAACAAAAAAAAATGTGTTTTCTTTGTTAGGCCCAAGACTTTTCAACCCATGTGTTACTAACAAAAAGTGCATTTTCATAGTTTGTATGAATTCCATTATTGTTAATAACATCCACCTATCGTCACGGCATTGAATTTATTGACGTTTGGAGAACAGAAACATCAATTTTTGCCCATTCCCTTGGAATGACAGTCTTAAGCTCGGTTAAAGTAGTAAATTGACGTTCGTTTTTGAAGACTCCCTGACTAAGAATGCCCCACAAATTTTCCATTTTCGTATTTTTCTTTCCATTTCCGTACATTTCGTGACAGAAAAAAATCCTCGGTACACGTAGCCGCGTGCATAGGCGCATTATACTGTGGAAATGTCCAACTTTAACCGTACATTTCTACCCACAATTTACTAAAATGTCATATAATAACTGTACATACTTGTCCGCATTCATTTTATGAAACATAAAACAAATTGGGGTTTTCCCCCGATAGCAGAAACCATCCTATGTCATAAGTGACCCTCCTTGAAAATTGCGCGAATGACGTGTTTGAGGTGACTCACGAACATCTCGCGACTAATTCTGGCATCCATCTGGTTCGGCAAAATAAAATTGTTTTTCATCCAAACAATTTTTTTGATCGCCACTCTTCATCCCAAAATTTTAAAATTTTAATTTCGTAACAAATTCCATTCTCGCTGGTTTATGGCGCAGCATAAGTTTAAGTTTACGTACCCGTTTATGATATTGACTCCATCGCACTTGCGTCACGCTTTGCGATTTGGGATGGATTCATATTTTTCCTAATCGCAAGACGCCTTGTTTCCCTTTTACTTCTTGTGTCAACTATAGGGTTTGGTCCTTGCCTTTTTATTGTACCACATGTGTGGGGATTTTAAAAAAAGTTTTAGATTGGATTTTATTTCTCCGTAGTTTTGAAGCTATCTGGACGAATTGTAGCGCCAGATTCTAAAAATTATTCGATCCTTGCTCGTCCATCGGTCGATTGTTTCATTCCTCGCGGCATAATTATTTAAAAAATACTTTTAAGTAACAAAAAATTATACTTTTAATGTAAAAAATAATTAATTCTTTTTAAGCAGCTTTGTAAAAAAAATGCTATATGGTTTCGTTTTGCCGTCTGTGTCCACGATAACTTGAGAAGAGACGGAAGTATCAACTTAATTTCTTCAATAAAAGTTCAAGCAACTCATGGGATAGAGCTCTATTGATTTGGACATTCCTGTATTTAGGGTGATCGGAGATATGATACGTACCAAAAATATTGATAATGGCTGAAGTAATTATGATTTTCAAATCAGGGAACGTCAATTAGAGATTGCATATACTCATTCCCTTGTTAACAATGTCTAAACAATTTGAAAACTTACCATTGAAAGGGCTTTAAACGAAATAACCTTTGTAACATGTGTTCCTTTTTGGATAAAGGAGGGAACTTCCCTTATAAATTTGGACCTGAAAGATTAGCACGGTAGTTTGGGGGGGTCCGAAAACAACCAAAAAAAAATTATTTATGCAAACGTCATCAAAGGCCCCCTCTCATTTCGAAATCCCCCAACAAAATTAGAAACGTGACATTATTTTATAGGTTCACAGCAATGCGCAAAAGAAACGCAAATATGTATTTAAATAAATTTAATTTAACACTAAGCTTTAGCATATAAACATTTTTTTTTTTTTTTTTTGGCTAAACTGTTGACATGCTGGTTATAATAAAAATAGTTCGAATACGCATATCAGACAATTATCAAAAGAAAAACTATATATAACGTATATAAAAAAAAATTGAAACAGAATCACTCACCGTTTTAGTCCGGATCGCGAGCGTTCGGAGGTCCTTCCTAAAATGTTATTTAAATCACTGTGCTGGATCAATAAAAGGCAATATAGGTATTCAAAACTATAACGAACAAAAAGTCATGCACGTATAACCTGGTTCAATAGCCGAAAACTATACCAAAAATAGAACTTAATAGTTTGTATATACACTACTTAAAAACTAGTTTTCAAAATTATCTGGTGCCACCCCTCGTCTACATATAACGGAGTTACGGTTGTTAGTCTTCACTGTACCGTGGGCTACGGTATTTTCCACCGGTTCGGGATAGTATCTACACCCTTGTATCTCGTGCAATTTTAGGTGTTTATTTTTGCCTTCTGATTTATCCAACGCACGATATTTTTAAGAAAGTACGTATAAGCCAAGCTGCTTAGCGATATACCAGCCCCACACTATGAAGTAATAGATAGACATGGTTAGGAAATAACATATAAAAAAATACTCTAGGATTCTCGATTTACCTAGGATACGTATGTTGTACAATCACTATATGGTATATCACTATATGGACACTAAAATACGGACGATGGTTTACTCTGATACCGATGGGTTATAAGAATGACTAAAGAACAGGTCAGAAAGAAACAAAACTGTATTCGGATATATTTTTATTTTTATTGTATGTATTGATTCACACTTACATACTACGGGTATACTCTGTTTTTAGAGAACTGCGGTAATGAGATAAAATTCAATAAATGTAATTTTCTTTTTTTCACACGTTTTACACTATGGGGGCACAACACAACTTTATTGTATAAACTCCGAAAACCAACTAAAAGTACCTAATCCAGCGATAACGTTTCAAGCTACAATACATATACCAAAAAGAATTGGGACATAAAAATTGTAATTACAGCTCTACCTCGACTAACCATAACGAAATTTTCTAAAAAAAATTATACATCTTTATACCATATCACAGTGACGTTAGGCAGGGGTAGTCTGTTACGATACAATAATAACAGTAATCAATATTTTGACTCTATTTGAATTGGTTAGAGGTACGGATCTTAGTTAAATCGGAATTATTTTTGAAAAACATTATAATTTGATAATACATATATAAATTATATAACATACTAATTATTTGTTTTTGATAACATTTTAATTATTTTACTATTACGGTTTTAGTGTTATTTTTCGGACGATTTCAGTGGGATGCATAAATGTGTGTGTTGGTCCAGAATTCATTCCAAAAATAAGTTTTTGACATGATTCTTTTGCCTTACCCACACAATTGTGATGGCAGGCAGGAAAGGGGATGTGGATAATATGTATATGTATATATAATTGACTGTTTTTATTTATAATTTTTTTAATAATTAGTTTAATATATTATTGTATATGTGTAAAATCCATTTATCATTTATGTTATTGTGTAAAATATTTTCGATGTGCATATCCATATTGCGGTTGCTTGAATCCGGTAGCTTCTTCGTTTCTTTGTACTTTACCTATACAATTATAAGTTTTATGGGTGGGGTGATCGAGACGGGCAGGGGTTGTCGCGGTGTGGAGGTACACGATGTTATATTGGGTGAACTATGCGAAGACTTTTTAAAGTGATTTTTTCCGACTTTTTTTTACACATACATAGAAATTTATCGATGAGCTGGGACTCATGTGACGTGTGTGCGCGTGAATGTTTTTTTTTTTTTTTTTTTTTTTTGAGGTTAGAAACCGGTCTCAACTCAAATGTGTCGTCGTGTGATTTCCCCAATGTAATTTAAATGCATGTATGTATTGTAATAATAATATGTACATGCATTGATAGGTGTTATTATTATTTATTTATTTTTTTACAGTCTATTTAACTGGTTTATAATTTATTTAATTAAATTATTTTACTCTATAATAATTAATAATGCGCGGTAAAAATTTGTATTTGGAAAAGTTTTAAAGATTTGATTCGCCGTGGTATGGACGGGTGACACAACTCAAAAAAAATGAACTTTTTCCGTTAATTCACTAGAAGGATGCGCAATATTAGTATCCATATCCCTCAATAAAAACAGTTTTATTTTTCCTTCATCGAAAATGATAGAGCACAAAGTGCCATTCTTTGTTTTATGATTTTGGAATCTAATAACGTAATTAGCATTTTTTGTTTTTGCTCTCCTGCAAAATTTTAATTTTTGAGTTGTGTCTCTTTTTCATGTCATGAGCGATATGTGTTACGGCATGGCAAAGGAAAAATGGTTTTTAATTTTTATTTTCGTTGTAATTGTAACGACAAGTAAATCTTTGATGTGCCTTGGGCTATTAATGTTGGTTATTTTTTTAGATTGCTTACTGCTGGCACTCTTTTCTATGAAAGAATTTATCCGACTCAACAATATTTCTCGAAACAGGTTCACAATTGCATGGGAACGTCAGACACAAGTATTGATGAGTTCTAAATCCTATTCAATGACTTGCTCATGCACCAAGTATGTAAGAAGCATTCCGCGTGGTTTTATTTTCCGTTCGTGCCATCACCTCACGTAAACCTTGATCGTTTTTGAATGACTGAGATGTGCGAAATTGTCTCAGTAATCTATTTCTAGACAGTATACTGCAGAAGATGCATAAATTAATTTTTGGGTATGAATTGGGCTGGATTGGAATTCTAGCACATTTTAGTTTTGGGAAGCTGGATTTGACTGGTTCATCTCTTAGCGGGTTAAGCGAAGTTTGTTTCAGCTATGGTGAATAAACGAACTGGATAGTTAATTGGCCGATTGCTTTCGGATTTGTTTTGTGGAAAGATCCAGAACTTCATCCGGGATTTATGTTGGAGTGGCAATTTAGCTCAACATACCAGAACATGATTGATTAATAAATTGCTTAGGACGGTCGAATTCCAAAACTTCGCTATATACCATTTTTAAATCCCCACCCAATTCTGAATACCCGATTTGACAATATATATATTTTTTAATTTGATTCCCAAGGTCCATTCAGAATGGTCGAATTGTAGAACTTCATCAAAAAGACACGTTAAAATCCCAATTTAAGCTGACCTTTCTTATTAGAATCCTAGCCGAGCACTGCAAAATGAAGTTTAAAGTTGTAGGTTAGGAGGCGGCCTGGTTTAATTCGTTATATCCGAATCCCAAAATTTAGTCAAATTCAGCTTTGTACATTGAATTTGATCATCATTTGTTGAGAAATGGCCTAGTTCCATTGAGCATAATGTTATAGTGCCAATCCAATTCTACATACCATATTTGACAGAAATTGGTTGAGGAACGATGAAGCTCCAATGCCATGCTCGGCATAATATGTCCTGTGCAGTATAAATTACTTGGTAATTAATCGAGTATGTAACATTGCCTTTGGGATGCCTCACATATTTTTTATTAAATACTTATGGATTTTAGAGTAATTTTTAATATTGTAATTTAAACAATTATGGTTTCAAGAAATTCTACTTTAAGTTGTGGAATTGCATTATTATTAAATTAATAAATGTTTATATTATTTAGGAAGCCGGAAAATATTAATTTAGAATTAAATTTCAGGAAATCTACCGATGTATAGGTGAAATAGTATTCCTTTGATGGTTCACAAGCCAAACCGATTAACTCCATTTTTTGAATACATATTTGTAAATTTTAATATCAACGTACTTGATTGGCTCTATACATTGAAAATAAATTACAGTAATAATAAGTGTTAACACCATTAAACGACAAAACTAAAAGTAACCAAATTTGCAATTTCTAACGAATTTTAAAACCATTTTTGTATTTTCTCAGTTTTTATCAACTTTTTGTTGTACGGAGTTAATCGTTTTGGCAAATGAAGCATCCAATTGTAGATTGTGTAGATTAGAATTAGAATTGTTAATGTGTTACTAACTATCGACTTTATCTAGATGTCTGTAACCGGGCTGATTCAATCAATCAACTTGTTTAGGAAGCCGGAAAGCATTAATTTAGAATTAAATTTCAGGAAATTTCCAGATGTACGTGAAATAATAAAAATTTTCCCTCAGCTTGCAGATTTAAAGAAGCAATTGTTGAAGACCAAAACCATCGTTATCCATCAAACCTATTAAGCCTTTATCCTCCCTCTAGTAGTTAGAAGTAGATTAGAATTGTGTTGTGCCGTACGATCGCTAGGTGTCTGAAACCGGGTCGTTCCGTCCCAAAAAAAAAAAAAAAAAAAAAAAAAAAAAATTACCTTTCCTATCCCTCCTATTGTTATGTGTAAACAGGCTGTAGGAATAGGCCCGGCGTTATCCGGGACCACCTGTCAAGTACTTGGTTCTACAGTCCAATCAATCAATCAATCAATCAATCTATTTGAATTGGTTAGAGGTCATACGTAACAAGATGAATACCGGTTGGTACAAAGCATATTACGGTGCAATTCACGTGGATGCATTCAACTAGCAATCAATACATTACACCTTGTTCCGGATCATCAGTTTGGCTTCCGAAAGAGCACTCAACTATTGATCGGCGTATAAAACAAGCAATGTGATTGAAAAGGCATTAGAAGAAAAAAAGGTCTGCTTCTATTATTCTTAGATGTAGCGCAAGCCTGACTTCATGACGGTGTGGCCTATAAACTAAAAATAATTCTTCCCGAACAGTATAGTCAAATATTGGAATCTGACATAAAAGAGAGATGGTTCTGGGTTAAGCAAGATACTCTAAAGTTAAAGCCAATACTCTAAAGTTAAAGAAACTAACGCAGGGGTTCCACAAGCAAGTGTTCTCAGTCCCGTTCTGTATTTATTATACAGGGTGGCTGAGACCAAGACGTGTTACCAAATGAAAACGCTGTAATTTTTTAAATTTTTTATCGGAATTTCGTGGAATATATTGAAAACATATTACATTTTATGAAAAACATGTTACTGCTCGATATGACCTCCTCTGGCTCTGATTATTTGATTCAGTCTTCCATAGAAAGCATTGCATGCTGACCGAACGTGGGCTTGCGGAATTTTATTCCATTCTTGAACAAAAGCTTACTTCAATGCATCAACACTTTCGAATTTTTTAGTGGACACCTTACTCTCCAAAATAGACCAGTTGGAGAAATCCATGGGATTCAAGTCTGGTGAATATGGTTGCCATTCTTTCGACGAAATCAGCCGCGGACCGCAATTTTGTAATTGATTGCTGTGTAGCTCGAGCTTTGTGTTACGGTGCCGAGTCCTGTTGGAATGTCCAATGGTTCGTACCAAAGTGTTTACGTGCCCAAGGTAGCAAAGCATCGTTTAGGATCTTTTGGCGGTACACTTCTTGGTTTACCTTGACTCCATGTTCGATGAAAACCAGAGGAGTGCATCCATCTGCAGTCACTGCAGCCCAAACTATAACATAAGCTGGCGATTGCTTGCGCATGGCAACTCTTGTGTCCAAATTATCGTTGGACTTGTGCTCTAACCAAACACGATCATTTTGTTTATTCACATACTGTTGAATGGTGAAAATTTTCTCATCAAAAAAGACAATTTTTGGAATATCATCACGTTCGGCCAAGGCTTTCAATGCTCGTGTTCTTTCAAGCCTAACATTTTTTTGTGTCTCCATAAGATCTTGAACTTTTTGTATCTTGTAGAGCTTCAAGTGTAGTTCATTTTTCAATATGACTTGAATGCTGTATCGTGAAACATGTAGACGTGCGGCTAATTGATTGGCACTTTGACGAGAATCTCGTTGGATTCGTTTCTTCACCTTTCGTATCATTTCTTTAGATGTTGCTGTCTTTTTAGGACCGCCTCTGTTGCGTTTAGCGATGCTACCAGTTTCGTTGTATCTAGTTATGGTTCGATACACAAACATTTTATTCACATTCAAATGCTGGAGCTGACGAACTATTCCTGTTTGTGAATTTCCACCCAAATATAGTGCAATTACTCTATTATGTTTGAATTCCATTACGATTTTTTTATGAAGATATTAATTTAGAACAATTATTTGTTAACCACATGTAAACAACTAACCAAACTTCAATCTGTCAAAAAATTGACACGCGAAAATGACATCTACACAAATGATAGCAGAGGGAAGTCATTTGGTCTCAGCCACCCTGTATATCCGTGGTCTTCCACCTGAAAACAGCATTATGCCAACTTCGTCGATGACATAGCTATCATGGTGACAGCAATCAAGTAGCGACATAAAAGATACAAACAGCCTTCGAACAAATTCAGAACCGGCTCAGATTTATGCGTCATAATCTGGGGCGGTTCTGTATTTGTCACTTAATGAAATTAAATCAGTATACGTTGATTTTACAAACAAAAGATTATTCATCAAAACCTCGTATTTCATGGCATGACATTAGACGCTAAGCTTCGCTGGAAAGTTCATGTCAAATAGAATAGGGGTGAATTGGAGTTAAGATACAACACTATGTATTGGTACTGAGAAATGTTGTCAAAGCTCCGTGGTATATTAGAAGCAGCGGCAACCATAAGGATTTGGGAATAGATCTTCTTAAAAGTAAAATTTTAAAATTTGAAATATGTCATGAACCACGACTACTGCAGCATGTTAAAGTTCATACGATTCAAGTCATGGATAACACGAATACAATTAGAAGACTGAAAAGAGTAAACTATTTTGAATGTAGAATACATATGTAATCCAAAATAATCAATGACGCGTTTTGCACAACAAACACATAACCAAATAACAGTACGAAAAATATGTAAACATCAACCCCTAAATTAACAGAACAGTTAAGTTAATTAAGATGCATGTCTGAAATTCCTCGGCGTTACTCTTTCGAGGAAAAATCCAAGGATTTCAAGGATAAATCCTTTTTGATTTGTAAAATTTATTTACAACGTAGAGAGAATGAAACCTTAACACATTTGATTATGCTAACCTACTGTGATTTCCGCTATATATTCTTTAAACTTTTAATAGCTGCTTATTGATGTGTTATCTTACTAAAACTGAATTTTCCATCACTCAGAATAACCTACTTTGGAAGCAAAACAATTTTGGACTCGTGCCAAACCGACAAAAAACCTCTAAAGTTTTGAGAATCAACATTTCGAAAAAATCTCTAAAGTTTTGAGAATCAACATTTCGATTTTTGTGTGAAGAATTTTAAATGTAAATTTAAGGACTTTTAAGAGTTGGCACGGTGTTTTGTTGGTTATGAAAAAGAAAACTGGTAGTTTGAAAAGTTACACAATTTGTTAGTAGAATACGGTACCAAGATCTGATCTTAATTGATTTCCTATATTGATTGCTAGACACTCTTTTGAATATTCAAAATATTAATAATTTAAATGGAAATAAACATAAAAGGATGTGAAACTCTGCAAATACTCATTTATAAAATATTTTTATTTGTTTTTCTACAGTCTACAGATAGGAATTTCGTAAAAATAGAAGTTGTGGTTTTTCTAATGTTGGGGCCGTGGGTGTAAAACTATATAGTTGGGAAATTCGCTTTATATATTTACAGTATCCATTAAAAAAAGAATCGATTCTTACAAACAACTTGCTATTGCTCTCAAGAGAGATACTTGTCTATATTATTTTTTGTTTTTGCTTGTTTTAATTTGAATTGGGGATAAAAGGATCAACCAAAGTATGAATACATAAAAATATAACTCCATAGAAATTGGGTTGAGTTATGATTATATTATTTGTAATGATTCTATGTATACATAAGTAAAAGGATAAGGATTTTGGGAAAAGGATGTCTACTTGCTTGAAAAATATGAATTTTCATTTTGTGTTTGCGTTATGATATGCTTAGTTTTTTAATTAGGATATTGTTATAGTTATTCTGAATTGCTTCCCCTTTTAAATTGTACAGTTGACCCGTACTGTAGATCCTTATTTTGTTATTTGTTTTCTGTCTGTGTTCATGCTTGATAGTTGAAACACAATATATCATAATTAAACGGCAATGTGGGTGGTATTTTTGTACGAGATAAAACTTAGCACGTTATTTACAAGTATAAAATCCAACAATTGACTAGACAAGAAAATCATGCCATCAAGTAGTCAATCGGAGTAATCAAGAATTTTAGTTTAAATACTTTGTAATTTTTATTGTGTTTTACCAACTCATTTGCAGGAAAGTGTTAAAATATTGTAGTTAAAAAAAATTAAGAAATCTTTATTTCTGTATAATTTTACGACCAATCTCATTGATTATCTAGTAATTGTTTTATTAGTTTAGTTGTCTATTCTTGTGGGATGAAATCTATGCCCAAAGCTGAATACCATACGTCCAGATAGGTTTTAGGATTTGTTTATATAACAGTAGTTTGTTGTGCGTTGTCAGTTCGGAGTTTTTTCCAATAAGCCAGTACATTTTCTAAATTTTAAATTCAGTTCTTGCCTTTTCTTTTTAACATGCGCTTTCCACTTGAGTTTAGAGTCTAGCATCATGCCCAGGTACTTAGCGTTATCGGAATATGGAACTTGTTTCGAATTCAGTCTAATCAAAATATATTCTAATTTCATGGTTGTGAAGTTTGTCCCAAAAAAAATCCCGTGTACATATACAAATCCAATAAGAAATTTTTAATGCAGAACATGTATTAGTAATTACACTGTTAAACTAAAATTTTTGCGAAATAACTATATTATAATAGAAAGAGACGAAAATAGGCGCCGCTTTTTTTTTTCATTTCGATTTATTATTTCAGACTGAATGGATGAATTTGGTGTTGGTTCGTTATTTAGTAAAGGATTTGAGAAATCGGAATCTTTTAAGGAAAAAGTGTTGCATTTGAACAATGGCAATCATTTGCCAGATATAGTTTAGTCGAGATGATATGTCATTGTGGCCTTAGAACCGGCCATGCCTGTAAGAGCGTCAAAATTTTCTCAGTAGTGGGAAACATTTTCAGCTGTCGAGCTTAGACAGATTAGTCTGTCCACTAAATTTTATTTAGTGCTGTACAACTATTTATTTTGTCTGTCTTGGCCACTAAACTAAAACTCCGTAAAACCGGTAGATGATACCTCATGTTTTTCCAAACACTCAGGTGTGACAGATGAAGTGAGTTTTATGTGTCTATTATGATTCTCGCTTCACCACACCACTCGCCGTGACCATCTAAGTCACCCGAGTTCAAAATTGGTATTGTGATTCTCCCTTTTATTTTGGCGAGCCGTTTTTTGCGGCGTCGTATGTTGATTATTGTATTTTTTAGAGTTTGTTATTTGTCGTTATGGAAACCATATAGTAATGTCAAAAAGTTTTAGTTGTTTACAAATAATAAAAAAATTGTGCGCCAATTTATTCTATAATAGGAAAGGTTATTATAGTCTAAACACAATGGTTGTGAGTACTTAAAAAATTTAAAGTATATAAAATTTTCAACATGACATTTTTTATATCCTCTAGGTATGTGACCATAATCTGAACATAAAACACGTAGATTCGAGACATCCAACATCTGTAAATCTACGAAATATAGTTTTTCCAACATCTTGAAATCATCGGGACAATATCCTGGTTTTTTCCATTTCTTCAACAAGTTTGATAAATTGTTGAGATGTGGTAATTTTTAGTTTATTTCTTATATGAAATGTTAAAAAAATAAAATATTATACATATGTATTTCTAATACCAAAAATACTTTGTCACTTGACTCTCACCACCATATTTTAGGTGAGCATATATGACATTAGACTCGCTCACTGTGAGAATTATAATACCAAAAATTCTATGTGGTGATTTCGAGTCGCCAATGCGACACGCATGTGACGTTCACACGCTCACTGCGAAAATCATAATACTAAAATAGAATTATAGTGACGACTCTTCACCCAGTGACGAGTAAGTGAGATTCATAATAGACCTATTAATAGGTTTGTTGGTGACATATGGGCTGTGGATGCTTCATGTCACCCAGAGTAGTATTTTATCCGTGGTTTTGGGAATAAATGACGTGAGGCTAATAGCTCTGTATGTACTGATGTTCTCGGGGGATTTGTTTCTCACTTTCATTGGCAAAACTATCCGTACGCCTCCCAGTATCTTGGAATGCATTTCATGTATGTATCTATAGCTGGCTCTTTGCAGCCTAAATATTAAAGTTTCTATCAATTCTCTATCTCGTTGAAGATGTGTAGGGGTAAATAAACTCAGAACCCAACGGATTCCTCCTTTGAGTTCTAAATTTATTTAATTTTTCAGATTGAATAAAAAATAAATGCACCTAAAAGGGTAACATCTTTGCTAACTTCCTGATTACCCAGAATTATACAGGTTTTCCAATAAGGTTTCATTTTGAGTAGCCTGCTATTTGGGCAGCTGTCAATTTTGAAGCTGTCATCTTTTGACATTTGAGAAAGTAAAAACTACGTCATTACTAAAAATGGTACGATACACGCTTCAATAATGCATTGAAATTGTTTAAATTCACTACAAAAATGGTGAAAATTTTGCAGTCACAGTTCGCAAAACTAACAACCCAATTCTGACGTTAAGACTCGTAAGACCGTTTTAATAAAAATATCTTTGTTAAGACAATTTTTTTAAGACCAAAGTCTTAATTGGTATTCGAGCAAAGCCATCTTAAAATTGTGTTGTGACAGACTATTGGAGACCTGTTAAATATTATTTACGAATTTTATTTCTATGCAATTAAAATGATTTACAATTATTTACGTAATATGTTAGCGTTAAATTTATTTAATTAATTTCAGCACAGAAATTGGGTTATATGCTCATACATATTTTTTTTTAAATAAGTATAAAATACAAATTACAACACATATAACACGTACAAATCGATTAACAAAGGCAAAAAAATATGAAAATAAATAATAAATGTACTTTAATACAGAACATAACTTATATAATTGTTTACCATTATTTTTTCAATTTCCATGTCCGAGCGCAATACAATTTTATCTGAAACGTCAAATTGAGACCAATAAGACCACAAAATTTGTATGTCTTACGTAAAGGTTCAATCACAATGACACCGCACCGCTCCGTTTCGTTAATCAATCAAAGTAGGAAATGTCACATTACATGTGATTTAAATCGTAAATCGGACATGCAAACACAATGGTCGGCGCGGAACGGTACGTGCAGAAGAGATAGGCCAACTTTCTACATTTTCGGATAACATAACCTAAACAATTTTTTCTCAGGCATACAACAAACTTATTTTCAATATTACCGGTGACAAAAAATAATATTATTTTAAAAATGGAATTTCGAATTGTGGAATTCATTGAAAAAATTAAATGCCTTCCAGAGCTATATAACAAAGCCCATAAAAATTACTTGAATGTAAAAAGAAAACACAGATTATCGGCACAAAGTTCAAAAAAAATTAATATCGAAGGTAAATTTTATACAGGATTAACTGGATCAATTTTACGAAACGGCGCGGAAACATTGTGTTGGACAATCCGTAAAAGCGGCTTGACACGGTGTGGTGCGGCACGGTGCGGTTTCATTGTGATTGAACCTTTAGACTTTTTTTTAAGACCAATGCCTACTAAGACTATGTGCAGAATACGAAACGTGTCATAATTTTGACTAAACTCAAAACAAAATCAAAAAGTCTTACCTAAGATCATTTAATAGTCATCAGTGACTGTGCGTCAGAATCGGGGTGTAAAGCACTTTTGGGTCGTCGTGAAGCATCTTCTCGGCCGGCAATAGTGAGACTGGTGGAAAAATTTGAGCTGTTGGGACAAGTTAGTGATGTGAAGAATTGAAACCATGTGCGTCGCTCAAGAACAACTGAGAATATTGCTGCGGTAGCCCGTAGTGTTGCCGACCCATGCTTGTCGATTCCTCGTCAATGTTTGGAATTAGACATTCCACAAACGGCATTACACCGTATTTTGCATAGACTTAGATCTTAGGGCTTTTAAAGTTCAGTTAACTCAAGAACTCAAGCCGGTGGATCACCATAAACGCCGTATCTTCGCTGATTGGGTCCTTCAAATTGATGCATTTATTAGTTATCTGGATTTTCTTCGAAAAATCATCTTCAGTGATGAGGCCCATTTTTACCTCGGAGGCCACGTTAATAAGCAGAACTGTCGCATTTGGGGCTCAGAAAATCCAAGAATGATCGTTGAAAGGCCTCTCCATCCTCAACGTGTCATTGGTGCGGTTTTTGGGGTGGCGGTGTGATTGAACCTTACTTATTAGAAAATGAGGCTGGTGCAACTGTTACGGTGAATTGATTGCGCTACCGAGCTATGATTAATGAGTTTTTATGACCGGAATTGGAAGATATTGATGTGAAGTTTATTATCAGCAAGACGGCGCTACGTGCCACACAAGCAACGAAACAATCGCAATTTTGCAAGAAATGTTTCCTGACCGTGTTATTTCTCGAAGAGGTGATCACAATTGGCCACCGAGATCTTCTGATTTACCACCTTTAGACTTTTTTCTTTGGGCCACGTGGAAGATAAGGTCTGTGCCAATGCTCCACAATCGATTCAAGACCTTAAAGATAGAATTCGTGAAGTTATCGAGGACATACAGCCGCAAATGTGCGAATTGGTCATGGAAAATTTTATGAAACGATATGGTGCTGCGAGAAAGTAGCCTTTCAGCAAGAGCTAACATTGTCTTGTTGTTTTGAAATAGTCGGTGCATCGTTTCGTTTCTTACTACTCCAAAATAAAGATTTTCTTCCTACAGTTTCTTTAATTGAATTTCATACTTTATTATTTCTTCATTAATTGAAGTCGTACAATATTTATGTATTTTATAACATTAACAAATTTCAAAAGCCTTAAAAGCTCAAAGTTATTAATAAAACCAATTTGTGGTAATCTCCCGATTTACTCTCCACCCTTGTGGTGTTGCACTTCCGCAGCCATGATGTGATCTTGGAAATAAATCCAAAGCTGAGTCGTTTCGTGACTAGTATTTGTAGTTGTGTTGTTTTTAATAAACCCCGAGATAATTTTGGTCGATGGACTCCAACCATCTATTGTAACCAACCAAGTATTGTAATAATACTTTTGTATTTATTTGTATTATTTTTTTATGTATAGTCTATAAGTTTTCACTTCTTGCAGTGTTCTCTGTAACAAATGAGCTTGAGCTCAATACGGAGGGTACTAGCATGGAGTGGATTTGTTTTTTGAAAAAATCTGAGGTTTTTATGCCTAATGGAAGTATTTTTTTGTTGTTCATTTATATTGCTTCCATATGTGCTTTTCCTTTACCAAAATTTTTAATAGCAATGAATAAATAAATAAATAAATAAATAAACCGATAATCGATAGTCGCGAAGTCTCTCACGGGCACTTAGCCATTCATAAAAATTCCATCCCTATTAGCCGTTTTCTAGAATTTTATCGCTGTTGAATTTTCTCAAAAAATCATTTAAAAGTTCCATTTTCCAACATGCCATATTTGAAAAATTCAAACCTGGATTTTTTGGGATTTTGAAAAACCGGGATTTCGTTACACACCCGTTAAAAATATATTAATGTTATTGGATGTGTGAATATGATTCCGCCCTTTTTGTAATAAAGCACATTTACTTGTTTAGACAATGAAAGAATTATTTATTGAAAGTATGCTTCATCTCCAGCTACAACTTTCCCCCATTTTTCATGAAGAAATCCTGTGCTGTAATTCTCTAAAAACCAAGATAAACTGCAATGTGTAAAAATGATAAGTTTTACACACGAAAAAAATTATCGTAGAAGTCTAGATTTGTATTGGATATCGTGATGTTTTAGTAAATTCGCATTCACTAAATTTTGTTCAAGATAAAATGTAAAGTGGTAAGATAAGTTTATGTCAAAAAGTAACACAAGTAATTTATCGCGGAATAACTTTGCTAGAATGTGTTAAACGCTTTCGTTTGAATATTATTAATAATTAATTGCAATTTTTGATATTTTAGTTTTAGTTTGATTTTAGGATTAAACAAGCCAATTTCTAACAAATAACTGCGATATTTTACATAAAAAAGTTATAAAATTCTTTCCATTTAGAATGAAAAAATGGACTGTTATCCTTGGAATTAAAACCAAAATCATTGATATCAAATAAAAAACCTCTCAACGACGAGGTAAATGTTCGAGTGACGAAAGCCGAATTCAATTCACAAAATTTCTGATATCAAATTTGTGCCGAAAAAAACAATTGTATTCGATTTGTCAACGATTTTTCGGAATGTTAGTGCATTCAGCGCGTTGTTGTTTAACATTCAAAAAACCGTTGACAAGTTGTTGTTTTTGACAGGTAGAAAGAAAAATGTAAACAAACGCGCCGAATGCACTAACATTCCGAAAAATCGTTGACAAATCGAATACAATTGTTTTTTTCGGCACAAATTTGATATCAGAAATTTTGTGAATTGAATTCGGCTTTCGTCACTCGAACATTTACCTCGTCGTTAAGAGGTTTTTTATTTGATATCAATGATTTTGGCAAGGCAAAATGAAAATGAATTGAATTGCGATTCGTTTTATTGTTGTCAGTCGTTTTGACTTCGACTTTGAGTTCACACACACACGATAGCACACAAGTGGCCGCTACGTGTTATTGTGCCTCATACACAGATGCAATGCGCGGCATTGAAATGACCAAAACGAACAACAAAGCCATGCTAATGCAACAAATACAGAAAAAACTACACTATAGATAGTTGTATTAGAATATATGTGTACATCGTATGTGCGCACTAGTTTAATAAGTAGTGGTGCGAAAGAAAAAAATTAACATGAGATTGTTAGTGTAACCAATACAATCTTCTGTAGTTTGTTGAATATTGGCATCTGCGTTTCAGACTTTGTTCAGAGCTTAATTGTTGTTCGTTTCGCGAAAAACGAATTACGCATACTCTCACACAGCTGCCAGCTGTGTGTTACGGAGTAGGAATGATTCGTTCTTCTTCTCTCGATATTCGTCACTCTAGTGGCCTGTGTCTGTGTATGAGGCACAATAGAACGTAAAACAATAGAACGAAACTGTTTCAATAAAAAAATGGAAAACAATAAAACAAAATTGTTTCTATTGATGAATGGTTCAATACGATTTATGTTTGGAAAGTATATGCTCTTGGCCTCGAATTAGTAAAGACTTATATTTTTTCTTTTTTATGTTGAAAAGTAGGGTCAGGTCTCATCATTAGGTTCAGGTAGGTAGTTTTTTTTATTATGTTTAGCACGATAACCTACGTTCTGGTGTACTGTTTCTAGTGTGTGGAAGACGATTCTATTTCTTTATTTTGCATGCAATTTTTCAATCTTCATTTTGTAGTCTTTTAGTAGATTTTATTTCAGAATCCTTTACCACATGCCACAAACAGGTCATGTCGGGTGTGATCTTATTACATACCCGGTTCTCGTAGGCTATCGGCTGAACATTTGTAGTCTAGTTTTTAGTGTATGTTACAGAGTAGTAAACATTTAGACCAGATGCATGTGTTTTTGGTAGAAATTCGATTGAGTAATTCAACAATTTTTTTTGCATGTTTCTTGCTGTTTTGTCACTAACTGCATGAGGCTACCATTCATTTTGGACTCCTTAAACAATACAATAAAATATACATATTTTAGTGTGTTAGTTGGAAATAAAAGTTAATGATAGCTAGCCTCTCGCTGATATTCCATCTTCATGCGATGGGAGGGGAGATAAGATCTATTTTTCAAAGAAATCAACATAATGATAAAAAAATATCGATTTTATGCAAGGAGACTCAAATTTTCAATGTTTTTGGTGATTTTTTCGATCACATCAATTTGTCAGTTTTTTCATTTTTTTTTGTTATGAAAAAAGAGTCACTGGTAAAAATTCTCTTAGCAATGATAATAATATGATGTATTTATATTTGTTTCATTATAATACGTTGATTCACTATCATTATGAACCGCAACGGACCGATATTAGGGTGCATTTGAGCCAAAAAATAAAATTTTGCAAAAAAATTAGGGTGGCTTTTAAGTTATGGAGGTCAATATCTAAAATATACGAGTTTTCTGGGACAAACGGTTGATGTCATATTGTAGGTGAGATTTGTGGCTAATAATCCTGAAAATATGAACCAAAAGTCTTGGGCTCATTTTTTAGCAATTCGGCCTAATGTGGCCGGGCGATTTCGCATTTTTCAGTTTTTTGGCCAAAATGACCCTCCAACCTAATTTTTTGAATTCTTTTTTTTGCTATTTGATAGCTGGCGTCAATACCTTTCCAACGATATGCATATGTCCAGGGTATGTCGAATAGATTCAGCACTGTGGACGTGGCAAAATGGCCAAAAATGGCCGTTCAGAGGCCGGCCGCGGCCAACATGGCGGTCAAATCAAAAAGTTGTAGAACAAAAATTGCTTAGTTTTTTAAGTACTACAACCCTTGAAAATATGAGATCAAATAAAAGAGGTACGGACAAACAAACATATATACCAAAGCAAGATTATATGGTGACGTCATAGAAAAATTTAAAATTGTCATAACTTTGGTCAAAATCATCCGTTTTGGACGTTTGCCGTTTTTGTGTCGTTGAATTGGTATTGACGTCTACAATCATAACTTGCCAGTTAGAAAATAATTTTGGCATTTTTTGGGGCAGTTATACGCGAAAAACTGATTTTTTGGGGCAATGTTTGGAAGGTGATATCTCCACTCAATGTTGGTAGAAATTCATGCTTTTATACATTATTTAGGTTTATTTTTCAAGACCTTTCCAATGGTATATAACATGATCCTGGCGGCCTCAAAGTGAAAAAGTTCGAAACTTGCTGTATAATATACTTCGTTCGACGATACTTTTGATTAGTTTTATCTCCAGTATTTCCACAAAAACAACAAAACAAATAAATTTATTATTTATGTATGATTTTATGTTTTACTTTAAACTAAATGGGAATAAATATTGTACCTATTTATATTTGAAGAAGAAGACTTAAGGGGTAGAACATCCTAGAACAAGATGGTCTGTGGATTACAGCAAAAGCAATTTTAGTTGCTCAATTTTCAAATATAAATGTCAAGTGTTTCAAGTGTCTGATTTGACAATATCTAAAAGGACCCCCACATAGCAAGCAAAGCTTTCATCTTGCTGTGTACTTGCAATATTTTACTTAATCGTTACACTTGCAAAATTAAGAAAACGGACGAGTTCAATAAATTTGACGGCCTATGAAAATCTAAATTAGTTAATAAATTTCAGTTTGTTGTTGTTTAATATTTCATTTAGAGGCACTATTAGCTCTCGAATCTTTAAGATCTTACAATGCTTTAATTCTAGATTAATTAGGACAAATTTCGAACAGTAATGAACGAGTATAAAATTTAATTATATTATGTATTAAAACTAGCTTTTACTAGCACTAAGGTTAAACAAGACGTATATTCAAAAATCGATTTCTAAAGTGTAGGTAATTCCTTAAGATTAACCCAAACATTTTACAAAGATTAAAAATTAACTCAAGGTAAAAAAACAAATCATAGCACTAAAACCCCCATAACTAGACCTACATCAAATACTAGAAATGGTTTCGATTAACAAATTTTCGGTGTTAAATCGCATAGCTTTTTATAGTTTACTCGAAATCCTAAAATTCTAGTAAGACAATCCCGGGCTTTCCGAGATCCAACTATTATACTTAGGTATTGTTAACTCACATGTGCAGAAAGAGCTAAGTAGGGCATTTCGTTTTCAACAACAAAATACACTGAAATTATGGTCTGCTTAAGACAGATTTGATTGGATTTCTAAAACATATCGTAAATAATAATTACATAATATTGCGATTTTTCACTTGTATCATAGATTGTACATAAGAATGATAATTTTCTTGTATTAAAATGGCATTAGGCATATAATTGGGTACTGGCGTATAATTGCTAACGCAGTACGAGACAACGATATATTTAGGATTGTTCGCCTTTCCTTGTTACACAATATTGAAAACAAGAAAAAAACGTTCGTATTTTTTTTTTGCTCGACCATATAGTAAACGAAAACTTTTGAATTATATTCCTGTGAAGTATGCTTTGCATAAATTGAAAATGGGAAACGAAGTACGAAAAATAACGAAAAGTATAATTCATAAAAAATTAAAATTATACACATTCAACCATATTCGTAAATTGAAGCAAAAAACTACATGCAGCCGCATATACATATAGAAAAAATAATTATCTATGTATTTTACTTTATTTGTTTAATATTATTTTTATTTGTATATAGAATATTTTATTTTTTATAAATGTTCATTATACACACACAGATAAACAAATAAATCGTGCGGTCGTTTTTAATAACCCTACAGTATGATCATTGTCACATTGTGTTGTTTTGTTATTGTTTCCTTCATTCAAAAGTTTTCGCCTACTAGATAGTCGAGCAAAAAAAAAATACGAACGTTTTTTTCTTGTTTTCAATATTGTGTAACAAGGAAAAGCGAACAATCCTAAATATATCGTTGTCTCGTACTGCGTTAGCGATTATACGCCAGTACCCAATTATATGCCTAATGCCATTTTAATACAAGAAAATTATCGTTCTTATGTACTTATTCTATGCTTGTATAAAGAATCCTTTAAACAGATTAGAATACACACCATTAATCAAAATTCAACGGGACCATCAATTATAAATACGACTTATATTGTACACGTCTTTACCATATGAAGTAAAGACATTTTTGATCGTTGTAATGTTCTTTTCCAACATTTGGTTTGTTTCATAAGTCTAACTAACCGTATCTTTATTTGAATACCAAATAACTCCCGATTTCGGCTATTTTTCAATATTATTTTTGGAGCTAAATGTGATTCTAGATGGCGTAAAACGTAAATTTTTGCATATATGTACATCAAACATATATGCAAAAATTTACGTTTCTAGAGATAATATTTTTTGAGTTATTAAGGATATAAAATAATTAAAACTTCGTTTTGACGTTTAATGTTATCTTGCTCGTTTGCTGTCAATAAGTTTATCTTGGGTAAAAAAACTGTTTAGAGAATGCAATTTAAAAATGCCAAGATAATTTATTGTATAAAATTTTCACATGTAAAATTACCCTTACCACAACCAATAACGACTTGAACTATAGTTTGTGAACAGATGCTGATTAGAATAACTTATATCCATAAGATTAATGTTGAAATTTAAATGAGAACGATAGTTATGGGCCTTCAAAGTCTAAATATGAACCTACATACAACATAAGAGTGTGTTAAGTTTTGACATTTATTTATCGTAACCGTTTTAAATTTTATCTTGGAGTGCAATTAAAGAATGCAAATATTGTAAAAATGCAAGATAAATTATCGTTTACAAGTTTACAACTTATCTTACTGCTTAGAGAATTAGGGCACTGTTCTTTGAAAGCGATCCAACCAATTAGCCCATTTTCAATCTCTGCGCGAGAATGAACCGCTGTTTAGAAAGAGGTGACTGCATCAACCGGAATAAGTAGTAATCTGATAAAGCTATGAATACGGTGGATGGGTTAGAACTTCCCAGTCCCGTTTTCACAAAATTTGCAACATGTAGTTTTGCATAAAAAATTAATTTGTTGTGTCTATTCACCCATTCTGGCCGTTTCCCCTCTGTAGCTCGCTTCAAACGTATTAGTCGCCGTCGGTATAGATATCGCCATTGATAGTTTCACCTAATACTAGCAGTTCTATTAACACTATTTTCCGTAGGCACTTGGCGAAATACACTAACACTTAATAAACACATTTCATTTAACACTTGTTTTTCTATTTCACAAAACATTATTTTTGAATATTTTAATTAAAAAATTGGTTCAAAATATTTAAAGAATCACTCGATAAATTTCGACTTGTTATGTCATCATCGGGAGTATCTTTTGATCTGTAAAAGTAAAAATTTTGTTATATAGTAGAAAAAAGCAAATAATAAATAAAAGAAGGAGAAACAAAAAATAGGCAATAAAAATGTATCTATTGATCGTCCCAACCAACTGTTATTCATACGGGAAAAGTAATGAAATTCATGTTGAAAAAATAATCAAAAAGGGGGGAGGGATAGCAGGTAGGCGATTAGTGATCGGCTGAGTAACTAAATCAAGGTATATTGAATCAAGCTAGCTATATGATTTTCTAAAGTTAAATGGTTATGGAAAGTTGATTGATTGCAACCAGACAAATATTCTTTAGCTCTACCTCTAAAATTACGCCCAGTCTGGCCAATATAGGAGAAACTACAATCATTTCAATTAATCCTATAAACGCCAGATTTTGAAAGGCTATCAACTCTAGGTTTATTGTTAAAAATCATTTTCTTTATTGTGTTATTTAGCATGTTACTTTGGGAATTTTACAACAACAATGCTATACATTTCATTCCAACCAGAATAGTTTCATTCCAAGTTTTTGTTGAAATAGGAATGAAATTATTCTACGCAAAGTTAACCTATTGACCACTAGAGCAACTTTTTCGAAAATTATTATTTTATGGGTTGGCGTCTTGACAAGAAAAGTCAATTTTTAATTTGTCAATAATAAACTAAATTATTTTTTTTTTTGTTATCGCATAAAGAACCAACCGACATAAATCAACGATACAAAAAATGAACTCCGATGCTGAATTAATCTGAAAAATAAGACATATTTATGTCGAAAATGAATTTTATATTTTCGTAAATGTTTGTTATAACATAACAGTAAATCGCATGCTTCGTTTGATTTTATTAAATTTTTGTACCAACCGATAAAAGTATAAAAAAATCGCTTGGCTGTTACTTTGGGCACAAATTTCATTCCTATTCGAATAGGAATAATATTTCTCAAAGTAAGACCGCAATTATTGTAAAAAGCAAAACTAATATTGGTATAATCGGACACGACGTTGCTAATCCGTTGGCTCGTTTTTCCTATATACTCTAAGCGACGCCACTTTTCCCGCGTTGGACTATCCGGTGGATAAATACCCGTTAGAGTTGTACGCTTTAGCTTTTTATTCAATAACTTTAAAATATCTAGTCTTAGTTGCATATCCGTTATTCGTTGCAATTTGTAGAATTATACTAAGCTCTATGTTATAACTTGAATTCGTCAAAGGGATTTTTATTAGTCTAAATTTTTACTTTTACAAGTAAGTAGATACTCTTAATGATAACCTAACAGGTCAAATTGAAATCGATCGATAGATTTTTTTAAACATTTTGGATCAATTTTTTAATTAAAATATTCAAAAATAATTTTTTGCGAAATAGAAAAAGAATTGTTAAGTGAAATGTGTTTATTAAGCTCTAGCAGTTCATAATATACCATACCTTTCTGACCCGATCAGATACGGAGCATAACCTTATTACAATTAATATCTCGGTTTGGTTGCGGTGGACCAGCTTCACCCAAGATATTTTATGTTTGGGATTCTCATAATCGATGCAAAAACCCTTTTCTTTGTTGTCTTTTTTGAAGCAGTATTTCACAAAAGGTTTTTCGACGTTCGAGGTCTCATGTGTGACCTAGTTGCTACCTTTTGAAACATGTCGATTGTTTGTAAACGTTTTGCAACAGTTGATTGATCAACATTTAATACTACAGCAAATTTTGGTTGTGTTTGAGAACAATCTTCAGCCATTAACGTTTCCAATTGAGCATCTTCAAATTTTTTGGGTGGTTGTCCATGCTCTTTATCTTCAATGTCAAAATTATCGAAACCATTCTTTGCACGTTGTATTCGATGGAGCAGGCTTACGTAAATTTCAATAAGCAAACGATAAGTTAGTGCCGCACTGGTTTTTTTCCAATAAAATAACGTAATAAAATTTTTTGGAAATGAGGATTATTTGGAATAAAATTCGACATTTTCAAGGAGTTAAAAATACTAGTTGTTCAATACTTCAACCAAATGTTGCATACTTCATTACCCATTTAGAGTACACGTAAGCAGTACTAGTAACGACACCTATTGTGAAAGGGTGAAAGCATATTAACATAACCAATAGATTAAAAGATGAATCTTAAATACAAATAACAAATGAAACTTCTACAGTAGGAGCGAGTAGATTCGACTGTTTTTATCGAAATTTACATTGACTGAATGATTAGAAAGAACCGAGGAAATAAAATTAGAAAAATCTGGGAAAGAAAAAATAAAAAACCGGAAATATCCTTCTGTTTCGATACCATAAAATCGATTTTATTATGTGATATTTGCTGTGTTTTTTTATTCGCTATCCGCGGGCTATTGAGCGCTGAAAGGAGGATTATCTATCCGAAATTTCACTACTACCCGTGTTGTCGCTGTACCATTTAAATTAAAAATAAATTCAACTACAAAACAAACTTTTAACGACCTGAAATATATTAATTGACATTTATTTTGACATGACGTTATAAACAAGAATTCATTTTGCTGCGTTTTAATTTTTATTGTAAGATCAAAATTGTTATTGTTTAATGGGTTTACAAAACAAAGGCCTTTTCAAATTTCCCACTGAAATGGATAATATTCCACTAAACCAAATTAATAATTTACTCCGCAAACCAAATGGATATTAACGTATAATGTCTATCAACTGAAAAACTCATCCTTCAAATCATAACATAACAACTTAACTCGTCAAATTATTGTCACACATATTTATATGTAATATATCGTAATATGTAACATCTGTGCATACATAAATTAATGTGTGAGAATTCCTCCGCGCTTAGAACAAACAGACGATACTAATTGTATAAAAATAAATACCTTCCGTAAGACAAATATGAATACACAACCACACGAAATTAAAAAAAACAAGCTAAATAAATATTTTCCTCAATTTTCACACAATTTCTTTAATTATCTGTCACTTAAGCATAATTAAGATTAAACATAAAAATTGTTTGTTCTTCCACGGAGTGTAGCACCATGGATTACAGGCAAAATCTCGAATTTTAAAATCCCGTATTAATGTTATTTCAAAAAGTAGTTTAATAAATGTTACATTTCAACAAAATTTCCCTTTATTGTAATGATCCCAAAACGTGAGAGGAATAAGTAATTTTTCAAGTAGGTTTTGTACGCGGGATTTTCAAACTTGGGATTTAAAATTGTCTTCCTGATATGCGTGTCATGAGTAATGTGTATCATGTGTAACTAAAAATGCGAACCAAATTAAAAAATTATGCTAAACAAAGAAACAGAAAATTCTTTTTTACTCCAAGAATATTTCATTCGCACACACATTCAAAAGTAAAAAATTTATTTTTACGACACGTATCGCTTGTGCGTGTGTTGTGCACACATATGACACATTATTTCCACCGCACCACCTCTAGCAGTAAACACTACTCTACCTGCTCACTATACTCCGTTCATCTTATATGTATAACGTTAATTATATTTACTAATCATGTAGAAATGAATTATTAGAAACTTTTCTTCTTGTTTTCATATAGTCTAAAAGCTTTTTTTTTAATTATGATTGAGATTTTCATTTATTTTATACATTTTTTATTCTGTTTAATTAAAAATAAAAATAAAATTCATGTTACATTCATTATTCGTGTATGTGATGTCTTTGTACGTAATAAACACGAGACGTTCCAACGAATAATAATTTTGCTTTTCTTCCAAATATGTCATAAAAAATATTACATTAAAATATGGCGTAGGTGGGGATCTATTTTGATAGTATGTATATATATTCGTATACACCTATATCGTCGTCAATAACATTATAAAATAATATGATAATAAGCGAGTTTGCAGCAATTAAGGCAATGACTCAAATAATTATGATGGGAAACTCTGGAACCGATGTTATTAGTCTAGACAAAATGATGTCATTAGAAATTCAAACGGAATAAATAAATTGTTTTTTAAAACGAAGTAAATTTTCCATTAAGACTTCGGGTCATTAATTTTATATGAATCGCTTTAAACTTTTAAAGATTGAAGGTTTTTGCCGAATCGAACTTTAGTTGATTATAGCTTTCTAACTACATCCAAAGAATGCTAATGCAGAATGTGTCTCGAATAATTATGTCGAAAGTTGGAAAAATTTAATATTAAATTGAAATAGACCAGCTGAAAGTAATAAATCTACAAAATTTCCCGAAAACATGAATACAATGAATATTCAGAACGAAAAATGTTATGTCTGGAAAAAAATCTGGTATGAGCGGTTCGTCGATGGTTTTTGATTTTGATAGCTATACTCAAATATTTTAATAAACCATTATACATACTATCAAGTCTGATTTTTCATCGTAATAGCTTAATATTATAATAATATGGTACTTTTATACTAGACCGATGGAAACCTAATATAAATAAAAATGTTAAAAATAGCCGATAGTTTCAAACGGAAAGTAAAAAAAAATCGATAATGCAGTTAGTGTCTGCTGTTTCAGCCGAAAATAGAATATGTTATGTCAAGCCGAAAGTCATTTTTCAGGTAAAATACATATCTCAGCTGAAATTTATCATCCGATATTTTTCTGCCGAAATTATTTTTTTGTAACTAAAATTATTGTGTTCTACAACAAAAATAAAAAATGTTTTAACGGTTTCATTAAATCTTAATCACGAATACACGAAGGTTGTCTTAAATGTTTCCAACCTCAACATGAATATGGCAGTACTCGTCAACAATAGTAGGCGCGTGTTTGGGCATGCGTTGAAATCTACTCACCGAAATATCGGCCACTTTAGGCGCGCAGTTGTTGTTTAACAATCGTTTGAGTTAGTCGATGTGAGTTTTTTTGTGAAAATGGAAAAAATCGAGTAACAAGCTGTCATTAATTATGTTTATTTTTAAACGGCAATACGCCTACGCAAATCAAAGACAAGCTGGACCGTGACCTTTTGGGCAGCTGAATTTAAACGTGGCCGTACCAGCTTGGGTGACGATAAACGTTCAGGACTTCTTAAAACTGCAACTACTGACGATAACATTGCTAAAGTTCACCAAATGATGCTAGACAATCATTGAATTAAATTTAGGCAGATAAAGGGGCTATGAATAGGTTCAAAGAACGTGTTTAGTCACATATTGAAGCAAGATATAGGCATGAAAAAGCTGTCCGCGGGTTGGGTTTCTGCGGCTGCGGTTTCTCACTTCGGACCAGATACGTGTTCGAATCTACATTTCAAACGCTCTGTTGGCGCAGTTTAATCCCGGTTTTACAAATCCCGGGTTTCAAAATCCAGCAGCCCTATTCCTGAATAAGATACGAAAACGAAAGTATAACATTCCTATTCAATTGCATTTTCGTATTGTATTCAGCCCTATTCCTGGTTTCCGTTTCCTCTAGTTCTAAAGTTTTGATTTTGGAAAAAACATTTTTTTTATTAATTCGGGCCGGCCATGCAATAATTGTAGAGGCTAACGCCGTCGATAACTCTCACGGGCACGCGGGAGGTCGCTGCGCTACACGAAGAAACTTTTTTCTTGACATGTTGGTTGTTTGCCACTAGATTTGAAAACAAAACTGCATTTAGTCAAGACTCATTTTTGGAGAAATTGCTGTGGAGACAGACTTATTCAAATAAGTCTCCTCGCGAGGTGACTGTGACTTATTTGAATAATTCGGTGTCCACAAATAAGTCGGTGTTTGGGAAACAGCCTTAATATAAAAAATGGAGGCTAAAATTTATAATATGGTAAAATCTTCCAGTTATTGTGACAAAGTAAATGGACAATGCTAAGCTCAATTAAAATAACAAAATAAATTAAACCAATTAAAATTTAAACAAACATACAATTTCAAAAGTCATATTCTTCGATAAAAATTTTATGAAATTGGATTTTTTGAAATTATAAACCACCATAAAATTTGACAACCAGGTATAGTAGTAGTGTAAGAAAATGGATACGCAATATAAGGATACAGTGGACATTCCATCACCAACTTCATCATTATAATTCATTACTATTATGTACATTAAAATTAGGTAAACTAATTATTATTATTTATTTATTAATTTTTACAAAATTCGCTGCGTGTGCTGTGCGCCTAATTATATTTACTATATAAATTAACAAATTATATTCATAGACTTAATTATTTACAAAATTTTTCATTAAATTATATTGAAAATTTAATTAATTTATTAATAAAAAAAATCATATTTTCCTATCTTAATTAAACATACAAAAGTGTTAGTATATATTTTGTTATAAAATGTAAATATGTGCGTTTTCCTTTCATAATTCAAAATGTCGTGATTTAAAGAAAAGAATTAGAATAGGAATCTGCGTTAGTATTCGGTAGTGTGCATAAATCTTATGCATTTCTAACTTTTTCTCTTGGTCAAACGCTCTGTAACAGATCAATCTAGTGGTTTAAATAATTTAAAGACCCCTCCAGACTGAGCAGTTGGTGAAGCGACCGTTAAAAGTAAAGAAAACTAGATAGATACAAATTAATTTCTGTTAACAACGGGTTTTCAAAACTAGGCCTGTTCGTTACAACTGTTTTGGATTAAGCGACCTGAAAACGGCCACATTTGCAGGAAAAAAGTTCGCTCCACCAAGACAATGCGCGGTCTCACTCCTCAATGGTTGCCGTGGCGAAAATCTACGAAATACGGTTTGAACTGTTTGACCACCCTCCTTAATCACCAGATCTAGCCCCAAGCGGCTTTTTTTTGCACAACTATTTTGCAGAAAAAATTGCCAAGTACTAATTTGGGCGGGTTGAAAAGATGGGAGGAGCATCGCTGGGAGAAGTGTATAGACTTACAAGGACACTAAGTACTAAGAAAAAAAGTAAATTTGAAGAAAAAATGTCTTGTATCTTTGTTAGATCGGAAACTTTTCAGACAACCTATCATACATATAAAATCGGAAAATATCTAAAAATTTAACATTTCAAGTGTCATTTTGAAAAGTTCATCTGAAATATTCTTCTGGAAACAATTTCGGTTCACTTTTTATGTGGAAAGGCTGGAAAAACCTTGACGTCCCTTGATGAAACCTTGATCATACATGCAAAATTAGAAAATTTCTACAAATCAAAAGTTTAAAGTGTCATAATTATAAAAATAAATGAAGTGAAAGGTCTTAGAGATTGTTACTTATTTAAACAAATTCAGGTCACTTTTCAAGTCTATAAAGCTTGGGACAACTCGTTTGCATATATCGTACTTTAAACGTTAGATTTTTATAAATTTTGTAAATACGATATATTCAAACGAGTTTTCCCAGGCTTTCCACAAAGTGGCTTGAAATTTTTTCTAGAAGTAACCATTACTAATGCTGTGTGCCTTAGGTCGATTTTTCAGCTAAACTATGAACTAAACTTTTTTGATGTAACCTTACGCTTTGACGTGACCTTACACTATTCGCCGCCAGGTTACAAACGAAAAGACCTTGCGAGGTAAAGTTTCAATTTAGTTGTCAATTGTCGTTTTTAAACATTTCTTCACAATAAAAGAATTTAAGAAATAAATTCTTCCATTTTTTTATTTTTAAAAATTTCGTAGTTTATAATAACAATTGCAAATAATGCAACTTCCATTGCTTTAATTTAATTTAATAGTTCCTTTATCCACGAAAAGTCGTGTTTGTCTAGGGAATAGCGCGCTTACCACGGGTGGCGCCTTTCACTACTATTTCTAGATAAATGCTAAAGTGAAAACAAAATTAACTAGTTGGTGCATAATTTTGTTCTGGCTATGGATTTTGTATGCTTTTCTCAGGAAATTCTGATGAGAATTTATATACGTATACAGTGCATAATATCAATGCCTCCTAAACTACAGGCCTCTTACTATTATTTTTCCCACATGACCTCAATTTATGTCTAAACCGAGAGAGCACCATAATAATGTTAAAATATTTACACTAACAAAACAACTGGAGAAAGCAACAAAAACGTTGACGTAGCGTGTCGTCATCATTTGGTGTAAGCGGCCTGTAGTTTAGGAGGCATTGATAATATTCACTTTTAATCTATGTACTATAATTTTTATCTTTGTGTGTGTGTCAAATTCTTATGAACTTTCGCCAAAATGTTGACGCGATTTTATAAATGTGCACTAATCGGTTGAAAAAAAATACATCGCGAGAAAGGAAAAATGATAGAAAATAGTTGCGATTGCACTTTTTTTGTGAATTTTTCATAGATAAAGCTTAAATTACATAAATTGTAATAAAGTTTTTTACGGAAGCAATATTGAAAAGAAAAAGTTTAATAGTGGATTGAATGATAATGGCCGCTCACACAGCATGTGTGTGATAGCCGGAACAAATGCTAGACGTGCGGCCATTAAAGTGTTATCTAAGGAAATATAAATAAATTTGAAAAATAAAAATATTTCTATTCTCCGTTGTCTGTTCTCTCTTCATATTTCTTTTTTATTATGCTTTAATTCCATGGAAAAAATTTGCTGACAGCAATTTTTTTGCTGATGGGCCTATTCCATGGAAATAGTCTGCTGTTAGCAAAAATAAAAGCGAGAAAAAAATATAGATTTTACTGGTTGTGAACGAAACAAAACATGTTGTCAGTAAAATTTTACTGAGAGAATAGTTGTGATAGGGGAAGTTTACTGCCATAATGGGGAAGTTTACAGCTATAAAAAATGTAAATTGCAGTATTTTTTATGGCAGCATTTTTCACACATCTACAAAAAATGTATGTAAAGATAAGCAATTTTTCTCACACTCATACAAAATAAGTCGTTCGCCATTTTTATTGTCAAATGACGATTTAATTTTTTTTTCGTGTTGAAATTTGTTAACGTTAGTGGTTTTTTGTGGTACATACATATATAAAAATTAAAACATATAAAAAAAATAAATGTTTTTTTTTTAAATAAAACGCTTATTTAAGTTTGATAAGTATAGTTGAAGAAATTTTTTAATTATTTTCTGATTTTCAGTTAAAATCAAACAATTTTTTTACTTAAATAAATCATTTAACATTCTCGAAATCCACATCAACTAATAAATTGGGGCCTTCTTCATTTTGTTGGCAAACCTATCAATTACATATATCAGATAAGAACAGAAATCTTTAACACTTCGTTTGTTTAACTAGCGGAATTCATAAAATAACAAATGAAATAAAATCAAAATTATTTTTTAACTTGTAATTTAAAGTACATAATCTACTTAAATAAATGAATTCTTAAGTCCACGAATATTTTTGAAAATTTTAAATCGAGAAGCATAGCAATTATTTGTGAGCTGAATTTCTTTATATATACATAATTTTACAGTTTTATATTATATTCTCATAATTATTCTATCCTTTTTGTGCCGTCGGCTTGAAAAAATATATCTCGATGGATTATTTCCTCAAATATTTCAACCATAAAATGAAACATAAAGGGTAAACAAACCATAAAAAAGTGTTTTAGTTAAACTGTAATTATCAAATTAAAAAAAGTTTTGTTTTAATTCCATGCCATCTGTTTTGGGGCCGAAGCACTCCCTGCTCTTTCACGGTTTATTTTTCCGTCTTACTTTACGCATCATCTGCCAAATCGAAAACGTACGGCTATAGGGCCGATTTAACTTACCTTCCGCGCATTGCATAGCTCCACGCCAGCCTATACTGGACATGTAAGATGGGTTGTGTTCCTTTTAATCACAGATCGTAATCTGTTGATGATAATTTCATTTTGCATTTCAAACCCAGTACCTTCGATCCAAAGCCCAAAGATTTATCCACTATGCCAACGATTTTTTTTTGACCGACTAAGTCAAAAAAAAATCGTTTTAAACAAATTACGTTTATTGCAGATTTATTTAAACAATTAATTGAGAAATCGTCAAATGCAATGTACTTCACGTTTACAAATTGATATCCAATACCTGCTTAAGACTTACCAAAGCAATATAATTTATTAACATTTGATTAATTTACAAAGGATAAATGTGTTTTGGCTCCCTGAATTAAAAAAAGCTGACTTAAAAATGGTGTTTTTTCGGAAAATCAGAAAATCAAAATTATTTCATTTTAAAATCGACTTAATAAAACGAAACTGTAATGAAAAAGAAAAATAACTGACTTTTTTAATGCATGTCATAAGTTATTTTGAAAATGATTCATGAAGTGTGTTTATAAATGACATAAAATGTGTATTTTTAGAATAAAATGTTTATTTAAAATCGAATTAAAACGTAAAAATGTATAACAGTAAAAGCCCGATTATCCGGTATCCAATTAACCGGAACACTAACCGGAAATTAAATTTTTAGGAATTTTGCTTCTTTCTCTTTCTTTTCTCATCTATATGAATTGTTTGATTCATTTTGAAATTTGCAATTGTTTCTTGCACATTTTCATTAATGAAAGCATTAGTTGAAAATTTTGAATGGCTTTAATTTTCATATTACAGTAAAAGCCCGATTATCCGGCATCCAATTAACCTGAACACTCAGTTAAACGAAACTTTAATTTTTAGGATTTTTTTTTCTTTTGTCTCTACTTTCATAAGCATTTTTTAATTCATTTTGAAATTTGCAATTGTTTTTTACATATTTTCATTAATGAAAGCATTAGTTGAAAATTTGGAAAGGCTTTAATGTTTATATTACATAGTGTATATTACAGTAAAAGCCTGTTATCCGAAATGATTGCGGATGAGAGCATTCCGGATAATCGAAAATTCCGGATAATTGAATCTATCGTTAAAACTAGAAATTTTACGAGAATTTCGTTTGATTTCATTACTTTTTAGGATTCTTGTTTATTTATTTTCAAATTATGCACCAAAAAAAAAAAATTTTATACATCAGTTCATTGAATTTATTGTAAATAATAAATACATACATATTAACGTTAAGAGTACACCCATACGAGTACCCAAAATTTAATAATCATATATTCAATATTTCATTAACATAACTATGTAATATGACTTTACACATTCAATTCAAATAGAATAATGCATAAAACAGGAAAAAAGTAAAGGAAAGTATATTTTCTAGGAATCCTCGAATAATAAAAAAAAAAATAATATCCCTTGTGAAAAAGAAAAAAGTAAAAAAAAAAATCCTAAAAGTAAAAATTCCGGTTAACTGAGAGTTCCGGTTAATTGGATCCTGGATAATTAGGCTTTTACTGTAATATAAAAATTAAAGCCATTTCAAATTTTCAACTAATGCTTTCATTAATGAAAATCTGCAAGAAATAATGGCAAATTTCAAAACGAATTAAAAAAAGCATATGAAAGAGAAAAAACCAAAAAAAAATCCTAAAAATTAAAATTTCGGTTAACTGAGTGTTCCGGTTAATTGGATGCCGGATAATCGGGCTTTTACTGTAATATGAAAATTAAAGCAAATCAAAATTTTCAACTAATGATTTCATTAATGAAAATATGCAAGAAACAATTGCAAATTTCAAAATGTATTGAAAGAGAAAAGAAAGAGAGAAATGCAAAAACAATTCCTAAAAATTAAGATTCCGGTTAACTGAGTGTTCCGGTTAATTGGATGCCGAATAATCTTGCTTTTACTATAATATGAAATTAAAGCCATTCGCAATTTTCAACTAATGCAATCATTAATGAAAATGTGCAAAAAAAATTGCAAATTTCAAAATGAATTAAAAAACGCATATTTTAATTGATAATTAATACACAAATAATAATTCACAAATGAAATGCATGTTTTTTATCTTTCTCTACAATACAACAAAAAATTGTAACAAGAAAAACAAGAAACCATTTTCTTTAAAACGTGACGCATGCATTTCTATGTGAATTAAAAACAAATGTATATTTGATGTTTATAATCTGATGATATGCCTTTTTTAAGTCATTTTGAATTAAAAAATATATTTGTAAAATGACATAAAATATGCCTTTCTTGGGTCATTTTGAAATTAAATTTGTTTCTGTAAAACACCGTTGTTAAGTCAGAAAATTTGTTAAAAGTATGACTAAAAAAACGTCCAATTTTTTCATATAAAAACACTATTTTTAAGTCCACCTTTATAATTTCAGCTTTTTTTTAATTCAGGGAGCCATGTGTTTTAATTAACGAAATAATATTAAAATGTCAACTGCGAAGTTTATAGTTTTCCGCCAAGAGCCAACGGCAATATTTTTAATAGAACATAACTTAAGTTGAAAAAGTAAATTGAAATGCCGTGAAACTTCCGTTGCTTGTTTTGGCGCAGAAAACATGAGTATCGCATCGCTTTCATAATTTACTACAAGTCTGTCTGCAACCTCGTTTATGTGAGTACATAAAAAGTTATGTTAACTAATTAAATCGAAATGTCCACTTTAAAACTCGTTATGTCGTTAATATTTAATGTTATATACTTAAAAAAGTTTTTCACTGTTTTTCAATTTAAAATAAAATTTGTGTTTCTTAGAAACTGCTATAAAAGGATTTTTTTTTTAAATAAACTTAACAAAGTACGAGAATTTTAATTCTATAAAATTATCGTCTTGCTGTGTATGTTTACTTGTAAAGGCATTTTTCCATTTTACTTCTTTTCATTTTAAGAAAATTTAACTAATTTTAAATGAAAAAAAAAAAAACGAATGTATAATAATTATATATTTTTTATTATTATTGGGTTGATGCAATGGTCCACCTTAATTTTATGTATGTCTACATTAATGGGATTTAAGGAAACAGGAAGTCTTGCTGAAACAACTCGATATAACCAGAAATAACAAATTCCATTTAACAATTTTGTTTTAGTTTTTTATTTAAAGCAAAGTCCCCGGTGGTTTTTGTCTTCTTCTTACTGCTACTTTCAGTTCTTTGTAGTACATACATATTATACTTTTCTTGAATACAGGTTTATTTTGATATCCCCATTCCATTCCGCAAATCGAACAACAACACGAATCACAAACAACGGAGCGAAATATACTGGGAAATATCATGAGAAATAGTTTCCGTTTGGTGTTTGAAAGATGAAGTGTAGTCGAGCGGTAAGATAAGGAAAAGGACGGACAAAAAATGTACAATAAAGTTGAGGAACAACAAAAATTCTTGAAAGTTTTTTTTGTGTATTTTTAATGCGTTCTTTGAATGGAACAAAAACAAACCATGTACACAACTTTGAAGTAAAGTAGTGTAAATCTTTTGTGACAAATGTTGATAATTAAGGAGATACGGTTAGCAGTAGTATATTCTTCTTTTGTCGTTTTCATTTTTAAAGTGTTTTCGTTTCGTTTAAATAAAAATAAAAAATCAGTTGGGTTTTCTTTTATTTATTTTACTTTGGAACTTAACTTTCGCTCAAGTTATAAAATAAAAAATAAAACTTTAAGATATACGAGATAAGACGATTAGTGTTGTTATACTGAATATTTTTTTTCTTCTAGTTCTTCTTCAACTGCGATAAAGAATTAACCTTAACTTGTGTACTGATGGAATAAATGAATGGTATATTTATTTTACTTGTATATAGGATTGATGAAACCAAACTGATACCGAAGTTTATCCGCCCCAATTGCCTCGATATAAACCTTAACTAAGATAATTATTCATCATAATATGCTAGGTGCTAGGAGTATTACAAATTTTGTGAATATATATACACAAAATAACACTTTTATTTTATTATTTTATATTAGTTACACAAACATAATTATTTTACTATAACATTATACTGATTGATTGGACAGAGTTGTTCCAGATAACACCAGTCCTATCCCTACAGCCTTTTTACATATAACAAGAAGGAAGATTAGGGCAGGTACTTTCATTTTTTAGGACGGAATGACTTGGTTCGAGACACCTAGCGTTCGGACGGCAGGAAGGATAAAGGTTTAATGGTTAACGATGATGTTGGTCTTCAACAATTGCTTCATTAAATCAGCACCCAAGGAAAAAATATTATTATTTCGGCTTCCTTAAGATTATACAACTTTATAATTTAATCTTTCCCGAGCTACTTAAATTAAATCAAATTATAGAAATGCTTATGGTACTGAAATTTCTATAAATATTTACTATATAATTTCAATTCCCACAATACGAGTTTACTAATAAAAGAGGAAAAGAAGATGAAAAGATTCCCAAAACTAATCATCGTGACATAATAATTTAATAACGAGCTTATTGTTAGAACTAAATCCGCAGATGCTGGTTTAAGACACTAGTGACATACCTTTCTGGCGGGTCGTCGTTTCGCGTCTTTCCGGCATATAAAGCAATTACCTTTATGTTCCAGGAAACCTGTTTTATATCTATCCTTTGATGGTAATTGCTGACTAGTACCAGAAGATGGGGATATAAATGATTCAGATACTTCTCCTATTTTCCGCATCAACATTGCTTCCAATCCGTTTCGTGTGTTAAAGTTTCGATATACAAATGGCGTTTCAATTGATGGCATTGTAAGCGCTTTGCTTAACTCCTGCAAATGATTTGTTCTTGAAAAAGTCGATTTTGACAGTTGAATAAATTATATGCGTAGCTAATGCACCGATATCCAACATGATGTTATAAACTCAACTAGCCATCTCTTAGTATGGCGTTTAGTAGTATATTCGCCCAGCATTTTATCCATCGTATCCAAGGTTGCTTTCGTTGCATTATAATAATTTATAAAATCAATCTTAATTTTTACACCACTTACATTATTGTCATAATGAAGCGTAGATAAGAGAATCACAGCTTTGATTTTTTAGATACGTAACAGCACATTGTCACGTTTTCATGGAAGCCAAATTCTGTAGTTAGTAGTACATCACGTTGTCTTGAGGCCTGGAACTTGGTTGGAATGTATGGTTTGTTTTGATGAGTCAGATGTTTATTTTGATGAGTCAGATGTTCTACGTGTTTAGACTGTGTTATGGGTTTTTCCACATCTATTACGTGTTCTTTAAATCGTGTAATAAAACTCCGAGTAGTTTGTTCGATGCAGAACGCCTCGCAATCGTTACATTTTAGTTTGTATATGCCTGTATTAATTGTATTGCTTTCATTTTTATTATTTAGGCGGGTTTTCATTTTATATGTTGCCTTATTTGGTGACGAAATAAATAGACAACAGTACCAAAAAGTAAGATTTAGATCGCTCACCAAACTAAAAATTAAGACACTGGAAAAATCAATAAATACATAGCAATGGAATATAACATAGGTACATCAAAAGCAACACAAACCCTCTCAAAAAATATACATAACTACACAGCAGCAAATAAGACAAAAAATAAAATTAAATCTAGTGCAAAAAGTGCACAAAAATAATGAAAAACTCATACATCATAGTTATGCCGTACACGCTCTTGTTGAACATACTGTAGATAGTTGCCAATATACCTGGCAACTATCTACAGTATGTTCAACAAGAGCGTGTACGGCATAACTGTACTTAAAACTATAGGAACAAATATGGGCGGGGCTTACATCGGTTTTCTATTGATTCCTCTTGAGCGCTCTAAAACAAACATTAGTTTAACTGCAACTGTTTAGCGGATAATATATATGAAAGAAATGAGTGCGATTTATAAAAAACGATTTGAAGCGGTGGTTTTAAGTGCACATCCGAAAGAACCAAAAATGATCCTATATTTACTACCCCAGTTGACAAAAATTATTTTGGTTTTTTCATAATAAACGGGAAAAATTACACCCACAATTACAACCAAATACCAATAGATCAGCTGCTTTAATTACTACTAATGCCGGGTTTACAATGTACAACGCTACTTGACAAAATTACCAATGTGGCGTTCGACGATTATATCAGAACGTAACAGCGTGGGGACGACCTTCCCCTGAGATTGTCTCGTGCCGGGCTAAATTAGCTTTAAATCCTGGTAATGGTAATTTCCTAACGATCTACCTGAGTCGTCTGCAATTTCACACATTACTCGACCAATTAGTTTGACAATCGTACCTTTTATGTACTTTGCGGCAAGCTTAGCAGCAAAGTTACTAGCTGCCTAACTTTGTGTGAAATTTCGAACGTAGACGGTTTGCCCAATCTGGAGGTTAGGTAATTGTCTTCGCAAATTAAATCGATTATGAAATTTAGTCAGGGCAGTTTGAATATGGGCGTAAACTCGTTCGAATATTCTACCAATACGATCTGGTTTCTCCTCAATATCCGTGTAATTTCCAGTAAGCGCGATAGCTGATTTTAAAATAGGATAGGCGGATCCATGGAGAACTACAGGCAAAAAAACGTTCAAAAAATGATCAAAGTTAGCCTCGATATTTTGTACAAAAACACAAATAAATTAAAGTTTAACGGCAAAATTGTATTCGATAACCATTTATCGAGCCATTTTGCCCTTAAAATATTATATAAATTGCATCTATGAATCATCTCACATCTACTAAGGTTTATTTTAATAATTTTAATCGAGTACGTTCGAAAATAGTTTTCAATACGTTTAACTTTCCCGGTCGTATTTCACGAATCCGCCTCAGCAGCTCGATTCTGGGTTTTCCTATAGGAAAAGGAATTAGGCAAAAAAATTTCATAGTATTTTTGTCAAAAATATCAATTTCTTGCCTACTGGAAATCATATTTGATCTAAAATTTTATAATTTAGGAAATATTTTTTCCGTATCGAAATAGGATAGGAAAAATATTCATAATTTAATTTTGTTTTTGAAAAAATTTACACTAAATGTTTACCATAGTATGCCAGAAAAACATTTTTGTGACAAAAATACTAAGAAAATATTTTTCCTAATTCATTTTCCTATAGGAAAAACCAGAATCGACCTGCAGATAATTATTTTTAGTTTTAGAACATTGTGAATAATAAAGCCAATCAAGAAAGACGTCCATCATTTGGCCTTTTTGACGTGTACAATAAAAATAAATATTGTAAAAGTTTATATTGAGTTAATTAACACTTTTCCTGGTGCGTGGGGCATATACGCCCCACGCTCAATTTTCCATTCAAGCCATTTGGTATTTGTTAAACTAATTTCTAGAAAAATAAATTTATTCGTTTGTTGTGTATGATGCATTTTAAACTGTACACCCTTCCTTGATAAGTTTTAGTTTTGCACTATTTTAATCATTGGAAGACATACGCCAGAGAAAACAAACAATACAACTGTAAAGCGTGGGACATAAATGCCCCACGCGGCCTGAACGGTAAGTCTTCAAAAAAACGGTGTGGCAGGGAATGTGTTAGTTAAAAATAATTGCTTGTGCATTAATTCCATTGTATGTATATATTTTACTAGAACAGCTGGAATTATCAGATGGATCTTTTTATAGGAACAAAGTTAGCGGAATGAAAAATTCTCGGGTAAAAAACATCAGTGAACATGATTGTAACAAAAAGTGTTTTCACCGGAAATACAAATTGTAACACATTTACATGCGACCAACATTTTTCTTCTGTAAAATGAAGGAGATATAACATTGACTTTTTGCATATGAGAGACAAGAAAAGAAATATATCTAAACAAATAAATAAATGTTATCATAAAATATATTCGATCCGCGTATTTTTATGGAGACAATTTTAAAATTAAAAAAAAAAATATTTTATATTTATAAATGTTATGGATTCATAATAAAAACAGACGCCATAGATGAAAATGTAAATGTCGCTTTTGAATTAATTAAAACTAAATTAATAATAATCCTATAAAAAATTATGGCATTACTATACATATATGTTTGATTATTTCTCGCTTAATAAATATTTTGATGTAGCGGCCCTACTGGAAAAATTGAAAGTTTTTATACTAAAAATAAACTTACGATTTCATAGAAATTTAATGATAATTGTTGTATAATTTTAGTAGGTTATGGCAATATAATTTTAGTATAATTTTTAAAATTAAACACAAATTATACTTTAGAACATTATCTTACTAAAAGTATAATTTTTATATATTTTGTGTTATAAAAATTATACCAAAATTATACCAAAATAGGTGCATTTAAGGTATTAATTATGATAAAAAAACAACCAAATTAAGAATTATTTAAGTATAATTTTAGTGGGTTATGGCAATATAATTTTTAAATTTAAACAAAAATTATACTTGAGATAGAATATAATGAAAATATTCCATTTATTGTGACTGTCGGATGTATGCGTATGATAATTTTAAATCATTTCCATGTTGTTGTTTGTATTCGCGGACATGCAACGTCATCATTCCCCTGCATTAATTATTTCACGCCGTTGTTATTATAATTCTAGAATTTTCCTAATTAGAATAATATAATCGCTTATAATTTTGGATTCCGACTGGACTCGAACGAACCGGCGACTTTCCGGATGATAACACTTAGCGGTGTACACCTTAACCACTGCACTACCAAAGCAATAACTATGTAAAGTTTAATTCCTAACAATATAAATCAATATATTTAAATACACAATTAAACTTAAAATATACTAAAATTGGTTTATTTCATTTGCTGCAAACTACACCAGCACAGCAACATACAAAATACCGCGCAATACGACTACAACTAAATATATTTTTTCAGCACGATAGTATTGATGCGCATCAGTGTTGCCAGTGCCACTATTCTGGTAATTCCCTGGGAATAGGGAATTGGGGAAAGATTTTATATGAAATTTCTATTTTAATTTTTTTTTTTCTGGCATACTGAGGTAAAAATATAGTGGTTGTTTTTTTGAAAACAAAATAAAATTGGGAATAATTTTCCCTGCCAATTTAGATATGTAAAAATTATTCCCAATTTATAAATATTTACACCAAACTTTTCTCCTTAGTAAGCCGGAAAAAAAATATTTGAACTGAAATTACATATAAAATCTTTCCCCAATTCCCTATTCCCAGGGAATTACCAGAATAGTGCCACAGGTTGTAGAAAATTTTTCCTTTTGCGGAAATTTCGTCCCCCGTGCGGGATGAAAAGTGATGATTAAAAAAAATTATTTTTCTAAAATATGTAATACAATTTTCGATTCCAATAATTCGCTTAAAATAATTTTTTAAATTTATGTTTAATTCTGAATAATTTAAATATTTATATGTATATACAAAATTAAAATTTAAATGTTTATAAAATATTTAACCATAATTAAACTTTAAAACCGCTGTATTAAGTTTTATCCTAAATATACTTAATTTAGTTTAAAATTTGAATTTAAAAGTTAATTTTAGGTTAAAATATTTTATGTATATTTATGTTTAATTATAACTAAATTTAAATATTTTTATATACAAAATTCATATTTAAATTGGTATAATTTTTGAGATGTATAATTTAAGCAGAATTTTGGTCTATAAATATATTAAATTTTAACCAATTTAAAGTATATTTACTATTTAAACTAATCATTTATACAAAAATTAATTGATTTTCGTATTCCTCAGTAAATTTTTTTGGTATAAATATTCGATTTTTTCCACTAGGGGGAGGCTACTTATTTACCTGGAAAAATATGCAGATGAAAACAATTTGCTACATGTAAATGTCCCCTTTGGCCGCCGCAAACAAACACACAAACACTTCTACCCGCTAAATTAAAATAGAGAAGTTTATAACCCTTTAAAAATATCGTTGATTTACAAAACCACTTAGGCACATAATAACAGAAACAATTTCCTAACATCTTAAATATTCACGAAAGTTAGGCATATAAAAAAATTTGTTGCCATAAAGCTACATGTATAATAAAATAAGCTTTAAACTTTTTACTCATAACTTTTTTACTTTGTATCTTAAATTTTTCATATTTTTACAATTTCAGAAGTACAAAAGGCGTATGAAGAAGCCCTATTACATGAAGAAGAGCGGATCGCACATCAGCGTAAATTGTTATTATTGTATCAAAAACAAATTCGCGAACGTGAATTACAAATAATAGATGAGACACGTAATTGTGTATTACGCAAAAATTTGACATCGAAAGAAAGTGAATTGGATAATTTGCTTAAAACTTTAGAACGTAATGTAAGTATTTCCCCTACATATTGCTACGTACACATATATTTTGTAGGACAGTGTTTGTATTTATAGATTTTATTGTATATTTTATAGAAAATTCGTGAAGAAACTGACATTATGATTGCCGAAGAAAATTATAAAGATCGTGAAGCGAAGATTTTAGAGAAAAAAATTTCACTCGAAACTCAATGCTATGCTGATGGTACCCCGTTTGGCAACAGATTTAAAAACGCCGTAAAGCAGCTCGAAAAACAACGAGAAAAACTTTTTGAGCAACTCGATAAGGTAAGAGAATCATTTTTAATTGGAATTTATCTATAATCACAATGCCGAGCTACTAAATTAGTTTCGAATTATTTTTCTTACGTAGTTTGTGAAAGTAGTAAACTCTTAAGATACGAAAACGTCAGTGGAAAAGGTTGAAGTAACCAACCTGTGGCACTATTCTGGCTTTCCCTGGGAATAGGGAATTGGGAAAAATATTTTCATAGCATTTTTGCCTAAATAATATTTTTCTGGCCTACTGATGCAATTAGTTTGGTGTAAATACTTTAGAAACAAAGATATATTGGGAATTATTTTTCCCTATAAAAATTTTGTGGCACAAAAGTTTCCCAATCAACTTTGTTTCGAAAATATTTACACCAAACTAATTGCAGCAGTAGGCCAGAAAAATATAATTTAGGCAAAAATGCTATGAAAATACATTTCCCCAATTCTCTATTCCCATGGAAAGCCGGAATAGTGCCACACTGGGGCCCTATTCTTGAAATCGGGATACAATTTGCTATGCTGTTCTTTATATTACTAAAATTTATTAATTTATCCATTTTTTTAAGTTCTTATCTTTTTTTAAATTAAGAAACATAATTTTTTTCTCCATATTAAGGGAATAATTCCGACTGGGTAAATCGATACGAAATTATTCCCTTAGTAGGGAGACCAATATTATTAACCTTGAAAACAGAATTGAAAAAATGATTAAAATAGCCGGCGAGAAATTTTAGTAATATAAAGAATTGCATAGCAAATTGTATTCCGATTACGACAATTTCCACTGATTTCAAGAATAAGGCCCCTGATTATCTGTACACTTATGCGGACTCCTCTTAGTTTCACAATATTTATCAATAGTTAATCAGCTTTTCCAGAGGTCGAACAACAATTTGACAGAAAAGTAGAAATGTCAACATTTTCATGTTTACAATAAAATTTCAATCTTTGCAAACTTTTTTTTGTTATTCGAAACACTCCAATTTCTATCACAGTTCGTTTTTCACGTCCTACCACTACGTATTACCCAACTCGAGTATATACGGTTGTAGATCCGATTAATGTAGAATCATAAGCCCATTGCCTAGCACTTTTCTAGCCACGGGAGCAACAGGAGATTATAGTTGAGTTAATTTTTCATCATCGATCGTACTCAGATGGTGAAAAATTCCACTTGTAAGTTGCCCCAATCGGGATTAGAACCCATAACCTCCAGATCCAAACGCTAATACTTTAACAACCATACCATTTGGTCAGTGAAAATTGTCTTAAACAACAAATAACGATGATCGATTAACTAGACGAAGAACAATTCAACTTATCAAGAGAATTTTATTGGGACCTCGTCAATTAATTTTTAACTCAACATAACTGTGGGGCTGGCTACCCGCAATTTTTCGGCTGTCTCAAGTAAGCTCTTCTATCATTGATGACGTAACAATGGTTCGGTTATCTGAGTAAAATTTTCGATAGCTCAACTAATTACCGTACAAGTAGTGCAATGGTTAAAGCTTCGGCACTTGGAGACCGGGAGGTACTGGCTTCGAATCCCATCAGAGGCAGGATACAAAGTGAATTTTCGTCATCGATTACGATCGGTGATGTTAATAACACAACTAAGACTCTCTTTTAAAAGTATTAATATTTTTAGGGCACTTGGTCACCCAATATGTGATTATTCTGAGCGATAGTCAGACACAAGCTACACATCGAGATGGGTTACCAAGACGTTGTAATTTTCGTTTCGTGCTAATCAAACATTGAATTCATTCGACCGAAACTTTTAATTTGAAGATTTCAATGTTTCATTGGTTCGAAATCAAACTTCCCACGTTTTGAAACCCTCATCTGAATGTGAAGCTGCGTCCAACACATCTAATACAATAAAATTCAAGGTTAAGAAGTGGTTAACAAATGCGTGGCGAAACATAATAATTCGCTAACGCATTGTGATTATACTTTGTATACAAGTTTAAAATATGTTCAATATTTTTGTAGTCTGTTCACTGTTGGGACAGCCGAAATTTTTAATTTAAAGAATTCGATGTTTCATTAATTTGAAACAAAATTTCCAACGTCGTGGACCTCGTGGTACCTCACCTCGATGAAAACAAACAAAAATTTAAATTAGGCCATTATACGGAACAATCACAAACACCATTGCTATAGAAAAAAAAAAAAAACCAAAAGTAAAAAAAAAAAATAAAATTTGATTTTTATTGATTGATTGCTCTTGATTTGATTTTATTTTTCAATCCATTGAGGAAGGAGAGAAATACAATAGTGCTGTATGTACAGCGGAACATTGATGTTGAGCATTTCGAGTTTCGAGTTACCGTAAATCACATTAACAGGATTTTTCGTTGTTCTTCTATTCGTATTCATTTATATTTTCGAGATCCAACTCGTAATGCTTTTTTCATAATAGAAACTTTATCAAACTAAAGCCTCAAACAGCGAAAACTTAAGAGCTTAAGTTGTGGTCCGTTTGGGCCACAGGGCAGCGGTACGACCACCAAAATTTTAAAGGTCAGTTGTTTATTTGTGACGAGAAACCTATACAATTTTGGAGATTTTAGCACTAACCGAAATGGAAGAAACAGCGTGCAACTTAAGCTCTTAAGTGTTCGCTGGTTGAGGCTTTAGTTGACTCGAATCTAGTGATACTTAAGTAATTGACTCCAGAATTACCAATGGTTTTTAGTATTTCGATAAGTACTTGTCTCACGTCGTTATCGAATAATAATGAAAATACATAATTGATTATTAAATATTTTTCTAAATGCTACACTACCTCATAAGACCGCGTTTGTAGGGGAATTTTTGTAAGATAAATATTATTTACAGTCCGTTACGTTACCAACGTCACAGTTGAAGGTCTTTTTAAGTGTGATCTAATCATAAATTCCGATGAACTTTCGTGATCGAGGCGCTGAAATTCGATCAGTTGCGCTAGAAAATTCCCTCTCACTAAATTTTATCAAAACCGTTTGAGCGAATTTTTTTTTTTGGAAGCTTGGGGTCAACTAGAGTACCCTCTATATGATTTTTTTTAATCAGGCACCATCATTCTGGCGAAAAACTTTCGCTGCGTTTTTAGATTAAATCGCTCAAGCCGTTTTTTCATATTTATGAGCGTTTCGAAACCGTTAGGCTAATGAACGCTCTACACTTTTTACGCAAGAAATGGTCGCATCCTCAATCTGGGCTCGAACTAGTGACCACTTTGCGGTGCACTTCTTAAACGCTCGACCGCAAAGTGTTATTGTTGCGTAGTAAAATTCTTCATTCTACCCCAATCTTAATTAAGTTCCTCCCGAACAGACTAGTCCACTTTCCTTATGATAGTTGCATCTAAATCTGTCAATATGGACTTTATTCATCTCTCTCTTACGTTGGTAAAATGCTCTGCGGCTGGTTAATTTCTCCGCTAGCTCTATCAGGTCCCTGCTCTCCCTAGAAATATTCTTCATTTCAACAATTTTCTGGTTCTTACACGCACTCACCGTTTGGATAATCCATCTCGATTTTTGTACACCGTACTACGCCAGTGTTCAGTCTTTAAAGTGTAAGCTTATAGTTATTCTATGCACCAAAAATACCTATCAAAATATTTAACACAATTCTCCAAAGCCAACGGTTGTTTTACATAGGAGATTTTCTTCGCTGTGTATATTGTCCGACTGTATTAGCGGCTACTCGCTTTTTGATTTCATGTTTTTACGGTAACAGTAATCTGGCGATGCTACCATTGGTATCCAAGATGATCATCCGTGCCGGCGGATATTCCAAAATTGGAGAGTTACATAATTTTATTTTTAATTTTTCAAATGCTTTTTGATGTTCTTTGTTCCATTCAAATTGGTGATTTATTGTAGTGTGGCGACGGAAACTTCGTTGAAATTTATGTTTGACACAACTCGTTGTTTATTTTATTTTGATGGCGCTATATTAAGGGATTTGGCCACCTCATTATTGAGGTTACATAATCATAATCAGATTAATGTGTGATTACTCCAGTGATTGGTCCATTGAATTCTAGCCAGGCCTCGGGGTTGTTGGAAGGTGCCCACTGCTGCAGGATGAGACATATAGGCATGCCAGGGAAGGGGGAGGGAAAGGAATGGATGCTTGGCGTTGACGGTGCAGCTGTTGTCCCATTAGCTTACCAGTATCCGCTTTTAAGATTCAATGTACTGAAAAGTATGGCTTCCGACCGTCTATCCAAGGTGTCATCATGTGCGGTATAATGGATACCATACATTTTTATCACATTCTTTAATCTGCGCTAATCAACCCAAAAGGTTGTCGTGCTATCCCTTTTGTGGACAGGAATCACTGGTGAATTCCATTGGCTTCTAAACAGCCCTACCACTCGGTCTGCTGTCTTTTCTTACTTCGCGATTGTACCGATTCGATATTGCACAATATTAGTGTTTCCAAATTCGTCATTTTTAATAGAAAATATATGGACTAATTCACCGGTGTGAAGTTTTTAGACACTTTTAAATTTTTGGGACACTTTTATAATTTGGGCAAAAATTTACGCGAGTGTCCAAAACTAATTTTTTTATACATCATTTCGATTTTAGACAGATATTTGCACACGTGTACATTTCAAAAGGGGGATTTGAAGATATTAAGCATGCAAAATTTGATCGAGATTCTGATCTAACCCGTCAAACCGAGCGTCTTGCTTTGCTCGTCATATCGTTTTACCAATGGGGCGTTTTCCCGTTTGGATTTGGCGCGTTGCTGCTCTCTGGTCCCCCTTAGATTTGGCGCGTTTTTGATTACTGGTCTATTTTGGCTCTTCGATGGGCAAAGTTGGTAGCCCGGACCGCTTGTATTTCGTACCGTACTTATATGACTTCACAGCTTCGTTTTGTTCAATTTTTTTTCGCTATTCGGAAGGCTGTAGTTTTGTCTATTCAGTTGAGATTACCAGCGTCATCCCAGATGGTCATGTGGTTGGTGATGTTTCGCGAGCTCATTTCGAATTCCCGGGGTGTTAATTTGTTGATGCTAACAGCCATCGTTAGTAATTGCAATATCTCACTTCTGACACCAAATGTATCAAGCCTTTACTATTCCAAAGAATACAACTTTTACAACTTAATTACTAATTTTTTGTATTACACATTTCCACAATTTCACTTTAATCACTGCACAACGTACACTGTTGATTTTGAACTGAGCCCTTATAGCGCTTAAAATAAGATAGTCAAGCAAATAGTAGCCAATTTCATCGCGTTTTAAAAACAGTTAATTAAATCATAGTTTTTCTAACAATTTTTAAAATGTCGTCAAATTAAAACTAGTGTGAATTAACTCGATAGGGCAATCTGCTACCTCGCCGAATTCTTAAGCCTGTCTTCTTAAATGTGCTTAATTATTGCTTAAATTGTGCTTAATTGTTATTTTCTTTTATTCAGCTCAAGAAGTGAGAAGTCGGACCACAGCCGAAAGTATGTTCCGGTATGCTGCTGCTGCAACAAATTGCATCGTGTCGAAAAAGTTGCGGTACTTTTATTTTTTATTATTTATAGGTTTATAACTTGAATTTAATTTAAATTTTTTAAAATAATTTTATGATTAATTGTTTGTTGTATTGTACTTTTATTTTTATCTTTTCATATTTAATTTATTTTACTTTTTTTGTTGTGTTCGAGGTGGAAAAATAAAAATGAAATAAAATTAAATTTTTGGTATTTTTATTTTTGTTCCAACAATAATTTTTCGTATAACCGTAAAAGATTTTCCATTTATTTCCCTTTCCTGCCCTTCCCATTCTATTTTCGAAATAATAAAAAATATAAATTCCAAACCAAATAACGAGAAAATGAAGCGTTACAAATTTTACTTTTTGGTAAATATTTACGATTGGATAAGTAAAAGTACTCGGCCCTACAGTACAGTACCAACTTATTTCTTTAGGAAGCACCTTATTTGGTTTTTGTGGCGATTAGATCTTTGGCCATAAAATATTTTTACGTCACAGCTCTATATATATAAGTTACCAGGTATATATATAATCGTTATAAATTATCACTGAGATATGAGAATTTTAATGGCTCGTGGGTTCGCCCCTCACTTCAAAATTTATTTACGTTTTAGTTATTAAAATAACATTTCTAATTTCTGGATCTCATTAAAACACATTTTTGTTGTTGCTGGCCGTTAATTATACTTTTAGATTTTTCCAAAATAAAAACCTGAAAAGAAAAACTAGGAAAGTTTAATTTATTTTCATTTGCTTGGATTTTTTTTTTGAACATTTCATTTCTATTCTGTTCTCTGTTAGTATAAAACACGAGTGTACCACACAAAAACATTGTGCGGTTGAATTTTTTCGGCTTCCATACACAAAACCAAAAAATATTTTGGAGTGTGAGAAGATGTACCGATTTTTGGCAAAATAAAATGAAAGCGTGTGGAGGGGGACTCGAGGGTGGTAAATTAATTTTCATGATTAATCGAAAAATGTAGCAAGATGAAAAAAATAAAGGACTGAATGTTATGACGGGCTAAAAATGGGATTTTAATGCAAGGGATATGTTTTATGGGGAAACATGGTACTTTGAGGTATGAAATATATATTTTTTTAAATTAATTAGCAAGTTTTTGTCTGAATTTTATTTAATTTTTGGTTGAATTGATTATATGTGGATGTCGAGATGGAAGCAGGTGAGTAAGCATAAGTAAGTTTTTGATTTTTAATAATAGTGCCAAAACAATTGTAGATTATTTTGTAAAATTTTAAAAATGATTCTTTGAATTTCAATCTCTCAAGGGAACGATAAACTTTGCTAAACATGAAAATAATTGTATTTTTCAATGCTGAGTCAATTTAACATTTTCGGTGTTTAGTCATAATTAGCCGTATAATATGTACTTCCCTTTCAAGACGAAGATACATAAAAAGTAGCCACCCAGACTTCCAACCTAGTAAAAATAAAAGTACCCCAGGCATCACTTAATCATTAACATTACATAATTGATCTGTCGCGATATAAAAGAACCAATATTTTAAAATACTTTTTGTTTTGTATACAAATAGGATTACGTGTTTTTTACTTTCATTAAATTCCCACGTTTAACACGTGGTTTTTAAAGGTCTCGTCCCGCATTAAGACCCTCTTACATTGTACGCGTTGTGTTCTGGGAGTTAGGCCTCCGTTAAACACCACACAAGGAGTGCAGCGATTAAAGCTTAGGCATTTGTTTCGGGGGACAGCGGGTTCAAATCCCACAAGAAGCATGCTGTAAAAGGAAATTTTTCTCATCGAATAGTATCGGTGTTGGCATACCAAATTCATTACCTAATTACTCAGAAAACTTGACATTATTAAGACAATGACCCGGCGTTGCAATTCTTAAGACAAGAAAAGGACCGCAGTTACAGTATTCTGAAAATCATAAATTCAAGCAAAAATTGGAAGAAAAGCTAGAAATTTTCAACAAACAATCAATACAACAATAAGTAAGAATTAAAGGTCAGTTGTAACATGTAACAAGAATAAGTTCATTATGTATGCTTAAAACTAAAAATTTAATAAAAACAAATAGCAAAAACACAAAATAACTCATTTGTGTCCAGCGTGGTACGTCTTCGTTTTTAATGGCACATAATGGCCTGGAATTTAACACTCCTTCTATCTGGACCAGCAAGGTCCCCATTTCTTCGTATGTGAGATGTGCATTTCCAACTAATTTGATTAGATGAGTTTTGATTGATCTGATAGCGCGTTCCCAGATTCCGCCGAAATGGGGTGAAATTGGTGGAATTAGATTCCATTTTATTCGCTTATTTGTTGCATAGGCATTCACATGGGATTTACACTCTGCTGTATTTAATAATTTATAATGCTGATGTAGTATTCGCCTTGCTCCTATAAAGTTTGACCCATTGTCGGAAAACACTTCAGTGGGTGCTCCCCTCCGTGCAACAAACCTATCTAATGCAGCTAGAAAGGCGTCGGTTGTCAGATCTGAAGCCATTTCGATGTGTATCGCCTTGGTGGCGAAGCAGACAAATACGACGATAAAACCCTTAATGAGTTTAGCACCTCTGCCCCTTTTCGATGCAAGTAGAATCGGACCTGCGTAATCGACTCCAACAATTGAGAACGGGCGACTTGGTGTTATTCTTGCATGGGGTAAAGTACCCATTTGCTGGGTTGATCGCAGAGTTGAAAAGCGGAAACATGTAGTGCATTTATGACAGAGCTTGCGACATTGTCCTCGAACACCGAGAATCCAATATTTGTGTCGCGACAATGCTGTTAGCAAGGTTGGGCCTGGGTGCAAAAATGTTGTGTGTATAGATTGTAATATCATGGTTGTAACTGGATGGTCTCTTGGTAGCACGATTGGATGTTTCATCTCGTAGGTACAGTGTGAATTGTGTAAACGACCGCCTACCCTTAACGTATTCTCTGAGTCGATGAACGGGGCTAACGAACGTAACTTGGAACTAGATGCTACTCGCTTAAATTTTGTTAGGGATTGAATGTCTTCAGCGAATTCTGTTTGTTGAATGTACCGAATGATTGTCATTTCAGCCTTGTGTAGTTCATCAATTTTGATACTTGATGACAATTTTTGATTAGACGTTCGGTTATGAATAAATCTTAGAACGTAAGCCATCGACCGAATTAACTGTGACCACTTCGAGAATATCGCAATCAAATGAGGTATTGGCTGTATTGTGTCGAGTTTTACCAATGCGTGGAAAAGGTTGACTTCTTTAGACCGAGTTTCTTGAAGAGTATCGATGATAGTTGTCTTTACTGGCCACATCTCTTGCGTCGATGAGAGCCATTCCGGACCCTTGAACCACAATTCATTATTTACTAAGTCATGAGCCTTGATTCCGCGTGTCGCCAAATCTGCGGGGTTTTTCTTGCTTGTGACGTGTCGCCATGCTGCGTGAGGAAGTAATGTGTGTATAGCTGATACACGGTTGGCCACATATGTCTTCCATCGTCTAGGATGATTTGAAAGCCATGCAAGCACTATCATTGAATCGGTCCATAGGCAAGCACCAGTGTCTTCTAAATCATACGCGATCAACACCTTTCGCATCAACTTTGTTAAGAGGTGAGCTCCGCACAGTTCTAATCGCGGAAGGCTAATTTGGTTTAATGGCGCAACCTTAGATTTTGCTGTCACCAGGCTGACAAGATATTTTCCTTCCGTTTTGACTCGTACATATATTGCTGCAGCATATGCAGATTCACTGGCATCACTAAATCCATGGAATTGAATGTCATGCGAAATCGAGCCAAGATAGCGATCAATTGTTACGGAATTTAGAAATTGAAACTGTCCGTGTATGCCCTTCCAATTTTCTTGTAGCTCGTGCGGCAAAGTTTCATCCCATGTCACCTTCCGAAGCCATAGTTGTTGCATAAAAAGTTTCACATTAATGGTGAAAGGAATCAGCCATCCTAACGGATCGAATATTCTTGCTGAGATGGATAAAACAACCCGTTTTGTACATGTTTCGAATGGTATTGCTATAATGCGAAAACTAAATTCATCTCTTTCTGAATTCCAATAAAGGCCTAGCATTGTTGATATCGTTTGTTCTTCTGCGATTTGTGCGATTCCATCTGTATCACTGAGTTTTTTTAAATTAGATTGCCACTTTCTTAACACAAATCCTGACTTGGTTAAAACTTCTGATATTTCCTTCTTTAAGGATTCAGCTTGACCTTCGCTCTCAGCACCAGTCAATAGGTCGTCAACATAAAAATTATTTTTTATAATGTTAGATACCGTTGGATGGTCGACCTTGCAATCCTCAGCTACTTGAGTTAAAACACGAACTGCCAAATATGGAGCAGCTGACGTGCCGTAGGTGACAGTTGCTAATTCGTATTGATCCACTGCATCACTGGCCGATCTACGCCAGAGTATTCTTTGCAAAGACGTTTGAGATGGATCGATGAGGATTTGCCGATACATCTTTTCGATGTTGGCGGTTAAAGCCACTTTGAAACGACGAAATCGTACGATAATTGTCCATAATGACTCTTGTAGAGTAGGGCCAACCATTAAAGTGTCATTTAATGAAATACCATTGGATGTTACAGCTGAACCATCAAAAACAACTTGTAATTTTGTGGTAGAGCTAGTTTCCTTTAGCACACCGTGATGTGGAAGAAAATACAATTGACGTTTCTGATCATTAGAATCATGTTGGTGAACAAATCGCATATGGCCTAATGTAAGGTACTCATCCATAAATTTGTGGTACATTAGTTTATAGTCAAGATTACGATTAAACTTTCTTTCCATGGCTAATAGTCGTTGAAAGGCTACCTTGTACGATTGACCCAAGTGGTGAACATTGCTCTTCAGTGGCAACTTGACTATGAAACGCCCTTCCTGATTTCTGCGATATGTAGAGACAAAATGACTTTCACAAGCTTCTTCCTCCGTTGTCCAAGGTTTAGTATCTGTCAGTTCCTCCTGTTCCCAGAACTTCCGTAATGTCTCGTCCAGGCATTGTTCATCAATAATGTTTATATGATAGGTTCTCCGTTGTATTTCATCCCTTGTGTTAATATGTCCTGAAACTCCAGCGACTACATACCCAAATAATGTTTCACGTGCAATCATGCTATTGATCAGTTCTATTTGATTATTGCGCAAAATATGGAAAAAGTAATCGGCACCAAGTAATATGTCAATTTCCTTTCGTTTATGGAACTTTATATCAGCTAAGGGTATTTCGGCAAGTTGATTAAATTCATCTGGATTAATCTTTGGTGAGGCAGGTAATGTTGTAATTGTCGGAAGCACAAAAGCGTTAATCGTTAAATTGTCCATCATGTTGAATTGAGAATAGATTTGCAGTGTAGTTTTACCCAGTGTGTTCACATTCGAAGTAGCAAGCCCTTCTACTCTTAGTCGTCCAGAGCTGCAACGAAGTCCCAGTTGTTTTACACATTTTTGTGAGATAAACGAGATTTGAGATCCCGAATCTAATAAAACATTGCTCAACGTAATTTGTCCGTACTGATTTTTGACTTTAACAATGGCTGTCGGTAATATGGTACCGCCAATCTTAGATGTGTTCGTTAGGACAGTATCCAAAGACGAGGCATTCGGCTTTTTATCATGCGTGCTCTTGTTGATAGCGAGTGGAGTTGATTCAAGTGATTTATCCGATAAAGTATCATTATTTGCAATTGTCTCTGAGTGAAGCAAGGTGTGATGTCTGCGGCCACATTTACTACAATTTCTCTGACTCAAACATTGACTTGCTCTATGACGAGGTGACAGACAATTGAAGCACACGTATAACTTGGCAGCTTGCTCTCTTCTATCTATTGAATTCAATTTCTTAAACTCGTCGCATTGGTGAAGTTTGTGGACATCCTTACATAATAGGCATTCCTCGTCAATATTGGATACAGATTTCAGTTGATGTGATCTTGCTGGTTGAGACCTTGATGGGATTTGCCGTGGTGATTCACAGGATTCAAGAGCATCACATCCTTCGCTGATGAACGTTAACAATTTCTCAAATGATGGGAATTCCTTATTAACCGTTTTGTAAGCCCATGCCTTTTGTGTTTCGTGATCAGTTTTGTTAAGAAGCAGATATATTAGCCATGGGTCACGATTTTTGGCTTCTCCACCTAATTCATCTATTCCCCGGTTGACATCATCGATGTTGTTGAATAGTTGTCTAAGCTTCGTGACAGAACTTGTTTGCAACGACGGTTGCTCAATAAATCGCTTGATCAGTGAGTTTAAGACATACTTCGGTTTGTCATAGCGTTCACATAATTTTTGCCATGCTTGATTATAATTTGCCTCAGACACCGGAATATGTTTCAACAGATCTGCTGCTTCATCGCGGAGATATCCTCTCAAGTACTGGAATTTTTCAGCATCAGTCAAACCAATTTTGCAGTGAACGGTCGCAGTATAAAGATCCTTAAAACTAGCGAACTCCCTATAGTTGAGCCTTGGTAACCGAACGGAACAGTGTGGTTCGTCTAAGGATTGGGATACCGTTTGATTTAACGAACTCGTAAAGGTACTTGATAAGTTGATTAGAAATTCATTCTGCTCCTTCAGCACACGTGACATCATTTTCTCTATGCAAGACGACTCTACTTCTTCCTTCGGTTTAACGAGAAATTGATTTAATTTTGTCTTAACATTTAGGTACTTCGCTTCGTATTCTACCATTTCGGATGGGACATCGTGTACTGCTAATTTGGCTTCGTGTTCACAAAAGTCGTTGAAAACCTTTTCTAAAAGGTCCAGCCTAGTGATGATTTCTGATGTCAATGTTCGTTCACTTACACTATCTGCATAATTAACCAGGCGGGTCAAACTACCCTTAGCAATGCCTCGTTTTGCAATATATTCCTTGGCAACCGTTGTCATTTTATGTGATTAGAGTCGTAAGAAATTACTAAAACACAATAGTAGGACTCATTCGCACCTACACAAGAATTACCTTCACTAGACAGTGCTTTCTTTTATAAGATGTAGACGACTACACTAAATGCAAATGTCACCGAACTCTCAACTATCCGAACGTGATGATGAATAGTCGGCAAACTGTGTCACTCCCTCGACAGGATTTGTTCCCGAAACTGATCCCGGACTCAATATTCAACCGCACTCGATAATCAACCCACAACTGTCACTCGTATAATAGCTTCTCGAATTTCTCAAACAAATATGCGATCCCGCTTGGTATAAGCTTCCTAACTTGCACGCGTACGACGATTCACTAAATTTGCAATAAATGTTCAGTACGATGCACTCGATATAGCATAAACTTCTAACAATTGCAAATAAATATTCGGTACAACGCACTTGATGTAGTATTAACTTGTTAAATATGCAAAATACGATATGCAGTACCCGTCTCGATGGAACGTGCTCGATAATCAACACACAACTGGCACTTGCACTAGCTTTTCGAAATTCTCAATCGAAAAATGCGATCCGACGTGCTTGATATAAACTTCCCAACTTGCACGTGTACGACGCTTCAAAATGCGATCCGACGTGCTTGATATAAACTTCCCAACTTGCACGTGTACGTCGCTTCACAAATTAGTAATAAAATATTCGGTACGATGCGCTCGATATAGCACACAACTTCTCAAATTTGCAATTAAGTATTCTGTACAACACACTCGATATAGCACTCCTTCAATATAACACTCACCCAACTATGATGATGACCCTGAAGGCTATGTCACTCCCTCGATGGAATTTGAGCCCGAAACGTATCCCGGACTCAATATTCAAACAGCGATGCGACCTTCTTATAATCAACCCCAACTGGCAACCGTATTGGCTGCTCGAGTTTCTCAATGAATAATTGAAATATGCAGTCCGACGCGTTCGATATATCACTCTCCAATCCCAGCTTGCCCGCGCACGACGTTTCTCCAATGTTGCGATAAAATATTCGAAATAACGCGCTCGAATCGTACTTCCAACTTGCACCCGTACGACGGCTGTTAATTGCGATAAAATGTTAGGTATAACGCGCTCGATATTACACAACTAGTGAAAATAATTCCAAAATGGCTGCAACACGTTGTTTCATATAATTAATTAATTGTTGATTCGCTTCCGCCTTCTTATTATCAAATTACACAGGATCCGGCTCGAAGGACCAAATTAATGTGGCTCACACAACCAAAAAGCTCGTTTAATAAAATGAGTGGACTGTATTGTTTGATTTTTAATTACAACTTTATTTATTATTTGATTTTTTTTTTCAAAAATTGGTCATTGTGGCCTTTTTAGATTTTAAACAGGCTTTTAACGGCTTGGCCGTCGAAAGAAGAGTTCACTTAAAAACTTAAACAAGTACGGCATTTTTTGAAAAGAGGGGTTGGTGTGTTGGTTTGACGTTTCACAAACTATGACTGAATATTTCGAAAAGGAAGCGCATGGTCCTGTCTATCAAAGCAAAGTTTGAGAGTAATGCAGATGTAATAGTTGACAACAACATCATCGCACCACAACTATCTAGGTGTTAATATAGACGAAAACTTAAATGTTAACGATCATTTGGATTATATCGCTAAAAAGATGAATAAAAACTTGTGTTTTTCATGAGAGTTAAAGCAGAATCTACTTAAATATAAGTTCTGCTAGATGTAATTTTTTATATGGTAATTTTTTTTAAAATAACTAAGTACAAATCAGTTGGTGCAGAAACAAAAAAAAACTGAAAAAACTCAAATTTACGTTGGATTGTTGTAGAAACATCACAAACCTGCAATCTAGCAGACTAGTAATTGATATCAAACAGACGACTTGGTAAACTCTCTTCGATATAGAATTTAACGTTTTTGTTATAAAAGTGCCGCTCTAAGCGTTATAAAAATTATTGAATTTGTTGATTGAATCAGTGCCTTCTATAGTACTGGCCTCTGACAACATTCATTTTTTGCTGATGACAGCCGTGTTTTATTATTCGAGCACTATCCGGCGCCGAATGGGAAATTTCTACTGAAACCTATTATTCACTGGTGTCGCTGTACTATAAAAATGAAAACTAAATGCATCCATAAAACAAACATTATTTATCGCCTGAATATACTAAATGTCATCTTGATGCGTTTTAAATTTTTATTGTAAGATTGAGTTTCTAATGGTTTCAGGGGTTTACAAAATAAAGGCCTTTTCAAATTTCCCATTGAAATGGATAGCGCTCTCGATAGCGGCTTCTATCACCGATAAATAGGTAGAGTAAAATATTTTTTATCGATTTTTAAGTAAAAAATCTTAGTTTAGTGCTAAATAAATTATATGCAAAAATAGCGCGCTAAATATAAGTTTTTGGCTGCTCCGGGTACAGAAATTCAAATGCTGAGCAATGGAGCGAATTTTACTCCTACGCCAAACAAAATCAGCTTTCGATCATTCGAGAATCAAATGATTGATATCGATATCATACTGTTCCACGAAATTGCGATTGTGAACATCAATCGCCATCTATCGTTTGATATGTCATGTTTCAGTCGATGCCATATTTGTTCTCAATTAAACACGAACGCGCAAAAAATTAAACAAATTTAAAAAATGTTGAAAATAGTAAATTAATAATAATTTAATATTTTTAAATGCAAATATAAAAAAATTACATATTTTAAAACTAGATTAATAACAAAGAAACAGCAGTTTGAATGGTGCGATTAATGGCCGAGAAGGATGTAAAATGTGAATTAAAAAATAGATAGGCACGTTTTACAGAAGAACTAAATAGTTTTTAGGAGAACCAATTCGTGACACGGATGGATGGATAAAGGTTATATTTAGTAAATCTATTTTTATCCCTCATGTGAGTGTAGAAAAAATATCTTAATTTGAGTAATTGAATTATTTTTTCCACCTTCGTCCAAGTTGTTAACATTTCTTATTTTTAAGCATGATCGTAATCTATACCAATTGAACTAGAAGTTCTTATCAAATTAATTATTAGTTTCTAATTGTAACTGCAGTGTAAGTGTTTCCTCCTCATCCTCCGATGTGTCGTCTGAAGCTTCATTCAAATCAACGGTCCTCCCATTCTCTAGGACCACATCATCTGGATCTTCTACTCGATCCTTGATGCATATATTATGTAAAGCAACACATACATTTATTATTTGTGTTGCTTTCTTAGGGGTGTAGTGAAGCTGTCTTACGCTCAACAAACAACGGAATCGAGCTTTTAATACACATATTGTTCTCCCAAAAATATTTCTTCCCTTGGAATGGCTTTGATTCATCGATTACAGTCGGTGATGTTAATAAACACAACTAAGACCGTCTGATGGAGTGCAGAATTCAGCGCCGACCCACCGTCCATGTCAATGTACAGGTTGACATGGAGCTTGCAATGTGCAGGTGGTCATACTGTAGTTGTGTGAGTAGGTGAATGGGTTAATGATGTGGCGTGAATGCGTGGTATCACAATGGGCCAAAAAAGGCCTAAGTGTCAAACCACTGAAACCTAATGGCTTTGATTATATTGTGATCCTGCCATCCCTTGTTCAGTTTCGCGAACAGGTGTTAGTAAAATTGATTGCAAAGTGTAGCCCGCGTCGCCTAAATTATATATACAATATAAATTTTGTAAATTAAAATGTTTGTTAAAAAATAAGACATCGGAAAATAATAGTCTAGTATTTCTATCACCGTTCTTATAAGAAGTTTTCAATGTTTATTTTTTTCCAGATACGTTCCACCCCGTAGAATCATGGCAAGCACCGGGATGTTTCGCATGTACGTATCGAATTTTTTGCTGATGGTCGCATACCTATGAAGCAATTATACACTGGTTGATTGAGTGTTTAGATTGACATAGTTACTTACTATCCTCGCATTGATAATTATGATACGCCTTTCTGCTGTAGTATAAATTCTGTGCGTTCTCTTTTGGTTTTATAATTCGTATGTGCGTACCATCCCCACGCATACGATTACGCCGGGGATCGAACAATTCCTAAAGAACTACAATTTGCTAGTATTTTTCCTCTTCGGAATAATAAAAGAACAAATCCATTTATTGCAAATGTGGGTTTCTGCAACATCAATTCTTTCTTTTAAAATTACAGACATAGTTGGTCGAGCCAGTCCCAAATTAAAATCATTACCAGCATCACGCTGGTAACCGCCTTCCGCTACAAACCTAAGTAAAGCAGCAACTTTTAATATATTTGGCACCGACGATATGCGCCTCTGTACCGTTAGATGTGGGCTCACCTCGTTCAATAAATCTTGAAAGCACGCCTTGAAAATTCGAAAGTAACGAATAAAACTACTAAAAAATTAAGTTCAAAAAATTAAAATCCATAAGGAGGGCGTTCCGATTAGACCAATAGTCGCGTATTGTAACGCTCCTGCCTATATACGAGTACAAGCTACGTAATGGTTTCATAAATTTCTTCAATTGCCATAGTAATTTCTTTTCGGCTTACTCGATTAAGAACTCGGTAGAATTAATTAACAAAATTCAAGACGTCGACATTCCATTACATTCAAAATTAGTTTTGTTTGACGTTGCCAGTCTTCTCACTTCTATTCCAATTAATACTTTGTCCCAAATAGTTTGTAATTACTTAGATAGGGATTTTGTAGATGAGGGCTTACGTCGTGAACTGAAGTTCATGTTTGAGATTTGTATTAAAAAAAATATCTTTGCTTTGATAAAACATATTTCAAATTCGCTGTTTACTCATGGGCTCCCCTCTGTCACCTTTGTTGGCTGAAGTTTTCATGAATTTCTTCGAACAAACGATCATATCAAACAACAATCCTTATTTTCGTCATATTACTTTTTTTGGTGTAGATTTGTTGGTGACATACTATGTCCTTGGACTGTAACTGATAGATTGTTAAACTCATTCTCTACTTGGTTAAATTCTCAGAAAATAAATGTTCTAATTTTCTAGATATAACAATAACCAGGAGTAATTCTTCTTTAGACTTTAAAATTTATCGGAAACCCACGTATACAGACGCTGTTCTCCCTAGTTCTCCAACTATCCCCATAATATTAAAATGTCAGATTTCCACTCACTCATAGATTGACTAATAAACATCCCTCTGGCAAATTCAAATTATAACATAGAGAAGCTTAATATAATTCTAAAGCGTAAAACTCTAACGGGTATTTATCCACCGGATAGGCCAACGCAGGAAAATTGGCGTCGCTTAAAGTATATAGGAAAAATGAGCCAACGGATTAGCAACATCGTGTCCGATTATACCAATAATAGTTTTGCTTTTTATAATAATAACAAAATAAAGAAAATGATTTTTAACAATAAACCTAAAGTTGACCGCCTTTCCAAGTCTGGTGTTTATAGGATTAATTGCAATGATTGTACCTTCTCCTATATTGGACAGACTGGGCTCAATTTTGGAATTAGTACTAAAGAAAATTTATCTGGTTGCAATCAATCAAATGTTCATAACCATTTAACTTTAGAAAATCGTACAGCTAGCTTGCACAATTTACACATATTACATATACGACCCAAAGATAGACGTTTATATAACCAATTTGCTTAACCAAAATATCCATAACGAACAGAGAAATTTCTTTCTCACCAATTACAGACGCCGCCCTTTTCTATTCTCACGCTCGTAATAATTTGACTAATACGTCGGGTAATTAAAAGTACTTCAACATACTTTGAATTTTGTTACTCAGCCGATGACTACTTGCCTACCTGCTATCCTCCACCTCCATTTTTATTAATTTTTCCGTATGAATAACAGTTGGTTGGATCGATCAATAGATTAATTTTTAATGCCTATTTTTTGAACCTCCTTCTTTTATTTATTTTTTGCTTATTTTCTACTACATATAACAGACTTTAAACTACTACAAATAACGAAATTTTTTATCAAATTTTACAAATCAGTAGAGACTCGTGATCATGACCTAACAAGTCGAAATCGACCGAGTGATTTTTTAAACCAATTTTTAATTGAAATATTCAAAAAATATTTTTTGCGAAATAGAAAAACAATTGTTAAGTGAAATGTGTTTATTAAGTGTTAGTGTATTTCGCCAAGTACCTACGGCAAATAGTGTTAAAAGTATTAATTAAAGTAAAGCATTTCAACTTTGTTTCCTTTGAAGTATCAAATTACTCTCAAAAATCATTTAAATACCCCATACAACAAATTATCGAATTAACATTTCGACAATAAAATTCTTTAAAGACTTCAAAAATTTATATCAAAACTTTTAATTACCCGGAAATGGAAGCTTTGTAATATTTTTCAATTTTGATGAGGTAGTGTGTGTGTGTGTATCATAATATATTGTCTAAATTCGAAACATATTAAAATATTTCAAGTTAAAAAGTTTTATTGTTGTTGTGGACTTTTGAAAATCTTTATACAAATAGATTTTGTCCAACAAATATTCGAATAATAAAACTTTTAGTTTTATAGTTATTGCTGTGTGGTCAAATTTGTTACACAAAGTGTATACCAAAATCCATACATGAATGTATATAGTCCATATGTATATGGATATATAAAACCATAAAAATATAATCGTTTAGTTCTAGATTTGGGAGTTGGGACGTACCAAATATATTTTATTTCATTTTTCATAAATTTTATTTTGCAGTAGAAAATTGTTACCGACAAATTTATAGGAATGTTTGTAAAGTGTTTGCTTAACATAGAAATCATAAATAATGTTCTATATTACGAAAATGATTTCGGGTAGCAATATCAACCACTTTGTTCGATTGAATAACTTTGAGAGGGGTAATACAACTCCTGCAGTAAGCTCATTTATCATTGAAAACAAATAAATCGGATACTGCAAAAGAATTAGATATCAAACTCAGTTTGCTAAACTTTTAGTATTTAATTACAAAACCTTTAAGCATCATCAAATTCTAAAGGGTATTTTAATAAAGTTGTCTTTAAATGTAAATAAAACAAGTTGCGTGTGAAATATCCACTCAGTTTTTGTTTTATTTAAAATAATACTTTATAGCATTAGCCCCCTGATTCTGACGATAAGACTACTAAGACTATCTTAGCTAAGACTTTCTTGTTAAGACTTTCTTTTAAGACTAAAGTCTTCATTGAAATTCTGAAGGCAGTAGTCTTAAATGATATATTAGAAACTCTCCAAAGAGTTTTGTAGAGCTGTCGAAACCAAATTTTTACCATATTGTTTCAAATTTATGAACGAAAAGCGACAGTTCAATTCGAAATTGTTAAAAAAACTCAAATTTATGTTATATGTATGTATGCTGAGAGTGTATTATACCAATATTAGTACATAATATTTTATTTTGAATAATTTTTCTGTTTTTAATAGTCAAATACTATACTTAATGTTTTATACACAATAAACACATTTTCATTAATCACTTGTTTTTTGTTTCGCAGAATATTTTGAATATTTTTCAAAAAGTGAAATCACAAATAGGTGGCAATTTCTAACTGGGTAAATCAATGTGGATTTGTTCGCCCAAATAACAGAAAACTTGCAAGCAAATTGGAAAAAACGATTAAAGTAGCCGGTGAAAAATTCAAAAAATATAAAGAATTTTAATACAAATTATAATCCGCATGCGGAAATTTTCACCGATTTCAAAAATGCGCGCCGGTTCAGTTCATATGTTTCATGAAAACACGTAAAGACGCTTACTAGATTTCAATTCAAAATTTTTGATCTAAAACAAAATTTGGATCAGGTTTTCCATACATAATTTTAACTGATCCGGATCAATGGGTGTCATGAAACACCGCAATTGTTGACGTATAATTTGTCCAATTGTCTATGCGTTCCTTTGAATAACAAAAGTATATTGATTTTGTATGGGTTTTTGTCGCTTAGTATGTTATGGTTTTCAAAATAGTTTAAGTATATATTCGCCAGTGTATCGGATAACTTACATAACATTGGTAAACCTTCCCATTGTGTCAAATACTTGTTGTCATGTTGGAAATAATTCATGTATGTATAGCGGTTAATAATTTTACGAATTCTGCATTTTCGTAGTAAATCTGCTGTTAATACCAATGAATAGTCCAATGTAATGTTTGTACACATATTTACCGCGTCAAAAGACGCCAAATTTGCCCCTGTCGGTATTTACTATTTCTATAGTTTGTATTTTGTCGACTAGTTCTGTATAGTTTTTATAGGTGTTGCTCTCTCTCTATCGATACATTTTTGTTAAACCATATAATTAATGTCAAGCTATTCGGTATGCTGGTGACAAAGTAAAATCTAGCAGAGGTCGAATGGGTGCGTTTATTTTGTGTATTTTAGGTAAACCGTAATTCGAGGACCTGTTGGTTTGATCATTTTGTTGTAGTGCATCTCACGTTTATTTAATACACACCGCTATTTACTTTATTCATAATTTAAATAAAAATTTAACTTGGCTTCTTGAAATCTACCATCAAACTGCCTCTTAATTTGTTCGTGTTATCGCACAGTTTACATTTTCCCACCCAAGAATAATGCTATTACAATACAACAAACAATACGACATGAATGGGCGATTTCAGATCCGCCAACATGTTGAGTATAATACTCAGTATCACATTTTTATGATACATGCTGGCCTAATAGTTGTAACCGGAATGTGGTTGATAGCTTATTTGTCAAAAGTGTTACTGTCATTTATGGGTTTTTCCTCAAAATAAATAAAATGAAATAATAAATGCAATTTCAAATTTAAAATCGTTGTATATCAAATTCCCTACAGTTGAACGGCAGCGCGAAATATCAAACGTAAGTACCTAATTTCATTTTAAAAAAAGAGTGAGTCCATTAGTACTCTCAAGGAGATGTGTAAACATGGCGTGTGTATAGTTTACTATGAAGGAAGAAGGAATGCACTTTTACTAACCAGTATTGAAGTTATACTTCTTTGCGCCCGTTGGCGACTTTTGGGATGGGGTGCTGGTTGAGAAACCGCGTCACGCTAAAAAGTAAGACAATTCGATGATTGTACGTTTTTGTATAGGCAGTGTTGTTCGTTAACGAAAATATGAAAATATGAAAATATGAAAATATGAAAATATGAAAATATGAAAATATGAAAATATGAAAATATGAAAATATGAAAATATGAAAATATGAAAATATGAAAATATGAAAATATGAAAATATGAAAATATGAAAATATGAAAATATGAAAATATGAAAATATGAAAATATGAAAATATGAAAATATGAAAATATGAAAATATGAAAATATGAAAATATGAAAATATGAAAATATGAAAATATGAAAATATGAAAATATGAAAATATGAAAATATGAAAATATGAAAATATGAAAATATGAAAATATGAAAATATGAAAATATGAAAATATGAAAATATGAAAATATGAAAATATGAAAATATGAAAATATGAAAATATGAAAATATGAAAATATGAAAATATGAAAATATGAAAATATGAAAATATGAAAATATGAAAATATGAAAATATGAAAATATGAAAATATGAAAATATGAAAATATGAAAATATGAAAATATGAAAATATGAAAATATGAAAATATGAAAATATGAAAATATGAAAATATGAAAATATGAAAATATGAAAATATGAAAATATGAAAATATGAAAATATGAAAATATGAAAATATGAAAATATGAAAATATGAAAATATGAAAATATGAAAATATGAAAATATGAAAATATGAAAATATGAAAATATGAAAATATGAAAATATGAAAATATGAAAATATGAAAATATGAAAATATGAAAATATGAAAATATGAAAATATGAAAATATGAAAATATGAAAATATGAAAATATGAAAATATGAAAATATGAAAATATGAAAATATGAAAATATGAAAATATGAAAATATGAAAATATGAAAATATGAAAATATGAAAATATGAAAATATGAAAATATGAAAATATGAAAATATGAAAATATGAAAATATGAAAATATGAAAATATGAAAATATGAAAATATGAAAATATGAAAATATGAAAATATGAAAATATGAAAATATGAAAATATGAAAATATGAAAATATGAAAATATGAAAATATGAAAATATGAAAATATGAAAATATGAAAATATGAAAATATGAAAATATGAAAATATGAAAATATGAAAATATGAAAATATGAAAATATGAAAATATGAAAATATGAAAATATGAAAATATGAAAATATGAAAATATGAAAATATGAAAATATGAAAATATGAAAATATGAAAATATGAAAATATGAAAATATGAAAATATGAAAATATGAAAATATGAAAATATGAAAATATGAAAATATGAAAATATGAAAATATGAAAATATGAAAATATGAAAATATGAAAATATGAAAATATGAAAATATGAAAATATGAAAATATGAAAATATGAAAATATGAAAATATGAAAATATGAAAATATGAAAATATGAAAATATGAAAATATGAAAATATGAAAATATGAAAATATGAAAATATGAAAATATGAAAATATGAAAATATGAAAATATGAAAATATGAAAATATGAAAATATGAAAATATGAAAATATGAAAATATGAAAATATGAAAATATGAAAATATGAAAATATGAAAATATGAAAATATGAAAATATGAAAATATGAAAATATGAAAATATGAAAATATGAAAATATGAAAATATGAAAATATGAAAATATGAAAATATGAAAATATGAAAATATGAAAATATGAAAATATGAAAATATGAAAATATGAAAATATGAAAATATGAAAATATGAAAATATGAAAATATGAAAATATGAAAATATGAAAATATGAAAATATGAAAATATGAAAATATGAAAATATGAAAATATGAAAATATGAAAATATGAAAATATGAAAATATGAAAATATGAAAATATGAAAATATGAAAATATGAAAATATGAAAATATGAAAATATGAAAATATGAAAATATGAAAATATGAAAATATGAAAATATGAAAATATGAAAATATGAAAATATGAAAATATGAAAATATGAAAATATGAAAATATGAAAATATGAAAATATGAAAATATGAAAATATGAAAATATGAAAATATGAAAATATGAAAATATGAAAATATGAAAATATGAAAATATGAAAATATGAAAATATGAAAATATGAAAATATGAAAATATGAAAATATGAAAATATGAAAATATGAAAATATGAAAATATGAAAATATGAAAATATGAAAATATGAAAATATGAAAATATGAAAATATGAAAATATGAAAATATGAAAATATGAAAATATGAAAATATGAAAATATGAAAATATGAAAATATGAAAATATGAAAATATGAAAATATGAAAATATGAAAATATGAAAATATGAAAATATGAAAATATGAAAATATGAAAATATGAAAATATGAAAATATGAAAATATGAAAATATGAAAATATGAAAATATGAAAATATGAAAATATGAAAATATGAAAATATGAAAATATGAAAATATGAAAATATGAAAATATGAAAATATGAAAATATGAAAATATGAAAATATGAAAATATGAAAATATGAAAATATGAAAATATGAAAATATGAAAATATGAAAATATGAAAATATGAAAATATGAAAATATGAAAATATGAAAATATGAAAATATGAAAATATGAAAATATGAAAATATGAAAATATGAAAATATGAAAATATGAAAATATGAAAATATGAAAATATGAAAATATGAAAATATGAAAATATGAAAATATGAAAATATGAAAATATGAAAATATGAAAATATGAAAATATGAAAATATGAAAATATGAAAATATGAAAATATGAAAATATGAAAATATGAAAATATGAAAATATGAAAATATGAAAATATGAAAATATGAAAATATGAAAATATGAAAATATGAAAATATGAAAATATGAAAATATGAAAATATGAAAATATGAAAATATGAAAATATGAAAATATGAAAATATGAAAATATGAAAATATGAAAATATGAAAATATGAAAATATGAAAATATGAAAATATGAAAATATGAAAATATGAAAATATGAAAATATGAAAATATGAAAATATGAAAATATGAAAATATGAAAATATGAAAATATGAAAATATGAAAATATGAAAATATGAAAATATGAAAATATGAAAATATGAAAATATGAAAATATGAAAATATGAAAATATGAAAATATGAAAATATGAAAATATGAAAATATGAAAATATGAAAATATGAAAATATGAAAATATGAAAATATGAAAATATGAAAATATGAAAATATGAAAATATGAAAATATGAAAATATGAAAATATGAAAATATGAAAATATGAAAATATGAAAATATGAAAATATGAAAATATGAAAATATGAAAATATGAAAATATGAAAATATGAAAATATGAAAATATGAAAATATGAAAATATGAAAATATGAAAATATGAAAATATGAAAATATGAAAATATGAAAATATGAAAATATGAAAATATGAAAATATGAAAATATGAAAATATGAAAATATGAAAATATGAAAATATGAAAATATGAAAATATGAAAATATGAAAATATGAAAATATGAAAATATGAAAATATGAAAATATGAAAATATGAAAATATGAAAATATGAAAATATGAAAATATGAAAATATGAAAATATGAAAATATGAAAATATGAAAATATGAAAATATGAAAATATGAAAATATGAAAATATGAAAATATGAAAATATGAAAATATGAAAATATGAAAATATGAAAATATGAAAATATGAAAATATGAAAATATGAAAATATGAAAATATGAAAATATGAAAATATGAAAATATGAAAATATGAAAATATGAAAATATGAAAATATGAAAATATGAAAATATGAAAATATGAAAATATGAAAATATGAAAATATGAAAATATGAAAATATGAAAATATGAAAATATGAAAATATGAAAATATGAAAATATGAAAATATGAAAATATGAAAATATGAAAATATGAAAATATGAAAATATGAAAATATGAAAATATGAAAATATGAAAATATGAAAATATGAAAATATGAAAATATGAAAATATGAAAATATGAAAATATGAAAATATGAAAATATGAAAATATGAAAATATGAAAATATGAAAATATGAAAATATGAAAATATGAAAATATGAAAATATGAAAATATGAAAATATGAAAATATGAAAATATGAAAATATGAAAATATGAAAATATGAAAATATGAAAATATGAAAATATGAAAATATGAAAATATGAAAATATGAAAATATGAAAATATGAAAATATGAAAATATGAAAATATGAAAATATGAAAATATGAAAATATGAAAATATGAAAATATGAAAATATGAAAATATGAAAATATGAAAATATGAAAATATGAAAATATGAAAATATGAAAATATGAAAATATGAAAATATGAAAATATGAAAATATGAAAATATGAAAATATGAAAATATGAAAATATGAAAATATGAAAATATGAAAATATGAAAATATGAAAATATGAAAATATGAAAATATGAAAATATGAAAATATGAAAATATGAAAATATGAAAATATGAAAATATGAAAATATGAAAATATGAAAATATGAAAATATGAAAATATGAAAATATGAAAATATGAAAATATGAAAATATGAAAATATGAAAATATGAAAATATGAAAATATGAAAATATGAAAATATGAAAATATGAAAATATGAAAATATGAAAATATGAAAATATGAAAATATGAAAATATGAAAATATGAAAATATGAAAATATGAAAATATGAAAATATGAAAATATGAAAATATGAAAATATGAAAATATGAAAATATGAAAATATGAAAATATGAAAATATGAAAATATGAAAATATGAAAATATGAAAATATGAAAATATGAAAATATGAAAATATGAAAATATGAAAATATGAAAATATGAAAATATGAAAATATGAAAATATGAAAATATGAAAATATGAAAATATGAAAATATGAAAATATGAAAATATGAAAATATGAAAATATGAAAATATGAAAATATGAAAATATGAAAATATGAAAATATGAAAATATGAAAATATGAAAATATGAAAATATGAAAATATGAAAATATGAAAATATGAAAATATGAAAATATGAAAATATGAAAATATGAAAATATGAAAATATGAAAATATGAAAATATGAAAATATGAAAATATGAAAATATGAAAATATGAAAATATGAAAATATGAAAATATGAAAATATGAAAATATGAAAATATGAAAATATGAAAATATGAAAATATGAAAATATGAAAATATGAAAATATGAAAATATGAAAATATGAAAATATGAAAATATGAAAATATGAAAATATGAAAATATGAAAATATGAAAATATGAAAATATGAAAATATGAAAATATGAAAATATGAAAATATGAAAATATGAAAATATGAAAATATGAAAATATGAAAATATGAAAATATGAAAATATGAAAATATGAAAATATGAAAATATGAAAATATGAAAATATGAAAATATGAAAATATGAAAATATGAAAATATGAAAATATGAAAATATGAAAATATGAAAATATGAAAATATGAAAATATGAAAATATGAAAATATGAAAATATGAAAATATGAAAATATGAAAATATGAAAATATGAAAATATGAAAATATGAAAATATGAAAATATGAAAATATGAAAATATGAAAATATGAAAATATGAAAATATGAAAATATGAAAATATGAAAATTGGAAATTTGGAAAATTTTAAAATTGGTTAATTGGAAAACATGTTAATTGGAAAATTGAAAAATTGGGAAATTGGAAAATAAAAAAATATGAAAATATTAAATTTGGAAAGTTGGTAAATTGGAAAATTGGAAAATTGTAAAACTGGAAAGTTGGAAAGTCATAATATAGAGGTTTTAATGCGACTTAAACAAATTTTCGATGAAACCACACTACACAAACATAAATGAAATAAAAAATATTTTAAGGCCATTTTTACTATGCAAAGAGATTTCAAAAATTTTTTTTTGTTCATTTTGTTACACATACATAAACATTATCTATTACGACTAGTTGGCCTTGAAAAAGTTACCAAGTTACAAGGTTACCTCTTATGACATCAGACATAAATGGCTAGGTGATACTCGAGAACGCACAGAGTGACCATTTTTTTCTATATTATAGTTTTTCTATATTATATTATATTAACAGAGGAAAATGTCTTATATTTCATTTACATATCCTATCTGTCTGTGTGTGTGAGTGGGCGTGTGCAAATGGCCAAAGAAGTATAACTTCCACCGTCTGGTCCGACGCAGACCCAGTATTTTTTTTCATTTGTTTATTATCGTTAAATTGGTCTATTATTATATAGTCTTTCGGTATAATCGACGCAATTAGATTATGGTAGCTAAAATAAGATACATATACTGTCGACTCTCACTTTTCTAATTTTCATTGGAAACTACACAACGGTCGTTTCATATCTCGTAGTAGATATATTTCGATCTGAGTTCATGTGCAAATCGAATTCGTGTCGCAGGAAGTTTATAAGTGGCTCAGCTTGAGGAACAGGAAAATTAATATTGAAACCCCCGCTCATAATCATCGGCAAAAGATGATAGTCTCCTTGGAGAATTTTTGAAATTCTTTTAGAATACGGAGTAAGAACGAAATGATTTATTACGACAGCTTTATTTATTTAGCATAAAGGATAAAGCATAGCTTTTCTATCCATACAAATTAGTGATAAAAAGTATACAAAAAATAAACTAAAACATAAATTAAAATGTATTTTTAATAAAATCAGACAATAATTTTTTAAATTTAGTAAAAGGCTTTACACGTCTAATCTCAATCGGCACCTCATTCCAAATTGTGAAGGAGGTAAACAAAGGCGTTTTGTTGTAGATATTTGATCGGTTAACAGACAGCATTATTTTACCATTTCGATTAGACCCAAATTTTATTTTCTGGTATACTCGTAAATATGAAGGAGCACGATTATTAATGACTTTATATTAAAGTAATAACGCTCTAATGTAAAAGAATTGAATCATAGTACAAACAAAAAATTCTTTAAACTTATCTGGTATGTGGCCAAATTTTCTCAGCCCATTAACATATCTAACGGCATTATTCAAAGTAGATTGCAGCATGGCACTTGAGGTAGAATCACATCTTAAAAAAACAAATTCGCAATATAGTACGTGGGCAATTACTAATGATCTAACCAACAAAATTCGAACATTTTTAAGGCAGATATTTTTATGGAGCTTCAAACCATACAAAGTAGATTTATCTTACCACAAACATTAACAACTTGAGAATCCCAGGAGAACCTGCCATTTATACAAACTTCCATATTAATAACATGATTCGCAAATTAATCTTCACACCATCAATAAAGATATCACGTATCACTGGGAAACTTCTTTTAGAAATCAGAATTGCTTGAGATTCCATTAGACTTGGACCAAGCCAATACATTGGATAGATCCAGATTAATATTGTTAAAAGTTTCGAATATATTTTCACTAGTACCACCAAGATAAATTTGACAATCATCAGCATACATGTGATATTTGCAGTATTTTATTGGTGTGGTAAGTCAAAGACATTAATAAAAAGGGAAAACAGAGTTGGGCCAAGTAAAATACTTTGAAATACACCTACAGGTATACGCTTAGGAACTGATTCTTTTCCATTTACAATGACTTTTTTATATCGATCTATTAAGTAGCTAAACATAAGTTTCAGTGCTCTATTGTCAAAATTAAAGAAAAGCATGAACTTCTGTAGTAACGAAACATGGTTCAAAGAGTCGAATGCTTTGGAGTAATTCAACAGTATTAGAACGATAAATGAGTTTTTTCCGTCAAGATGACAAGCCAGATTGCCTACAATTTGAAGTAGGGTAGTCGTTGTACTGTGGTTATTACGAAATCCGGATTGAAATGTATTTAGATAATTACAATTAGCGAAATGCTGGTTGATTTTTTCCAGATTTCAGGAAATTCAGAACGCATAATATAACTGTTAATCAGGGATGTCAAAGGTGATACAATATATTATGGTAAAATATTATTTACAAATTTTAAGTTTATTTTATCATGACCGGGTGAATTAGATTAATAAGATACACGACTTTGGAAACATTTAATTCACTTACGGTTCAGAAGGAGAGAGAAGTATCCGTGACTGTGCGCCCCAAATTAGTTTCTTAATATTTCGATTATCATATTAAAAAAAAAAGAAAAATTAAAAATAGCATTTAAATTATTATAAATTAAATTTGATAATTTCGCATATTCATAAATTTCTATAATATTTACTTCAAATTATAGTTTATCGAATATAATAGAATCATTAACCTTCGTCCGGCGGCATAATTTTACAACGCTAAAAGTGTTTTACAACGCTAAAATTTACTCGATCCCCTATATCTGAAGAGGCTGGGGATATTTTTCTAAAATAAGGTCTTAATGGTCCAGCAAAAAATGTAGAGATCTCAAAAAAATTTACCCCTCTCCGGCTTCTACAAGAATATTTATTAGTATTTAAAAACGTAAAAGGTACAATTGTATTTATTCCGCCTGACGAGGGTTAAAAAAATTCTTTTTTTTTATTGTAAATGTGTTAATATACTGTATATGTACAGCTAGACTTAAACAAGGTTGTTGCACACAAATATGCAAAATTCCATTTTGTGTTCTGTTAATAAAATTTTGATTTGGACTCATACTCTTATGGTGCGCATCATTGCAATCTAGTGGACCCGTTGTAGCACTGCTTCTGCCGCACTAAATCTTGTAAAATTAGATTATGCATCGCTCGAACACAAATATGCAACAACATGTTTATTTCTTGATTAGGAAGGCGTTTGATTGTGTCAACCATGCCATATTAATTAAAAAACTTATAAGTTTTGAAATTTCTGGTTGTGCCTTAATGTTATTACAAAGTTATCTTAGTGATAGGAAAAAAACTGTTTGTATTGGCGATCATGAGTCTTCTACTATTGATATCTCGGTTGGAGTTCCACAGGGGTCCATATTGGGCCCAATTCAGTTTTTGATCTATGTAAACGACACTTCTAATCTAAATTTGAAATGAAAGATCCAACTGTTTGCTGATGATGCAGCACTTATCTGCAGCTCTAAACTTATGATCAGCTTCAACATGATATGGAAAGTGGTTTGGCCATTATTAATGACTAAATGCTACTAAAACCAATTTCATTGTTTTTTACTTAAAACATAAACCATCACAAATTTTTAATTAATTGATTTATTGATTGGACTGTAGAACCAAGTACTTGACAGGTGGTCCCGGATAACCCCGGGCCTATTCCTACAGCCTGTTTACACATAACAATAGGAGGGGTAGGAAAGGTATTTTTTTTTTTGGGACGGAACGACCCGGTTTGAGACACCTAGCGATCGTACGGCACAACACAATTCTAATCTACTTCTAACTACTAGAGGGAGGATAAAGGCTTAATAGGTTTAATGGATAACGATGGTATTGGTCTTCAACAATTGCTTCTTTAAATCAGCAACCTGAGGGAAAAATTTTATTATTTTACGTACATCTGGAAATTTCCTGAAATTTAATTCTAAATTAATGCTTTCTGGTTTTCTAAACAAGTTGATTGATTGAATCAGCCCGGTTACAGACACCTAGATAAAGTCGATAGTTAGTAACACATTAACAAGGCTAATCTACACAATCTACAATTGGATGCTTCATTTGCCAAAACGATTAACTCCGTACAACAAAAAGTTGATAAAAACTGAGAAAATACAAAAATGGTTTTAAAATTCGTTATAAATTGCAACTTTAGTTACTTTTAGTTTTGTCATTTAATGGTGTTAACACTTATTATTACTGTAATTTATTTTCAATGTATAGAGCCAATCAAGTACGTTGATATTAAAATATACAAATATTCAAAAAATGGAGTTAATCGGTTTGGCTTGTGAACCATCCAATTAATATTTCAAAGGAATATTATTTCACCTACATCGGTAGATTTCCTGAAATTTAATTCTAAATTAATATTTTCCGGCTTCCTAAATAATATAAACATTTATTAATTTAATCCTAATGCAATTCCACAACATAAAGTAGAATTTCCTGAAACCATAATTGTTTAAATTATATTAAAAATTACTCTAAAATCCATAAGTATTTAATAAAAAATATGTGAGGCATCCCAAAGGAGGCCATTTCTCAACAAATGATGATCAAATTCAATGTACAAAGCTGAATTTGACTAAATTTTGGGATTCGGATATAACGAATTAAACCAGGCCGCCTCCTAACCTACAACTTTAAAATTCATTTTGCAGTGCTGGGCTAGGATTCTAATAAGAAAGGTCAGCTTAAACTGGGATTTTAACGTGTCTCTTTGATGAAGTTCTACAATTCGACCATTCTAAATGGAACTTGGGGATCATATTAATAAATATATATTGTCAAATCAGGTATTCAGAATTGGGTGGGGATTTAAAAATGGTATTTTGCGAAGTTTTGGAATTCGACCGTCCTAAGCAATTTATTAATCAATCATGTTCGAATCTTGTATGTTGAGCTAAATTGCGACTCCAACATAAATCCCGGATGAAGTTCTGGATCTTTCCACAAAACAAATCCGAAAGCAATCGGCCAATTAACTATCCAGTTCGTTTATTCACCATAGCTGAAACAAACTTCGCTTAACCCGCTAAGAGATGAACCAGTCAAATCCAGCTTCCCAAAACTGAAATTTGCTAGAATTCCAATCCAGCCCAATTCATACCCAAAAATTAATTTATGTATCTTCTGCAGTATACTGTCTAGAAACAGATTACTGAGACAATTTTGCACATCTCAGTCATTCAAAAAAGATCAAGGTTTACGTGAGGTGATGGCACGAACGGAAAATAAAACCACGCGGAATGCTTCTTACGTAATTGGTGCATGAGCAAGTCATTGAATAGGATTTAGAATTCATCAATACTTGTGTCTGACGTTCCCATGCAATTCGAACCTGTTTCGAGAAATATTGTTGAGTCGGATAAATTCTTTCATAGAAAACAGTAAGCAATCTAAAAAAATAACCAACATTAATAGCCCGAGGCACAACAAAGATTTACTTGTCGTTACAACGAAAATAAAAATTAAATCCCATTTTCCCTTTGCCATGCCGTAACACATATCGCTCATGACATGAAAAAGAGACACAACTCAAAAATTAAAATTTTGCAGGAGAGCAAAAACAAAAAATGCTAATTACGTTATTAGATTCCAAAATCATAAGACGAAGAATGGCACTTTGTGCTCTATCATTTTCGATGAAGGAAAAATAAAACTGTTTTTATTGCGGGATATGGATACGAGTACTAATATTGCGCATCTTTCTAGTGAATTAACGGAAAAAGTTCATTTTTTTCAGTTGTGTCACCGGTCCATACCACGTGCGATACAAATCTTTAAAACTTTTCCAAATACAAATTTTTACCACGCATTATTAATAATTATAGAGAAAAATAATTTAATTAAATAAATTATAAACCAGTTAAATGGACTGTAAAAAAATAAATAATAATAACACCTATAACATACAATGTACATATTATTATTACAATACATACATGAATTTAAATTACATTGGGGAAATCACACGAGGACTCATTTGAGTTGAGACCGGTTTCTAACCTCAAAAAAAAAAAACATGAGTCCCAGCTCATCGATAAATTTCTATGTATGTGGAAAAAATTGTCGGAAAAAATCACTTTAAAATGTCTTCGCATAGTTCACCCAATATAACATCGTGTACGTCCACACCGCGGCAACCCCTGCCCTTCTCCCCGATCACCCCACCTATAAAACTTATAATTGTATAGGTAAAGTACAAAGAAACGAAGAAGCTACCGGGCTCAAGTAACCGAAATATGGATATGCACATTGAAAATATTTTACACAATAACATAAATGATAAATGGATTTTACACAAATATATATAATATATTAAACTAATTATTAAAATATTTATAAATAAAAACAGTCAATTATATATACATATACATATTATCCACATCCCCTTTACTGCCTGCCATCACAATTGTGTGGGTAAGGCAAAAGAATCTGTCAAAAACTTAATTTTGGAATGCATTCTGGGCCAACACACACATTTGTGGATTCCACTGAAATCGTTTTCGCCCGAAAAATAACACTAAAACCATAATAGTAAAATAATTAATATGTTATCAAACACAAATAATTAGTATGTTATATAATTTATATATGTATTATCAAATTATAATGTTTTTTCAAAAATAATTCCGATTTAACTAAGATCCGTTAAAATCCGAAAGACAATACAACCTGTAATTTTTAAACACACACCCGCGTAGGCTCGACCCAAATTAAAACAAAAAAAAAAATTTGTTTGGCAAGAAAAGGGATATATATATTTTACATACATACGTAATACACACACTCACTTATAGATACCATATATCACATACAAATTTGCTCATTCATTTCAAAGCAAAAAATATTCGGAAATACAATTCCCAGAGTAACAAAAACACACACGCACGAATACGCCTCATAATTTCAATGATTCTTTGTATTTTTGATCATCACGATAAAACACACACCGCATTCTTTTTATACATACAACAGTATATACAAAAAAAATGTATGTACATAAAAACAAGAATAGTTTCTTTTACATTTTTAAATATGTATTCTTCTTGTATATACTAACGCAAAGGACACAACTCCCACTCACACACACGCAAACCATACCATTTCACTACTACGACGATATATTATAAATGCGTTTTTCTTATTACAACAATTAATAAAACACATTTAAATAAATAAAACTAGAATTTAAATTAAAAATTCAATAAAACATGAAAAAAAAAATAATAAAAACTCTTCCCTTAAAAATCCTTTGGAATCGCACAGCAAACACCACGTACACAAAAATGAGTGTAATAAGTGAGTGTACCCACATTGCCGCGCATCACACAATCTTTTTTATCTTTATCAATATTAATGTGACTAAAATTGAAATTAAACAAATTTTTATTATAATTTATATTATATAACTATATAACTATAACCGCAATCACTTTAAAATAAAATATTATATCACTTAAATCACTTTAAAAGAAATTTTAACTTTTACTACACAGAGAAAGACAAAAACGCGTCTTTCTTCTACGACGATCAAATCGAACTCCATAAACCATCACAAATGTTTAATGACATTAAATTTAAAAATGAGAAAATTAAACGTGTTGACTGTGCTATGTATCTTGAATTGCAAATTAATTCGCAGCTCTCTTGGATTAATCACATCAATGGAATTAAACGGAAAATATCCCCTATTATTGGTGTCCTGCGGCGTGTTGGGCGGTTTCTTCCAGATTCTGTAAAATACAGTATTTACTACAGTTTTATTCATTCTCACTTAACATATTTAATTGAAATCTGGTGTTCCTCAAGTGATGTTCATCTGAATGACTTACAAACTATTCAGAACAAAGGGCTAAAAGCAATTCAAAATTTACCAGTATTGACTCCAAGTAAATTTCTTTATAATGAAAAAAATCTTCCTATTCTATCAACAGTTGACTATCATTATATTTAGACAATCTATAAGATTAGACACGGTTTATTGAGGCATAATCCTGACTTTTTCACTAATTTTTCTGTTACAGAAAAACTTACATGAAGCTTGTTGAACTTTCGCCTTCGTAATTACAAATTCACGACGACTCAAAATAGTATTTTTTATAAAGGTGTCAAATTATTTAATGTATTGGTTGATGACTTGAAAGTATATAGGACGAGCTACCAAGCTCAAGCGATATTTGAAAAAGTCATTTTTTGACAAATTTATCGAAGATTATAAGCTTTACCACTGATATTGTTCTTGGAATTGATGAAGTTTGTTGTTGGTTGTCTGACATAAACTAATATATTGTACATTACTTAAAAAAAAAATACAAAGTTTGTTTTTTCTTTTTGCCATCTTATATAACTTTATATTATAATATTTTCCTGTACAGTATTTCATTTTTTAAATTAGTTTTTTTGTTTTCCCTACTATTATACATATACATACAAGCCTGCCATGAAATAGTAAAAAATTGTTTTTATTGAGTTTGTTCCTTTTTTTTAGGGGTAAGCAAAGTAGGTAAGTCATTTCCGTTTCATTTACAAGTTTACTCTAATACAACAATTTTTGGTAGGCGCGACTAATGTTTACACATGAATAATATATTTTATAATTATCATATTCTACATTTTAGGAGTTTAAGTTGCAATCAGGTACACCGGGAATCGTAGGGGCTGTTGATGAACTATTGAACCTAGTTGGAAATTCGGTTAATTTTTTCAATAGGAAGTCTTTTACTCAATGAGGTATTTGCCAAAAACAGTTTTTACTTCTTTCATTGCTCGCTTGGACAGCGCTACGGTATACTCGGGAACATTAAAATTCGTTTGGCAAAAATTTAATATAAAAACATCAAAATTGTTGTTATTTATGTAAATTTTTCTAATCGGAAAGGTTGTATTTTGTATTTGTATTTTGTATTTTGTATATGTATTTTGTGACAAAAGTGTAGTTTATGGTGTGGTTTTTAATGATTATAGGTGAATTCTAAAATTAAGTGATGAAGTTTTATACATTTTGTGGAAACAAAAACACAAATTTCGATAAATAAAATTAGGTTATGTTTTTGACGTTTTTTACTTATGCATTTATTTATTCTAGATTTAGTTGTATTGTAATGATGAGTTTAACGGAAGATGACGTACCTGGAGCCAAACTTCCAAATCCGGAAATAAAATTAAATAAATTGGAAAGCTTAAAAAAATGGCTTGCGTGCACGGGCACTTCGAATAATGCAAACAAACCGGAATTAATAAAAAAGGTACCTACAATAAAATTCTAGTCATGTTTACATTAAGAGACTCTAAAGTTTTTTTTAGGGTAACAGATTGTATTGCAAATAATCAGCAACAGAATATAATAGTTTCAATCGACAAATCCGAATGGTATTACCGAAAATTTCCAAAGTCGCAGAATAAACCAAAGCCAACTAGTGGATGGAACATTTTCCCTTCCGTTGTGATTCCAAAACCGTACAGCTATTCAAAAATTATGGATTTTGTCAATTCAATGGGAAGTACTGCATATCGGGAGGATAGTAGCAGTGATCAGGACAACGAGTATCAGCCTACCACAAAATACTCGAAATCACTACGCCGCGCGCGAATTTGTTTTACGAGTGGTCATGTTACAAACATTACAGATAATGGTGACGAACGGAATTACTACATCAAATCTGACCTCATATTCGGGAGCAATTTACAAAGTGTTTTTAGCCTTAAATAAATCAGATGCTTAAATTCTCGGTGGTTCTTGCCAGTGTAAGGCATCGACAAGCCGCTGCTGCTCCCATATACTTGGAACCCTGTTTGCCTTAGAGGACTGCACGATTCATTTTGGCTACCAAATTATCTCTTGCACATCATCGATCAAAAAATGGAACCAGGGAAGAAAAAAGGGTAATAATGCAAAAATAGTTAATAAGGCCAAATACGAAACATTTTCGAAAAATCCTGTAAATAGAAAACGATTAGTGGAATACAATCCCATGCAACAAAATTGCACTAAGACACAAGCTGAATCAACCAACAAATGTTGTTAAAATTTCAATACGATGATTATGTTTTGGACGAAGAATCAAAAGAAATATTAATGTTTAAAGTTAAGCAGATGAAGAAAAACTTAAATGAGCATGTAGGATTCGAGCCTGTACTTCTGATTGTCTCGCAGAATAGTCCTGCATGGAAAAATGCGCGACGAGTAAGGATTACTGCGTCAGATTCCAAAGCGTATTTTACAGCAACCTCTTACAAAAATTTGATCAATAATCAGTTGTGGTCAGATATAGATATTTCGCAAATACCATCCATTGCTTATGGTCGCAATAATGAACACAACGCTTTTTTAGAATATAAAAATCTTAAGGGGGGGGGGGGGCGATATCCGACAAACTTTGTTTTTTAATAATTCTCGCTATGCAGGTATGGGGTGTAGTCCGGATGGCATAATATACGATAATAATGGAAATATTAAAAGTATTTTAAAAATAAAATATCCAAAAAGGCTTGAAAATGTATCACCGTTGGATTATGAAAAAGTTCCAAACCCAAACACGTTGTGCTTTACAATGGACGAATTTAAAAACTTAAAATTAAAACGAAATCGTGCGTATTATTTTCAGATACAATTTAACCTTGCGATTATGAACTTAAAATACTGTAATTTTATTATTTGGTCAAACGCTGGTATTTCAATCGAAACGATTGAACGAAATGATGGTTTGATTTCGCACTTAATGCCAAAACTGATGGAAATTCACGAGAACATTTTACTAGTAGAGTTTTTCGAAATAAGGTTACCTCGTGGATTATCCTTGATAAATTTTTTAGACTGAAAACTTTTTTTTGTATAATGAATAATGGTATGGTTACTTTTGTGATAGTTTATTATTTTAATTTTAATTTAAAATATATATAATATTGAAATAGGTATATAATTTGTTCCTTATAAGTGCCTTAAAAAATATGTTGATTATAGTTTTATTTGTGATATAAAAACTAATCATGTTTATGAAATAATGAATTAAAACTAGTATACTTATTGTAGCTGGCATTTATTTTATTTGTGATTTTTATTAACATTAACTTATATAATTAATACATATGTATATAAAAAAATTGAAGAAGTAAACAAATACAAATGTATCGAGTAATTTTTAATCTTTTACAACTGGTTCCTGGAAATTAACTAGCATCGCAATTACGATCGTCATTTGTGATACCACAGGTACTAAAGTTTTAGGCAATACAGGTTGCAAGATCCGATACTCCTTTATTCTACCTATAACTCGTTCTACGTTAACACGTGCCGATGCTATGTCTTTTGTGGTGCGTACTTCTTGTCTTGTAAATTTATCTCTTCCAGCTAAATATGGTGGCGTTAATAGTTGGCAGTGCAGGCTATTACATATATCAGCAGCATTAAACCCACGATCTGCCAATATGAAATCACCTTTTCCTAACTGCCTGGTTATCCCACAAGAAATAAAAATATCTCTGTCTGATATTGCGCCTTCGTACGCATCAGATAAGAAGCATACACCACCCGACGGATGCATTCCACACACAAATTTAAAAGTGGCTTGCCCTTTGTAAGCAGAGTAAGTATTACCCTGCTCCCGGTAGTCTTCAGCTTTTTGAGTTCTTACTTCAAAACCGTCAATGACGCATCTGATATTTTTAAATTTCCGAAAAATTTTAGGTATTTTGAATCTATCTGTCTCTCTTGAGGGAAATATGCTGAGCGTCTTAAACTTGACATACATAAACATTATACATGTGTTGACCGTTCGAGAGACATATGAAATGCTTACACAAAACCTGTAAGCTAAATCTTGGATTAGTAGTCCAACTCGGGGTCTACACAACGTCAGGAACACCTGGTTTTGGTGTGATAGTAATGATCTGTCCTTTTTTTGTCTGCGTTTCTGTTTTATACCTCCACCTCGCCAATGATCCAAGTTTAGCGCCTCATCACCTAAAAATATCCAAAGGGTATCAAACTGTTCAACGTTAAGGTTCAACGTTATTCTAACTTCATGGTCACGCCCTTCAGACACAAGATACTTTTAATATTAAAATTAGTGCCATGCGATCTTGCATAGAACGAGCTTTCACGTTAATTAAAGGAAAGTTTTGAAGGTTGAAGTATTTGGATATGTCGAATCACGAAATGATAAATGAGGCTATAACAGCAGCTTTTTTATTGCATAACTTTATTTTAGACATCGAAAGTGACCCTGGATATGAGTTTATAGAATATCTCGAAAATTATGAAAATGAACAAGAGACGGAGACAAACGGTTTTGAAAATCAACCATACACATCAAGTAATAAAAGAAACCAATTATTAAGTTTGCCCACACACGTAACAAGCGGGTTGAGCGGCAGGCCAACAACCTTCCCTCATAAAAACCATTTAAGTTATGAACCCTAAACAAAGGCCTCGGATTACCATATCGGATTCATTACAAACTCGACCTCGGAAATTGTACACGGACAACGCTTTAAAAATGGGAACATGGAACGTGCTTAGCCTCTTAAGACCTGGAGATCTCCAGAACCTATCGAACCAAGCAAAGAGTTACACATTAGACGTACTTGCACTACAAGAGCTTAGATGGTCTGGGAGTGGGATCCATGACACCACCAATGGTTACACTCTTCATTACAGCGGCCATCAGAAAGGAGGAGAATTTGGAGTTGGCTTCCTCATCCATCGGCGCGTGAAGCATCATATCATCGATTTCCGCCCTATCAACATGCGGATATGTACGGTCAGACTTCGCACTAAGAAATTTAACATCACGATCGTTAATGTGCATGCACCCACCGAAGATAAATCAGATGACATCAAAGATCTTTTCTTTGTCGAACTGGAGGAAGTTATCAATAACATACCGCACCACGACATTAAAATCATCGTGGGCGACTTTAATGCAAAAATCGGTAGGAGTGCAGAAAATACATCGCACATCGGTCCTAACAGCCTGCACCTAACTAGTAATAACAACGGCCAACGAGTCACCGACCTGGCAATAACGTACAACTTAGTTGTATCAAGTACGTTTTTCCCACATAAGAGAATCCACAAAGTAACGTGGAGATCGAATGATGGGAGAACGGAAAATCAAATCGATCACGTCATGGTGTCTAAAAGACACTCCACCAGCATATCTGACGTTAGATCTTACAGGGGTGCAGACATGGACAGCGATCATATGCTTGTCATATTTAAATATAAGTGCAAACTGTCATCTACGTTTAACAGACAAGCACAAAAGACCATTCGATGGAATATCAATGCTCTAAATGACCAAGCGTCATTGCAGAGTTACCAATCATCTGTCACTAACTATTTAGAGCGGCCCAGCAACAACGAAGAAGCTCCCTCTAACATCGAGGAGCAGTGGCACGCTATACAGTCAGCCATAACCACCGCGGCGCAAAATACCATCGGAAGAAGACCTCCGAGGCCCCGCAATGATTGGTTCGATGACCAATGCCGTAGGGTCGTCGAAAATAAACGAACGCTTCGTGAAAAATGGTTGGCTCGCAACACTAGAAGCACTCTAGCAGAATATCTCCGCGCTAGGAAAGCCACGACTAAATACCTTCGACAAAAAAAGCACGAACATATGAGACTATGCATCGAAAACATCAGCTTCCAAGCGGAACTAGGAAACTCAAGGGACTGTTTTGCCGACGCCAGGAATCTCACTAAAGACTTCCACCCAAGAAGTACAGCCATCAAAGACGGGAATGGAGAGTTGAGAACAAACGTGGCTGATGTTCTCTCAGTATGGCAAACCTACTTTCAAAATCTGCTAAATCGGAATGACGACGTGACCCCCATTAGAGCAATAGCTCCTCCAGGTGATGAGGTCTTCGTCGAATATCCCACAGTGGAGGAAGTAGACGCAGCTATTAGTCGATTGAAAAACGGAAAGGCACCCGGTCTCGATGGAATCCCCGCAGAATTGATTAAACTCGGAGGCGCTACTCTTGCAACAAGTCTATACGACCTCGTCGTCTGTATTTGGGACCAAGAAGAGCTGCCTGAGAATTGGAAGACCGCGCTCATATGTCCGCTGCATAAAAAAGGCGACCGTCTCAAATGTGAAAACTATCGTGGCATAGCTTTATTGAACGCTGCTTACAAAGTGTTGGCTAATGTTGTACTTGCCAGACTCATCCCTTTCGCCGAAAACATCATCGGCGACTATCAATGTGGTTTTCGACCCAACCGATCAACCACGGACCAGTGTTTTACCATGAGGATGATCTTGGAAAAATGTTGGGAGTACAACATAACCATACATCAACTATATATAGACTTCCGGCAGGCATATGACAGTATAAACCGCGACAACCTATGGGCCGCGCTCATATGCCTAGGAATCCCAGAGAAACTCGTTTCGCTGTGTAAATTAACAACGTCTGGGTCTGTATGTAGAATCGTAATTGAAGGAACTGTGTCAGACTCCTTTGAAATAACATCTGGCGTTCGACAAGGTGATGCACTCGCGCCTTTGCTGTTCAATTTGGCGCTTGAGTACGTAGTGAGAAAAAGCAACATCGAAACTTCGCGCTGTATATTTAATAAATCCGGCCAAATTCTTGGATATGCAGATGATATCGTGCTTCTTGGCCGAAGACCAAGCGATATCAAAGACAGTTTCATACCGCTCGATCGCTGCGCAAGAAGACTTGGTTTGGAGGTGAACAGCAGTAAAACCAAATATCTTACAACACCCAGGAACATCTCTAGTGCAAATCTCGGAATTGGCGACCACAATTTTGATGGTGTCGAAAACTTTAAATACCTCGGGTCAGTTATAACATCACTGAATGAAATCCAGGCAGAAATAAAAGCCCGAATCGCTGCCGGACAACGAGTTTTCTACGCCCAATCAAGATTATTGCGTTCGAAACATCTATCGCAGTCGTGCAAGCTCGCACTTTATAAAGCACTAATAAGACCTGTGCTGACTTTCGGAAGCGAGAGCTGGACCATGACCTCTAACGATTGTAGATTGTTATCTACATTCGAAAGGAAGGTCATCCGTTCAATTTTTGGTCCAATAAAAGTTGCGAACAACGAATATCGGATTCGTATGAATCACGAAATAAAGCAACTCCTCGGAGGCAGCGATATCATCGGATTCATTAAATCCAATCGAGTGAGTTGGCTCGGCCACGTTACAAGGTCCCCACAACAACGGATGATATATAAAGTGTTTCACCAACAACCAGCCGGAGTACGTCGTAGAGGAAGACCTCGACTACGCTGGCGTGACGACATCGAACAAGATCTGCGAGCATTAGGATGTCGAAACTGGAGGACGAGAGCAATGGATGGAGGGCCATTGTGCGGGCGGCGAAATCCCTTCATGGGATGTGAAAGCCAGAGAGAGAGAGAGAGAGAGAATTATTAAGTTTGTTCGACATCTGAAACGGGTAAAATTGTGAAATAATGTATTGGTTTTTGCCAAATAAAAACTGTGAATTATAATCGAAAACAAAATTTTTTATTTCATTAAAAAACACGCCTTTACTCCAGTAAAGACTATGTAAAATTTAGGTACGATATAATAGTACAATATCACATCATTAATTAGCCTTATCTTAGCAAAATGACAAAATAATAATTTCAATAAAAATTTAATCTAATAAATCAATATACATGGAAGAACCGGCAAGATGAATAATTTGCCGAAGCAAATTATTTATTTCTTCTTGAACCTGTGTATTTTTCTCAACATCACTTATTATTTGGTTCATCTTCGCTGGCTTGGTTCTTTCAATTTCTAAAGACTGTTGTCAATAATCTTTTAACGCTCGTCTGTGACTACCAGTTGCAAAAGATAGCGAATGTTGCCAACAGTTGGCGAGGCTGAAAGCGACGAATGGATGAAATTATGAAAGGTATAGCATTGCACTTAACGCTTTGGCTGTGTTGGTTTAAAAAAACTAGCGGCTAGGGGTTTATGACAACATTCACAACATACAATTACATAACTCTGAATAAAGACAAAACTGGTCGATTTATCACAATAGGGAATTTGAACTTTTTATCATTATTTTAGATGTGAAAGTTTACAGTTATATTGATTGGTATGAATTCTATTGCACAAATGACGTCCTACATTGTGTTGCATAACTGAAAACTAATTTCGTTCCCCAAATAAACACAAATCAATTTACCATACATGTGAGGTGTTTTGACATATGTACGTTATGATGCCATAGAGATAACGACAAAACCTTTCGACCTTCAATTTATGGAATGTAAAATAAAAGTGTTCGTAGTGTTAGGTCTATCAATAGCTTAGAAGATCATTAAAATTATTTTGTATTCATTATATATGTTATGTAGCATATAAGTAAGTTTATTGTATGAAAGTTGTCTAAATTTAACCGAAATGACTTTGCCAATTTAAAATTATTATTTTTGTTCTGTTTTCAAACAAAAATAGAAACCTTCTCGTTTTCCTATTTTATGTTGTTTGGTGTAGAAAAGTTGGTGTATGAGCTTTTTCGTTTTTATTACCGTACTACATACCAAGAAAACTCAATTTCATTCTTATTTTTGTGATTATATGTGGAAGGCATCAAAAAAGGCATTTTAAGGATATTATCACAGGCAACCATATAATGCTGTGTATGTAACGTTGTACATATACAAATGTACGTACATGAACGTCTTACATCTTACTTTTTGGATATTAAAATCTAATTTTCTTAAAGATTTTTACTGTTATTACTACCATTATTGTTATTATTATTATTATTATTACGACATGGGTATGATGCGGGAATGAGGATACGAAACACATTTATGATGTTCGTTGTTTCAAACATCGCATACAGAGTAAATTCGTTTTGAATGGATTCAACATTTTGATTCAATTCATGCTTTTTCAACTCGTGTATTATAGTAATGTATATTTCATTGAAGTGTAAGTTGTAAATTGTATAAAGATACAATACTTAAAATACGTCTGAGATATTATGTTTTGCAATATGACGCAGAGAATATAAATTCGTTATATAACAGTTGAGGTTGATAATAGGATAATGTGAAATTGGTATCGTATATACAAAAGCAAATCCATTCTTTGTATCGGGTATGGAGTGGTTTTCTATTTTCTGGAATTTCTCTAATGGATCCTGCAAGGATGCATATTGAACGATCAAATTTTGCCTCAATAAACGATTTAGCCCATAACTAAAAATGTACGTACTACCGAGAGGTATTTTTTTGCGTAATCTACACACAAGCATAAATATAGAGTAAAACCCTACCCCGCCCCAATATAAATGGTGAAAATATTTGTTATTCTTGCGTGATGAAGGAATGACATATTTAGTACAAACAAACCAATGATTAAAACATCCTGAAAATGTTGTGTATTATGTTGACGTAAATTTGAGATATAAAAACGTAATCCGTACACAGCCCAGAAAAAATAACCGAAAGCTTTTCCATAAATCAATGTTAATTTTACGGTTTTCTTGTTTATTTTCTTACTCTACTCATGTTGCTTCTGAAGGCCCAATAATAGATATTGGAATAATATGGATGAAGTGTTAAGTAAATTGTTGGGTTTATCACCATATGTTTTTCTTGTTGTCTGTTACGATTTGATATTTTTCTTCAATTTTTCTAGTAGAAGATTTTCGGCATTTTGATTAACATGTTATGCTATCATAACCAAAATAGATAAATGGCATTATTTGTATAAGATAAATGGAACAAATGCAATTGTTCTTCCTAATGTAGTTATTTTTTGATTTGTAAAAGAAACTTACATAATTATGTTAAAGAAATATTGTATATAAACATGGGCGTCATAGTTAGTAATCCGGAATGGAGATAACACGGATACCCCAAGCTTTAAATAAACCTTAACGAAAATGTTCTTTCGCTTGTTTCGTTCATCCAATTAACAAATTTTAACCACAGATGTATGACGAGCAAAGTCTCAAGAAAAATAAATTTACAAAAAACAGAGTTTGACTTTTCTGGTCTCTCATCACAAACAGTTGTTGGTATTAAACTGTCCAATTACGATCCCATTATAAAACCCGAAATAGGGTGTTAGGGATCGTAGACTCACAAATTTCTAAATTAACATAGATCTACCCGACTAACGGAAGAGGAACATGAAAATAATAAAGCTGTAAAATTAACTAGGCATTCCCTTAAACAAACCCAGAACTCCTGGAAACTAATGCAGATACTGGTAATACTACTATAGTCTATTTAAATAAAAAAAAAGAGTGAGTCGATTAGTACTCTCAAGGAGATGTGTAAACATGGCGTGTGTATAGTGCGTGTGTACAGTTTACTTTGAAGAAAGAAGGAATGCAATTTTACTAACCAGAGTTTTTTATTTGTTTATTATCGTTAAATTGGTCTATTACTCTTCGATATAATCGACGCAATTCGATTATGGGAGCTCAAATAAGATACATATACATATACTGTCGACTCTAACTTTTCTAATTTTCATTGAAAAACTGCACAATGGTCGTTCCATATATCGTAGTAGATATGGACTTGGATCAGGAAGTTTTTAAGTGGTTCCGCTTGAGGAACAGCAAAATTAATATTGAAATAATCCCCGCTCGTAATCATGAGCGAAAGATGATAGTCTCCTTGGAGAATTTTTGAAATTCTTTTAGAATATCGAGCAAGGACGAAATGTATGAACTTCATTATGTCTTTGACAAATTTATTCGGCGAGGTGAATACAACTACAGAAAGCATCTTATTCCCATTGAAAAGCTGAAGTTCAGCCGTGTATATATCATGAATTGGTTGTGTTGTTACGCTCATACCAGTTGTTTCTCATGCGAGGTGACTGTATAAATTCTACTTATATTTCTACATATTGTTACTCCGGCAGCTCACTGACCATCTCTTTTGAACTGAACGCTGCATTCAAATGTAGTAATATTAACATGCTCGTCATTGCGTAGCCAGATCTCGAAAAGCAAGAAAATTGAGCATCCCTGCGTGACTGTATCAGTTAGTTCGAGGTGATGTGACCTGAGACTCTGGCAGTTCAATATTAAAAACCAGACGTCATTATTATCTCGTAAAAATTCGCCATTACAACCTGAGCTATACTTAGTGGATTTGTTGGGAGGCGCGATAGCACATTTTGAAGAAAACCCACTGAGGTCCCATGGTAGAAGGCATGATTATCGATAGCCGACGTGATGAACAGTCCTTCAAGAGTCGTTACTCGTGCTAAAGCAATATACACAAGTTGTTGTCTGTATCTTTTATCGTCCCGTTATAGGTACCACCCTGTGATGCATGAATTGTGGTTGCACAGGCAGGTACGACTGGAAAATGATTACGCTTAACATTAATTGTCCGATTGTTGTTTCGTTTAACAGTTTAGCTTTTTCTATAAATGGGCACCAAACATCGCTCGATATTCGTTTTCGGCGCCCATCCAACTTTAAGCCACCTGACCTTCTTGCCAACTTGTGAATTAGTACCGAAAACCATCCAGAGTCGTTTGACATTTTTCACTGTTGATGGCTGCATTCGATATACCTCAGGCAGCCCATAGTTCCTTTCGCCAGTCCATCTGTTACGTCAATATTGGTTTTGAGAAAGTAAGGCCGACCTATGACAAGTGGAAGTTCGTACGGCAAATTATTTGTGTCCACTATATGCTCATTTTATTGATCTTTTGACGGAATTGCTACTCCAACAGCCCACTTTGACCATCTCTCTTGAACTGAACGCAGCATTCAAATGTAGGAATATTAACATGCTCGCGATTGTGCAGCCAGTTCTCAGAAAGCAATAATGAATTGAACATACTTGCGTGACTGTGACCTGAGACTCTGGCAGTTCAATGTTAAAAACGAGACGTCATTATAACCCCATTTAGTAGAAGACATGATCATTGATAGCCGACGTGATGAACAACTCCTAGAGACTCGTTACTCGTGATAAAGTAACATACACAAGTTGTTGACTGTGTTTTTAATCGTAAGAGTATGTAATTTCGTAATCATAATGCATCGTATTTTTTTCTGATCGATGGAACTGTCGATGTTTTCTATTTCATATTTTAAATTAGTTTTTTTGTTTTTCCTACTATTATACATATACATATGTACAAACAAGCCATGTATAGTACAATGCCTTCTATACTACTGGCCTTTTACTACTCTCATTTTTCGCACATGACGTCAATTTAAGTCTATACCGAGACTGCGCAATAATAATTTTAGGATATTTACACTAACAAAGCAACTAGAGAAAGCAACAACAACGTCGACTTAGCGTGTCGTCATCATTTGGTGTAAGCGGCCAGTAGTTTAGAAGGCATTGTATAGTACAAAATTATTTTTATTGAGTTTGTTCCTTTTTTTCAAACGAAGTAGGTACATCATTTCCGTTCGTTTCATTTACAAGTTTACTCTAAAGCCTAGTACTCAGTTCGATTTCACGTGAAATTTCCATACGTTTTTACTAAAGTGAAATTAAAACTGAAAAATTCCACTTCTGTTTTCATTTTGTAGTACTCAGTTCACTAGCGAAAAATCCAACTGTGTTCAGTACATCAAAGATGGTGTGCATAAACTCTCCAAATTATTTTCATATGCACATTTGTTTGTTTTGACATTTGTTTGTGTTTGGCAATAAACAAATTTTTTAATACCACAAATCCATAAATTTTAATTAAAGTCAATTTAATTTAATTTGTTTACGTAAAATAAACAAATTCATTTATGTATGTCTACAAATTTATATGTTAAAACTAAAAATTTTCCAAATAAAATTTCATTTCTATTTCACGCGAAAATAAATAGATTTTTGGAGACCGCAGTAAAATTTCGTTTCATTTTGAACTGAGTATGTTGGGAGGCGCGATAGCTCATTTTGAAGAAGACCCATTGAGGTCTCATGGTAGAAGGCATGATTATCGATAACCGACGTGATGAACAGTCCTTCAAGAGTCGTTACTCGTGCTAAAGCAATATACACAAGTTGTTGTCTGTATTTTTAAAAATTTTTGGTATGCGCGAGTGAAGATGTTTACACATCAAAAATATGGTTTAGGGCTCGTTTTTTTATTTAGAAAAAAATAAAATAATTTAATATGGCTCAATAATTAATTTGTTATGACTGTGCGGTCATAACCATTTTTTTTTTCAATCGGTTGGTTGTTGTTGTCTGAACGCACTCCGTAGCGTTTTGGGTTTTGCGCACCTTTTTGTGGGATGGCCGACGGAGAAAAAGATGATGGAGCAAGACCAAAGTGCATCGGGTGTGTGCGAAGCAATGCGCTCTAGAGGAATATTATTTATTATATGTTTCTCGTTTGCATCAATGTAAATTGATACAAACGAAAAACAGAGAAGAAAAAAGATTCTTCTAGACCGTTTTGGCGTTGTTTTGGTACGAGAATTTTTTTTGTCGAGTAGTCTTGTTTGGAATTTTAAATAAAAAAGTCTCGTTTTGAGTTTGTATGATAAAAGTCGAATTTTGGTTCTCATACTAGTCCAGTTAAGAATTTGGGATTTTTTGTTTTGGTTTTTTGAGTTTCTGTGAAGTCGGACGTTCTAATACCTTTTTAAAATAACGAGAAAAACTTTTGTGAAGTAAATATAATTGATCTAGTTTAATTATGAATTTTTAAAACAATGTTTAAAAGTTATGCAAATTATAAGATTGTTGTATAAAAATAATAATACATTTTTGTTGGGAAATTTTCCTTATTCATGTGAAAGTTTGGGGGTATTTTTTTTTTTTTTTCATTGTGTTAATATATACGTCGATTGAATAGATTTGAAAATTGGGTTAATTTAACGAGCTGAGTGTTGAAATTATTAGTCGTGGTGCTGAGGTAAATCGGCGAGTGCATATACGGGTGAAGGAGTAAATTTTGTAATTTAGTTAGAGGCATTGACCTAAATAGAATACAGGTTCTTGAATGGAGGAAGATTTTCATTTACCGAGTAGTGGAAACACCACCGTCACCGAAACAGATTGCTTACTGTCGATTCTGGAAGTGTTTTGATTACCACGAGCCTACTCCTTGTTTATGGAAGGGGTGGTAAACAAAACTTAGTTATTTTCGGTTCGGCGAGCCAACGCCCAACTTGGTATTGCCCAACCAGGCAACAGTTAACGGTTTAAGGCGAAGGACGCCCAACTAGGTATTGTCCAACCAGGCAACAGTAACGGTTTAAAGCAAAGGACGCTCAACTTACAGGTGGCTGACCGGGCAGTCGTATTTTTGATTATCGGCAATACCAAGCCGCAACGGTCCGGGCGTGGAGCCTGTGGCTGGACGGCTACAAGGCCGCACCGGTAAAATTTCTTTTTGGTTGCTAAACTATTAAGGTACGATTTTTGTTTTATTTTATTTTTAATTTTTTTTTTGTTTTAATTTTGATTTTCTCTATAAAAAATATTGTAATCTCGCACCGACGTGCGCTCGTCGTGCACATGACTGGTGTACACATTGGTCTCGCCCCATACATTTTTCTTTCCGCGGTTATTTTATTTTTTTGGTTTTGTTCCCTTACGGGATTTTGGGTTTTCCACTGTTATGTTGGTTAGATTTTCTTCCTTTTGTTGTTTTTGTTTAATAAAGTGAATTACTAAAATTTTTCGGTGTGGTATGATGAGGGGGAGGGAGGGTCCCTTGGTATTTGCGTTTTTTTTGTTTTTTCAATTTTCTGTAATCACGGTATAAGCCAGGATAACCGCAAGCCTCTAACACCACGACCCATCATATTTCTCCCTGAGATTTAGCCGGCAAAATTACCGTGTGAGGCCTCTGCGTGGTATCAGATGACATCTGCAGAATGGTGTTGAACTATTCTGTAACAAATTTTTAACTTGTCAAACTGCATGAAACTAGCTCGAATTTGGAGCACGAAATTTAAAATTTTTATGAATGGCAATACCACTTCTTTCATGACACAAAACACACGCAAATTATATCTATAAAGCAAAATTGTGTCACAAACAAAATAAAATTAACAACAGAAAACACGCATTGTATAAACCTTAAAAACATTTGATAAAACCTCTAAGTTTTTATTCAAAACTTCAACGATTACGGCAGTGTACCATAAGAGCTCGTGAATTATCTATGAGACGCAAACGACTATATCCAGACAAGTCCAGATAGAATTTGCCTGAAACCCTCTCAGTTTGTAGTCAAAATTTCAACAAATTCAGATCTACATGTCAAGTGCTCATGAAATATCTGTAAGGCGAGATTTAAACCTACACTGCAGTTCACTTGAATAGGAACGACCGTTTTTTTGGAATATTTTAAAATCCGCCTAACTTTACCAAGATTCTTTTTTACAGGATGACCACTTGTTCAAAATGACAAAATATTTAAATACAAATAATTTAGTAGGCCAGAAAATTTTATTTCATTTTGTTTTTTCTTAAAAAGTATATTTTTTGTTTGTTTCACTTGAATAGAAACGACGATAGTTATCAATATAATGGAGGTGTTAGCCAATTTAAACTTAAATTAGATTATTAAAATAAAAATGGTTCCCGTTTTAACATAAATAACTAAAAGAAATGGCCCAAATTCAAGTGCAACACAGCGAAAAATGTTCTCTACAAGTAATTGCAGATAAAATAAGAAGTACAATAAAACTGTAATCTTCAATATTACAAAAAATCGAGATCAATATGGCTTAAACAACAAAAGCCGAACTGTTGAGGATACATCTGCAGCCAATAAGCGGACCATACTAAGAACAGCATCCAATTGCGCACTATCTTGTACAAAAATTAAAGCAAGGGCTGGTGTGGAGGCGAGCTTGCATGGGCTGAAAACTGGAAACGTGTCGTTTTCTCTGATATAATATTAAAAAAATATATTTTATGTAGAAAAGCCGACAACTATGGCTTGAGATGTATAAGGCAATGCACAATGTAACACAACACAGTAAAAACGCCCAGTCGTAACTTTTTGTCACCACCAGGAATCGAACCCGGGACCACCGAATTCCATAACAAGCGCTCTACTTACTATGCTATCGAGGACGACTAATGAAAAGAAATTTAACTTCGATGGTCGCGATGGATTTAACTATTTTTTCGCGACCTTAGAAAAGTTTTTAGCAAAACACTATTGCCGTGAATGAGGCGTTTTGGTGTGGAGAGCTGTATCATTTTATGGTCAGGGAAATTTGTCATTTCCAACTAGAAGATGACCGCATTAACTTACAAATGTATCCTTGCATTTCCATATAGCTAATCTAGTCAAATCATGCCATGGCCACCGCATTCCCGGTCTCAATATCATGGAAAACGGGTTTGCTGTCTTGGAAAGTTTACGAAGGTGGTCGACAATTCGGTAACAAAGAAAGCCTTATTATGGCGATAAATGAAACCTGGAAGGGGATTTCATTAGATTATTTTAAATCTTTGTATGACTCTGGCTCCAGCAGTTTGTATGAAGTTATTTTTACTAAGAAGTAGTACGCATTACAAAAACCATGTAAGTATCAGTGGTTACTCTATCGGACACATAGGCCAATTTTGGCTCATTCACACCACTTCATTAACCTATCCACCTTCTCACAGTATACAACCTGCACATTGCAAGGCCCACGTCAACCTGTACACTGACATGGAAAACATCGAGATTGTGCCAAATTAATCGTGTAAACATACATTTTTTCTTCTTTAATATTAACTGCTTATTGAAAAACTTATAATTCTACAGAAAAATTATTGAAAATGTTAGACAGATTTCAAAATATTCCAAAAAACGGTAGTTCCTATTCAAGTGAACTGCAGTGTATATATATCCAGACCAATCCATATAGAATTTTTTCTGGAAATATCGCAGGTTGAAGATTTATGTAAAATACTCGTGAATTGCCTGTGTCCGATGACTATTTCGAGATAATTCCAGATACACTTTTTTGAAAATCTCTAGGTTTGTATAGGTCAAAACTTCAACGAATGAGACAGATTCAATCGACTAGATACGGATAATTCTAGATAAAATTTACCTGAAAATCTTTCAATTTGTTGTCATTAGGTGTGCAAGTAGAAACTTGGCTCTGAAGTTGGTTGCATTAAAATATATTTGAACGCATTAAAATCGTCCGCCACTTTCGATATTTGTAGCTTAGTCACTGCTGTTTTTATGACATAAGTTTCAGTAAATACAGGCTGTCGTCCCGTGTGCATCAATTTTAAGATGGAATGGATGTCGATAAGCAACATTTACGTCATTGCATTCTATTCAGTTTTCAAATGAAAAAAATGCTGCTCAACCCATAGAATTGATTAGTTCGACTTTGAGTGAATATTCTGTGAGTCATTCAACAGTAAAGGAGTGGTTTGCAAGATTTCGTGATGGTAATTTTAGTCTGGAGATCCACGTTCAGGTGCGCAGTAAAACAGTTTGAAGCCTTAACACTAAAAGTTTTATTGGTTGAAAATCTGTGTCAAACTCAACAAGAGCTTGCAGAACAGTTAGGAGTTACTCACCAAGAAGATCGCTTCGACTGCATGCAATGGGAAAAATACAGAAGGAATGAAAATGGGTTGCGAGAATTTGCTTTCTCGGTACAAAAGAGAGAATTTTTTGCACAAAATTATTACTTGTGACGAAAAGTGGATTTTGCACGATAATCCTAAACGCAGTAAACCATGGGTTGATTTAGGCCAGCCATCAACATCAGTTGCAAAAATGAATATTCATGCCAATAAAATGTTACTGTGTGTCTGGTGGGATTGGAAAGGAGTCATTTACCATGTGCTTCTGGAACCTGGTGAAACTGTTACAGCTGAACTATACCAGCCTCAATTGATCAAATTAAGTGATGCTCTGGAGAAAAAAAAACATTTACGGGCCAATCAAGGCGGAAGGTGGTATTGCTGTAAAATTAACCCGGGAACTCATCTTCTCCTTACCAAGTTTATATCGCGAAGGCATTCATCATCTAACTGATAAATGGCAAAACACCATAGAAAAATTTGTAAAATTATATTTTCAATAACACAACACAACAATACTTTCAACGCGTTAAGATATTTGTAGAGTTGTGTACAAATATTTGCATCTCTGGTTGTTTTTCGAATGCATTTAAACATAGTTGAATATAGGACGATGAAAATAAAAAAAAAATCTTTTAATTTTATATATTATTTAATTTTTATATTTGTTGTTGTTGCAATTATTTAATTAAAAATTGCTGAAACGTTAAATTTAATTCAGTGCCATAGTCATATGGCTTGTTGCACCAAAGCCAAATGTAAACATATTCCAAATTGAATAGAAAATAACACATTACAATTAAAAGCTTATTGTCTAATTTCGTAATACAAACAGCCCCAAACTCACCAAACCGACAAAAAAGTGTAATTACCAAAATTTAATATTTTCTGGATTAAATAAATAATAACATCCCACCCATCACGACCAATATTTATTTATTTACCAGTATACAAATATTTGTGTAGTTTGTCGACACCACAAAACTAATTATAAAATAAAATAATTATAACCCCATCATGTGTGTATCTATTTTATTAATTTTTAATTAAATTATTTTGAAACTTATTCTAAATTATTTTCCATTGCCATCAGCGGTTGAAGTTTAGAGATTGAACGGAAAATGTAATAGGTATTGAAAAGCTCAAATAATCCTTCATTTTATTATTAACTGTCCTGATGAAATTTCGCTCCTAGATGACTTTATGTATAGTTGACGATCAAATCTTGTAATCAAGTATTGTTCCACTACCAGAAAACCCGTTTTCATTTAAACTTAGCACACTTATTATCTCCATTGAAACAGGTTCTAGTAAAATTTGGAGGCAATCTCATCCCTGGGTCGAGAAACTGCCTGTGAATATTCTGGATTTGCTCCTTTGCATGTAATTTTAATCAGAGGTTGTTATAGGAAACAGAAACATAAATCAATTTTATCTGATGCTTTTGTAGTCAACATAATAAATACAACATTTTTAATGAATGTTAAAGTAGAAATAAATATCAGAAATTTATCGAAACAATATAATTTGCTAGCGACACCTATTAAGTGTGTGCTGGACTATACCAGTTTTTATTCCCAAAAAAATATGTGTTCACCAGGGAAAAATTATTTCATCCCATCCCATGATTTTTAAAAACATCACGTATCAGGATTTTTAATCATACCGTTAATTGGGACTCTTATGGGACGTATTGAACGTCGTAGAAGAAAGACGTGTTTTTTGTCTTTCCTCTAAATAAATCAAAATAAATAATTTAAATGTGTTTTAATTAACTAATTAATTAAATAATATACAGGTTGTTTGGTGCATCGTTTGCCAAATTGAATTGGCTGAAAGGATGGGTCATTTGTTAACTCTTAAACCCCAATAACTCAGCCTTACGGATTTTTTTTATTTTAACTTTTTAATGTTTATTTTGAAAAATCGCAATATTTAGCATTCAAGTTGTATTATTTTTTTAAATAATTGGTATAGGTTCCAAATTTAGTATTAACTCTTACGTTTACTGTTGTATGGATCTATCAAATTCAAAATTCATCCCAAATAACATCTACTTTTTTTTATTTGCTCTTAAAATGTTTGAAAATGGTAAAATAAAACTTAAAACTCAACTTTACATTGCAATAAAACAAAAACTAAAAGTGATCGTGATCTTCAAACTATTTTATTAAATTCTCTAGTCTATCTACTTCCCAACGATATGCAATATGTCATAAAAACCCTTTTAAACACTTTACTATATCACAAAATTTGTGTATCGGGACACATCAGCCTGATATTTGATAATCGCGATAAAAACTTGTTTTTACTTAAATAACATACACTAAGTAGGCTACAACAACCAACAACTAATACCTCACTCTTCTAGGCTGTTCTAATATTGTTATTTTGTTTTCATTAGTTTTTAAGTGTTGTGGTTAAGTTTTGTTTTTATTGCTACAATGGCTACATTCTCTAATGAAGAACACGCTAACATTTTGATGGCATATGGAAGCGCCAGTTGCGTCGCTCGTGCCGCACAAAGAATTTACCAGGAATGCTTTCCAATAGACGATTACCCAGCCGCCACACCTTCCAAAACACTTATCGACGCTTACGCGAGACCGGTAATTTAAATTTTAATGAATCAAGAGTATAACGCGACATAATGTTGCTGTCGATGAATAGCACTGTTTGAAGACGAACTGGTTAGAAGCATAAGAAATGTAGCTGCCTCACTCGGGATTTCCATCTGGAAAGTGTGGATCATACTTCGTCAAAACAACAAACATCCTTTCCATTACACTCCAGTGCAAGGTCTGGACAATCATGACTTTGATAAACGTGTCCAGTTTTGTCGTCTTTTATTGCACATAGATGTGGATGATTCCTACTTTTTAAAAAGTATTCTGTGGACAGATGAGTCCAAATTTACTAAAGAGGGAAGTCTTAATTTGCGCAACCTTCATCACTGGTCAACGAAAGATCAGAATCCACGTGCCAAAAGACAGAGGTTATTCCAAAGAAGGTTTAATGTCAATGTTTGGGCGGGAGTAACTGGAAATCATGTGATTGGACAACACGTCTTACCTAAGCATCTTAACGGGGATAACTACCTTGAGTTTCACAAAATGACTTGCCCGAATTGGTAGCACACTTGCCATTTTTCAATTATAGCCAACCTATTGTTTTTCAAAATGATGGTTGTCCTGCATACTGGAGATTAATTGTTCGAGAGCACCTAAATGACGTATTCCCAACTTCACGGATTGGGAGGGATAGCTCTATTCCACGGCCTCCACGTGCCCCACTCCGTTAGATTTTTACGTCTAGGGACGAGTCAAAACTCTGGTATACGTTACGGAATTTCCATCTAGGGATGATTTAGTCCAATGCATTGAAGCGGCTTTCGTCAAAATTAAAGACAAAATGCGTTTACGCCACCACAGTGGAAATAAGGCGAAGGTGCCGTGCGTGCATACGCAACGGAGGTCAACAATTTCAGCAAGATTTATAATAAAGATTTTTTTTTTATTAAAAAACGATTTTTAATTATAAGCCCAAAAGTTAGTACTTACATATAAATGTAAGATAAAGATAAGTGACAGATTTTACTGCGGAAGAGTGAGGTATTAGTTGTTGTAGCCCACTTAGTGCATGTTATTTAAATAAAAAACAAGTTTTTATCGCGAATATCGAATATCAGGCTGTTGTGTCCCGATACACAAATTTTTTGATATAGTAAAGTGTTTAAAAGGGTTTTTATGGCATATTGCATATCCTTAGAAAGGCGATAAACTAGAGAATTTAATAAAAGATTTCGAAGATCACGATCACTTTTAGTTTTTTTACATTGCATTGTAAAGTTGAGTTTTAAGTCTTCTTTTACCATTTTCAAACATTTTAAGAGTAAATAAAAAGGAAAGTAGATGTTATTTGGGACGAATTTTGAATTTGATAGAACCATACAACAGCAAACGTAAGAGTTAATACTACATTTGGAACCTATACCAATTATTTAAAAAAATAATACAACTTGAATGCTAAATATTGCGATTTTTCAAAATAAACATTAAAAAGTTGAAATAAAAAAATCCGTAGGGCCAGAAATGAGTTATTGGGGGTTAAGAGATAACAAATGACACACCTTCTTTTCAGCCAATCCAATTTGGCAAACGATGTACCAACCACCCTGTGTATGTGTTCATAGATAAATAAATAATAATATTATTAATATTTTGTGTAATTTAATAAGTAAAGTCAAATATAATATTGCCGATCTCATATAAATTTTTTCGACAAATTTTTGTTAAAAGAGGGAACCAATGCCCAGTAACCACACCATACGGACACTTTTTTCATTAAAAAAGTTTAGCTAAGACAACAATTTTGCGTGACATCTACACGTTTCATGAACAAAATTTTACGAAGTTTAATTTTCTATCCATCTTTATTTTCGACGATTTGCACATGCTGGATGCACATGTTGAAGTATGTACATACGTACTTGTTGAATAAAAACGTAAACAAGAAGCAAGATCAACTTTGAATTTTATCAATGTCTTTTACTTTTGGTAAAATATTATTTTTTTTGTTTTGTGCCCTTTTACAACAAAATTGTTTTGTGTCCTATCCCTCTAAACATTGCGTAACTTTTACGTACAGTTTGCGAAGGCTTGTTTATACGAAAGTCCTCATACGTAAAGAAAAAGTTGTGTAAACGAACACTTCGTCACAAGAGAAAAGAAACTATTTTACGAAGACTTGTATATGTCTTTTTTACAATAATTGTCTTCGCAAATTCCGCGAGTTAGCGTAGAGTTAACGAATGGTTAAAACAAGTGAATGCGAACACATTTCATTTCGGGTTTTGCTCGTTTCCACGCGGGATTTATTACCATTTTAGATTATTTTTTAATAAATATTTTTTCGAAAAATATAAAACCGCGAATTTCTTTCCAAATTTATTTTATTTTTTTTACCCTGTTTAAATTTATAGTTATTATGATATGTAACTATAAATATTATTTAGTTTGTACATTTTTTTTTACTTTAGAAAAGGATTTTGTTTTGGTTTTATTGATCATAAATATGATTTCTAAATTAGATAAAGCTTCGAAGGGCTTAATATTGCTATATCACAGTTATTATGATGGTACATAATCACATTTACATTTATTAAGGATTTTACGTTTCATAAAAAATGAAGTATATTTACTTAATAATATGTTTTTATACTATTTCATGCATATTCATGTAACCGACCAAAAAAAACTACTAATATAACTTTCACTATTACAGAAATAAAGATTAAAAATTACAATAAAAATAAAATTTTAATTATAAAATTCAATTGCATAGAAAATATTAATCAATAATATAAATTTGCTAAATTGTATTTATACTTTACTTTATAAAAATATTTTGATTTCACTCTGTTTCATTTAATTTTTTATGGCAATGTGTTTTGTAAAATAGGAACCATTTCTAAGAAACTGGTAGTTCTTAACAAATCACATTTATCGCATTTATATTTAAACCTTGAATATTTTTGATTCTAGCTCTAATAATAAATTGATTAAACTACTTAATTCGTGAATTGTACTCGTGTATGTAAATAAATGTAGTCCTATATAACGAATTAAATCTATTAAAAAAATTATTAATTTCAACATTTCATTGTTAATAACAGTTCATAAAATATATATTATATAAGAAATAAAAATAAATAAATAAATTATAATATGTAAAGTTAATTCTGCCGTTTTTTTTTCGATACCGATCTCTCACATACTGGAACCATTTTTTAATTTCATTTTCCACGTCTGATGGTCCAGCCGTTGGATGATTATTCATCGCTTCTTCTGTAATTATTCATTCATGGATTAACATTTTTGAACATTGCCTTTAAAGTGACACCTCATGCTAGAACATTGGTATATAGTTAATGCCTGCAACAATCAGTTTCCCCAAATACCTGGATAATTAAAAAAATTAATACCGAAACTGATAAAACCACTCGAAGGCCTGTCTACTTATCGCCTAATTTGTCTACTTAAAAGATTATCATCGATATATTTTAGATGCCAGTGAAAAGAGTAAAAGATCTAGCTGAAAATGAATAGGTTTAGACTGTCGTTCAAAGAATGCATCACCTATGCTAGTAATAAGGCGTTGGGAATAAACGCCATTATGCAAAGGATGATGCAAAATATAGGCGGGAAGTAAAAAAGACCGCGACTGCTATTGGTGAGTGTAACCAAATCAATTTTACTCTAAAAAGCCCTATTTTGTTTTGTCTGCAAAGTTGCTAAAAACGAAGAACTTGCTTTGTTTTCCTGGCCGCGTTTCAGCATAGAAAGACAAGGGATCCTAAGAAAAAATGAAATTATTGTTGAGGTTGTGCTTACGTCCGCACGTACGTGCCTTTGTAAGAACCGAGTAAGTTATGCCTGCTCGGCGAGGAGAACAGCGGTTCCACAGCTCATGTGAGATACTGATAGGAGGTAGATAAAGGATCCCACCTCACATAAATGGCCACACATGCCAAGTTGGTTAGTTTTTGTTTATTGGAAATAATTTTAAAATGTCGAGTTCATTCAGAGCGTTCTGCCTATTTATTTGGGCAGTTGGGACATCATCAATTGTGTTCACCAATACTCGTACTATTTATTCAGTTCATAATACACAACCCAGTCCTTAGTCCATACAGTCTTCTCAGTCCATTCATTTAAATATAGTTCACCCAGGCTATTTACACTCCGTCCAGTTCATTTATATTTACCGTTAAGTTCATTCAGTTTAGCAGTCCATACAGTAAATGCAGTAACTTAGGGAAATCAAACTAAATTCAAACTTATCAACTATAAACGCGAGTTTCTTCTAGTTCCTATCGAATATTGATAATGACACACCCAGATGATTAGTATTTCGGAGATTTTTATGAATGTAATCCGTTTATGGGTGGCGTTCGTTCATGGATTGGTTATTATATTTTCGATCTTTCAATGCTGCTATTATGGGGCATTTAAAAATGAGAAAGATATAACATTGACTTTTTGCACATGCGAGACAAGAAAAGAAGTATACACCAACCAAATTTTGCAGAAGATTTTTAAGTTACTATACAGCAAAAACCACTATAAAATGTTGCCATAAAAGTAAATGTTGCCATAAAATATATTCGACCCGAGTATTTTTATGGCAACATTTTTAAAATTAACAAGAAAAAATAATATTTCGTATTTATAAATGTTGAGGATTCATAATAAAAACCGACGCCATAGATAAAAATGTAAATTTCGCATTTGAATTCATTAAAAATAATTTAATAATGATCCTAAAAAAAAATTACGCCATTTCTATATATGTTTATTTCTTTCTGGCATATTGAATATTTTTATATAGTGGATCCTTCTTATTTACCTGCAAAAATTTGTAGAAGAAAACAATTTTCTACATGTAAATGCCCCATTAACCTTTATAATTATTATTATTTATGATTATGGATTATTATCTATTATATATATTATTATTTATTGTTAGATATTAATATTGTTCGATCACACGAGATTTTAATCATACTTCTCGATATTGTAACGTCCACCATTCACTTTAATTTGAAACGGCACGTACGGTAAATTAAATCACCTGAGACGGACCGACGACCATGGGCTAGGCAAAGAACACACACAAAACCGGCACTATTGAAACAAAAATTATTTTTTCTTTTCTTGAATATTTCAGTTTTTGTTTTTATTTGGACAAATTCATGTTTTGTAATATGTTGATGACCGCAATATACCCATGATTGAAATTTTTAGAAAAAACAGTTCGCGAAATTGCACTTCAAAGAATTATAATATTTTGTTTGATCAAAAGAAATTCCAACACAAGACTTATGTTCTTCGCACTTTAGAGGTAGTAATTATTTTATCTTACATTTCATCTTTTTTTATATACAAAGCCAACACAAAATGAAACACCGAAACGATACGAGTCCATGATGAACAAACATATAAAGAGGTGAAATATTCCCATGTTTCATTTACGTCTTTTTGTGCGCATTACGTCACTTGTATCCAACAAAACGGAAATTTACATTGAATTTGTCGATTAATTATTTAAATAAATCTACAATAAGATAAGTACAGTTTAACTAAACACTTTTTTATGGTTTACCCTTTATGTTTCATTTTATGACCGAAATGTTTGAGAAAATAATAGGTCGAGATATATTTTTCAAGCAGACGGCAAAATAAGGATAGAATAATTTGAGTATATAACATAAACTTAATAAACACATTTTATTAAACACTTGTTTTTTATTTCGCAGAATTAGATCTTTGAATATTTTAATTAAAAAATTCGTTCAAAAAGTTTAAAAATCACTCGATCGATTTCGACTTGTTAGGTCATCATCAGGAGTATCAACTGATTTGTAAAAGTAAAAATTAGTTATATATAGCATAAAAAAGCAAAAATTAAACAAAAGAAGGAGGAACAAAAATAAGCAATAAAAATTAATCTATTGATTGCGCAGGTGTGCGATTAGTCATCGGCTGAGTAACAAAACTCAAGGTATATTGAAGTACATTTAATTACCCGAGGTATTAGTCAAATTATAGAAAAAGGCGGAGTCTGTAATTTGTGAGACACGAATCTCTCTCTGTTCGTTAAGGATATTTTGGTTAAGAAATATTGATTTTCGAATTTCGTAAGACTCTAAGGTATCTAAACGTCTGCCTTTAGGTTGTATATGTAATATCTCTAAATTGTTTAAGCTAGCTGTATGATTTTCTAAAGTTAAGTGGTTATGGAAAGTTGATTGATTGCAACCAGATAAATGTTCTTTAGCTCTAACTCCACAATTGCGCCCAGTCTGGCCAATATAGGAGAAACTACGATCATTGCTATTAATCTTATAAACGCCAGATTTGGAAAGGCGATCAACTCTAGGTTTATTGTTAAAAATCATTTTCTTTATTGTGTTATTATTATAAAAAGCAAAACTAATATTGGTATAATTGGACACGATGTTGCTAATCCGTTGGCTCGTTTTTCCTATATACTCCATCTATCAATCTCCATCTTAAAGTTGTTCACACTGAGTTAGCGATTCGTTTGCACTCTGTTGAGTTCGATTGGCTGGACAAAAAAGTTCGTGCAGAGGTAGCGGAAATTTCACATATTCAATATGTGAAACAAAAAGCTAAACTGGATGTTTTGCGGGATAAGGCTTATCCATTTAACCGTAGAGGTAATAGTGGTTCGTCTGGTTTAGAATTTCATCCACGTTTTAAGAACTTGTCCTCAATCGCTTTCTGTGATACAGAGATTCAAATGTTGAGCAACGGTGTTTATTTTGCTCCTACGCCAAACAAAATCAGCCTTCGATCATTCGAGAATCTCTTGCGTTCGTTAAATGTTTCTTCAAATATTTGAATATGCCACTTACATAAATCAAATTAATATTCCGTAGGAGCGCGCAGGGAACCAAAATTATTGTTACTAACATAGTTCGTCATAAATATAAAATATTCAGAAGTTATTGTTATGTTAGTATCATTGTCTTTTTTGACCCATTTAGTTTCGCAATATTGGCAATATGTTCGTCCCAAACATTTAAATATATGTAGTATATCCTAGGTAATAGCACAGTCGTCAAAATTATAGCACAGTCGTCAAAATTTTGACTACGAAAGTTAATTCGAATGATTCTTTGTTTAGTAAATCATTTGTAGTTATCAAATCTTGGATTAGTATTTCATCATCGTCTTCATAACAATTCGTTAAAGCTGAATTTCTTAAAAATTTTATTGACATTATTTGACCCAGTAAATTATTAAACTCCTTTAGAGTTGGATTTCGCCTATTATCTACTCCGTCTCTTTGCCTAATTAGACCAAAAAGATTTTCTATCGGATTCTGGTTTAATCTAACTGTAAGTATACAAAATATTTGACTATTTTATAACATCAGACTATGTATTTAATAATTGTAATACGGCATTAATAGTTTGGATAAGCCCTTTGAAACACTATATAGTTTTTTTTTGCACCGGTTCAATTGATTTAATGTATGGCAACATCTGTAACATGTTTAAATAAACTTAATAAACACATTTTTATTAATCACTTGTTTTTTGTTTCGCAGAATATTTTGAATATTTTTCAAAAAGTTTAAAAAAATCACTCGATCGATTTCGACGTGTTAGGTCATCATCAGGAGTATCTACTGATTTGTATTAGTAAAAATTTTGTTATATAGTAGATCGAGTGATTTTTTTAAACTTTTTGAAAAATATTCAAAATATTCTGCGAAACAAAAAACAAGTGATTAATAAAAATGTGTTTATTAATAGCAAATTCTTTCGAAACAAAATTTTGATCTTAGATCAAAAAAATGACTGGCAATGCGATGTATTTCAATGACATTTCGATCAAATTTATTGTATTGCCAATCATTTTTTTGATCTAAGATCAAAATTTTGTTTCGAAAGAATTTGTTATAAGTATAAGTGTGTTTCGCCAAGTGCCTACGGCAAATAGCGTAAGAAGTTTTAAATAAACTCGTTTGTTAACTTGAATTGCACTTTTATGTTGTTTCTTATCATTTAAGACTCGACTATTTAAATTGTTAAACCTGTCCATTTTTCAACAAAATTTGCGGTTGATAACGAAACATCTTGAACTCTCGGTGAAAACTGGTTAAATTAACTCATCGTTCGAATACCACATGCAACGGTCCAGCTGAAAGCTTGTGTTGCATAACTGACGTGCATTTTCTCAAACTTTTTAGGATTGATATGTCTCGAAGCAAGTTTCGGACATAACCTAGTTGTATTTGTGGTGTCACGAGAATATAATTCGATAAGTACTCTCCAACTTACAATATCATCATTGGTTTTAGGATCAACACTCATCAAATTATTACGTACAGATTTAATTAAATGGGTTACGTCGTATAGCTCAAATATTTTTTGTTCGTGTACGTAAAAGAACGGATTTTCTGGTTCCACGCCTAGAATCTTAAAGGCAAGCCGATTATTTTGACACTGGTCACATACAACACACTTCACACTTAACCCTTTTTCGAAAAGAACGGTAATATTTTTTTTTATAATGTCTACTAAATCGCTACCTTTGATGTTTGTAGCGTTGGTAAAATATGATACAACATTGTAGTTTAAAAATAAACCTCTAATTAAAAATACACAAATATTTTTGGCTATATCTTTCAAGCGTAAGTCCCCCGAATCTGCAAACCCGTCAATCTCTTCTTTAACTGAATCATACTCTAATGATTGACGGATCATAACTTCATCAAACACTAACACAACATTTCGTTCTATTTCAGATAATTCAATAATCTTTTCTTTTAAATTTATAATAATTTGGTCATTAAAGCCGGATTTTAAGTGTTTTATTTGTTTCCAATTTATTAGACTCTGTTTTGAAGGCATATTAAAGCCGAGAATGTCACGCATATAATTATATGTTGATGGGGATTTGAAATATTTAAAATTTTTATTTTTTTCTGTGCATGAGTATGCGTTTTAGAATGTACGTATGTAAATAGCAATGATCGAAATTGAAAACAACACACAAATTCAGAGTAAAATGCACACAAAATAAAAATCGTAAACAGAGAATTTCAGCTATACAATGAGTATTGTATTCTATACCAATTGTTGTTTTTGTAAAAAGACAATTTCAAAAATCAGAAAAGTTCTTGTTCGTAGCTTCTCTTCTGTATATGTTACTTTTTTCTGTGCAACTACTTTGCTAACGCCAATGGAACGCGGCAATTGTTACAATATTGTTAACAATGACAGCTCAAAATCGTTCATGAAACTAAATTGTAACAATGAACACGTGCGTTTTTCGTTCACGAACTCTACATTGTTGCAAACGTCATTCTGAACCCTACTCGAGACTACCTCTACAAATTTCATTTACATTACAATATTAAAACTTTCAACAATTGTGCAACAACATAAATATTATGGATAATCAGAAAGAAAGAAATACTGAAGATGAATATGTTATGTATATAAATAGAAGTGAATCTGGTACGTATAAAATCAAAATTTAATGTGTTATTTGTGAATTATATGTATATTTATTAAATTAATAATTGTTTTTGTGGTTGCGGTGATTATGTTTGCATGCTTTCAAAATGTGTACCGCCAAATTATATTGGCACAAACTTTGTTGATACTGTGCAACAAAATCAAACTAATGAAAGCCAACATGGGCGCTCCAATATGTTATTTCATGTAAATATTATCGCAAGCATCAAACGTTGAGACGGGGAGCACGTGTGAAATAAACCCAAGAGTTGTTTGGACTTGGCCGATGATTATCAATTTGATATCGTGCTACAAAACCAACAAACAGTATTTTGGAACGGGGTTGTTTAAAAGTGACGAGATTTGGTCTAAGATCCATTCGTTCATGATGAGTTGTGGGCATAAAATGTCTAAAACTAAATGTAAGGACAAATTCTACAATCTGAAACGAATTTATCACAAACAATGTGATAATGATCGACGAACTGGTGCAGCCCCGTTACATTTTGACTATTTTGTTGAGTTCCAAGAAATTTTGGGGACGAATATAGTTCAAATCCAGTGGACATATCGTGCAGTATGAGGCCATCAACAATATCTTTTTCCAGACATAATGCAATATCCTCCAGTGGTATCTGTATAATGTTGAATAATCAATTTTATTCAATTTGTTGAATTTTGTTATTAATATAATATGTTTACTAATATAATAACCAATTATTATAATATAGAATTTATTTGTTTTCCACAGATTCGAGTGAGGATGAAGGAACACCCCCAGCGCCACGACATCCAAAAAGAATAAAATTCACGAAAGAGGATATGACTTTGCAGGAATTAGAGGACATGAAAAAGCAACGGAACGAGAGACACGCAGAAAATAAAGCATTTCAAGAACGAATGTTGAGATTGTGTGAATCGTCTGAAAAACAGATCAACGATTTAATTGATATAATAAAAAATAAAATACAAAATAAAAATTGAAAATATTTTATTCTCACATATTTTGAATAATGTTGTTCCTTTTCACAGAACCATTATTAATAAATTCATTTTGGCTGGATCCTCCACACAAGGATACAAGCAAGGTATCGAAACTAAACTGTGCGTTATATAAGATAATGTACAGTTCAGCCTCTGTTATAGATAGACGGCTTAGGCTCAGGGTGAATGGGGTGGGGTTTTCAGGAACGTACGAAGATCTTAATCGGGAAAATATACAACGAAAAATCGACCAAAACAATTACCACACAATCAGCATTTCCGTAATCAAAAGGTAAATTATATCATCTTGATTGAACTAATTTTCACAAGAACTATTTCAATGAAAAGAAAACATCATAGAATTTAAGTATTAAGTTATATAATACGATAACAAATATTTATATTTCGAAAGCGCACAAAATCAAATATTAACAAAAAAAAAATAAGAAAATTTATTAACTGTTAGATTAATAGCCAGAATAGAAACGATATAGAAAAATTATTGCAAACATAAATATGTATATATAAACAAAATAAATTATAATATGTTAAATAACATAAATTTGTTTTTTCTAGACTAACTAAGTCCGGACTGTAACTTTCTTATTATAAATATAACATTGACCCGAAAATAAATATGTAATAGTACAGATTTTAATAGATCAATAGGCATGCAAATATAGTTTATCTTATATATCTAATAAATATGATATATATAATA